>OX637517.1:3064125-4314125 GCA_951799955.1 Apamea anceps
ATACCCCAAGGAAGAATGCAAGGATGATCGTGATCCTTAGTGTATTGAACCCGGATACCAACCATAAGATATTAATAATCTCGCTATAAAAATAATTAAAAATAAACAACGTAGGTACGTACAACAAATACCTACGCATGAAGTACCTACAACAATTATAAAAATCAGTATGTTAAATGTTATTAAATTGTTTTTTTATCATCCGCAATTATTTTTAAATACATACATGACGTGTGTAGGTATTAGTTTTATAAATTCATCGGTCGAGGCATATTTTGTTTTAATTTATTAAATTGTAAGGTCCATGAATAAATTAAAAGGTACTAAAATTTTATAATAGCCCTTAAAGTTTTCTATCGATCTTAGGGTTCTCAATGATAAAAAAATTAAGAATTGTTGTTATAGTTACTAAAAACCGCATAATTTGTTTTTCAGTATGGTCTGCCTAGCACTTCATGAAAAACAGGCGTGAAGGTTTTGGGAAACATTTATCTACAATAGGCTAAACAGCGCATTTCACCAGACATCCCGGTGCCAACTATTATGGTTTTAGCTGGTAGACGCTCGAGAAACCTTTCCCTTGGCTATATAGGTAAGTACTTAGGTAACTTAATATAAGAAAAATAAGAATTTAAAAAAGTTAATTTTGTACCTACCCAATTTTCATATATACATACACAGCCAAAAATGAGTCAATTTCACAAAAATGAATAAATTCCTACATATATCAGCATGATATTCCTTCATACAACCAACCATAACTATAGAGAACCCAAATAATTATGTAAGTAGTTCCGGTCTTACCAGTACAAACATCCACAAAAACCTCCACGGATCTCCAATATAAAATAAACAAAGTAAATCCCACCATACATGGGACATACAGACACACACGCTCACAATAATTAGAGTATCAGTAATATTGATCGAGTTATTGAGTAAGAACACACACATACACACAGGCACTGTGGAATCTTCACTATTAGTACTGTCAAAGGTTAGCTCCGTGCACACAATTTTGAGTAACCTAGCATGGTGAACGAATTAACTTCTTATAAATAGGATGCAGTTACTCCGTTATGCACATTCGGCGATCATCCCGTGGTAGCACAACAGCTTAGAAATGAAGCTGGTAATACATTCAATTAACAAATAATATTAATTTTATTATTAAAAAATAATTCGTTAAAAATAATAGTTCTTTTTATAAAACTAATAATAATTTTGATTTTTTTAAAATAACGGTCAATTTTTGTGTGTTAATAATTCGAAATTCAAAAAGTTTTTACATAAAAATGGATTGCAGTGAAAGTTTACAATTTACGAGATTCAGGAGTGTGACGGTTGATTGATTAGTTTATTTTACAAAATTAAACTTAGTTTATTTTACAAAATTAAACTTTAACCCTTCGTAATATACACAGTATTCTGTAAACTAGATGAGCCAATCAAGGGCTTCCCTTTCTAACTGTGACTCAATTTAGATTCATGACAAATCAGTGCCTTCAAATTGTCGTAGTTCCTCTTATTATTTCCATTAATACTAATTATTTTAATTTCTTCCTTTCAGCTCATCATCTTAACGGTAGTAGCGTGCAGCTATGCTGACAAGCTGGACAGGACGTACTTGCCTCCTGCAAGTGCTGGAACTGCTGGAGGAAGCCCAGGATCTTTGACGGCACCTGGAGGCGAGCCTGGCTTTGACCTGCCTAAAGGTCCTTCTTCATTTGGCCAGCCTTCAGGCCCAAGTGGTTCCATTGGATTTGGACAGCACTCGACTCCTGGTCAGCCTGGATTTGGCCAGCCTGCTTCTCAATACGGTGCTCCTGCTGGTGGAGTTGGAAGCACAGCGCCTGGTCAGGGTTCTACTGGATTCGGTCAACCTACTTCTCAATACGGTGCTCCTGCTGGTGGAGTTGGAAGCCCAGCGCCTGGTCAGGGTTCTACTGGATTCGGTCAACCTACTTCTCAATACGGTGCTCCTGCTATCGGTGCTGGTTCAGCTCCCGGTCAAGGTCCTACTGGATCCGGCCAACCTGCCTCTCAATATGGTGCACCTACAGGTAGTGCTGGAAGCCCAGCTCCCGGTCAGGGCCCTACTGGATTCGGTCAGACCTCAAATGCAGGTCAGCCTGCCTCTCAATATAGTGTTCCCACTGGCGGCGCTGGCAGCCCAGCCCCCGGTCAGGGACCTGTCGGATTTGGCCAGTCACCTTTCGGAAGCCAAGGATCTCAAGACGCATCCGCTTACTCCGATCAACCCCAACCTGAACGTGAACGTGCCTCCATCGACAAGAACGCCGAAATCCTCAGATACGAAAACGAGAACGATGGCGAAACCTTTTCGTACGCCTTCGACACTTCGAACGGAATTTCTGCTGAAGAATCTGGTGTAGCTACGAACGGTGTGCAAGCTCAGGGTGCTTTCTCTTACTTTGGTGATGATGGCCAGCAGTACAGCGTGACTTACACTGCCGATGAGAATGGTTATCAGCCCCAGGGCAGCCATTTGCCGACTCCTCCTCCCATTCCTGAAGAGATCCTGAAGTCTTTAGAAGAAAATGCGAGGGCTGCTGCCGCTGGTACGCAAGAAGGTAAGACTATTAACTTTAATCATTATTATTATAATTATGATGAAAAATGTTCAATTGTTTTGTCGCATTCGTGGGAATTTGTCAGTGTTGTCCTAACAAGCGATGAAGTGATAACTTGAAGTGATCAGATAGAGAACCAATCTAGTTTTTGTTATAAAAATGTTGTCATACCGACATTTTGCAAGATAGGTGCGTGCACAAATCGTGTCAGTCGTATTTATAACTCAGACCGGAAACAACGATCTGTAGGCCATTTCTTGTTGCGTGCGGGAATCGAACCAGTGACCCGCTGAAACACTGCACTCGTTTTTAAGTGTTAACGTCTAGGTAGCAATAATATGTATTTTACATAAGTGTCTAACAATACTTAGCCTGAAAAACGGTAAAACTATTATTTTTGCTTACAAATTCAGACTGACGCAATTAATATAATTTACTTCTTAAATATTACCGTAACGTCAGTAACTTCAGATTTGGATATTAAAGCAGGGAGTCTGCGGTCCTGACCCTGAGGTCCTGGGGTACTCCCTCAAGAATTTCAGAATTGTGCCGAATTGACGGCAATAGGTTCGCTCATTATTACACGACTTTAACGTAACCGGAAAATAGAATAGACTGCTCTTTATTATGTACAGACGCCAGCACATCAAGCTACTACAATCTGTCAAATTTCTTTAATAGATTTTCAACTTTATCGCTAAAGTATTAAGGTTCAAGGTTGATTGGGAAAATGTGACAGTTTCGGGTAGGTTGACCTGCTGGCGTCTGTACACCAAATGAATTGCATATACGAAAGATTGGTGTACCTAATAGATCACCTCCTAAGCTCTGCCTAACCCTTCCGAGGAAAAAAACTTTTTTGCAAAAAAATACAACCGACTTCCAAAAACGACACTACAAAGTGAAAAATAACTTTAATTTCGGAAGTCGGTGTCGTTGGGGTCGCATTTTCGTTGTTTGCCACCGACTTCCGAAATTAAAGTTATTTTTCACTTTGTAGTGTCGTTTTTGGAAGTCGGTTGTATTTTTTTGCAAAAGAGTTTTTATTTTTCACTTTTTAGTTGTAATTTTTACCAGAATTTTGGTTTAAAAACCAAACTACCGAACCGTTTTTGATGAAATTTCTATGGGACCATTTGGGAAGTATACCCTTTCCAACAAAAAAAGAATTTTTCAAATCGGTTGGCAAGCGACGGAGTTATGCGCGAACAAACATAAAAAAAAAAAATATACAAACATCCGAATTGAGAACCTCCTCCTTTTTTAGAAGTCGATTAAAAAGTAGTGATGTTACGTTACATATGACCGAAATTTCAACAGTTTATTTAGATACCCATTTAGAAGAAGACATTGACTGACATTGACTACTGACACCGTTTTAAAATCTTTACGTTAAGTAACTAATTTAATAACTACTATTAACTTTTCGATAGCGGTAAATCACCTTTGAACGTATTAGTTCAAAGGTGATTTACCGCTATCGAAAAGCTTTTTGCTAAATTACTATTACCTACTCTCGTGTTTGCACGATATTTTCTAGAATATGGTGTAACGGTTGAGTCAGTTGGCAAGGTCAACAGCAAGGCGGCTAAGGGTGCATACAATTATGTAAAATACATCATTTTAATTTATTAATTTTTATAACTATGAAGGAAAATATTTTGAGAAAACCAGCATATCCTAAAACCAAAAATTTGAAGACATGTGACATCTACCAACACGCACTGGGCCCGCGTGATACATTACGGTTCGCTCCTTCTCGCACAGAGGAGGCCTGTGTCCCAGCAGTGGGAATATTATACGCTAATTATGCTATAAAACAGGCCCCATTTCGATTAGCCTTCTCGTCACCAACTTATTGTGAAAAGCTACTTTTACGTTTTATCGTGGAGGGGTACTTTATTTTCCCTTACGTAAGAATGTTAGATTCACCTATTTAAATTGGTTTCATAAGAAAACTTCGTGACTACATTTTGTATATTAATATGTTCAGCATTTTTCATGCCTTATTTATTAACCAGATGATTTTAAATACCAAGTTTAAAGCATCTTATTCAAAGTGATTTTTATTGTAAATTACCTTCCCCTTTACCTTCAGGAATACACAATTATTAACAATCTAACCTTTCTTAAAATCCTGTTCCAGGTGCCTACAACCCTGACGAAGACTCCAGCTCGACCCCACAACAGTACTACGGAGCCGCTTCCCCATCTTACCAGGCCCAGGGTCAACAAGGACAGTCTCCCAGCTCCTACCAGGCCGGCCAGGGTTCTTCTTCACAATACGGTGCTCCCGCTCAATCCGGACCTGTATCTTCTGGACCCCAAGGCTTCCCTGCTCAATCTGGTCAAGAACCTACTTCACAGTATGGAGCCCCTGCTCAAGGTGGACCGAGTGGATCTTCAGGACCTCAAGGATTCCCTGCCCAGCGTGGTCAATCACCTGCTTCTCAATACGGCTCTCCTGCTCAATCTGGACCTATACCTTCAGGACCTCAAGGCTTCCCAGCCCAACGTGGTCAATCACCTGCTTCTCAATACGGCTCTCCAGCTCAATCTGGTCCTTCCGGCACAAGCGGTCTTACTGGATCTGGTTTTCCAGCGCAGCGTGGTCAATCTTCTGCTTCCAAATTCTTCACCCCTACCTCATCTGGATCTCAGGGTTCTCAAAATGGTGCGCCTGCATCGTCTCCTTTCGGCCCATCTAGGACAACTGGCCCTCAGGGAGGTAATGACTCTGGTTATCAGTACAATGCTCCTGGTGCGGCTCCTTCTGGAACTCAAGGCTTCCCTTCTCAAGTTACTCAGACCCCTGGTAACCAGTACGGTGCTCCTACTTCCTCTGGATCTGCCCGCCCATCTGGACCTCAAGGTTTTCCGTCTCAGGGTAGCCAGCCAACATCTCAATATGGATCCCCTGCTGGTTCTAGCCCCTCTGGACCCCGAGGTAACCAAGGCCCATCTAACCAATACGGTGCCCCTACTTCCTCTGGACTTTCCAGGCCATCAAGACCACAAGGCTTCCCATCTCAGGGTAGTCAATCCCCAGCTAACCAATATGGTGCTCCTACACCCTCAGGATCACCCAGGCCATCCGGACCTCAAGGTTTCCCCTCTCAGGGTAGTCAAGCTCCTACCTCTCAATATGGCACTCCTAGTGGTTTTCCTTCTGGTTCAGTCAGACCTTCCAGTACTCAAGGTTTCCCATCTAAGCCCTCTGGAATAAACCAGGGCTCTCCGTTTGCCCCTGCTGGACCCTCTGGAAGCAATGGACCTGCTCGTTCTGGAACTCAGGAACAGTCTGCGGGACAAGATGATGGATACCAGTACAACAGGCCTCAGTCTCAGTTCGGCAGACCAAGCCAACCTGGACAATTTGGACAGCAGCCGCAAACTCAAGGATCAGCTTTCCCCAGACCCACTGGCCAAAGTTTTGTAACTTCAGGCCCCACCGGGACATCAGGACTGAGTGGTTCTCCTGTCTCTACTAGCCAAGGACCCGTCTTTGGTAATGGCCCCGCCGGTCCTACTTCTGGACCTTCCTCCAGTCCTCAAGGACCTAGATTACCTGTGTCATCTATTGATCAAGGATACCCTAAAGGCCCCGCTGGTTCGCTCTCTGGCAATGGTCCAACTGGATCAGCAGGAGTTCCCATTGGCCAGGGTTCTCCATTCAGGCCAAGTGGCTCAGTTGGACAATACACACCCTCAGGCCCATCTGGTTCCTCTGGCCCCACTAGCTCAGGTTTCCCTAGGCCTACTGGCTCCGTAGGACCTACTTCAGGATCTGCTCAGGGGCCTTTCGGACGTCAGCCCTCCGGATCCAGCTCTGGCATGTCTAACTCTGGTTATGAATACAACAGCCCTGGATCTCCGAGCCATCAGTCTGGATCTGCTCAGGGTCCCCACTCTGGTTTCGGTTCTTCTGGTCAGAACAGGCCGGGACAAATCGGCGCACAGCCTGGCTTTGGACCCGCAGGTCAAGACAGGCCTGGTCAGCAAGGCCCTCAGTCTGGTTTCGGATCTGCAGGACAGGGGAAACCCAGCGAGACCTTTGGTGGACCCCGCCAGCCTCCGAGCTTCAGCCCCGAGGACGGATACAAATACTAAACCAAGGATAGATTAATTTATTTATAATAAAGTTTCAAGCAAATAGACAAAATGTAAAAAAAAAAAATAACTACGCAGTACGCTTATAAAAGTATTTTGTACATATTTATACGAAATGTATAGAATATAATGTGGAATCACTATGTGATTGAAATGTAATTGTTAATTAAATAAATGATGCAAAGCTAACTAGCTTTTATTACATTTAAGAAACAATGTGTTTCAATTAAGAAATCCTTATTTTAGACAAACATGTTTTATTATATACATATATATTAGCCGTTAATGTCCCACAGCTGGGCAAAGACTTCCTTACCCTGACAGAGAGAGGTGGAAACTCTCTCTGTCCAGAGCTGCTCATTACTTTTTACTACTTCAAAATATATTGATCACTCATTTTTTAATCATACTTTTATGATCGATACTGGCAGGTAATTAATATTAAATACTTTTTTTGATAGCCGTATCATAATAATATTCATCAAAATAATATCTGGCGATTTGATAAAGTCATTTGAAAACCAATTAAGCTTTATTGAGCTGATAAAACAGACATTTTTGGTGAGGCAAATATTGCAAGGTTGTTTGCACTGAAATCAGTAATTGTAATACGCCATGTGGCATTATCACTGATCATTGATCACTAAGGGTCTTACTACAAAAACTTAAACACTTGTTAAACGAGTGTTTAATGTCAGTGTTATGTCAAAGTCCATATAATTGTGTCGTGTTTAAAAGGTGTTTAGCCTAAACAACTGATAAACACTGTTTTGTGGTAGTCAGGTAAGATTTCAGTCTTCCCTGGACCTATTCTGAAACTGAATATTTTTGTACAATATATTAATTTAAAGATTTGTTATGAAAACAACGATTTTCTCTCTTTAAAGCTAGTCAGACTTGGTTCTTCTATTAAAAGCTTCTACAGAAATAAGCCGCACAACAATTATTAATGTCAAAATCGTAAAACACAGTCTTGGTAGACATAGGTATTTTCTGACAGATATGATTAAGGACAGTCTTTCCAGTTTTACAATATTTATTTAAGATGTTTTACTGATACTTAAATAAGGTTTTAACGTAGAGGAAGGGAGAGTAATTTTAGGCTCTCTACGAATTATAATTCTTTTATACATACGTGGTACATTTTTGTTATTGTAGTTTATGAATTTTTTTAGCATGGCGTAACAGACAAGTCTTCGTAATCAATGAAAAAATAAAAAATAATCTCCCAGTCACAGAAAAGCAAACCCATAAGAGAATCTGATATATAGAAAACTTTAAGTCCTACACGTGCCATAATCTCACCTGCGAACTCGATTTATTGAAGGCGCTGAAACCAAAAGCTGTACATTAGGGATTTACTAACTAACAATAACTACACTGTATTCCCTTCCACATTTAACCCGTCTGCCTTCAAAGCAAGAGTGAACAGGCATCTTCTGGGCACGTTCGTTCCGTCATAGACCTCATCCATCGCTTTATATCAGACGTGATCCAGTCAAACTCAAGAGCAAGCCCATTCAGCAATCAAAATAAACTACAGGGTGGCAGGGACATCAACGCGCAAACTGTAACCATGGCTTCAGCACATGATACTAGACCCCACAGCGTCGAAATGGGTCTACCCTTTATAGCAGAACTTTTTATGTCATAATATTGTTTTGCATAACAGCGGATAGCATAAACTTCATTTCGCAGAAAATCGTTTGGCAGACAGTCATTAATCATACATTCAAAATTCATAATTTTGTAAGTCAGAATCATCTTTAGGCATAAATTTCATATCCATAATAATTAAAAAGTAGAACCATCATATCGCAGAAAGTTCACAGTCAGAATCGTCTTTTGGCATACATTTCATATCGATAGTCATTAAAAGGCAGAACTAATATCTCAGAAAGTTTAGAGTTAGAATCATCTTTTGGCATGCATGCAGCAATCATGCAGCATGCAAGCAAGCATGCAAACAAGCATACACCATGCATGCAGCAAGCATGCAGCATGCAAGCAAGCATGCAGCATGCAAGCAAGCATGCAGCATGCAAGCGAGCATGCAAACATGCAAACAAGCATACACCATGCATGCAGCAAGCAAGCATGCAGCATGCAAGCGAGCATGCAAACATGCAAACAAGCATACACCATGCATGCAGCAAGCATGCAGCATGCAAGCAAGCATGCAGCATGCAAGCGAGCATGCAAACATGCAAACAAGCATACACCATGCATGCAGCAAGCATGCAGCATGCAAGCAAGCATGCAGCATGCAAGCGAGCATGCAAACATGCAAACAAGCATACACCATGCATGCAGCAAGCATGCAGCATGCAAGCAAGCATGCAGCATGCAAGCGAGCATGCAAACATGCAAGCAAGCATACACCATGCATGCAGCAAGCATGCAGCATGCAAGCAAGCATGCAGCATGCAAGCAAGCATACACCATGCATGCAGCAAGCATGCAGCATGCAAGCAAGCATGCAGCATGCAAGCGAGCATGCAAACATGCAAACAAGCATACACCATGCATGCAGCAAGCATGCAGCATGCAAGCAAGCATGCAGCATGCAAGCGAGCATGCAAACATGCAAACAAGCATACACCATGCATGCAGCAAGCATGCAGCATGCAAGCAAGCATGCAGCATGCAAGCGAGCATGCAAACATGCAAGCAAGCATACACCATGCATGCAGCAAGCATGCAGCATGCAAGCAAGCATGCAGCATGCAAGCAAGCATGCAAGCATGCAAAATGCAGCAGGCATGGTTTCTGTCACATGGTGTCTGTCCGGCGCTGCGGGGCTCCGGCGGTCCCACGGGGGCTTAAATTACACTCTAGGGGTAGGGCAGACAAGACTACGTGGAGTCGGTTTTGCAGCGATTCGTTTCTGTCACTAACTTTTGTAGCACGACATATTATTGACTTTTCACGAAAATGTTTTAATTTAAGGTTAAAAATGCTATTGTATATAAATGTCAATATGCCTAATAAAATTATTCCAAACGAAACTCTGCCATTTTCATAAGTATGCGAACTGAACGTTATGCTAAACGAAATTATGCGAAATTTTAACTTTGCCAAAGGTAATTATGCCAAATAAAATTCTGCTATCTTAAAACTATGCCATTGTAAATTCGGACATATAAACATTCGGCCAAACAATAATTATATTAAATCATTTTTATGCCTTAAAAATATTCGTTTAAAGAAGATTATGCCAAGTGTGTTATGCCAAATAAATTTCGGAGCATCAAGATTCTGCCAGATAGAGGGAACCCCGTCGAAAATTGTAGTCGGTTATCAAAAAAAAATCTTCTTTTTTTTTATAGAAAAGTGCAATACCTACGCGGTCAAAATGTATGGAACAGCAATATATTTTTTTATTAACAGACGAAAAATTTCGACGCTATGGGCTCTAAACTCATGTGCTGAATCCATGGTTACAGTTTGCGCGTCGATGTCCCTGCCACTCTGTATAACTACTAACTGCTGCTACAATAATTTTCTGGCATGAAAAGTAGCCTTGATCCTACTATAGATACTAACTATACCAAGCTACTATTTTTGCTGAATTTCACGGAAATTTGTTCGGCAGTTTGGTACTTAAAATGTACCAAATAGACAAATGGACTGTCTTTCACATTATTAAACTAAAGTTATAACATACGGATTTTTTTGGTATCAACTGTGAATCATCCTCACTTTTTTTTAGACTCATAATCTACCTTGCTTGCCTTTTCCCGACTACATCGGGGTCGGCTTGGCTTCTAGTCTAACGAAATGCAGCTGAATACCAGTATTTTACATGAAGCGACTGCCTATCTGACCTCCACAGCCCTGTAAATGAGTAATATGATATTTTTTTAGACTAGGTACTAATGTCAACATCGTGTGTCATAATAAAAGGAATAATTTACGATTTTATTATTAATTTTATTTCAAGATACTATACATTCCCATTAACAACTAAAACTTAAAACGCTTGTAATAAAAGGTTCATAAATTACTCTAAATTGTTGCTTTTATTTCCACACAATATCATCTTTAAACACCATAGATCATTTAACAAAAAAGACGAAATCCATAACGACCCATAAACAAGTAAACGAAAACGCAATAACATAACGTTAGAAAAACGATAACCAGCTTAAATAATTGGTAGTAAAGTAAAGTAAAATAATGTGTGAACCGAACGTAAACGAGTTACATTACTGTTAATAATAATAATAATAATAATAATAATAAGTTTATTTGTTAGAATATTGTTGTTACAAGGTGTTACTACAATTCTACGTCCAAAATATTCTGCTGTTTCCAGCGTACAAATATTTTCAAAAATTTAAATGAAATCAAAATGAATTGGCAAACCTAGGTAAACATTATCTGATATTAAATACAATTTGGAGGGATTATTGTATACAATGTCAACGCATACTAATAAGAATGTCAAGAGTTATTAAATACAATTTAACGGTATACTAAATATGTCAGGAATTATTAAATACAATGTCCAGGCAATCTAAATATAATGTCAAGGAATACTAAATATAATGTCAGAAATTAATCAAATACAGTGTTAAGAATTATTCAATACAATGTCACAGTTATCAAATTAAATTCAATCATTACGAATGTAAGGGCAATTCGTCGTCCAATTTAAATTTAGAGTCAAACTTTTCATTTAAAAACTCATCTGTTGAGTAATAACACTTAGATAATAGGAAGTCAAATAATTTCTTTTTAAATGTCATGAAATTAAGATCTTTGAAAACATTAGGTAATTTATTATAAATACGAATTGCCATACAGTAAACATTATTGGAGAATAGTTTAATTCGTTGTTGAGGTACATATAATTGGTGGAGATCTCTGCTTTTTCTTACCACAACATCATTACGTAATTTAAATAAACCCATGTTTTTACGCACAAAGATACAAAGTTCGAATATATATAAAGATGGGAGTGGCAATATTTTTAAACTTTTAAAGAGTGGGACACAGCTGTCTAATGGTTGGGCTTTGGTTATTGATCGAATACACTTTTTTTGGGCTCGAAATGCCTTAATAAAATCCACAGAATTGCCCCATATGATAATACCGTAGCGTAGAATTGATGCTACGTAACCATGATAAGCATAAAGTGCTGCATTGATACCAGCTACACGAGTTATTCTACCTAAAACAAATACGAATCTTTGCAGCTTAGTGCATAATTTTTCAATATGTTCTTTCCAGTTGCAAAATTTATCTAAAGTTATACCTAAAAAAGTAGCACTTTTAACCTCTTCTATAGTGTCACTTGCATATCTTATTTTTAATCCGTGATGTTTGCTATTATAAGTTTGGAACTGTATAAGTTTAGTTTTACCGATATTGACATGTAAATTGTTGTCTTTTAACCAATCTATTATTTTGTTTAGTGTGTCATTTATCTCTTTTTCGTATTTGGCGATATTTTTATCAGTGAGTTCAATACTAAGAGTAGTATCGTCGGCGTACAGAATGCATGAATATGGGGTCACGTTGGGCAAATCATTAATATATAATAAAAACAAAAAGGGTCCTAATATACTGCCCTGGGGAACCCCACAGGAGTTTTGACGATAGGTAGATCTAAATATATTTTTTTCTGATATATTACGTCTAGATATTTCTACACATTGCTGGCGATTAAACAGATATGTTTTTATCCAGTTTAATGCATTTCCCCTAATACCATAGCGATTCAATTTGTAGAGAAGCAGTTTGTGATCTACGAAGTCAAAAGCTTTTGACATATCAAGAAATATTGATGCTATTGACCTTTTTTCGTTAAGACTTGATGTAATCTTTTTCATGAGAGAAAAACATGCGAGAGTTGTTGATTTACCCTTCCTGAAACCAAATTGTTCCTCTTTTAAAATTGCGTGTTTTATTATAAAGGAGTGTAATCTATCGTACATAATTCTTTCAAAAATCTTTGAAATTATGGGTATTAGAGTAATAGGACGATAATTGTTCATATCATTTTTATCTCCTTTTTTATATAATGGTTTAACAATAGAAAACTTTAGTTTGGTGGGGAATAAACCTTGAAAAAATGATAAATTAATAATGTGGGCCAGTGGGCGAGATATATATTTAGAGCAACGCTTAAGAATCTTTGTATTAATGTTGTCATAGCCAGTTGAGTTAGTTGAATTTAAGGAATGAATAGCTTTATACACAGAATTTTCCTCAGTTGGAGTCAAAAAGATGCTATCTGATATGTCAGTGATGGTATGTTTATAGTCAATTGGTGTTTCAGAATTATGGATTTTTGTTTTGTTTGTCATGTTGATAAAAAAGTCATTAAATTGGTTTGCTATTTTGTCGCCATCAGTGTATGTGCACTGATCGATTGTAATGGAAGAAATTTCGGCGTTACTATCGGTATCTGAACTATTCTTTTTTATTATATCCCAGGCGGCTTTACATGTATTGTTCGATTGAAGTATATAGCGAGTGTTATCAATTTTCTGAGCATGTAATATACATCGTCTCAATATTCTAGTGTAATTTTGGTAGTGGTTTAGGTGTAGGGTTTTGTTAGAATTTAATAGCCTATATTTTAAATACATACTTCTTTTCCTGACGCAACATCTTTTTATTCCTTTTGTTATCCATTTAGTTTTTACTGGTTTGTTCGTAATTTTTACTCTTAGGATGGGAAAACAGAGATCGTAAAATAGGGATAGTGTATCATGAAAGTGATTAAATGCTAGATCAGTATCATCAGATTCGTATATTTCTGAAAATGAAAGAGATGATATGCATGATATGAACTTTTCAATGTTGTTTTGACTTAGATCTCTTCTCTTTTCAAACCAAAATTGTTTTCTGCATTTTGCAGTATCTACAGACGAATCGAAGCTAATGGACTGACCTGTCTCATGGTCAGATAATGCAAGGATATGTACTTGAGGCTGAACATTAGGTATATCGCTTGCGATGAGATCTATACATGATGATTTTCTTGTTGGTTTATTTATATGGTTGGAGATATTATGGTTATGTAAGATAAGTTCTAGTTCTTTATAATTATTATTACGCTTTAACGCGTCAATGTTCCAATCACCGCATAGTATTATGTTATTTTTATTTCGTTTTGTTATTTTCCTTAAAATATCCTCTCGGTTTTTCAAAAACAAACTTAAGTTTGAATTTGGAGTACGGTAAATACAAATGACAATGACTTTAAGAGTGATAATTTCTATTGCACAATATTCGAAATCATATAATAATGGTGCAACTAATTTAGGGATATGTTTACATTCGAGGTCCTTTTTAACCATAATGCATGTTCCGCCTCGCCTTTGGTCAGGTCTAGAAAAAGATGATACTAGCTTGTAATTTTTTAGTATTAAGTTGCTTTCTGATCCTCTTTTTATGAAAGTTTCTGAAAAACATAAGACATCAATATTTGTACCCCTTTCATGCAGTTCTTGTAGAGTAATTTCTAGTAAATCTGTTTTATTTAAAATGCCAGCGATGTTTTGGTGAAAAAGTGTACATTTACGTTTAGATTCGAAAAAATGTGGTCTTACTAGGTACATTAGGGTTCGGTATAATTGCAGTAGCTTCACTGGCATTTAATGGCTGAAGAGGGGCTCTTTTTTGTAACTTAAAATAGTAGGGGATTGTTCCTTTTTTGTTTACGTGGATACTATTTATGTTTGAGTTCGATGAAGTGTAAGTGTGTTTTAATGTATTGGCTGTGTCCATAATTCTCCTTAAGTTAATGTTATCAATTTCTATATTTAGTTTATAACATAGCATTGTCTTCGATATGTAATTATAACTGTTATAATTATATATATTCTCAGTTGTATCAATGAACTTACAGTTAGGAAAAATTTGCAAGAACAATTTAATATTTTGATTTAATAACTGAACATTCAAATAGGGATTATTAATAATATTTAATACAAATACTTGGTTATTTTTTAGTTTTTGAAGGGTTGGAATCAAGTCTGATAGTAATTTGTAAGGGTTTTTGTCATTGCTACCTATACCCAATATTACTATGTCATCGTTATGCAAGTTTTTTATATAATCATCTATTTTACATAATATTTGCGAACTAGTTGAGCTTAGGTTTGAAAATCCTGATATAGAATAAACGTTATTCCACTTATTTGCATCCCTCTGTAACTTCATTTTACTGGCCAAACCTCGTACTTGTTGGTCACCTAAAATGATAATTTTTGGAACACCTGTTGAGTTGTAGACTTTTGAATTATCTAAAACTTGATTTTTAGTGTTATTCAGTGAAGTTTGAGCACATGGAAGTTCTATACTGCGTTCCAACGTTTGACTGTCTTGTAGATTCATAACTGATACTGTAACACTTTTCTCAGAACTACCCAGATTTGTTGTTTGATTAATTTGGTTTGAGCTTTGATTCTTTGTTTGTTGAACCATTGAGTAAGTGTGTGTAGAAAGTTTTTCAACACTAGGTGAGCTAGGCGTCATGAGCAGAGGGTCCCCAAATGATTCAGTTAGACGTCGCTTGACATTAAGTTTCTGCATGGTTGACTGACGAGAAGTTGTTCGTGGACTTCGGCAAATCTGTTTCAATATTTCAACTTCCTGAGATAGGTGGGCAATTTGTTTCTTCTGTTCTAAATTTTCGAGAATAACATTTTCTAATTCATGTTGCGTTGATTGTAACTCCGCCTTTAGTGTATTTATTTCGGTGTCCATTTCGTCTCGGCATAATGCTGTTATATGTGAAGAAAGGTCTAGTCTTCTACTCAGGAATTCGTCAGAATAAGACGAGTTTATGGAGGTGCTCATATCTATTCTTTCCAGTGATTTACACTTTTGTAAAGGTCTTCTATGAGTTACATTATTTAGATCTTCCATCGTAATGCGCCCTCTATGTTAGGTCGTGTAGCTTATTTAGTACAGCGCAAAGGATACTTGATAAGAAGTTTTCGTATTTGTCAGCAGATGTCGTGTTAAATATAGGTAATCGATGAAGAATATAGAATATAGTGCCCTCTATGGTTAAACTTCAATATCTGTGTGATGTTGCTATCCGGCAATAGACGTCGTTTAACGGATTATCGTGAATCAACGAAGAAAGTAATGCCCTCTATTAGCGAACCTCATCAAACTGAAGTCCCAAATGTAGTGCCCTCTGTGGTGGGTCTTCAATACCCTTGAGATGTTAAGTTGTGTAATTAAGTTTCACTATCCAGCAATAGATGTCGTTTTGCGGATTGTCGTTAGTTGATGAAGAAAGTTATGCCATCTATTAGTGAGAATCATCAAACTGAAGCTCCAACGGGCAAAATTTTGAATGAATGATTTCGCTATTGAGCACTAGAGGCGTTATATATTTTCTATTTATGCACTGATTTATTTCACTATTTATGCACTGATTACGCAATATTTGCAATCTGTGTTAGTTAATTTACTTGAACTCTCTACTATTAATCACAGAAAGTACATACAGATTCCGATGTCCTTGGATATTTCGTGTCATTAGTTTTGTCACCACATATTTAGTTCACAAGTTCATCGAAGTAAAAATATCACTTTCACAGATAGATTAGTTTATGATGTCCACTTTTAGTCACTTTTCATAACGTTTATTGACTAATTAGATTTTAAAAGATTTATTTATAAGGAGCTGACAGAATTGAATGTTTACAGAAGAGCGCCCTCTTGCGACTATGGACTATGTTGCGTCATTGGTATGGTAAAGTCGTGTGAAGATGTTGCTCTGTAGTGCTGACGGCGAGGCGTGGCGTGTTATTAATATTTTATTTATGAGTTCGAATAGAAGATGTATGGGTTGTGGATTTAGATGACGTGGGTTGTAATTAGATTGATATTTATGAAGGTTTTGGTAATTTGATTTATAGTTAGGTCGTGGTGGCCCCGGAGGCTAAGCGGACCAGCAAAGGCGCAGAAACGAGTGCAAAATCACACAGTATGCATATGTAATTAAATACTTACATGGCTTGTTAAAAAAAATCTGACTTGTACATATAATAATATAAAAAAAAAAAAATAATATAATATATCCTTCGACATTTCACACAGCGCCATCTAGTCCCAAGCTAAGCAACCTAATGCTTGTGTTATGGTAACAAGACGGCTGATAAACTACTTATATACATTTACCACATACATACCTAAGATGAAAAATAACCTTCAGGAATAGATACTTTAATGTCGTTAGTATTTTTTAATAGCGAAATAATAATAGGAACAAATTAGTAAATATCAAAATTATACTTAAAAAAACTTATAAAGTACTTACTAATTTTTGATTTATTCTAAATATTAAATCCTGTAATCATAAATCACAGATCACTACAGTGGCGTTATAAAGACCATAATGCTAAAAAAAATAAAGGAAAAACAGACCAATTCGCAGCGTCAAGACTGTATAGTTAAAACTTAAAAGGTAATTGTGCAAAGGCGTTCTAATAACAGTGATCACGCTATCGAGTGTGACGTTGATTGCACAGATATGGGCTTAGTGCCTGCGTACACGATATAACATTTTTGGATTCAACTTAATCAACTTAAGTTCGAGAGCAGTGGTGGCCCAGTGGTAACGGCCGTGACTTACGAGTTGTAGGTAGTAGGTTCAAACCCAGACAGGCGCTTTAATTTGTGTAAATTATTTCATGACCACTGCTGTCAAACGGTGAAGGAAAATATCGCGAGGAAACGCATGTTTTGGGTGTTTTGTTTGTTGAATAGGCTCATAATAAATTAGTGCGCTTACCATCAACGATTGCATCTCTGCTTTCCATCAGGCGGGATCGCAGTCAGGCACTAGTTTATATCATTAAAAAAAAATGTTCTAGAATCAAACGAAGACATGTGGCATCTATCAACCTACACTGGGTTCGTGTGGTGAATTACGGCCCATTCCCTCTCATAGAGAGGAGGCCTGTGTCTGGGCTGATTATGTAACTAAAGTTAGTATTTTTTTTTTTTACAGAATACAATAGTGTTGTATTGGGTTCGCATTTTTGCTGTCGTGTTCTTCCGAAATTAAAGTTATTTTTCACTTTGTGGTGTCTTTTTTGGAAGTTTTTTTTGCAAAAACGTTTTTATTTTTCACTTCTAAGTTGTAATTTTTACCAGTAATTTTGGTTTAAAAACCAAACTACTGAACCGTTTTTGATGAAATTTCTATGGCATCAATCTGAAAGTATATGCTTACAAATCAAAAAAGACTTTTGCAAATCTGTTTATAACTAACGGAGTTCTAAGGTAACAAATTCGACGGCACGGTTGGTGCAGTGGTTAAGCGATTGACTGCTGCGCTGCGTGTCGCGGGTTCGATTCCCGCACGGAACAAATATTTGTATGACCTACATGTATTTGTTCCGAGTCTGGGTGTGTTTCCATCTATAATATGTATGTATTTACAAAAAAAAAATGTATATAAGTAGTTTATCAGCCATCTTGTTACCATAACACAAGCATTAGGTTGCTTAGCTTGGGACTAGATGGCGCTGTGTGAAATGTCCAGGGATATTATTATATTATTATTAAATATTAAAAAAAAAATACAGTCGAATTGAGAACCTCCTCCTTTTTGAAGTCGGTTAAAAACCACGTTTAGTCATTTTCACAGGTCATTTAGAACATAACAACATTATGACATGGCCAATTTGCAATTAATTTTCAATTTCGTACCAAAGTCGTTACATTTTAAGACTTCACAAGGAAGAGCACAATTAAGACCACTTTACGCATCTCAATATTTTAATTAACTAATTAGGTAATTTAGAATGACAAAGGAATGGAAGTATCTTTTAACATTCTTATTAAGAAGCACATAATAATATCTTATTACTATAATAATTATTCATGTTATTAATGACTAGCTTCTGCCCGCGGCTTCGCCCGCGTCGATGTCGGAAATTATCCCACGGGATCGTGCTAACAGGATAAAATGTATGTGCTTCCCCAGGATGCCATCTATCTCTATGACAAATCAGAAGTTCAGTGGTTTAGGCGTGAAAATGTAACATACAGTTTCAAGTTCAAATCCCCCCCTTAAAAACTGAATTACCCCTTTTTGTCCCATCATTGGTAAATTTTCGCAACCCCTTTTCAACCAGTTAGGGGTAGATTTTCGAAAAACCCTGATACGTGTTACTCTTTATTTTTGGTTTTAAGTATAAACGCTGAGTTTCGAGTTAATCGGACCGCGCATTCAAATTATTCCACACAAACTTCAACACCCCTATATCCCCCTTTGAGAGGTAGTTTTGAAAAACTTATAATAATAAACTTTATTACTTACTTAGGCGAGTATTCTTGAAAAGTTTAAGGTTTATTGACCTAATGAAGAACATTTTTCATATAAACTGTATCCCCGCATTTCACCCCCACAGGGGTGGAATTAAAAAAAGAATCGTTTGGGGTGTATTCATAACTTGACTCAAAGATTATTTATACTAATTTTCGAGTTAATAAAGCCATGCAGTAAAATCCTCCCCTGAAAAATTGACTACCCCATTTCAGCCTGTCAGGGGTAGATTTTCAAAAAACCCTGATACACATTATTCTTTACTTTCAATATTTGGTATAAATACTGAGTTTCGAGTAAACCGGACTGCGCGCTAAAATTCTTCCATACAAACTTTGAAACCCCCCAAATCCCTTATTAGGGGGTAATTTAGAAGAAAAAAAAAACTGCCAATCTTCATAATTTATTTAGATAAGTATTCCTGCCAAGTTTCAAGTTTATTAACTCAAGGAATAAGATTTTTCATACAAACGAATTCCCCCTACTACCTACCTACCCCCTACCCTATTTGGGGTGGAATTTCGAAAAATCCGTTCTTAGTGGATGCCTACTCTTCACGAAGAACACACCCTCCAAATTTCATGTCTCTAGGACCAGCGGTTTAGGCTGTGCGTTGATCTATCAATTAGTCAGTCAATCAGTCAGTCAGTCAGGACTTTGAATTTTATATATATAGATTGATATTTATAATTTATTTATTTATTTTTATTTAGGAAAACTTACAGCTAAACAGATACAGTAAGTAATAGATTATACAAAAATAAGGCCAATTACAAGTTTCCACGTGTAGTAAGTATATACGTATATATAACACAATATAATATATAACCATATATAATACAATATAATATATTATCATGTGAACAGATGATAAAATGTATAACAGAACAGTAAATTACTATTAACGCTCGAAGAAGCAATTAGATAAAATTTTCTTTAATTTAGCAACACTAGTATTAAAAATGTAAAATAATTTTATTTTAATTTAGCAACACTAGTATTAATAATCTACACATAACTTCAGCTTGAAGGCGTCGCGGCAGACTCGGTAGAAGATGGCGGGATGAGCTGTAGAAGACCAACGACCAGTGGTCCACTGTAGCCCTAGATCGAAGGAGCTGGAAGTCATGGAGAGAGGCCTTTGCCCAGCAGTGGGATGATGCAGGCTAAAATTAACAGTAACATAACATCACGGCTGTAATTTCCGAAGGGTTAGGCTGGGTACCTTACACCCACCCACACACCCCATAGAGCACCTATATTTTGCCTGTTATGTTATTTATAATATACTAGCTGCGCCCCGCGGTTTCACCCGCATATGTTTGGATCAAACTCAAATCATTTCTTTCAATTAAAATATTGCAGGCACTTTTGAATTGTCAAAATTAAATAGTCGGTTATTTAGTTAGAAAGTTGAAGCTAGTGGCCCATTCCAAAACGTAGATCTCTTTGGAGAAGAACGGGCAAGAAACTCCAAGGACACTCTTTTAAATCAAGATATTATTACAAAATCCTGGGTACATTATTCTTATTGCTTCTATATGTGAGAACAATGAAAAAAAGAAACAATTTAAAACATAAAATAAGCCCTGGCAGTTAAGAGATGACCAGTCTCAACCAACAGCGCCTGTTCACGAACATGACGCGTGGATCAGCACCACCCAGCTCAACCATTTTGTAGGGAACCGAATGATCCAACACCGAATGATCCCGTGGGAATATCGGGATAAAAAGTATCCTATATTTTAATCCTGGTTATAAAGCATCTGTGTGCTAAATTTCATCCAAATTTGTTTAGTAGTTTTTGCGTGAAAGAGAAACAAACATCCATCCATCCATCCATCTATCCATACAAACTTTCAGGTTTATAATATTAGTAGGATTGGAGTTACATACTTAGGTACCCCTGCTTTCTAGGCAGCTTGCTTGGTACAGACACCAGCAGGTCAAGCAACTCGAAACTGTCAAATTTTTTCAACCAACCTTGAACCTAATGTTTTAGCGATAAAGTTGAAAATCTATTACAGAAATTCGATAGATTGTAATAGCTCGATATGCTGGCGTCTGTACTTACTTTACTTAATAAAAATTACAACTTAAAAGTGAAAAATAAAATAAAAACAACCGACTTCCAAAAACGACACTACAAAGTAAAAATAACTTTAATTTCGGAAGTCGGTGGCGTTGGGTTCGCATTTTCGTTGTTTGCCACCAACTTCCGAAATTAAAGTTATTTTTCACTTTGTAGTGTCGTTTTTGGAAGTCGGTTGTTTTTTTTTTTGCAAAAAAGTTTTTATTTTTCACTTTTAATTTGTAATTTTTACCAGTAATTCAATTTAAACTACTAAACCTACCAATTATGACGGAGGTTTTGGGTGAAATAGGTGCAATTGTAGCGAGTGAGAATATTGAAACCTTGTTTATTTTAGGTGATTTTAATGCTCACCCTCATGAATTATTTTGTAATGAACTGATTAATTTCTGTTCGGATCAATCGTGGATCTGTGTTGACTTGGAAAAGTTAGGCACACAGACTAATACTTACACGTTTGTTAGCGAGGCTCATGGCTGCAGGCGATGGCTGGACCACTGTGTCGTGTCATTATCGGCCGGGCAAACTGTAGTCGGAGTACATGTTATAGAAGATGTTTACTTGTCGGATCACTTACCTTTACTTGTTAGTTGTGACATAACTGTGGTAAGGCCTAAGTTGGTGACGAGTGACGTGCGACGTGACTCGGTTGTATGGGGTGGGAGAGATGAAACTCAGATAAAGACTTACCATAAGCTATGTAACACCGCTTTTCGAGCCATTGATTTTCCCACCGAATTCACGGAGTGCAGTCGTGGGTCATGCAGCTTGGATGACCACAAAATTGTATTGGATAGGTTGTATAACAATATTGTGGAAACCCTGAGTAATGCCGCTGTTGGGTCTAGCGGGAGGCGTGACATAAAATTAAATAAAGGTAGGCACCTATGTGGCTGGAATGAACATGTCCGTGAAGCACATAGGGTGGCCAGACTTAAGTTCGAAACGTGGATAGCATGCAACCGGCCCACTTCGGGCATTATTTATGACGAAATGCTCGAGTCGCGTAAAGTGTTCAAAAGTCGCTTGAAGTGGTGCCAGAATAATCAAGAGCAGCTAAAAATGGACATCCTGGCTAAACACAGGTCGGCAAAGGACTTCTCTAATTTCTGGAAAGCTACTGGAAAGCACGAAGTTAAGCCTGGCCTCCCGGTGAGTGTAAATGGAAAAAGCGAACCAGTCCTTATTGCGAATATGTTCAGGGAACATTTTAAGGTGCGCTCCCCGTTGGGCCCTTCAGCGTCATTTATTAGGTCTGAGCCCGGATATGAGGGGGAGGAGTCGACTGTACATTTTACGGCTAGTCATGTAAGATGCGTTTTAAAGAGAATGACAGGCGGTAAATCTCCCGGTCACGATGGGCTTAGTGTGGAGCATCTGCGGCATGCGGGGGTTCATCTGCCGAGGGTCCTGGCCATGTTTTTCACGATGTGCATGAGTCACTCATACTTACCACATGACTTAATGAAAACCATCGTAGTGCCTATCGTGAAGAACAGGACTGGGGATATCTCGGACAGGGGGAACTACCGGCCCATATCTCTAGCAACGATAGTTGCTAAAGTGCTGGACGGTATGCTTGATTCCTGCCTGGATAAATACATTCAACTACATGATGCGCAGTTTGGGTTTAGACCTGGGCTATCCACTGAAGCTGCCATCGTAGGTCTCAAGCATACTGTCCAATACTACATGGACCGCAGGACACCGGTATATGCGTGTTTCCTTGACCTCTCCAGAGCCTTTGACCTTGTCTCTTACGATGTGCTCTGGAGAAAGTTGGGGAGCGCGGGTGTACCGGTGGGGGTGCTGAATATGCTTAAATACTGGTATTTTCACCAAACAAATTTTGTGAGGTGGAATAATACACTCTCTGAGGCTTATAGGTTGGAAAGCGGGGTGAGACAGGGAGGATTGACGTCACCCAAGCTGTTCAACCTATACATAAATGACCTCATCGTCGAGCTCAGTAGCAAGCGTGTCGGTTGTTCAATAGATGGCGTTTGCGTCAACAACATTAGCTACGCGGACGACATGGTGCTGCTGAGCCCGACGGTCAGGGGTCTCAGAGAGTTGTTACGAGTATGTGAGGCATATGCTGGTGCACATGGCCTTGTATACAATGTCCAAAAAACGGAATATATGATCTTTAGGGCCACCGGTGGATGCCCCGAGTATTCACATAATATAACCCTAAATGGCTTGTGCATAAATCGTGTAACGAAATTTAAATACTTGGGGCACCTAATTACCGAAGGTCTTGAAGACGATCTGGATATAGAGAGGGAGCGCAGGGCTTTAGCGATCAGAGGTAACATGCTGGCCCGCAGATTTTCCCGCTGCTCTGAACAAGTAAAGATAACCTTGTTCAAGGCGTATTGTCAAAGCTTTTATACGGGAAATCTGTGGGTCAGCCACACCAAAAGGTCGCTGGATGTCCTGCGCATCCAGTATAATAACATATTCAGGATGATGTTGGGGCTGCCTCGCTTCTGTAGTGCATCGGGGATGTTTGCGCTGTATCGCACGGATGGCTTTCATGCAGTCATCCGCAAGAAAACTGTATCCCTGATCTGCAGAATGCGTGGCAGCTGCAACGGAATTCTGAAGACTGTAGCAGATAGGATCTCTTCTCCGATATGGAGATCCTTTATTAAGCGAGTAATTTAAATGTATTTTAATTTAATTTTAATTTAATGTAATTTTGTAATTTTTGATTTTTAATTTATTTTGTTAATTTTTAATCTCTTTTATTTTTAATCTTTCATTTGTAATTTTTATTTAATTTAATCTTATATTTATTTATTTATTTTTATTTTTAAGTCGGACTGTATGGAATTATGGATCAATTAGTTATCTGAAATAAATGAATTTTAATTTTTAATTTAATTTAAACCGTTTTTGATGAAATTTCTATGGGACCATTTGGGAAATATACCCTTTCCGACAAAAAAAGTCGGTTAAAAATGTAAAATAAGTTTTTAAGTTTGTTTTGATTTCAGTCCCTGCTTAATATACATATGTTGCCTCGTGTACCGCTACACTTACAAACTAACTCGTACATCACACGTTGTTCTCCAAATCATGATAATAATACAATCATGAACATAAACCCGTGCTTTATGTTCTGAACATGGTATTGTGAAGCTTTTAATAGTGTTAATAGTATATGCGTGTGTGCGGCGTGATACATTCAATTAGGCTTCGCAGGGTTGAACGTAGTAGTGAAATTATTTATAGGATTTGTTCATAATTATGGTGGTCGAAGAGGGAAAGCTTGTTTTGAAATATCTTCTATCGCGTTAACAATAGTTTGTTTTTTTTTAAAACCATGGCTCGCTGCTTCCTTTGCGACATCAACATCTGCTTAGCCTTTTCCCAACTATATTGGGGTCAGTTTCCAGTCTAACTGGATGCAGTTGAGTACCAGTATTTTACATGGAGCGACTGCCTATCTGACCTCCACAACCCAGTTTATCGGGGTAATACAATGGTAAGACTGATTGTCAGACTTTCGGGCCTCTCGACGACTTCTCGTCAAAGATCGACGAACCCCTGAAATCCCCCCGAAAAATTCTGAATCCTGAATCCTGTAATTTTACATTACACACACACAGCCTACAGTACTTTCCGAAGCATGGAGGAGTTTTAATATGTAAAGATGGTCACCCATCCACGGACCAACCGCGGCAAGCGTAGCTTAACCTAATCGTTGGACCCGTGCGGCTGTTATTACTTAGCCACGAGATCTCCAAATTTCTTTACTAAAAATTTGGCTAAAATGGCCAGGCCCGGAACAACTACTCGTAGGCAATACAAATATTTGTCCCATGCGGGAATCGAACCCGCGATACGCAGCGCAGCAGTCGATCGCTAAGCCACTGCACCAACCGTGTCGTCAAAATTTTGTTTTCTTTTAGGAACTGCAACTTGATGTCATAGTAGGGATGTTGATAGTTTTTCCTCGTTAAAACCTATGAGCTAAGACTTGAATTATAATAAGCACAATTTTAATCCACATATAGCATAATCAGCGTATAATATTCCCACTGCTGGGACATAGGTCTCCTTTATGTGAGAGGGAGCGGGCCATATTCAACCACGCGGGCCCAGAGCAGGTTGGACATTTGAATAAATAATAAAAATAAGTTTATTATGTAACTACACTGCCGAGCAATGAAAAAGTTCCACCCACAAAATGCCGACAAACACCTTAATATCTCCTAAGACATAGAACCTAGCTTTTTTAAAACATTTAATTTAAAATTTGAACGCAATATTTACGTTTTTAGTTGGTAATATTCTGATGCGCTGTTAAATGTACTTCAATATTGCAGACGGCGTCATTAAGCTAGCCTTTCCCGTTTAGGAGTAATTTGGTGCTATGTCACTGGAACTTTTTCATTGGTCGCGAGTGTATTTTTCGACACAGATTTTTCCATAACCTGCGACCCCCTTGGGTATAACTTAATCGCTCCAGCATCAGACGGGTTAATCGAACCTAATAAAATAAAAAATAAATGCTGAAAGAATTATATGAAAATACTATTAACTAAAAACCATCTTACAAACGTTTTACAACTGACACGTATCATCTCAATGATGTCTATTTATCTAGCGAGATGAAGTCATAAGCGACCATTAACAAACGATGCCCCCTGGGCGGAGGCAGCCGTCACTCATGCTGCAATATGGACCGCGATCTTTTACTTAATAAAAATCTTAAATTCTTTAACTGTCAGACAACGCACAGCCTAACCCACTACGTCTAGGAGCATGAAATTTTCCACAACAGTTCCTTATATACAACGAAGTGCTTATATTAAGAAAGGATTTCTTATAATTCATGCCCTGATCTGATAAATAGGGGATAAAAGTTTGTACGGAATTAGTTCTTCAATTTTGCAGATGTTTGAATTTTTTTATTGCAAAATCGGCCAGCTTGACTTCGATCTCGCCTGGTGGAAAGCGATGAATAAAGTCTATGATGGAACGAGCAAGCCCAGGAGATGCCTATTCATTCTTGCTTTGAAGACTTGAAGACACACGCAGGCAGAGAATTGTGTGAAAAAATGTAAAATCATATCGAGCCCACGGCTTGTTGTATGGTAAATATTACCCCAGTAGGTATTCCCCAAAGGGTTAGTAAGGGAAGTAATAGAGTACACCCACATTTCTCCAACGTATTGAAGGGCGAGCATATTGCTATTTACCGACCATAAATCAAGTTACCGCCGCGGGCAGAAGTTCCAATTGAAAAACACAATTACATTTAGCCTGACCCCGGGGATCGAACCGAAGACCTAACTCTCACTGGTCGCGTTTCCCACCTCTAGAATAACGATGTAACAAATAAAAAAATAGGCATAATTTCAACTAAGGGTCGATGTATTGTGAGCAGTCAGTGGTGGCCGGCAGGCACATTATTTTGTGTAAATAATTTCATCACCATTGGTCTCACAAGGGTGAACCAAAAAAATCGAAGATATGTGACATCTACCAACCCACACTAGGCCCGTGTGGTGGATTACGGTACACTCCCTCTCGAAGAGAGGAGGCCTGTGTCCCAGCAATCAGAACATTATAGGCTGATTATACTTTACTTGCCCCCAGGATCGAACATAGGAGCTAACGCTTAACAAACAGGCTTACCACCTCTGGAACAATAATGGAGAAAATAAAATAAAAGCATAACTTAAGGACCGAATTTTCAATCGTCAGACAGCTTTCGTTTACGTAAAAAAATATTTCAACCCGCCGAAATAATTCTTAAGACAACAATTATCTGACTATTGAAAAATATGCTACAATTATCACGTTTCATCTCAGTGTGATGTCTATTTATATAAGTGAGATGAAGTCATACATATTGCCCCCTGGGCGTCGTACCATCCGTCACTCATGCTGCAACATGAATGGACCTATCACGTTTAGCTCGGGCTCGCTGTGACTCAGTTAGCTTCTGCTTTAGATAAATATGGAAATCCTACTAATATTATAAATGCGAAAGTTTGTAATGATGGATGGTTGGATGGATGTTTGTAAGAGTAACAAACATCCACAAAACGCAAAAAGCAAAAAGTACTGAACGGATTTGGATGAAATTTGGCACACAGATAGTTTATAACCAGGATTAACTCATAGAATACTTTTTATCCCTATATTCCCACGGAATCGAGACTTATGCGGGTGAATCCGCGGGGCGTAGCTAGTAGGTAAATATTAAGGTAAATATTATAAACGTCAAAGTTTGTATGGATGGATGGATGTTGTTACTCTCTCACGCAAAATCTACTAAACGGATTTGGATAAGGCGCACAGATGGTTTAAAACCAGAATTAAAACATAGAATACTTTTTATCCCTATATTACCACGGAATTGAGACTTATGCGGGTGAAACCGCGGGGTGCTGCTAGTTAACTAATATAAATGTAACTAGGTCAAAAAGGGACTGTACATAAAATAATTTTCCTTTGAAAGGTGTTGTGTCTAGGTCATTTCGTGTTGTCCGGAGGCTTTTTGTAATTTACTCTATTCAACAAATCGTGCCCATCGTCCACATAGCTCTCTCTATCTTAGCTATCAGTGGCTTAATCACCCATTGATTGAATTGATCAAATTGTAGTATTGTTCGTTTGACTCCATATTTAATTTTAAGAGTCATGTTCCTCTTATGGTTTTCGTAAGTGTCATAAGTTCTTAAAATCTAGAATCAAGAGGATTTTTTATTTAATTTATGAAGTACTGACGGACTCTCCAAAAGTATTGCAAGTTCTCTGGGCCCTCCGTAGAAACTTCTAATTGCAGAACTTTTACATTCTTCATGTAGGTATTATATTCACATTAGTACTCGTATATATACCTAGGATATATATCAATGTGAATATATCAGGATTGTAAAACTCGGACAGCAGTTGCAGTTTTTAACCGACTTCTAAAAAAGGAGGAGGTTCTCAATTCGGATGTTTGTATTTTTTTATTATTTTTTTTTACTTTTTTTTTTATGTTTGTTCGCGCATAGCTCTGTCGCTTGCCAACCGATTTGAAAAATTATTTTTTTGTTGGAAAGGGTATACTTCCCAAATAGTCCCATAGAAATTTCATCAAAAACGGTTCAGTAGTTTGGTTTTTAAACCAAACTGGTAAAAATTACAACTTAAAAGTGAAAAATAAAAACTATTTTGAAAAAAAAACAACCGACTTCCAAAAACGACACTACAAAGTTAAAAATAACTTTAATTTCGGAAGTCGGTGGCAAACAACGAAAATGCGAACCCAACGACACCGACTTCCAAAATTAAAGTTATTTTTCACTTGGTAGTGTCGTTTTTGGAAGTCGGTTGTTTTTTTTTTTCAAAAAAGTTTTATTTAGTAGTCTATTTTTTCCCAGTGCTACGCAGGGTCGCCCAAAGGCCTCCCCCAAACTTTTCCAGTTCCTTACTGGATCGCATCAATGTAAATAAAGAAGGTACCTATAATTTTGAATTATAACCATGGTCATCACTAATGGGTTTTTTTAGGTAATAAGTATACCCTGACCGTTAATGGCATCCACTCTAACCTCTTTGAATGGTTGGTCGTGACAACGGCATTAAAAAATTAAATTTATGTTTCTGTCAACTCGGACAATAAAATAAATCAAGATTATAAGCCCTCAGACTCATACTAATCTGAAATCAAATCTAATTTTAGATCTAGATACTTGACTATTCTACTTCTCATGCTAATAGCATATCAGTACGTTTATGGATCCTTCTTAGTCTGAATGTCATTGTTAACAGGTATAAACAATGTCAGAGACAATAAGGGTATACAGATTTATGTTCCGATGCGGGAATTGAACCTGTGACCATGATCTCTGAAAACGGATACAGTGAAGTTTGTATTGAGGTCGATGCGCGTCGTTTGATTTGAATTGATAATGCTGTGAGCTCTGAGTCGATGGATAGCATAATCGGCCTATAATGATCCCACTGCTGGGACACAGGCCTCCTGTCTGTGAGAAGGAGTGGGCCGTAATCCACCACGCAGGCCCAGTGCGGGTTGGTGCATGTCGATGGAAAAGGAGATAGTAATTTATCATTTAGGTACAAAAAATTGGTATAATTTTTTTCAGGTTCATTCAGCATTCACTTTTGTTTCGGTACGAGTTATGCATAATATTACTGTAAGTTATTATATTATGAAAACAAAGATAATACCGAGGTGTATTAGTCACCGAGTTTGATAAATAGCGGGGCTACCTGCACTAGGTGCGCCAGCTGTTTGTTTCGTAAGTTTGCAGTGTAAATATTTGCTGACTGAAATATTTGGTTACTACTGGAATATAATATCATACAAGATTCATAATATCTAATAAGAAATTGCTAAGAAATCTGCCAGCTGGACATGAGTTGCCTTGGCTTACCTGGAAGTATTTAAATAGACTCTCTCTCTCTAGATGGTCTCTCTCTCCCTCTAGATCAGTACTAACTTCATGTAAAAACAATAACAACCTAACTGAAACACTTACAAACACACTCAACAAAATAAAAACATGGATGACAGAACACAACCTCGAGATTAACTTTAATAAAACTAAAATCATGTCCTTCCACCCACGCCAAAAAGCACCCCTAGATATAAATTTTATTTACAATGATATAAAAATAGAGACAGTACATGAATTCACCCTACTCGGTCTATCCATAGATACAAATTTAAATTGGAAATCACACATTAAAAAAATTCGGTCAAAATTATCTAAATTTGCCTATGCCCTCCGCGAAATTAAAAAAACTACAAACCTTCAGACAGCCCTGGTTACGTATTTTGCTTATGCATACGCATGGTTAAACTATGGCGTAATATTATGGGGAAACAGTACACATGCACCTACACTTTTCACACTACAAAAACGTTTAATCAGAATCCTAGTTAACATAGAAGACACAGACAGCTGCAAACCACATTTCCAAGAACACAAACTTTTAACACTTCCCTGTATATACATCCTAGAAATATGCAAATTTGTTAGAAATAACCAACAATTCTTCACTACACGAGAAAACATACAAACTAAATATACACTACGACACAAAAATAGGCTAAACCTACCTGGTGGCTCCAAGCTAAAAATACACTCAGCAAGCACTTTAGTAATGTCAGTTAAAATATATAATCAACTACCAAAAGCAATTAAAAATGAACAAAAATTTAATATATTTATAAATAAACTAAAACAATACCTAGTCCACAAATGCTATTACAATATTAATGAATATTTTAATGATAAATAAAATGAATACCAAAAATAATAAAGTTGAAGTGAGTAAAAACATTAATATTATACTTTTTCATATAATAATAGCCCTCTTCCTCTATCCTATCTTGCTATGCCCGACAGGGTCCACAATGATCTCAAATTATGTATATCTTATAATGTACCTACCACCTAAGTTCACATTGTGGAATGCAAATAAATATATTGAGTATTGAGTATTGAGATGGTCTCTCTCTCTAGATAGTCTCTCTCACTCTGGATGGTCTCTCTCTCTAGATGGTCTCTCTCTCTCTCTCTAGATAGTCTCTCTCTCTAGATAGTCTCTCTCACTCTGGATGGTCTCTCTCTCTAGATGGTCTCTCTCTCTCTAGATGATCTCTCTCTCTCTAGATGGTTTCTCTCTCTCTAGATGGTCTCTCTCTCTCTCTAGATGGTCTCTCTCTCTCTAGAAGGTCTCTCTTTCTCTAGACGGTCTCTCTCTCTCTCTAGATGGTCTGTCTCTCTCTAGATGGTCTCTATCTCTCTAGATGGTCTATCTCTCTCTAGATGGTCTCTCTCTCTCTCTAGGTGGTCTATGTCTCTCTTTCTTTCTTTATTTATTTTCTTTCTTAAATATACTTAAATATACCCAGGTTGGCTGAAGAAAGGAAAACCTGCTCAGGTGGAAATTCACAGATGACTCCGCCCTGGAGTGTAAATATGGTGCTATGCCACAAACAATGGGACTCTTAATATCGTGTCCAGCGTGTCCTGTTGTGCGTTACAGGAACTCATGGACGCTACTGAAGGTGCCACACACGTAGCCAAAAACAGTCCCATTGCTGGGATACAAGCTGGGCCGTAATCCAACACGCGGATGCCAGTTGGTAGATGTCACAAGTCTTCGAATTTTTGATCCTAAGACATGCCGGTTTCCTCACGATGATTTCCTTCATCGTTTTTTAGACCAATGGTGATTGGTAATGAAATAAATTACTCGAAGTAAAGTCCCTGTCTGGGTTTGAATCCACGACCTCGACTCGTATGTCGGGGCCGTTACCACTGGACCACCACAGCTGCTCTCAGGAAAATAACTTTTGAGCATGACATCGAAATTTTAAGAAGGTAAAAAATTGCAAAACCTGTACTTCAAACTGCGCCCATACTATGCAGGATTTTACGGATGATTTAACCCGTCACAAGATCGCATCTCTTAAACAACTTCTCTAATGAATTTGATTGAATTCTCCGCAAAAGTTGAACTAAATTAACCTTTAAGAACTTGATCTAAAAATCTAAATATTTCGTAAAATGCAATTACCTTGTACGGGTTCACTTGTATCATGTATTTAAATATTGCTTTGAAACGATATTAGTTTATTATTTAGTAGATAATATTTGGCAAAAGTTAATTAATCACGATTTGGACCACTATCGCCGTGATCATCGGAAGCCGAACCATATTGGAAGGTCATATCGGTGTAGGGTGACCATGTGAGTCAAAAGTACAACTTAGGGTTGATTTTTCGATCGACAGATAATTTTTAACAATGGAATAAAATTGACGTCTGATGGATTTTGTATGGAAGAAATGGTCAAAAATTCAAAATTATCTCTGGCATTGGAAAAATCAACCCATCATCTGCCTGGCTTTTACCCAATTATTGGGGTCGGCTACCAGCCTAACCGGATGCAGCTGAATACCAGTATTTTACATGGAGCAACTGCCAATCTGACCTCCACAACCCAGTGGCTGGGTAATAATATATAAAAAAAAATCAGCCCATTATAGAAAAACAAATAAGCTTCTTAGCACATTGAACTAGTGTGGAATTCAGAATAACCTAATTAAGATTAAATGTAATTTGTGTGACTGACTCGTTGGTCTAGTGATCGCAAACGCTACTGCCGAGTGTGAGGTCCTGGGTTCGATTCCCAGGTTGGGTAATGTTTTTGGGTTTTATGTCTGGAATTTCTCACTATCAGTCCGTAGTCTAGATTTATGCCCGGTATGTCGATAGGCTCGCCCCCTATTCCACTTGGGACTTAAACTTAACTGGTGAAATGTGGGTGTAATATAAGTACACCGCTGTCCAACCCTTCATCGCAACAAGGCGTGATGCTATGTAATGTAATTTTGTGATGGTAAAGTTCATTTTCATTCTTTCAAGATAAAACAAACTCTATGAAACTCAAACTCAATGTTTAACAAATTAATATTAACTATCGTAATTAAATTAATAACATTGAAATGTAAATATTATGTAGATGATAATTATATTATTTATTATTAAATAATAAACAGTAAATTAAACAATTAAAATTCTTATCTATTGTTATGTAATTACGAAGTCATTTTAAAACAAAAGAATAAAAACAATAATATAAATAATAATAAAATAATATAATATTTTAAAATTAATTTATTCCATTACCTATTTATTTAAACTTGCCTCTAGAAATAAGAATTAATATTGCCCTCTAACACAAAACAATAATTGTAGTGTCAAGTATGATTTCACTGAATTATCTCACCAATTATTATTGATTAAATATCAATAAAACCTTTAACAGCCTATTATATTATTACGACTTAACATTACACGAATTATTGATATATTCAATATTATTTACATAACAAGAAATGACAACACGGACAGAATAATTAACTGATGTTATAAACTGAAATGTCATACCCTAGGTAGGTAGGTACCCTAAGTCCTTTATTACTTAGGACAGGGTGCTTTAAAAAAATGACTACAAATGTTGTCCTTTCATTTAAGGACAACATTAAAAATAAACCATGAAATGAAAACCCTATACTATCCCACTGCTGGGCAAACTTGAACTATTTTTCCGCACAGTCTTAGCAGTACACGTACGAGTATAGGTCATCTCACCACCTCTTTTGTCAACAATTATGATGCATAAAAAAACAATATTAAGGAGGATTCAATCTTTAAACGTGGAACTAACATTTGACTACAGTTTGGAATATTTTATTTTATTAGAAAATAAAAGTTACTTATTTTTTTTTATTTTAATTTTAAAGTCACTCAACTATTATTTGGCCAAAGAATCAGCATTGCCATGCAACGTATCACTGTCAGCATTTTGGGCAGTTTTCCTGTTGACAGCGATGCGGACGAAATTTTTTGATGCCCTATCATTCTTTTTCCTCTTTTTATATGTATACATGTACATATTATTAATATTATTTTAGGTCTGCAAGCTTATATATTATGTAAATTTTATAGTATTTACAATAAAACAAATAAAAAGTCTGTTCTTAATTTTTCAGACAGTCGACACAGTCCGAAAGCTTGGTCAACCTACAAGAGAAGCTCGCATTGGAATTTGTAAGCGGGCAAGGTCGAAAATTGATGCGCGATCGAGAGTGTCCGTATGTACGGTAATACGACCATTCAAATAGGATTTGTATGTCAAGCGTGGTATGTGCGAAGGGACCAAGATAAATTTGAAAATTGAAATTCTACGAAATTGGGAAACAAGAATTGATTGAAAGATTGGGAACATTGTTTTCCTATAATTTAGATACATGCGGGATCTATATTTATGAAAAAGATTGTGTGTTAATGCTGTGTTTGTATTAAGTTGGTATTTTTATATGAATAGATAAATAATAATATAATCATAGAAATAAGGAAAGTTTGAACATGTTAATAAATAAATAAATTGAAATTATTCATAATAACAAAAGCTTTATATATAAGAAAATAAGGTTAACTGTCGGAAAAACAAAGATTTAGCGAAAAATAAGCTCTTACCTACAAACCAAAGTTCTAAAAATAAATGTTGTGAGAAAACAAAGTAATGTAAAAGAATACGACCCGAAAATCAATAAAAAAAAAAACAAAGTGTTGTTTACTGTCTAAATCGTACTTCAACTTCAACATCAAAACAGATTTTTTCAATCAAATAAAATCGAAAGCATAATGCTGTCTTAACGAGACGCCTCATATAAAGCCATCCACGACAATTAGACGCGTCCATCCTCAGGCACAACATAATGCCGTGATTATGAAACATCGACCACGACTTGAGATGAAGTAGATCGACCTACACCCTACTATATATACTGAGTACTGATACTCTAAGGTTATCAGTTGCATCCACAGCTTCTGGGTCGCAAGTTCATTCTAACAATAGAATAAAAGAATAAACATGAAATTGGTAAGCTTTGATGAGCTCCTTGAATTAACTTAAAACTAATATTATATCTTTGAAAAATTATAAAAATATCTCCTTTTGACATATAGCATTTCTTCTAAATAGAACTACTCTGATATCTTGCTCTAATTTCAACATAAATTCTTCACATTTTCAAATAAATAATTCAATGATGAATAAATATAAAGTAAGGTCCAACTGAAAAAAAATCCAAACTAATTTTCACGATTACATTTTTCAGTTCATCATCCTAGCTGCCGTCACCCTGGCTCAGGCCGCCAAACTGGACAGGATCTATCTCCCACCGAACGCTCAGTCTTCTGCAGGATCGAACTTCCTCGAGACTCCTCGCCAGTCCAACGGATTCCAATACCAGACCGGCGCTGTATCCAACAATGGATTCTCCAACCCCAATGCTTACAACCAAAATGGTGGTTACTCAGGCTTCGAAGGTCGTCCCGAGCGCGCTCAAGCTGCCTTCGAGAGGAACGCTGCCATCCTTCGTCAGGATAACTCCAATGATGGCGAGACTTACGCGTATGCTTATGAGACTGAGAACGGTATCTACGGCGAGGAGAACGGAGTGGCGACCAATGGAGTGCAGGCTCAGGGCGGGTATTCCTACACTGGTGATGATGGCAAGGTCTACTCTGTGAGGTGAGAATCTGTTTTTACAAACACCAAGATACCTAACCTACGGTTGATATCTGTCATATTTAAATTATAATTATGCTATTCTACATTTTCAGGTACACAGCTGATGAGAACGGTTTCCAGCCCCAGGGTGACCACCTACCCACCCCTCCCCCCGTCCCCGAAGAGATCCTGAAGGCTCTGGAGCAGAACGCCCGTGACGAGGCTGCTGGCATCTTTGATGATGGTAAGCATTTGGACATTCATTAAGTTACGTGACTTTTATGTCGAGTTTTTTTTTGATTGCACATTATTATAACTGGTCAATAATTTGTATTTCGTTCTTCAGGTTCATACAGCGAAGGTAAATACGACAGCAACAGCCAACAACAGTACTACAACAACAATGCTCAATCCAACAACTACAACAACAATGGCCAATCCAACAACTACAACGCTCAATCCAACTACAACAACGCCCAATCCAACTACAACAACGCTGACTCCGTGGTCACCAACAACGCTGTTCTCCGCAACAACGCTTTTCTCCGCAACAACGCTGCTGGAAGCGGTAGCTCCGTCGCTGGACTGCAGAAAGCGTACCTTCCTCCCGTCGCTCAGAGGAGACAATCCTCCTTCAACGCTAGAAACGGCTACCAATATTAGAGACTGTTGATTATTATTGCTAAAACGACTTATTAAATAATGTATTTATAACCCAAACTATTTTGTTTGTTTTACTAATTGATGTTTTTTTTTTTTTTATCTAATTTTATTTAGGGGCTTTTATCTAAGATATGTCAGCCCCATCGTACCCTTTTACATTAATTGGCTTTCTTAAACAGTATTAGCTTATAGTATTTTTAATAGTTGATGACTCAGAGTTATTCGTGGAGGACCATAATTAAATGGCATAACTTTTTAATAATCTCCAAAGATGGTACAGTCAACAGCAAAAGTAGATGATCAAAATCAGAAATTCAATACTAATGAACGGAGTTCGCGTCAGAACTGTGTGGCGTCGAAGTGATTCAAAAGTATGAGATTGTAAATTGTACTAAACATTTACTACTAGTACGCCACACAGTTCCGATGCGAACTCCGTTCATTAATATTGAATTTTTGATTTTGATCATCTATTTTTGCTGTTGACTGTACAGATAAGATGGATTGGATTATGCCTACATCCAATTTATTTATTTTAAAATCCTTCACGAACAGCTCGCGTTTTACTCCGTTTCGAACTAACTAATTGATGTTATTTCAAGGTGTTATTAATGAAGTTCTGCCAAAAGATAAATACCACCATAATCAGCTCATAATGTTCCCATTGCCAGGACACAGGCCTCCTCTACAAGTATGTGAGAGGGAATGCGTGTGGCGCACCCTCTCTCACATCCACCACGCGTGTCCGGTGTGGGTTGGTCACATGGTTTCGACTTTTTGTTTCTAGGACATGTCGGTTTCCTCACGATATTTTCCTTCACCGTTTTGAGAGCAGTGGTGATGAAATAATTTACACATTTTATGATATTTATGCAGCAGAATTGAATTAACTACTAGTATGAAAACTAATACTAAATGATATGTGAAACGAAGGAGATATAAGTGGACTTAATGACAAACAAGCGATCATGGAGAGTTAAAAGATCCATGATAAAATTGTCTGACTGAAATTGGTTTTGACGAATTTCCTTACACAGCATCATAAAAATCTTAAGGGCTGATTTTTTCAACGCCAGGTAACTTATCCGAGGAATAAATTTGAATTTTTGACAGTCTCTCCATTCAAGAACTGTCAACCGTCATTTTTATTCCGTGAATAAAAACTATATTTTGTCGATTGAAAAATCAGCCCTAAGCTGACAAAAATCTTAGTTAAAAAAGAAAACATACTTAAAATTAGAATTATATAATTGCTATAGAATTTAGGAACATATATTTTGTTAGTATCTCAAGTTGTCAGAATCTAGGCTACTGATCGATTAGCGTACACTATGTTCGTTGATTATTGATTTGTTTGTATGTATGTCATGTATGGAAAATGAATCTTTAAGTGAATATTGAGTTATTTAATTGGTTTTGCCAGATCTAGATTCTGAAAAAATCTAGTTTTATTAATATATCTAGTTTTTTTTATTAATTTAATTTAATGAAAATAATAATTCATTGTTTTATTCATTTAAATTATATTTTAAGGAATTGAGAATAAGACTGACATAGATTTCAACAAATTTATTTTAATAAATATTAATTTGTAATAATTAATTGAAAGTGAATTCAAATGTTAATCTTTAGTTACATTTCTGCCAGACCAATGACGATAACAAAGCACTTATCGTTATCATAAAAAAACTTTAGTTTATAGATTATTACGATATCGAATCTTTAGTGCAACCTACAGTAGCGGCACACTAGGAATTCGACATACGACATAACAATTCGAGGAATAAAAAGCATACCATCCGTTATACGTGACCCTGTAAATTATATTATAAAACACCTGTACCTACTATAGTCTGTTCCAAAAGAATCTGATGAAAGTGCAAACATACTCCATAAAGGGAATTTGTAACACATTCATCTGTATTTAGAAGGTTTATTAAATTGTTATTGAAAAATTATCGACGAAAATTGAGGTTCTACCGCGGTTTCACCCGCATACGGTTCGATTCCGTGGAAATAACGGGATAAAAAGTATCCTATATTCATCCGAATTATGATCTATCCATGTTGTAAACTTCATCTAAATCCGTAAAACAGTTTGAACGTAAAAGCGTGAGAAACAAACACACAAAAAATTAAATCTTTTCTCTTTATAAGTTTAGAAGAGAATATTAACCAAAAAAAAAATAACCTCAATTATGGAATGAAAAACATCTTTAATGTAATTTAAAATTATAATTTCGGTTGCAATTATTCAAATAATCAAATCGAATTATTCAATTTGTACGTGGCAATTGGCATCTACATGTACATTTTCTGATCAATTTGTTTACATTTTCTTCACATACTTTTGGAACAGACGATGTAACTGTCTGATAACTACTCAAGGTAAACCCACGTTTCCGGCAATTGCGTTCCAGTTATTGACCTATCTGCTTTTTGCGCATCTCACGAAGTTGTAATTAAATAATATTGGTCAAGGTTGGCTTTATATTGTTTTAATTTTATTGAAGTGTATTCTTTCTTGAGAGGGCTTTTTCATAGAATATATCCCCTGTAGTAGTGGCATCGTGGGTGGCTATTACTTTAGGGGATTTTTGCTAGTTATATATGAGCAATCAAAGCTCTCGGCTGCTACTGAAAAGTTCAAAGTAGTAAACCAACCTTACATCGCTTTGGCCAACCCAGGGAACCCAAGACCCGAAAATTATGCCTTTCAGTTAATCTTTGGGTTTGTATTTCCTGAATGTTAATACTTGGTAAAAAACTTAAAATAAACTGACAGACAACGCCCAGCAAAGGGATGTAAGTGTGGAAGTTCGTCATTTTTCTCGATGGGATTTCCCATTCAATGGTAGAATTTGTTACTGTTAGCCTGCATCATCTACTGCTGGGCAAAAACCTCTCCCATAACTTCCAGCTCTTTCGATCCAGGGCTAAAGTAGACCACAGGTGGTACAATTTATACCATTCTAAATTGTATATAAAAGAAAATGAAAATGTATCAGACTATCAATAACTCTAAGTGGATATTGCATTGACTTGGGTACACTGTTGAAATAATATAGGTCTTTTTTTTTATTAGATTAATCCCCCTAGATGTGTCTTGTGCTGTATTTTTGTTTTTAACCGACTTCTAAAATAGGAGGAGGTTCTCAATTCGGATGTTAGTTTTTTTTTTATGTTTGTTCGCGCATAACTCTGTCGCTTGCCAACCGATTTGAAAAATTCTTTTTTTGTTGGAAAGGGTATACTTCTCAAATGGTGGCATAGAAATTTCATCAAAAACGGTTCAGTAGTTTGGTTTTTAAACCAAAATTACTGGTAAAAATTACAACTTAAAAGTGAAAAATAAAAACTTTTTTGCAAAAAAAAAAAAAACAACCGACTTCCAAAAACGACACTACAAAGTGAAAATAACTTTAATTTCGGAAGTCGGTGGCAAACAACGAAAATGCGAACCCAACGACACCGACTTCCGAAATTAAAGTTATTTTCACTTTGTAGTGTCGTTTTTTTTTTTTGCAAAAAAGTTTTTTCATGCTGTTTGCAACTACCGGTACCAGATGTTCGGTACCAACTGTATCACATTCCATCTTCCTAATACAAAAACTTTCTCACCACCCAATCTCAACAAAGGTCATCTACAATTAAACAAAGCACTCGTCGGGCGTAACATCATATCGTCATTAAGAAACATTGACCACTACTTACGATATAATTGATCGATCTGTGCCTCGCTATAAATACTGTGATAACATTGTGAGGTTATCAGTTGCATCCACAGCTTCTGGGTAGCAAGTTCAATCTGTCCATGAAATAAAAGAAACAAAAATGAAATTGGTAAGTTTAAAAAGTGCTTCTTGAATACACACTTTATTTTTTTGGCTGACTGAAAGATTACCAATAAGAAAACAAATTAAATATTTAACTGATTTCATAATAAAAATACAATAATATAAGGACAAGAACAACACGTCAGCTTAGTCAAATAACCCGCCCCTAACTGTTCCCGGCGCAAAGGTGCCCAAAACGCTTGCTGCATTGCCACGTTGGATGGCAATGGCTGACCTTTGCACCAAGAACGAGCCGGAGCGGGAGTCACCCGTTTTGTCACGGAGCTTATCTCACTAATAATCACAAAATAATCATTAAATCCAAAATCATCATAATAATCATCATCATCATAATCTCTTTTATAATTGAATTATTTGGGATTCCAACTTACAAAGAAAAAAATAAACCTTATCAAACTTTATAAAATTTTAAAAAAATCTTCAAAATTAATTGTTAGACAAGTTTCAAACAATTAATAGTTAAAGATCTGGTTCAAATGCAGAATAAAAGTGGTTAATTAACGACCTTGTAAATTATGATTACCTAATATTGCATTTTCATTTTCAGTTCCTCGTTTTAACAGTTGTAGCTTTGGCTCAGGCAGCCAAATTGGACAGGACCTACCTCCCACCTATTGCTCAGGACTCAGCAGGATCTTCCTTCCTCGAGACTCCTCGCGAATCCAACGGATTCAGGGATCAAACCGGTGCTTTCTCCAATGGATTCTCCAGCCAAAACTCTAACGCTCAGAGCGGAGCCTACTCAAGCTTCGAAGCTCGTCCTGAGCGCGCTCAGGCTGCCTTTGAGAGGAACGCTGCCATCCTTCGTCAGGAAAACTCCAATGCCGGAGAGACTTACGCGTATGCTTATGAGACTGAGAACGGTATCTACGGCGAGGAGAACGGAGTGGCGACCAATGGAGTGCAGGCTCAGGGCGGGTATTCCTACACTGGTGATGATGGCAAGGTCTACTCTGTGAGGTGAGGATCTGTTTTTACAAATACCAAGATACATGTTGATATCTGTCATATCTAAATTATAATTATGCTATTCTTCATTTTTAGGTACACAGCTGATGAGAACGGTTTCCAGCCCCAAGGCGATCACCTCCCCACTTCTCCTCCCATCCCCGAAGAGATCCTGAAGGCTCTCGAGCAAAACGCCCGCGATGAGGCTGCTGGCATCTTTGATGATGGTACACATTTAGATTTAGTTACTTTATTTTTGAAACCTTGTGCATCATTTAAATGCAATTCACACAGCTTTTGACAATATGTTAGATGAAAGTTAACTGTCACAGGCAACATGATTCAACAACTTTATTCTGTTTTCCAGGATCTTACAACGAAGGCAAATACGACAGCAACAGCCAACAACAATTTTACAACATTGGTCAGGGCAATAATTACAACAACGCTGACTCTGTTGTTACCAACAACGTTTTCTCCCGCAACGACGCTGCTGGAAGCGGTAGCTCTGCAGCTGGGATCCAGAATGCGTACCTCCCACCTTTCGCTCAGCGCACCAACCAGAGGACCACAGTGAGACAACCCACCTTCAACAACAATGCTCTTCCCCGCAACGACGCTACTGGAAGCGGCAGCTCCGTCGCTGGACTTCAGAAAGCATACCTCCCTCCCGTTGCTTAGGGGGGCAATCCTTCTTCAATGCTAGAAGCGGCTACCAATATTATAGACTATAGATTATCATTGTTAAACGACTTATTAAATAATGTATTTATAACAAAAATCAATATGTTCTTTATTTTACTTGGTGATTGATTCGATTTTGCCATAATTATAACTTACTATTTCTAACAACATTTATTAAATCAGTTACAAAAAGATTAACAGAACAGGGCTAGCCTATACTTAAAGAAAATACGGTGCACTATTTAAAAAAGAAAAGATAAATATAACAGACACGGAAAATAATTATAACAGATCCATCAATACTAGTAAACTGACTGAGGGCTCTGCCTGAAGAATGGTTGAAACCGTAATTGGTTTCAATTAGTTACGCAGGTGGTATAAAATCTTAACAGTGATTAGTAGGAACTGAATAGTGAAGACAATGGAGTATGCTGTTACTTCAAATTTGTAGTATGAATGTGGAGGTCTCATTATTTATTTATGTTCATTAACAAGTAACAAAGGACTCAAACATGTTAGTAACGATATTTCTTATCAAATACGTTAGTAAACTTAACCTACACACTTAAGCTAGCACTGAAATATAGTTCATGCGAATCCCTGAAAACTTTTTTGTGGAAAGTTTGCAGCTGCGGTTCACATACAAGCAGCCCAGTCTGTTCGTGATACACCGCTATATTATTATAATCTTGGGGCTGGCCCGCACCCGGCCCATCAGAGAGGCGTATCTTTTTCGCATCGTAGCGTAGAAGCAATCGACACGAGATTCAGCAAACATCCTTGAAGCGCTACAGAAGCTGAACAGCCCCAGCAACACCCGGAACGCATTAGGTATTATATCGAATACGAAGGGCGCTGTACGATTTTTGAGTGTAATCTACCCACAGGCTGCACGTGTAAAACGACGAAAATGACTACTCATCTCAGATTTACAGAATCCAGACTATACACCGGGCCAGCGTTATATTTTGCAGAAAACCAATCCTTGAGTTGTTTAAGTTTGGGTGTTGTCGGATATTGTGATGGAATGAAATCGTTGAAGCAAAATTAATAGCAATCAAAGGAATTGGTTGTAACCGTCTATGGAGCGGCTTGTTACTGGTTACTGTTAGCCTGCATTATCCCACTGCTGGGCAAAGGCATATTCCCATGTCTTCTAGCTCTTAGATTTCTACCCAGGGCTAAAATGTGACCACTGGTCGATTGTTTTCTCCAGCTCGTCCCGCCGTCTTCTACGGGGTCAGCCGCGACGACTTTTTGCTATATCAGGGCTCCATGTGGTGGTTACTTTGCTTTTCTGGGAAGGCTGTTTTGTTTAATTAAATGTGCTTTCTTCGTATTCTTAAAAATATTATCCTTTCATGAGGCAGAAATCAGGATGCATAAAAGTATTATAACTTACTATAAATCCACCTTTTACCATAACAAACGTTATGAGATATTGCCGAAAGTTACATGGCAATTGGCAAACGGATTGCGCGGTTTTTCAATATTTTATTGGTGGTGGCTGCTAACTGGTCAGATTGTTTGTCATATTTACATTTATTACTGAAAACAGAGCTATAAAATGTAGTGTAAGGCAAAAAACTTACCCCTGATGAAATAAAACAAAAGCATCATTGTTGATAGTGGGCATATAATGTTTAACTTATATCAAGAATGTGTACAATTTATGATTTTTAGGTAATAAGGGTTGACTCACTGTTTATTATTTAGTGGAATTCTGCCGACCTAACATAATCAAACGGAAAAAAATGAGGGTAGATGCCGAAGGAAGTTTGAGTTTAAGCCGAATGAAAACCGAATATGTGTAATGATTCCTTCAAGTCGGCTTTGTTGTTTAACAAATACTGCCCAATTAAATGCTTGCTAACCTGAACGTGTGTGTAGCACCCCTTACATAGTTAAAATACCTTACTTTGTACCTATTACATCTGAGGACTGGTCAAGGTGAACTAACAGTTCCGGCAATTGCGTTCCAGTTATTGAACCATCGGCTTTTTGTGCATCTCACGAAATTGTAATTAAATAATATTTATCAAGGTTGAGTTTATATTGTTTTACTTTTTCGAACTTGCTTGTTTTCCCGAGAAGAATCTTTTCATAAAATGTACCAGAGATTCATAAAATTAAATTGGCCCTGTGATAGTCAGAGGTTTACAGTACACTCACATTTCGCTAGTTAAGTAATAAAAACGAACTCATTGCCAGTAACTTAGCAAAACTCCAGGCTGCTACTAAGATTTTCTTAGGGAAAAAAATACCTGTGCGGTCGGGGGACCCCCGTTAGGAACAAGGTCCCTTTTTGATACTGGCACGCCCAAATACTCGTTCATGAATAATACAAAGAGCCCCTTGAAAACGATAAAAACCACACAACAACGATACAAAATCTGAAATTTTTGCAGCTGCCCTCTTTGATTTTTATTTCCGCTTCGGCGCCCTCGAAAACCATGAAAACTATACTATCTCCTCTTAAAAGACAAAGAAAGTCATATGGAGGTACGTTACGTGACGATATCTACCAGTTTACTCATACGTTAAAGAACTTCGTTCCAAAAATCAATATCACCTTGGCGTACGCCAATGAGGCAGTCAGTCTTTGGGTTTGTATTTCCTAAAAGTTTCAAAAGTACGATTTTTATCAGTAAATTAACTCATAGCAACTTATTACACAGTACACACTTAGTTTTATGGTACAATAAAGAGAATACTATATTTTCTTATTTATAAATAAGCAAAAGAAAATGGAAAACATAATTATCTGACTCCAATTACCAATTGTGATAAATTCAAGCGAATTTGCTCATGCTGTGCTTAATGCTGAACAAAATACATGATTATTATTAATGTTACCTATAATTATTACGTGCCATAGTAATTATAAAAATAATTTAGCAAATAATTCAATATTAGGATGAATAATTTGATTGTTTATCCATCATTGTAATTTGATTTAAACTTATTTAGACATTGGACAATAAGTCTAATATTAAGATAACTGAGACTGTTTATCTGTTATCGCCATTTTTAGTATATATTTTTAGTAAAAAATAAAAGATTTTAATTTCTTATTGAAATACTATTTATTTAACATTTAATGTTTGGAATCTCAATTTTTCCAATAAACTCTTAACATCTGTAATGTAAATCTTATATCGAGAACGAAGCCTAAAGTATAATAAATGATCAAATGAACTTACCAGTTGTGAAGTTCGATCATTATTATATGAAGGGCTTCGTTCGAAGATTTAAGGACCCCTACCCAACCCCTGCAAAATTGGGATTCTCTTAGCTTACTCTAAAATAATGACAGATTATCATTATTATTATTATCTATAGAATGGAAATAGTTTTAATTGTGCGTTTAGTTTTTGCTTTGCGCTCTAAATATGCGTTTGGTTGTCGACTGGCGCGAGGAAGCTGTATATATATACCTACCTCGAAGTATTTCCGCTGTTGAAATCATACATGTTGATCATACTTTTAGATTTTCTCTTGAGGAGTCTTGTACCTTTACGACATTTTCCAAGTAAAACTTTAATCAAAAGCGCTGTCTGATCTATGCTCCTTCAGGGCACTAATTACTCAGTATCAACTGTATCTCATAAAAACTTCCTGATGCCAAAGCTTTCTTACCAACTAACCTCAACAAAGGTCATCTACAATTTAACAAGTCACTCCTCGGAAGTAACATCATATAAGAAACATTAACCACTACTTACGATATAATTGATCGATCTGCACCTCACTATAAATAGTGTGATAACATTGTGAGGTTATCAGTTGCATCCACCGCTACTGGGTAGCCAGTTCAATCTGTCCATGAAATATAAGAAACAAAAATGAAATTGGTAAGTTTAAAAAGTGGAAAAAACGAAAAAATTGTAAAAAACTGCTCACTCAACTTTTTAAATGACTTTACTAGTTTCCGTTTTCAGTTCATCGTCTTAGCCGACATCACTCTGGCTCAAACCGCCAAATTAGACAGGACCTACCTCCCACCCAACGCCCAATCTTCAACAGGATCTAGCTTCCTCCAGACTCCTCGCCAGTCCAACTGATTCAAGGATCAAACTGGTGCTTCCTCCAATGGATTCTCCAGCCAAAACGCCTGTCAGCGCAAGGAGCAATAAAAGAATGGACTGTATAACTAGGCAATGGTTTAATGCCGTCTGATCTACAAATATAAACTTTCCTGGACAAATAAGTCCATTGAAGCGAGTGGTCATCGGGCCGGGGCCGAGCCATGTCGTCGCCGCGCCGCGCCTCAGCTTGCCGATGACGCGCTGATCACGCTGTCTGCGCGTGCAGGCCGCGCGCAAGATGTTGTGCTGGGTTCGATTCCCAACAACGCCTATGCCCAGAACGGTGCTAACTCAGGCTTAGAAGCTCGTACCGAGCGCGCTCAGGCCTCCTTCGAGAGGGATCCTTCGTCGGGACAACTCTAATGATGTAGAGACTTAAGCGTATGCTTACGAGACAGAGAACGGCACTCTAATTGCGTAACACACGATCAATCGGAATCTGAATCATTTTGACGCAAATTGCTAATCCATTGCTTCATAAGTTCGAAAAATTTATCTGCTTAACACGTAAATAACGCAATGAATTTTGTTGAACTGTCAAAATGAAACCGATTCCGATTGATCGTGTGTTACGCAATTAGGGTGCCGTATCTACGGCGAGGAGAACGGAGTGGCGACCAATGGAGTGCAGGCTCAGGGCGGGTATTCCTACACTGGTGATGATGGCAAGGTCTACTCTGTGAGGTGAGGATCTGTTTTTACAAACACCAAGATACATAACCATCGGTTGATATCTGTCATATTTAAAATTATAATTATACTATTCTACATTTTCAGGTACACAGCTGATGAGAACGGTTTCCAGCCCTAGGGCGATCACCTCCCCAATCCGCCGCCCATCCCCGAAGAGATCCTGAAAGCTCTAGAGCAGAACGCGCGTGACGAGTCTGCTGGCATCTTTACGCTGGCATCTTTAAGCATCTGACAAGTAATTTCTTTTAAGGATACGTAAAACGACTGTAATCAAATCAGAAACAAAAATTACATTGTACGGTTAGAATTATTTCAATGAAATCACATAATTTATTTTGGTTTATCAGGATCATACAACGAAGGCAAATACGACAGCAACGCCCAACAACAGTACTACAACAACAACGCCCAAACTAAAAACTACAACAACGATTTCTCCCGCAATGACGCTGCTGAAAGCGGTAGCTCTGCAACTGGAGTTCAGAAAGCGTACCTTCCTCCCGTCGTCGCTCAACGCAATGACCAGAGGAGCACATTGAGACAACCTACCTTCAACAACAACGCTCTTCCTCGCAACGACGCTACTGGAAGCGGTAGCTCCGTCGCTGGAGTCCAGAAAGCGTACCTCCCTCCCGTTTCTCACAGGAGACAATCCTCCTTCAGCGCTAGAGACCGCTACCGTTCTTAGAGACTGATAAAAAAAGAGAGAAGTTATTGAATAAAATGTTTAATTAAACACAACACAATTATGTTTTCTGATTTAAAAGTATGGTGTCTTAATCTGTATTTTTTTTTTGTTAGCCTATACTGTCACACTGCTGTGCAATAGCTTCCCCCAAATTCTTCCAGGAACTGGTTTCCCGCACCACCTCGAACTAGCCTTCTTGGTATATAATAATAATAATATCCCTGGACATTTCACACAGCGCCATCTAGTCCCAAGCTAAGCAACCTAATGCTTGTGTTATGGTAACAAGGTGGCTGATAAACTACTTATATATATATTTTTTTTGTAGTTAAGTCTATACAATATAAAAAATCAATCAACTCAGCATATAGCCCACAGCTGGACATAGGCCTCTCCCAGGCTGCGCCACAAGACCCTGTCCTCCGCCTTCCGCATCCAGTCCGTCCCTGCCACCTTCTTTAGGTCGTCCGTCCATCTAGCTGGGGGGCGTCCCACACTACGCTTGCCGATACGCGGTCTCCACTCTAGGACTTGTCTGCTCCACCGGCCATCGGCTATATAAAAAATAGTAAAAAAATAATTGGTGATCAAATCACAAAGCATTTCTTGGCTTAGCTATGCGTTAAATGACCCAACTGTTCCATTATTACTATTAATATGTTATGTAGTTGGATAATCATCTCAAGAATTGTTTCAAGTATGTCTAAAACAAATTGATCTTATAAATCACGCTGTTTGACATTGTATCTTGGATGCGAAATCTGATGAATCATTACGAAAGAAATACTGTTAGTTTGTTTTATATTACAGACATAATTATACAGTTGGATCTTATTTACAACAAGATGAATGAATAAAAAACTGAAAGAGACTGTATTGGTATCTTATGGCTTACTCAATACCTCGTTAGTTAGGCTACCGAGAGCAGTGCCCTATATGTCATCGGATAGCGTAAATCCTGGAGACAATTCATGTGCTTCTAACTCTTTTGAAAAAAAATATACTGCCTGCTTTAACTCTTCATCACTTTCGGACGACAATGAAACTTTGTTCCTTATCTATAATGAAGAGGCCAATAACACAATTACGTGTATTCTATTTATCCCTATTCCTGCAACACGGTGAAGAAAACTTGTGTGGGGGAAACTGGACTTGTAAATCACTTATCGCCGATATTCAGTGAATAAGCGTGACTTTCAAAGACGTTTCTTATCTTAAACTAACAGACGAAAAAAAGGCTGAGGTTCTCAATTAGACGCGTATTTTTTTATTTGGTAATTGATCACGCATAACTTTTTACAGAGCAGACCGATTCTGACGTTTATTTTATTTTGACTACGAATAGAAAGGCTCTCAGATACATGGTCAAGGTTTATTTAGATCGATTGTACCTAATATTGCCAGGTGGTCGAAGGTGATGGTGCTTCCCGAGATGAACTGTTTCACAAGCAGATTTACTTAGCAAATTACTTTTAGACAAGATTGGCACGATACGACTTGTGTAGCAATGGAAGTTACGTCTAAAAATTAAATTGAATTTTAAGATGGTTATATTGCAAACACTGATGAGTAGCCTACTGTCTAGACCAGTCATTATCAGTTCACTTGTGCAATGCTACTAAGTAGATCACACCTTACTGCCATATTTTACACAATTTTTGGGGTATTTTTTATGGTAGGTATTTCCTTACAAATATAAAAAAATATATGAAATCATTGGCTACCCATAGCTAATGATTTCATATATGTTTTATATTTGTAAGGATAGGATGGGGACCAATTTCCCCAGAATTTGGTCCCCATAACCAAAGGTTTGCTACATATATATTTTATAAATTTTTTGGTTTCACTGACTAATGCTTGAAACGGTAATAATTAGCTGAAGCCAAATAGCAGCGGCGTGGCCTGTTAAATAATATCTGGTGAAGATTCACTTAATTGTATTATTATCGAGAATCTTTTAACAGTTCTGTGTCGAGAACCCAGTGCAAGCACGTGCACATAAACCTTAGTAGGAAGGATTAGACAAAGTGACATTCTTTCAGCGATGATGGTGACGGATAAGTTAAATACGTATTAGATTACCAATCCTGTTGAACGCCGTTGTAGAATACGAAATTCTTTGAAAGCGATTGTCACTTGTGTAGGCCCTCTAAATAAGCTAAAAATACCTATTATAGAATACTGTCAAAGCCGTAGATTGCCAAGCTAACCTAATGTCCTTTCCTTGACTTTTTTAAAGATACTTTTTACCTATAAGAAAGATTTGCGATGAAAAGAGCAACAATGACTATTGTAGATATAAAAAGCGTTACCGCATCGGTTCTTACACCAAAATCTTTACATCAAACATCATCATCATTTCCTTCAAATGACTCAATAATAGTATATTAAGAATCCAATTACTAACGAACAATTTGTATTTATTTATCCCACGTTATGCGTGGGATGGGAACAATTATAATTAATGAAAAGAACTGTATCTGATGCACTTTCAGATCTGTAACGTTTACTGCCTGATAAATATTACTATGTTTTGATAAAATATTATAACTATCTATTCACGTTGATAGCTAGAATTGCGCGTACGTTTAGTTTTTCCGCGTATTAGCAGACTTGGCGATAGCTTTTCAATTTTTCAGTTACAACATAACGTTCTGGAAATGTTTGAAAAAGCAGAAGGCGTAGGGTCTTTATTGGATTCAACCTTTCATTTCGAGAGTAACGCTTGGTAGATTAAAAATGATATTTACAGAGTTAATTTGTGAATTTACCCACTTTGACCTGTGATAAATTAAAAAGAAGAAGTAGGTGGCTAGAAATATATTATGTACAATTTAATTAACATTCATCAGTCTCTAATAACGGTAGCCATCCCTTGCGTTGAAGGAGGATTGTCTCCTCTGAGCGACGGGAGGGAGGTACGCTTTCTGGACACCAGCGACGGAGCTACCGCTTTGAGCGTTGTTGTTGTTGTACTGTTGTTGGTTGTTAGCGGTTTCACGGTAGATACCTGGATACAAACAAATGATTGAGTATAAGGTTGGTAAAATCTTAGAATTTAAATAAATGATGAATTAACGTTGATTGAATTTCAATGTTAATTAATTTAATTTTAGTGTGGAGAGTGATAAGTGGTCTCTATTTGATATTGATTAACAATTACCAACGCCATAAAATATTAGTCTTGCATATTGACTAATGGCACACTACATTTATTTAAATTCTTCTTAAATACTTGAAATGACTAAAATGGTTTCGTAATACGAGTATAACATTCCCAAATGTTGCTTATTCTTACCATCATCAAAGATGCCAGCAGCCTCGTCACGAGCGTTCTGCTCCAGAGCCTTCAGGATTTCTTCGGGAATGGGGGGAGAAGTGGGGAGGTGGTCGCCTTGGGGCTGGAAACCGTTCTCGTCAGCTGTGTATCTGAAAATTTTAGAATTAAAGTTTTATCGATGTGACAGGATATCAAAATAATTAGTAGCTAAGTAAAAGTGATATTTATAAAAGTGGACCCTCACCTCACAGAGTAGACCTTGCCATCATCACCAGTGTAGGAATACCCGCCCTGAGCCTGGACTCCATTGGTCGCCACTCCGTTCTCCTCGCCGAAGATACCGTTCTCAGTCTCATAAGCATACGCGTAAGTCTCTCCATCATTGGAGTTGTCCTGACGAAGGATGGCAGCGTTCCTCTCGAGGGCAGCCTGAGTACGCTCAGGACGACCTTCGAAGCCTGAGTAAGCACCGTTCTGGGCATAGACATTTTGGCTAGAGATTCCATTGGCGGAAGCTCCGGTTTGATCTCTGAATCCGTTGGACTGGCGAGGAGTCTGGAGAAGTGCAGATCCGGCAGAGCCTTGGGCGTTGGGTGGGAGGTAGGTCCTGTCAAGTTTCCCGGCCTGAGCCAGAGTGACGGCAGCTAAAACGATGAACTGGAAAACAGAATTGAAAATTAAAATTTTTGAAAAGTTGAAATGTTTCTTAATAATCCAAACCTAACCTGATCACAATAATGTAACAGCTATTTAAAAACCTCGAGTTTTTGTTTTTATACTGAATAATAATTTTACTTTATATATTTCTTTTTAGCTTCTAATTAAAACTGCCAATAATTCCCAGTAGCTTACCAATTTCATTTTTGTTTGTTGAATTGAACTTGCTACCCAGAAGCTGTGTATGTAACTGATAACGTTACCGTATCAGTACAGTATATATACTTAGGTGCAGTAAGTAGCGGTCAATGTTTCGTCATCAACATTCGGGGATGGGCTAGTCTAATTGTAGGTGACCTTTGTGAAGCTAGTTGAGATACTTTTGATGTTAAAAGGCGTAATGATGACATTAAACTGTATAATAATCTAGTTTCCTTATAATTTACGGAGGTCAGAAGGGGATACGTCAAAATATAATTAATAGCTTCATTCATGGAGAACCGGCATGCCCTCGCACTATATAAACTACACACCATATTCTCTAAAATCAATAAAATAGCTTTTGAACATAACAGATCCAAACTTTACACCTGTAATCCCCAAGAGGTAAGGCAGAGTTGTACCTATTGTATAACCACATTTTGCCAGTCATGTTTAACTCCCATATAATAAGGGGGCGAGCTTATTGCCAGCCACCAGGTATGTGCAAATCCAGACTCCGAGCTACAACTGAGAAATTTCTGATGAAAAACCCAATAGCTCTTTAGGCTACCTGGGAATCGAACCCAGGACCTCATGCCTAGCGGTAGCGCTGGACCAGTTTGAATTCTGGTCAAATTTTGAACTAGTTAGGAATCTAGCTAGTTCATCGCTAATTTCATGGTATTCCAACATTCGTTTAATCTGAAACAAATCGTACTTTTTATTTTATTATTTCGTTTATTATTTACCATTTATGTACACAAATATATAAACAGACAATGAAAAACAGAACAGAAAAATAGATACAGAGGTGATGCTTATTTCATAAGAAATCTCTCGCTGAGTTATTTATTTTCTCACTTATTAAATACATTTTCAATTATTTTATAACAAATCATAAAAAAAAACATTTAAAAATATATAGCGGGGTCAACCTCCTCACGATGCGAGCCGTATTCTTTCTGAATAAGGCCGTTGATCCAGCCGCCTCGCGTGAGCCTCGAGAGAGATGTTGATCCAGGCTTTCAGCCATCAAGCCATTGGCTGGCATGTCAATCGCCACAATGACAACCTTTTTGTTTGTTTTTGGGGGGAATCCTTCAAAAGGCGCCTGGTCTTTGGGGATAACACTAGGGAGTGTGGGATTTTTACCTCACTAAAACCACCCCGGTGGTCACCATCTGCACATGGAAGGGGTACCGTTACCTCTCAAAAGACCAATCCGGAGCCCCCTCTGTGCAACGCCTGTTAGGGCACATCTCTGGGGAGACTGTAAAGGGGTCTCCCTGAAGCCCGACTGTGCAAGTATGCAAGGCATCACATGACCACTGTGCGCCGCCTTCCCGAGGTTACTCAGTGGGCCGACAGAGTCGCCACTCTAATCGCCCGCGACCCCAAATTCCCGCCTTTGTACAATAACAGCCTAGCTCACATTCCACATGTCAACCGCCTCGTGTTGTAGTCGAGATATTTAATTTTTTTCTCTTTCTCAGCTTTCACGAGGTTCCCGTCATGTAGAATGGTAACATCGACAATCATTGTGCGGCGCGCTAATCAATACATCACCGCTATGTCAGGTTTATTGGCGAGAATGTCATGTCAGTAATGGTAGACCGATCCCAGTACTACGTGATCTGGTCATTTTCAAGAAGTTGGTTGGGCACATACTTGTAATACGGTACATCAGAATCCACAAGTTTATATTTCAAAGCAAATTGCTAATGAATAAACCTAGCTAGCGAAATTAGAACAACCAGAGGTAGTCTGAGACTCACCCGGACTTATTATTACAAACTTTTATTATTTAGTTTCTCCTGTCTCGGTGCCTGTAATCAAATCTTGTAAGTTAAATTTAACTCACTTCCCGGTATCCGATTAAGCTTAAATTTCGCATACATGGTATGTAAATAGACACATACACGCAATATTATTATGACATGGAGCTGATCTGCTGGCGGAGCTGGGAGGTGGTCATGGGAACTTTGTACTAAAACGACTTAACCCCATCGAGTTTGGGCTCGTTTGATTCGTCTTGAGAAAAACTCTGGTTCTTAATATATTTATGTAAATTAGATAGAAAATACTAAACTATAATTGCATAAATACTAAAAAGTAAAAAAAAAATATGATATAATAGGCCTCAAGGTGGACCGACGACCTTGTGAAGGCCGCAGGAACCCGTTAGATGCCAGAAGCACAGAACCGGTCGAAGTGAAGGTGCTTGGGGAGGCCTATTTCCAGCAGTGGACGTCTTTCGGCTGAAATGATGATGAAAAAAAATAATATTCAAATGATTTTGATTCGAATTTCTTTTACGTACTTGCAGATAATTCCTAACTCGTACCATGAGAGTAGAACGAAACTTGAAAAACCTAGCATTTTGACTTAGGAATACAACACAAACGCACAACAACTTATATTAAAACAAAAATGTTATTTTAATATAAGTGTTCGTCATAATTATCGAATTCATTTAAAGTAGTTTCTTTCTATTTTTTATAGATCTAAGAATTTCTTGGCAAATTTATCAAACTTCTGAATTTACATTTACAGTATTTAATTTATAGCACTTTCTATAAGTTCTTTTCATATCGAACGTTTGATAGTTTACACTTATACGGGCTAATTTTTCAATCGACAGCTTTTATTCGTGGACTAAATTTGACGCCTGACCGATTTTTCTGGGATAAAATTATCAGGTGTTGGAAAAATCAGCCCTAAATAGATTTATTGATCAATCGAATATTAAAACGAAAAAGTAGGTGGTTACATATATATTATTTACAATTCAATTAACATTCATCAGTCTCTAATAACGGTAGCCATCCCTTGCGTTGAAGGAGGATTGTCTCCTCTGAGCGACGGGAGGGAGGTACGCTTTCTGGACACCAGCGACGGAGCTACCGCTTTGAGCGTTGTTGTTGTTGTTGTACTGTTGTTGGTGGTTAGCGGCTTCACGGTAGATACCTGGATACAAACAAATGATTGAGTATTATGTTGGTAAAATCTTAGAATTTAAATAAGTGATGAGTTAACGTTGATTGAATTTCAATGTTAATTAATTTAATTTTAGTGTGGAGAGTGATAAGTGGTCTCTATTATTGATTAACAATTACCAACGCCACAAAATATTAGTCTTGCATATTGACTAATGGCACACTACATTTATTTAAATTATTTTATCTATAATTGAAATTACTAAAATGGTTTCATAATAAAACATTCTCAAATGTTGAATTATTCTTACCATCATCAAAGATGCCAGCAGCCTCATCACGAGCGTTCTGCTCCAGAGCCTTCAGGATCTCTTCGGGGATGGGGGGAGAAGTCGGGAGGTGGTCGCCTTGGGGCTGGAAACCGTTCTCATCAGCTGTGTACCTGTAATTTACAAAGAATTTAAGTTTTATCGATGTGACGGGATACCAAAATAATTAGTAGCTAAGTAAACATGATACTTATAAAAATGGACCCTCACCTCACAGAGTAGACCTTGCCATCATCACCAGTGTAGGAATACCCGCCCTGAGCCTGCACTCCATTGGTCGCCACTCCGTTCTCCTCGCCGTAGATACCGTTCTCAGTCTCATAAGCATACGCGTAAGTCTCTCCATCATTGGAGTTGTCCTGACGAAGGATGGCAGCGTTCCTCTCGAGGGCAGCCTGAGTACGCTCAGGACGACCTTCGAACCCTGAGTAAGCACCGTTCTGGGCATAGACATTTTGGCTGGAGATTCCATTGGCAGAAGCTCCGGTTTGATCTCTGAATCCGTTGGACTGGCGAGGAGTCTGGAGGAAGGCAGATCCTGCAGAGCCTTGGGCGTTGGGTGGGAGGTAGGTCCTGTCAAGTTTCCCGGCCTGAGCCAGAGTGACGGCAGCTAAGACGATGAACTGGAAAACAGAATTGATAATTAAAATTTTTGAAAAGTTAAAATGTTTCTTAATAATCCAAACCTAACCTGATCACAATAATGTAACAACTATTTAAAAACCTCGAGTTTTTGTTTTTATACTGAATAATAATTTTACTTTATATATTTCTTTTTAGCTTCTAATTAAAACTGCCAATAATTCCCAGTAGCTTACCAATTTCATTTTTGTTTGTTGAATTGAACTTGCTACCCAGAAGCTGTGTATGTAACTGATAACGTTACCGTATCAGTACAGTATTTATATACTTAGGTGTAGTAAGTACCTAGCAGTAAGTAGCGGTCAATGTTTCGTCATCAACATTTGGGGATGGGCTAGTCTAATTGTAGATGACCTTTGTGAAGCTAGTTGAGTTAGTTTTGATATTAAGAGGCGTAATGATGACATTAAACTGTATAATAATCTAGTTTTCTTATAATTTACGGAGGTCAGAAGGGGATACGTCAAAATATAATTAATAGCTTCATTCATGGAGAACCGGCATGCCCTCGCACTATATAACCTACACCCACACTCTCTAAAATCAATAAAATAGTTTCCTTGTAGTTTACGAAGGTCAGAAGGATGATACGTCAAAATTTTATTAACAGCTTCATTCATGAAAAACAGGTGCGCAAAAAATTAGAAAGCATGCTACGAGTATTTATATTACGTAATAAATTACACAAAGCGGTGTGAAGCATCGTCGAAAGGTGGATTTCAGCCATAAGCAATATGTACAGAATAAAATCGTTTTTCAGTTGTCTTAGAATTAATAATTAATTTAGGCCTGATTTTTCAATAGTCAGATAATTTTTATCTCAGGAATAAATATGGTGATTTGGCCGCTTTGAATAACAATGCTGACATTAAATAGCATGATGACATTTGACTTAGGGCTGATTTTTCATTCGACAGATAATTGTTATTCGTGGAATAAAACTGACGGCTGACAGTATTTGTATGGAAGAACTGTCAAAAATTCAAAATTATTCGTCCGATAAAATTATCTGGCGTTGGAAAAATCAGCCCTTAGACTAGTCAACAAAACAGTATTTGTAGCCACCGCACCCTTTCTAAGTTATGAAATAACTTATATTATGGGCAGTAGGACAATCCCATACACACTTCAGTTTTACATAAAGGATAGAACAAATGTTTTTTTAAACTAAAGTTTACATTAAAGCATAATTCACTTCACCGCCACTCCGCCGGTCTGTACTGACCCTAAGTAATTGGTTTGTTGCGGTCGTTCAGCGTGCTATGGAGCGGGCTCTGTTAGAAATTTCTTTAAAAAAGTTAAGGATACTATACAAAAAAAAAAAAAATACAAAAACATTTATTTCAACTTAAACATTGTGTCATACATAAATTGAGGCAGCCCCAGTAAGTTACAAAGTATTTGTGTCGGAGCTGTCTCGCTCTTCCCATAAGTGGAAACTTAACAATGATGAGGCGTAAAAGGTTCTTTTTTTAATAAAGAAAAGTAAAAATAATATAAAACATTAATTTAGCAGCTCTCAGTGTGTGTTTGTGTATGTATGTAAGTGTGTGAGTGTTGAGGGTGTGTATGTACCCATTTTTTTTTAGCTAATCCTGGTCAGAATATTTTCTGTTTCGTCATACGTTAGGGATCTCAACAATTTAATTATTGCTTTTTTACAATCGTATAACATCAAGGGATAATATCTAATTTACGGTTCAGTTGATTATAGATGTAGGTGGATTGTGTAACATATTGACGTCTAGCAAAGGCAGCTCGAATCCCTGGGGACTAGGCCAGTATATCTCTGCACCTTCTGCTTTGAGATGCTGATTCAAAAGGAAGACACTTAAGCAGGGTTAAGGACACGTGAAGAATATAAAGTTTTCTAACTGAGAGCAAGTTGCTAACTCTGTAGAGGTCATTTGTAGGGTACCTAAATGGTTTGAAGCTGAGCTCTTTCCAGATCGAGGACTTTTTTTTTTTCTAAATATTTTTTTCCGGAAAAGAATTGGAGTTACCGATATAACCTACAGAGTTAGCAACCTGAAGTGGCTGCGGGCTGGCCATGTTTGTCGAAAGACAGATAGTCGGTGGAGTAAACGAGTCCTGGAGTGGAGACCATGTGTCGGCATCGCAGTGCGGGACGCCTCTCAGCTAGATGGACAGACAACCTTAAAAATGTGGCTGGGACAGACCGGATGCGGATGGCGGAGTACAAGGTTTTGTGGAACAGCTTGTGAGAGATACAGGTCCAGCAGCGGACAGCGATAGGCTGAGTTTATTGAGGTTAATTTATTACATTGTAAGTACCATTGAATGTTTTTCAAATGCGTAGGTACTGTATAAGTAGGTAATTCTTTATCTCAATATAGGTATAGTATAATTCTTCTGTATGTGTGTTTGTCACCTAATTAATTTTTATTTTAATATAAGTTTTCATCAATAGTATCGACTTCATTTAGAGTACCTAGTTTCTTCGAATTTTTTTTTTTTAAATCTAAGGATTTTTTTGGCAAATTATCAAAATTATTCATCTGAATTTACAATACTTAATTTACAGTACTTTTCGTAAGTTCTTTTCATACCGAATGTTTGATAATTTACACTAATTAATAGATTTATTAATCTGTTGAAGATTAAAACGAATAAGTAGGTGGTTAGAAATATATTATGTACAATTTAATTATCATTCATCAGTCTCTAATAACGGTAGCCATCCCTTGCGTTGAAGGAGGATTGTCTCCTCTGAGCGACGGGAGGGAGGTACGCTTTCTGGACACCAGCGACGGAGCTACCGCTTTGAGCGTTGTTGTTGTACTGTTGTTGGCTGTTAGTGGCTTCACGGTAGATACCTGGATACAAACAAATCATTGAGTAAAATGTTGGTAAAATATTATAATTGAAAAAAGTGACGGATTACCGTTCATTGGGTTTCAATGTTAATTAATTTGATTATAGTGTAGAGAGTGATAAGTGGTCTCACTTAATAATTGTTATTGAATGAAAATTGCCAACGCCATAAAATATGTTGGCTAATGGCACACTATATTCATTTAAATTCTTCTATCTATAATTGAAATTACTGAAATGGTTTCATAATAAAACATTCTCAAATGTTGAATTATTCTTACCATCATCAAAGATGCCAGCAGCCTCATCACGAGCGTTCTGCTCCAGAGCCTTCAGGATCTCTTCGGGGATGGGGGGAGAAGTGGGGAGGTGGTCGCCTTGGGGCTGGAAACCGTTCTCATCAGCTGTGTACCTGAAAATTTTAAAAGGAATTAAAGTTTTGCTGATGTAACAGGATATCAAAATAATTAGTACCTAGCTAAGTAAACGTATTATTTATAAAAGTGGACTCTCACCTTACAGAGTAGACCTTGCCATCATCACCAGTGTAGGAATACCCGCCCTGAGCCTGCACTCCATTGGTCGCCACTCCGTTCTCCTCGCCGTGGATACCATTCTCAGTCTCATAAGCATACGCGTAAGACTCTCCATCATTGGAATTGTCCTGACGAAGGATAGCAGCGTTCCTCTCAAAGGCAGCCTGAGCGCGCTCGGGACGAGCTTCGAATCCTGAGTAAGCACCATTCTGGGCATAGACGTTTTGGCTGGAGATTCCATTGGCGGAAGCTCCAGTTTGATCCCTGAATCCGTTGGACTGGCGAGGAGTCTGGAGGAAGGCAGATCCGGCAGAGCCTTGGGCGTTGGGTGGGAGGTAAGTCCTGTCAAGTTTCCCGGCCTGAGCCAGAGTGACGGCAGCTAAGAAGATAAACTGGAAAACAGAATTGATGTTTACAATTTTTCGGAATGTCCAAATATTACTTGATAACCCTTAACACTTGTACATTTTCTCATAATTTGAGTTGTATGATTTGCCATTTTTACGTTTTAATACTGCCATACTGCTGGGCAAAAGTCTTCTCCAAATTATTCCGTATACTCTTTTCCTTATTTTTTTTAAGTTTATATTTTTTTTTATATTGTCTATCAATGTTGTCATTTATATCCCAATAGCTTACCAATTTCATTTTTGTTTGTTGAATTGAACTTGCTACCCAGAAGCTGTGGATGTAACTGATAACGTTACCGTATCAGTACAGTATATATACTTAGGTATCGGTCGATCTGTTTCATAGTAAGTAGCATTCAATATTTCATAATCAACTTTCGTGGATGGGCTAGTCTAATTGTAGATGACCTTAGTGAAGCTAGTTGAGATAGTTTTAAGACATATGACATTAAACTGCATACTAATCTAGTTTCCTTGTAGTGTAGGTTACGGAGGTCAGAAAGAGGATACAATCAACATGCGGGGACGGGCGTGTCTAATTGTGGATGACCTCAGTCAAGCTAGTTGAGATAGTTTTAAGATATTAAGAGTCACAATGATGACATCAAACTACATAATTATCTTAGATTATCCGAAATAAAATCATCCTGAAAAGGCCTGGAGTTGCGACAGTGGACTTGCTATGTTTGTCGAAGGACCGATGTTTGGTGGAGCAAACAAATCCTGGAGTTGAGACCGCGTATCGGCAAGCGGGACGCCTCCCAGGTAGAAGGACGGACGACCTTGAAAAGGTGACTGGGATAGACTGGATGTGAAACGCCGAGTATAAGGTTTTGTGGCACGGGTCGGGAGCGGCCGATGTTCAGCAGTCGTCTGCGATAGGCTGAGTGGTTTGAGGTAATTTGTTGACGTTGTAACATTAAAATTTTCTTGTTCTTCAAATGCATACCGTATCATTTTTCATAATAATAATTATTTACACAAAAATAGTAGGCTACTGTTTTAACCCGTATTTGAGTACGTGTATGTAAGTGCATGTAAGCGTATATTTCCTTTTCTTTGCTACTGCGTACATAGCGCAGTTTTGTTAAAAAAATGCAAGGTGATTACCACGTTTTTTATTTCTTTCGGTATATAATCAATAATTTTATTGACATAGGTAGTTATAATTATTATTAACTAAAAATGTATGGATTGTTAATTTATTCCATAGTTATAAATATTATTTACTAACAATGTATGGATTGTTAATTTATTCTGAATTAAAATAAATTATGATTAATGCAAATCAATTAGTAACGCATCATTTTTCCAAATCTAATATTATTAAGTAACAGCATGTTTTGGGATACAGAGGGTAGGATAGAAGGTGGAGCATGGTTTGCGACACAGCTCCACAATCACACCCTACTGCTATTCGGTCAAGGTAGCCCTACTTTACTGGGTTGGGCTTACATCTTCCCACTTGTGTCTGGAGACGGTTCAGCGACTTCCAAGTGGACCACAGAAGGTTATATCCTGCATGGAGATGATCCTTTGGTGGTGACTTCTCTGTCCCAAAACATCCAGTCAAAGTGTTCTCTGGGCTGCCACCGAGAACGCCGTGGAAGTGGCAACATCAAAAGTACAGTCGTGCCAGCGACACCAAGAAGAAGAAAAGGTAACAGCATTACGTGGTTGTAAGATCTGTTTACATTTTTATATAAAAATATTAAAAATGCTTAAACTCATTTCAGTTTTATAACTCACTTGTCCATCTTTTATAAGCCTAATTGGAGGTCGCGTTTAGACGTACCAGCGTTTATGTAAGTCGTACTAAAATATCAGCTCTCCTATTAAAAGTTGACATCTGATGATGTCAAAATGTGCTATATTTTAGTCAACTGAAATATGTGGATAACCCGCTGAAGTTCTGAGAAGAAAACAATCCCACAAAAAAAAAAAAACCAAAATCATACTATTCGATATTTTTTCTTTAAGACATGGCTTATTTATTTATTTTATTAGATCTACCAACAACTGTTCACACTGGATTCAGCAACATAATTCATTCTTAAAATTTAATTACAGCGTAACAATTACTTATAGGTAAACACGCCATGCCCAAAACAATAAATTCGTAAAATTAGCTAACTTACTAAGTACTAAGCGCAAATATTCAATTAAAATTGGAAATAGTGAAACAGAATTATAAAAAAAAAATATAAAAAATATATTGATTAATTTTTGGCAATGACAACATTGGTAAATAGGTAAAATAAAATAAAATAAAAATTATATCACATTAGTGAGTTGATAAATTATAAATAGAAATAGACATAAAATTAAAATTCATTGGATAAAGTTTACAGCCAATATGATAAATATTGTCTTTATGCTATTTCTGATAAATGTATTATTTTTGTTCATCGCTATTTTCATGGTATTCCAACATTCATTTAAGTATAACCTTATCGTATTTTTCGTAAGTTATGTAGGTTGTTTTGAATTTAACTTTGAATTCTCCGCAAGTACGAATTAAGTACGAATTAAACAAAGGAATTCATAAATCGTAAAATGAGAGCAGAAAAAAGTTTTGTAAGACCTAACAATACACATCATCAGGCGGGAGGAGACGCCCGGGTGTCACCACTGTCAGGATCGCCCAGAGGACACGGTGGAGCATACGGTGGAGGTCTGCCCTGCTTGGGCAGAGCACCGCCGTGTCCTCGTAGAGGCGATCGGCAGCGGCGGCGACCTCTCGCGTCCGGCCCTGGTTCAAGCCATGGTCCGGGGCGAGAGGGAGTGGGAGGCAGTCACCTCCTTCTGCGAAGCAGTCATGCTAGCGAAGGAGGTGGCGGGGTGGGCGAGAGAACGCGCCTTGCGCACCTCACGCCTCAGCCGCCGCGGGAGACGCCCCGGGCATCGGGAGCCGCGTGACGACTCCCGGCCACCGTAGGCGCGGGCCTGCGGACGGTGAGTAATTGGTAACTCACCGTCCGATCAGGACCAGGCCCGTGCCGGACGGCGTGTTTGTGTTCCACGCGTGCCTCAAAGAGATGTCAGCATGAGTGACGGGGCCCAATAGGGCCGAAGCCTGCCAGGGTAGCGGGATCGTCCGAAAGGGTTACCGCTGCCCTGGAACATAAAGGGCTAAGGAAGGAACACGGGTGGGTTTTAGTCAGTAAGAGTCTGACACTCCCTTCTGCTCCACCCAGAGCGGGAGGAGTCATTTGATGATTTCCCATCCTGAAAAAAAAAAAAAAAACCTAACAATAAAACAGAAAGGAATTCAACACAAATGGACGATAAGTTATATTTAAACAAAATTTAATTTATTTATAGGTGTTTAGTTCCTTCTTAACTTTTAAAGAACCCGTCCATCCTTCTCATCCGTTCCGTGTCCCGTGCCTCGGAAAGCACGTCAAGTTGGTCCTGCGCCTGATCTCTCTCCAGTCGTGTCGGATTGCCGTCCCATCGGGCTATGAGAGTGTGGGAAGAGGGAGTGCACCTGTGTCTGCGCGCACACTTCACTTGTGCACTATTATACTTAACCTGGGTCAATCCTTATTTTCTTTCTTTCTTTCTTATAATATCTCCCGCGCCGAAGGCTCCGTTGAGATCGGCTACCGTGGCCAAAATACGGTCAGGAAGACTTTATGTATTTAACTGTTAAAGAATTAAGGAATTCGAGGAAGTTTATCAACAACCTTATGTACTATTCTGATGAGTTCACAAAGAGAAGAGTTCCACTTGATCTCCTGAAAAATACAATATTTGTTTGTAGTTTTTAATTTGGTTAAATCAGATTTCATTATTCGCGCGCTGCGAAAGGGGGCTATACGGAAAAAATTAAGACCAAAAGTTGGAACGACACTTTTTGCTATAGTTGTAAACCGTGCGGCGTGCGCGTGTTTCTCTGTCTGTCTCTCTCTCTCTTATAGAAAGCAAGCCAGTTATTTTCATTTCATCTTTCTATTTCGCAGTGTGGTGTCGCGACGATTATTTTTGTTGAGTGTATACACGTTTTTTGTACAGACGCCAGCACATCAAGCTACTACAATCTGTCAAATTTCTATAATAGATTTTCACTTTATCGCTAAAGCATTAAGGTTCATGGTTGAATGGGAAAGTTTAACAGTTTCGGGTAGCTTGACCTGCTGGTGTCTGTACATAATAAATAATTTATAACTTAAAAAAAATACAATTTTATTACAATTCCTTCACTAATTAATCGAAAGGAACTTCATTCCATCCGGGTGACCCTTGACACTTCTCAAGTTTTTTTTCTTTAGTTATGTATCGTTTCTAATCGCCCACCTTATTCTAAGTGCAACTTGTAAGTGGCTGGGGTGGATGGAATTATCGATTTTCCCACCCGTACGCGAAATACGCGCTGTGATGTCGAGTTACCATTATTATTATTATTTATTACTTTCATTAAAACGGTTAAAAACCAATTACAGTAATTAAAGATATAATGTGTAATAAAATAAAAGATATAATAAATAATTTATAACTTAAAAAAAATACAATTTTATTACAATTCCTTCACTAATTAATCGAAAGGAACTTCATTCCATCCGGGTGACCCTTGACACTTCTCAAGTTTTTTTTCTTTAGTTATGTATCGTTTCTAATCGCCCACCTTATTCTAAGTGCAACTTGTAAGTGGCTGGGGTGGATGGAATTATCGATTTTCCCACCCGTACGCGAAATACGCGCTGTGATGTCGAGTTACCATTATTATTATTATTTATTACTTTCATTAAAACGGTTAAAAACCAATTACAGTAATTAAAGATATAATGTGTAATAAAATAAAAGATAAAAAAGTACACAAAAGATAAAATATAAAATCATCAAGTAAAACAACACTTTCATAAATCCCTCTCACAGTACTTCTGACATGCCGACAAAATCTTCATCCATTCGTCCGCAAACAGATCGTTTGTTGGATCGAGTTGCGGACACCAGCCCGTCTTACTTATACTAACTTACAGGAGGTACGAATTAGGTAACCACAACCCTTAATCGTGTTATGGCTAAGTAATAACAACCGCACAGGTCGATCGATCAGGTTAAGCTTGCCGCTTGTTTGTCCGTGGATGGGTGACTATCGTTACATACTAAAAACCCCTCCGTGTCTTTCGTGGATCTTTGACAGTCGTTACAGGTCGTCAGAAGCCCGAAAATCTGACAACCAGTCTTACCAAGGGGTATCGTATTACCCAGTAACTGTGTTGAGGAGGTCAGTTAGGCAGTCGCTCCATGTAAAATACTGATGTTGGTATTCAGCTGCATCCGGTTAGACTGGAAGGTGACCCCAACATAGCTGGGAAAAGGCTAGGCAGATGATGAACCCTTAATCGTGTCAAAGGAATTTTTTTTGTAAAACGATAATATAATGGATGCCTTTAAGATAAAAGGTTTTAGTGTTTAATAAATGCTGGTCGATAGCTTAATAAAGATTCAATGAACGCAAACGATTTTGATTTTCCTGACCCTGTAAACTATAGCAGTTTTCTTTTAGTGTCCTTAATATTCACAATCATTATTTAAGAATATTGTATTATTTTTACTGAAACTATTGGAGTATTGCAATATTGACCATTAAGTTACCGTTGCGATAGAGGTTGTCTTCCAAAATGTGACACATGAACGCGACGATCGCGTTTTCGCAAGACGATCGCTTTTGATTAGAACGCGAGTAAAAAGAAATGTTATGTACTATCTATACTAATAATTAAACCGAAGAGTTAGGTTATTAGTTTGGTTAAAAATAATTTTTCAACTGAAATGCTATAGCCTATTTAACATCACAAAATGACGCTTAGGAGCCGAGAAAAAAAGGCAAACAGAACGCTAAGCGCAAACAAAGTACCGTGAGCTTGCGATGCGATGCAACGGGGGAACAAGACATTCCACGCGGACAAAGTTGCGGATAGAAGCTAATGTTTTGATATAATATTTTAAATTATTTATATTGACAGTATTGCACGTTTTTCGATAGTAGTCTCTGGCAATAACTTTTCAGTTATAATTAAATTGGACAAGCTACAGCAACACGTCATTGATGGAAAAAAGCAATGTGCGATGCACACACATATTATTCTTACTAACATTATTTTATTGGATTAACATTATTTTATTGCTCCTCATTCCGATACTAAAGTTTGGTAAATTACTCTGAATTTACAGTAGTTTATTTATTGAAGCTTTATTTATGGAGGTTATAAATAGATTTATTATTCTATCGAAGATAAAAACTAAAAAATAGGTGGTTAGAAATATATTATTTACAATTCAATTAACATTCATCAGTCTCTAATACCGGTAGCCGTCTCTCGCGTTGAAGGAGGGTTGTCTCCTCTGAGCGACGGGAGGGAGGTACGCTTTCTGGACTCCAGCGATGGAGCTACCGCTTCCAGAAGCGTCGTTGCGGGCGAAAGCGTTGTTGTTGAAAGTGGGTCGTGTGGCGACACCCTGGTTGTTACGCTGAGCGAAAGGTGGGACGTACGCTTTCTGGACACCAGCAACAGAGTTACCGCTTCCAGAAGCGCTGTTGCGGGCGAAAGCGTTGTTGTTGAAGGTGGGTCGGTTGGCAACACCCTGGCTGTTGCGCTGAGCGAAGGGAGGGAGGTACGCTTTCTGGACACCAGCTCCAGAGCTACCGCTTTGAGCGTTGTTGTTGTTGTACTGTTGTTGGTTGTTAGCGGCTTCACGGTAGATACCTGGATAAAAACAAATGTTGGTAAAATGTTAGAATTTTAATCAATGATACCGATTACCGTATATTGGATTTCGGAATTGATTAATTTGATTATAGTGTAGCGAGTGATAAGTAGACTCACTAATCAACTATTGATTGAGAATGAGCAATACTATAAAATATTGACCAACGATCCACTATATTTATTTAAATGAAGACCAGTCTTTATAGTTTATACAATATTGTATCTTTAATACAAGTGAATTCTTAATATTATCGATAGTATTGACCGTGCGTTCTTTGAGTTCGTCTTAATGTAGAAGAGGCACACCGATGGTCTTCATCCTGATATCATTCTCAAATATTGAATTATTCTTACCATCATCAAAGATACCAGCAGCCTCGTCACGAGCGTTCTGCTCCAGAGCCTTCAGGATCTCTTCGGGGATGGGGGGAGAAGTGGGGAGGTGGTCGCCTTGGGGCTGGAAACCGTTCTCATCAGCTATGTACCTAAAAATGAAGAAAAGCATAATTATAATTTAGATATGACCTGATATTAACATGTATCTTGGTATTTGTAAAAACAGATCCTCACCTCACAGAGTAGACCTTGCCATCATCACCAGTGTAGGAATACCCGCCCTGAGCCTGCACTCCATTGGTCGCCACTCCGTTCTCCTCGCCGTAGATACCGTTCTCAGTCTCATAAGCATACGCGTAAGTCTCTCCATCATTGGAGTTGTCCTGACGAAGGATGGCAGCGTTCCTCTCGAGGGCAGCCTGGGCGCGCTCGGGACGAGCTTCGAAGCCTGAGTAAGCACCATTCTGGGCATAGGTGTTTTGGCTGGAGATTCCATTGGCAGAAGCTCCGGTTTGATCCCTGAATCCGTTGGACTGGCGAGGAGTCTGGAGGAAGGCAGATCCAGCAGAGCCTTGGGCGTTGGGTGGAAGGTAGGTCCTGTCAAGTTGCCCGGCCTGAGCCAGAGTGACGGCTGCTAAGACGATAAACTGAAAAATAAAATTTATTGTAAACAAAAAGTTAAATATTACGTAATTGATTAATACCTTAACCCTTTTAGGTCCTTTACTGAACTTACAAAGAAAGAAAGAGTCATGAGTGAATAAATTTTCACGACATCTATTTAGACCTGTCTGATTAATGAGGTTTTTTTTAAACTGCCTACTGCTTGGGCCGCCATGGTATGTTTATATACTAGGAAAAGAATTCCTTCCTTTTATTTTATTTTAAATTTTATTTTTGAGCTTGCCAATTAAAGCTGTCAAAAAAACTCAGTAGCTTACCAATTTCATTTTTGTTTGTTAAATTGAACTTGCTACCCAGAAGCTGTGGATGCAACTGATAACGTTACCGTATCAGTACAGTATATATACTTACGTGTAGTTCGATCTGTTTCATAGTAAGTAGCAGTAAATATTTCATCATCGCCATTCGGGGATGGACTAGTCTAATTGTAGATGACCTTTGTGAAGCTAGTTGAGATAGTTTTGATATTAAGAAGCGTAATGATGACATTAAACTGTATAATGGTCTAGTTTCCTTGTAGGTTATGGAGGTCAGAAGGAGGATACGTCTAAAGATAATTAAAAACGTCATTCATGATGAACAGGCGCGCCCTCTCACTATTTAAAATCGGTGAAATAGCCTTTGAACTACGATCAAATAAAGTGCTATTCAAGAATATGAAGTCTTAAATCACAATAAGTGGTAAATTCTTTATGGACGTTGTGAAATTTAATCTTCTTTAATTGCATATTTATAGCCTAGTTTTCATATGAAAATGATCTTATAATCGTTTTTCTAAGAACAAAATTTAATGTAAACTCGTAAAGAAAATCTACAATTCGGTGCCATTTTTTGGGCATATTAAACCAATATTTATTAGATTATTAGTAAAGAACAAGAAAGTAGGTAGTGAAAAACAGATACTTAGTCCAAATCGATCAATCATCGAACATTGTGTTTACAAAAACACTTAAAAGTAAACAAACTGCATCAGACATTACGATGTAATTTGTGTACTTTTAAAATGCATCGTTAACGAGTAGTTTGTTTACAATTTCTCATTAGAAATTATCATCAAGGATACTTTACAGATCTATAAAGACAGATCGTGAACCCATTTCAGTTTCATCATCCACGAACATATCCATCTTTCTAAGCTTAATATCAAACTTAATATACAATCATTATTTGAGCATTACTTTTACTGAAACTATTGAAGTATTGCACCATTGATCTTTTGAGAGCACGCGTAATCATTATGATTGCGGTATCATCACGCATATATTTGAGGGAGGCAAAGTAAGGCAACGGGGTGAAGGTCGTTTTAAAGTGTTGTGTTAGTTCTTGGATGGTTTGATAGATGGCGTGAGCTATCGATGTTGTTTAAAGCTTTTGTAACTTTATTAGGTTTTTTTTTGTAGCCTAAGACTTTTCTAATATTGAGGAGAGGCTTCGCTTATGATTTTGGTAATACTGTTTTATAGGCCTTTGTTAGGCTGTACTGTGCCTAGAACTAGATACAATGTGCTACGCTTAAAACTTGCCCGAAGAATTACTAAACTTAAGTGGCAATGGACACATTGCTCGCAGAACAGATGGCCGATGGGGCCGAAAGGTTCTGGAGTGGCGACCGCGCACTGGAAGACGTAGGGTTGGAAGGCCTCCTACAAGGTGGACCGACGATCTTGTGAAGGCCTCAGGAACCCGTTGGATAGGAGAAGCACAAAACCGGTTGAAGTGGAGGTGCTTGGGGGAAGCCTATGTCCAGCAGTGGCCGCCTGTCGGCTAAAATGATGACGCTAAAAACTAATTAGCAGCACAATTTTGTTTTCTGCGAAGATGAATGTCTCTAGCCAGGGTTAGAGATTTTAACTACTAGTAATATTATAAAACCGTAAAATTATTTGTTACTTTCTAAGAGGTAGGTAATATCTGGAAGTACTGATCTAATTGAAAAAAATCTTTCATTGATACAAAAACTACACTATTGCCGAGTGCCAGAGGGTCATTTTGAGTGTTTTATCTTATTCATAATCGTTTATTTGCATTCTACGAGGTATACAGATGTTCACAAAAGGCTTATAGCTAAGAGCCGTTGTAGACCCTATCAGGCCACAGCAATATTATACTTATAAATATTTATTAAAAATCTAAATCGTAGAAACAAAAATCAAAAATAAAATTGTAGGTACATGAAAACTAAAAAATTACGCTCATATAAAAAAATTAATAACAATAACATAAATAAATCTACGAGTATTATGAGGGTAAGTAGGTAGCTATTTTATTAAAATACTATTTTTACATTTGGATATATTATTTACTTAGGTAATATAACATCTTATATGATAATTTTTTTTTTTTTTTTTTTTAATATTATTAAGTAATTGTTATAAATGATTTTGAAATTTTAATTATGCATGACATCTTTTTTTTTTACTTTTAAATTTAAACTCGTGATGTTGAGCTAGATGCTCACCATATTTGTACGCCTCCTGGCATAACATAGCCTTCTGTTCACCAAACTCAAGATCTGTATTTCTTTACTTACCTGTGTTAACAAATAAAAGTGATTTGATTTGATTTGATTTGATACACACAATTGACTTCTACGCAGATAAAGTCGCCGGCAGAAGTTACGAGTATTATAACACTTTTAACTCAAAGGACAAGCCTCTTTTTTCATGGTTAGCAAGAAAGAATGCCAATGAATAAAATACATTGCTGTAGGTAAAAGTAGGTATTATATTTTTAAATCGTGCAGATCCTTCGATAGAAAAAAAAATATGTTGCATACTTAGAAAGTATAACAGCTGCACGTTAAGCTACGTTTGTCGCGGTCGGTCCGTGGATGGGTGACCATCTTCACACCCCCCCTCCGTGCCTCGGAAAGCACGTTAAGCTGTTGGTCCCGGCTGTCATACGTGGATCTTTCACAGTCGTTACGGGTCGTCAGAAGCCCGAAAGTCTGATAACCAGTCTTACCAAGGGTTATCGTATTACTCAGTAGCCGTGTTGAGGAGGTCAGATAGGCAGTCGTTTCTTATAAAATACTGGTATTCAGCTGCATCCGGTTAGATTGAAAGCGGACCCCAACATATTTGGGAAAAGCCTTTTCCCAAATATGTTGGGGTCCGCTTTCAGTGCAGATGATGATGACTTAGAAAGTATAAGTTCTTAGAATAATACAAATAATTGTAAATCATTTGACCTTTTCATATCCAGGTGATTCAGAAACAACCTAGATACGAATCATTGAAGCTTGATTCACAATCCTTTTATAATATTACTCATCTCAATCTGATATAAAAAAAGACATTATCCATCAATCTAATTGTGAAATCAATCCATCTTTGCAACATCCTTTTGTGGTACGCGATCCCGACTAATAGAGAATTGGAAAAGATTTGTATCGCTATTAAAGGCTTGATGTATTTGTACCGACGCCAGCACATCAAGCTACTACAATCTGTCAAATTTCTTTAATGGATTTTCAACTTTATCGCTAAAGCATTAAGGTTCTAGGTTGATTGGGAAAATTTGACAGTTTCGGGTAGCTTGACCTGCTGGCGTCTGTACGGAGCTGTTAAAATAAAGAATTGATGACTGATAATAATCTTGGGGAAAAATATAGGTTATATTTTTGGTCGACAGGGTACAAAGAAATAAAATAAAAGCTTTTGTATTTTTGAGTAGGAAATCTATTGCGGCCAAATTATATAACCAGCGTGTGATTTTTTTTGGCTGATACAATATCTTTGGTTCTGAATTGGTTGACTGTCTGCAGTAAAACCGTATAACATAGCGTCCACTTTAAACCGAAGAAAAGTGATTGCAAGATGGACACCCAGAGGATGGCCATTGAGAACCAAAAATTCGAAGACATGTGACATCTGCCAACCCGCATTGGGCCCACGTGATGGATTACAGTCCACTCCTTTTCGAAGAGAGGAGGCCTGTGTCCCAACAGTGGGAACAGTATAGGCTGATTATGACCCAAAGGATGGGGAGCTGTTCTACAGACCAATTTGATGTTTCACAGCCATTGCCATTGACAATGCCTATCCAGTGGACTTTAACAGGCTGAAAACAAAGCTGAAACACACAATAAACTCACAGACCCATAAAAATGTATGTAGTCCCTTAACTGACTATATTCTCGCTCATCACTGCATTATGACATCGATCAGTGTTCGATCCGATTGAGCCGTTTCGTCACTGATCGCACAGTTTTATAACAGACTGCTCATTCATGGAGTTAAGGTCAAAGACGCATTAAATAAATTGATAATATAGATTTTAAAGTTTATAAATACTAAGTAAATAAGTGTATTATTTAATAATGCTTTCAATTAGTGAATGCTTGGAAGCATGCTGGTCCTGCTCCATAGGACAATTTGAAGTCTAGACCAAATTAAACTAATTGATTAAAAGCTAATCGATTTGTTTTTTTTTTATTGGTTTACTTAAATAACTTTTATAATATTTAACACAGCTAACTATTTATAAATTAAATGACTGGCTATACACATAAATACAAAAACAAAAGGACACTTAGGCGTAAAAGTGTGAACATTTTTATGCTCGAGTACGTCTGTTGACTATGTGTATCTTCTGTATTTTTTTCTTTTTTATTATTTTTTATTTGTAATTATGCGTTTGGTTTGTGCAGAATAAAATATTTTTCTTTCTTTCTTTCTTCTTTACTTACAACATGTAATTTATTTTGGGAAACCGTCTAAAAAGAGGCTGCTAAGAACTCGATTTAAATTAGTGTTTCGTACTTATTTTCGTCAACCTATATGGTCCCACTGCTGGGCACAGGTCTTCCCCATATTTTTCCACTTTTTTTTGTCCTGTGCCTTCTCCGTACAATCGGTTAGAAACGAGTCTAAATCGTCACGTCGTTTCGTACTTAGGCATAATGAATTTAGTGCTCAGATTGGATCTATTAAAACTTTGAAAGGTGACCACCAAACAAGGAATTCTAAAATAATTTACATACAGACAGGCGCTTTAGTTTTTTAAAATTATTTTATCACCACTGCTCTCAAAACGATGAAGGAAAACACAAACTAAAATACCTACCTACATCCTACACCTACGCACACCTAAATACTTACATAATTGTGACCCTACAACCATTATCGATTATTAAACTAAATAAAAATAAGCCTTAAAAGCAAGTTCACAGTTCACGGTCGCGCAAGTAATTATAAAGACAATAACGATTATCTTACGAATGTCCAATCGTGTGTCCGACGACCTTTCACTCAGTCTTGTAGGCCGAACGTTGATACGACCGAAGCGTGACGTGCAATCGGTCAGATGCAACACGATCAGATGGTTTGTGACAAAATGGTGATGTTTTACTCGAAAATAGAGTAACAAAGAAATGTATTCTTAGACTAGTTCAGGGTTCAATAAGCTATACAGGCTGGCAGGGACATCGACACAGAACCTGTTACCATGGATTCAGAACATGATTTTAAACAACCGAGGGTTGAAATTTTACGCTGATTATAAAAAAAAAATCTTTTCCTTTGACCGCGTAGGTTACTATTTTAAACCGCTACTATTTTAAACTTTAACAGAACGTTAGGCTAATAATTAGGCGGTCCCCCGACGCGACAACATTAAATCAAAAAGTTTCATACGTACTTATGTAGGGTCATAATTTCAAGGTTATTTTTTAATTTTTATAGACTTTCACGTTTATATATATATATTTTTGTTCTGTTTGTGGCTATTTTTTCAATATATTTTTTTTTAATTTTTTTAGACTTTTTACATTCATACTATTTTTATTATTATTTTGTGTCGGGGGTTTTTTAAATTTTTAATTATTGGATCGACCCAAAAAATTTGTGTGCAGTGAGTGTGCAAGTTTCTGTTCCTATCTGGCTTTATAAGTGACGTTAATGACTTGCGTCGCATAACAGCATGAGCATAATCAGCCAATAACGTTTCCACTGCTGAAACACAGGCTGGTCTCCTATCTATGAGAGGGAGTAGACCGTAATCCACCACGCGGGCGCAATGATCGGGATTAATAGATGTCAAATGTCTTTTATTTTTTGGGTCTAGGACATGCCGGTGTCCTCACGGTGTTTTCCTTCACCATATTGAGAGCAGTGGTGATGAATTAATTAACACAAAGTAAAGGTTCGAAAGGAAGAAGGAATTGTCCTCTCACCGAGAGGAGGCCTGTGTTCCAGCAATGGGAACATGATAAGCTGATGATGCTTATGGTAAAGAACCTATCGAACCTACGATCTGTAACTCGTAAGCCGCAGCCATTACCACTGGGCCACCGCTGCTCTTCATGCCTTGAGCAATCATTAGCATATTCATTTACTATCGTCATTACGTGTCAATATTGCAATTCTTACCCTGAGATAGTGCACCAGACCAGACAGTCTATTGAGATATGATTTATTACTATTTATTTAACTAACCTTTCAAACAATGGCTAATTATAATGATACAGATGATTAATTAGAAGTTTAATATGTTACTGCTAATGATTCATCTTGTTCTGTCACAATGACGAGCTGTTTTTTTAATGTATTAATCTAGTAGCAAGTTATAAATATGTGATGAAACATTTACAAAGACAGGCATTGGTAACGACGAACTGAACTGTAATGATATTCTGATTCTGATTCACGGTAGGATTTATACAGGATAGCACTGCAGTTTCCAACTAAAAAAAAGCTTTATTAGCAAAGAAGAAAGGGTAATTATAGACAGTAAGCTTATATTTAACACAGTTAAGTTTCTACGTTTACCACAATTTTTGGTGGGAAATATCATGATTTCAGAAGGTATCCACTGATGGCTGAAAACTGCTTACGTATAATATTAAGAAAAGTTAAATACTTAGTAATACTGAACGGGTTTTCCACAGGCGAATGGTTCTCCTTATGGTAAATGGACATCTAAGCGGGTTATTTCGTTTTTTTGGGGTGCACGCGGAAATGCATGTCCGAGAATCCACCCTAGGCCCACTTGGATAAACACAGTGTATAGGCTTAAGGTGGATGCTGGTACATGTGTTTCCGCGTATCCACGCTCCGTGATTTTTTGTGATAGATAAACGGAATAACCGACCTCTGCCAATAGAAGGGGTAATGCAGGTGCACTTTTTTTCCATGGACTAATCGAAATAGTATGTTAGTGACTGTTATTAGTATTAACTCACTTATTTATTTCACATCGATGGTCCTAGTTCATCATCTGTGACTGCAAGTCACAGCTATGTGACGAACCCAGCAATGCATAAATATGTAAGCTGTCACGCCCTTTATGCCTGGAGGCTTTTATTTAAGTAGTAAGTTTTTATTTTCATTTTAATTAATTATTTTTTAGCTTGAGTACGTATAGTTTTTATTATATTTGTTGGTATATTGGCGTGGCTAACTGACATATGGCAAATAATTTAAGTTTCTTGTAATGTTCATTACTGAACATAGGTTCCTAGTATTGTATATATGCAACTATATTCTAAGTAAACAAACAGCTGTGCTGCTGGGGAGTTTGTTGCGCCACTTCTTCTTCCCAGCGATAGCACTAGGAAGTGGTGAAGGGCGGGCGTTTTTGGGGGACTGTATTTTGTAATTTTGACATTCGAAAAGTGCTGATTCTCAGCCTAATTTGTATAAATGACTTTTGATTTTGATTTTTTGATTTTGAAAAAGCATTTTGCACAGGCACCAATCATCACCTCCAAACTAAAACAAAGTGTGGTTTAGCATAAGCGTAATCAGCCTAAAACGTTCCCACTGCTGGGACACAGGCCTCCTCTCTGTGTGAGGGGGTGGACCATAATCCACCACGCGGGCCCAGTGTCACATGTCTTCGAATTTTTGTTTTTAGGACATGCCGGGTTCCTCAAGTAGTGCTGTTTGCCGACTATAATAGATAAAACATGTGTCAAAAAGGTTGACATACGTTACTCTAATTTAGTTCTTATGCTAGTAACAAAAAGGCTTGTAATTTGAAAGATATAACAAACACATAATGTCACTTTCAAACGATTGTCACCAACAAATTACAGTGTTGGCCATAAAAATGCCAAGGCCCTATAATTTTACCATGTGATGTAATAATAAAATAAATACGCTTAATACATTGTCTGTAGTGACAGCAACAATTAGGAGATTGTCACGCTGTCCGTCTGTCACGTACCCACGAACATCTAAATGGTCATTATGGGTTTATGGGTGGTATATATATCATTTGTTTTTTTGGGATTATCACACATCTCAAGTGAGTCCTGGTGAGGATACAACAGCAGAGATGAAGTGGTTCTTGGTGGGTTATCAATAATATTTTATTAGATATAAAAAAGTGCAAAACAATTAAGTAGCAATCAATACAAATAATTAACACACCCGATTATTTCAAATTAAAACAATCTTAAAAAACGTATTAATTTAAGCTTCATTATTTTAATTGCTTGGTTGTAGTGGCCATGGTTTTACAAGTCGTCCATATTATATTTGTAGTAAAATATACATTTTTTTAAAAATATTTTGTTGGTATACTTTTCCACGTCCCGCACTGTATAGTGTAATTAGAGATAAACGAAAGTACTTTAAGCCCTGCTGGTGACAATATGCACCGACAATGAGGACAATGAGCTCTCATTAATGATTGATCCAGTAATGTACTTTCATTATGTTTCTGACTGACACAACATTTGAGTACTTTATTCATAAAGAATGAGGTCTCTAAAGGCTTATTGGCTTATTTGTGATAGAGATTGATTTCCGGGTTGAATTGCATGGTACAACTAGAAATAAGTTAATCATCATCTGTTTCTAGGGATGCTGTTTTTTTTTTTTTGAGAATGATCCTTTTCATTTTTTTCGGTCCTTCGTATCAAGCGTTCTTTAGTAAATAATTATTAAAAGTTTGACATCTTTTTCATTTTCTTTTCAGATTTCCCTGGCCATAGGCCTCGCAGCTTCTGATAAACTGGACCGCACCTACCTTCCACCACCAGGTGCACAATTCGCTGGAGGAGTCCTTGGTAGCCATGATGCTCCCTTGGAACCTCCACATCATACACTTTTAGGACAAGGACCCGTGATTGGAGGACAAGGAGCCCAAACCAACTTTGGAATAAATGGAGAACCTGTGAACTTCGGTGATAAAATACCCAAGGTTCCAGTAACGACCACCTCTTATGCGTTTTCCCAGACAACGACTTATCCACCAGGAGAAAGCTTCGAAACTACGGCTTTCCCAATAAATCCTATTACTGGTTTGCCAATTGGATTGGAGCAAGGAAACTTCCCTTTTGGATCAACTCAAGGGCAAGCACCAAACTTTGGAACTAATATTCCACCTGGATTGGTTCCTCAAGGACCAACATCAGCACCTGTCAGTACCAGCAGCCCAGGTTACGACCAATTTGCAAACCAGCCACAAAGTCAATATCCAGGACAAAATGTGATTACACCTGTCGGTACTCCTCAAATCCCTGGATCAGTATATCCAGGTCAAAATTTGGGTCAGTTACAGTATCCTGGTGGACAGGTTAGTTCAGAACAGCAAGGATTTCAACCCACTGGTGCTACTGATAATCAGCGTTTAGATCAATATCCAGGACAGAATATAGTTCATCCCGGAGGTATTGTTCAAATTCCTGGCGCTAATCAAGGCTTAGTACAGTATCCTAGTAGTCAGACAGTAACAGGGCAGCAGGGATTCGTGCCATCAACTGGATCTCCAATGAATCTTCAACCAGCTGATAATCAACAAGGCGTGAGCTATGATGGCTCTCAAGGACCAATACCTCAAGGAACTTATACTGGGCAGCCGACCAATGTTCAAAACCTGGGTGGAACTCAACCAACCCAAACTTCCTACCAAAACCAGGAACCTATTAATAGTGAAGGAATCCCATCGCAATATCCCAATGGGAACCAGAACTACGGGCCATTTATACCTACTGGATCTGTAAACGCATACCAGCCTGCGTCTACACCTTCTACCATTCCTTCATCATACATTAACAGTGTCTCTAGTACAACTCCTTTTCCTGGAGTACCATCCTCTACTTCAGCATATTCCTCAATTGGACCAGTTTATCGACCAGAAAGGCCTCAAGCCGCTGCTGATAGAAACGCCGTTATCCTCAACTATGAGAACATTCGAACTCCAAATGGCTACTCATATAGTTTTGATACCTCGAATGGAATCCATGCTGATGAAAGTGGTATTGTTGATAATGGAACAAAAGCTCAAGGATCCTACTCTTACATTGGTGATGATGGAAAGGTCTATAGTGTTATTTACACAGCTGATGAGAATGGTTTTCAACCTCGCGGTGATCACTTGCCTACTCCTCCTCCTATACCTGAGGCTATCCAGAGGGTTATCGAGCAAGCTGCAAGAGATAAAGCTGCTGGAATTATGCACGATGGTAAGTTTATTAAAAGTATTACATTAGTTTTACTTAGCTTTCGAAACACTTATTTTTTCTCGTGAGAATTTAGAATGCAATCAAAAAAATGTTATCAATTATTATACTATAGATCTTATAGATGGTAAATTATTCAATTATTCAATCATACTAATGCATTATTTCTAGCCGCACAATTACATTTCATGATAGTACTTAAGATGATTATCTCATCCTGTAAGACTAGTAGTTGCTAAGCCTGTTAAATTATTGTAAAGAACCAGTCTTACCAAATCAAACTACATTTATAATAATATTTTATTCTGTTGCAGGTTCTTACGATGAGGCTAAATATGGTGATCACCAATACAAAGGAACTAAAAATCATCGTCGGCCACAAAATCAAGACGGTAATCAATTTGGTAATAATCAATATAACGGAGCTAAAGATGATCTAATAAAACCTATCATAGGAATTAAAGACGAAGAATATGATGAAGGTTTAGAAAAGGATCAGTTTAGCAATAATATTCCAGTTACTGGTACAAAGAAAAATTCAAACGGAAAAATTCCATCGAGACGCCCATCAAATCAAAGGAATGATGAAATTAATGTCCAAGATGTTTCTGAGGGAAACGAAAGAGTTTCAGGGGACTTTGATTCACCAAAAGGAGATTTTACTGGAAATAGTATGCCAATAATAGAAGAAGGAATAAATCATCTAGACAATTATGGCACAAAGAAACAAAAAAACAATCTGCCTTATGATGAAGCTAAAGGTTCCTATAAAAATAATCAACCTGGACTGAAAAACCGTAGGCCTTCTACACGCCTCCCAATATCTGGTAATATAAAAAATATTACGGAAACCAAGTATCCTGGGGCTAATGTAGATGTTGGTGCTGCTGACTACTCTGAAGAAGATGGATCTAATAATAACGAAAGTCAAGATAATATTGGTTCTGGTAGCCCAAACGTATCCAATGGATCAGAAGAAAATATGAATACTAACTTCGATAAAGTTACAGGCGCTCCTATTATTGGAAACAAACAACAAATATTGAGACAAAGAGTCAATGGAAATAGAACACCTAGCTCAACAGGCAACAGATACACCCAAAATAAAAATGGCAGGCCTCAAGATGAATCTTTCACTGAAGAAAGTACCGAAACGCCTTCGTTTGCAGAATATTTAAAAAATGCTATCGCAAACCAACAAGAAATTAAACAAGATGACACTGGGTACCAGTACCAGCAACCCAACACCAAGTTTGAACAGAATAAATTTCCAACTCGATTCAGTCCTCAAGAAGCACCTTCAACCCAGCCTGATCAACGTAGAAACGAATATGTAGAAGGCACAACACGAAAGCCGTTTATGACTCCTAACGTTTACAATCAAAATAATAAGAACAAACAATCAACTCCTAACAAATACAATCAAAACGATAATAACGGCCAATCATCCACCAAAAGACCTTTTACGACTGTCGGTATCACATCACCTACAGATAACTCTTACACTGACTACGATGACGGTGATGATTATGCAACTAATCAAGATATCGGTGACCATAGAATCGGTTCCACCAAAAAACCTGCAAATTACCGTGTTACGTCTCGACCTTATCAACCGACACAAACTACATCAAGGCCTCAAAATGTTCCAAGTGGTCAGAGAACTCGCGTCAATCAAAAAGTAAGTGTAACTCCCGGACGTAGAACAGAAAATTCAGGAATCGTATCGCCAGGATATACATATGGGCCGACTACTCAGATGCCATCCCAGAATTCCCGATTCGGAAGTAATGAAATTCCCCGAAGAATGAAACCTCAGCAGCGTAGACCATCAACTACTATCCCTGATTCGGTGACTGCTGTTGGTAGACCTGTCACAACTCAGTCTCCTTCTGGAACTAGGCAGTCGGACTATAGATATCAGACCACTGGACCTAACTCTAAATATTCTGGTGCAAATGTAGGGTCTGGTTATCCAACCACTGTTTCTTACCCTGGTCTCGGCTCAATGACTACTACTCCTGGAGCGCCAACTCCTCAGGACTATTATACTTCTACCTACGGACCTTCTCAGGGTTACTCTAGTATAACGGCTGTACGTCCAACTTCGGGATACACCCAAGGTTCTGGCTCTCAAGTTCCATTCAGGACTCCTGGATCATTGCAACCTTCACTGGATCAAAGTTTCCACACTGGTTATCATTATGGACCTCCAAAGTCTGGTTCATTAAATGTTGATGGTCCTGGTTTATTCACACCCACTGGAAACTCTGGAGCTTATCCAACTTCGCCAACTGCCCTGAGCCCTGCCCAAGGCCCTGATGGTTTCCCGTCAACTACTTCAGGCCCTATAACGCCTGGAAATCAAGGAACCTTTATTACATCCCAACCTGGAACCTTTGCTCCAGGGACTTCACCAACTGGTATTTATCAAGGAAATTACCAAAATGGACCTACTACGCCTGGCTATGCTACTACTATTGGATCAGGAGGTAAACCTGTGTTTACATATCCAGGATCACCTGGAATTCAGGACACTACTGGATTCGAATACGGATCCTCAAGACCTACTTACTCAACTACTGACTCACCTTCAACTATTGGAACAACTCCTGGTTCGTTCATACTATCTGGAACCACTGGTCCATTACAGGACTATTCCACCACTCGTCCTGGTTTGCAGACTACTAAGGGTACGTTTGTGGGAGGACCTGTTGATGGTTTCGGAAGACCAATCACAACTGAACAGGGTGGTTCACATCCTGGATTCCGATATCCCACACAAGGGACAACAGGACCAGAAATAAATATAGGACCAAACATTGCTGGTACTGACCAATCTACCACATATCCTGGTGGTTTTGATCAGACCAGGGTCATTGGTGAAGACTTTAGTGGACCCAAACAGCCTCAAAGGTATGACCCTATAACCGGTTACCATTATAAATGATTGATGTACTCTGACGATATTTATTTCTGATAATTTATTATGAATGAATAAAAAGTTTAATACTTAGAATGTTGATTTTATTATCATAGTATTCTGGCATTTAAAAAGTTACTTCTTTAGGCATTAAAAATAACTTTGTCTGTGTAATAATGTCTAATAACTATTTGTTTTTTATTAACTGTTTGACTCTGCATCACCCAAAGGTTGACTGGTAGAAAATGCCTATGGCATTAAGTCCGCCTCTGTACATTTTATGTGCTTGAAGTATTAGATAAATAAATAGCTACTGTTGAACATCGGGAGGTATTAGATCATTTCCTTAATCAATGCTTCAATCGCTACTTACCAAATTATATTTTATCCGAACTTTGCCCATCAGAATACATATATTATATATTTAGTTATATATATCAACAAAAAAAAAACAGTCTTATTGATCAAAAATTACCCTAATTATATTCCGATCTTGTGTCATCAATCATTCAAGAGTACCTATTCAAACGAAGCGACGTCCAATTTCCTATATCATTACGATTACTTATCACACATACGTGGTAATTACTGCCATGTAGGTACGTACCTAAATGTCAAGATCAAAGATATCTGGATAATTTTTTACCCACACATATTCTAATCAATAATAGAAAACGATTAACTAACATACATTAAAAGTGAATTTAATTTACATAAACAAGAAATTATAATGAAATAATTTATTATTTTTAATCTGAAAGCTGGTCACGTTTGATGAATAAAATTATGGTCTGATATCAAATTGAAGAACATTCTTTTGCCTGGCTTAAAGCTGTGCAGTGCGTGTGTATAAGGACTTCTGGTGGACCAAATCAATTATCACCACCCAATCTTTATCAGACAGTATTACATCCCATAAAAACTTAAGCCTACACTTACCTAGATAATATAACAAAAGCTGGCCAGTATAGGTCTGCTTCCTATACTAACTTTCAAAAGCGAGATGGTAATCCAAAGAGGTAAAGCTCCATCTACACTCAAACTATGAAAGTTGGCCAATGATCTATGAGAGCTATGTTCACACGCATCGCACGCACACATGTAAATTAGCTTCGAGTTTTAGACGGCAGAAAATAGATGGCGCGATTCTCAGTATTATAGATATTTTTTTAAATAATAACACAACAACACACTTGTATTTTCTGAAGAAGTGTAAGGTAGTGTTTAGTAGAGATATCAGCTCGAACTGACGGGGTCCGCTAGGGCCAATGCCTGCCAGGGCTGCGGGTTATTCGAAAGAGATACCGTGGCTCCTGGCACAGTCAACTAAAGACACACGGGTGGGTTTTAGTTAGTAAAAGTCTGACACGCCCTTCCGCTCAGCCCAGAGCGGCAGAGATCATTTGATAATTTCCCACCGAAAAAAAAGGTAATGTTTAGTACACCTAAGGTAGAGCCTTTTTCTAATAGAAAAATAAACTCAATAATACCGCCAAATACAAAAACTAATAATATGTACCCACTTCAATTTAGAATCATTAGTGCTTCCGGACAAAAACATTTATTATTAATATTGACTTTGATGGCAACATACGTACGTTGACATAATAATCCATTTAGTACCATATTTTACAAGAATAAACAGTGGGTAATCTGCATGAATTCTACGCTGCGAGATGTGTCAAGCATCGTTCGTATTTTTCCTGAAGAGCAAAAATCTTATAATTGTAAATTTTCACACAAAGATAATCCAAGTTCACAGCATAGACCACATAGCCTATTTTAAAGATTTATGGACATGAAAAACCACCTCACCAGAGTATAATAACGCTACAAAACGATAAACTCTATCATATAAATTAAGCAACAAAACTATTGTTCTATACGATAAATTGATCATCAACATTGATGTGATATCGTGAGAAAACCTACACGTTTATAATAAATTGCGATCGTGTATGAGAGTGACGACAGCGCCACCTGTGAGACTGGGCGTGACTTACCGGCGCCGGCGTCGCTTGGGAAGGGAAGTGTTGCAGTAATGCTGTCCCACGTCTGGGTAGCCTTTCACTACTATCGCTCCTTTGATTGCGTGTTTTGTGTATCTTCAAAGGCTTTTGGGGTAATCCGACCAGCAGATACTTACTTAACACCTAGCATTGTATACAATCTAGTATCAAGTATTTTCTAACTGAACAGACAGCTGTGCTGCTGGGGAGTTTGTTGCGCCACTTCTTCTTCCCAGCGATAGCACTAGGAAGTGGTGAAGGGCGGCGTTTTTGGGGGACTGTCTTTTGTTATTTTGACGTTCGAAAAGTGCTGATTCTCAGCCTAATTTGAATAAATGACTTTTGATTTGATTTTATTTGACTGGAAGCTGAACCCAACATAGTTGAGAAATGACTAAGTAGATGATGATGATGATGATCGTCAAATGCAATAAATGTGGTTAAAAATGAAAAACCGATCAGTAGCTTTTAGTGGTGCTATCCCATCATAAAGCACAGCAAAATGATACAGGATGGCAGGGACATCGATGCGCAAACTGTAACCATGGATTCAGCACATGATACTAGACCCCATAGCGTCGAAATTTTTCGTCGGTTATCAAAAAAAAAAATCTTCTGTTTCATAGATAAGTGCAATACCTATGCGGTCAAAATGTATGGAACAGCAATATTTTTTTAATAACCGACGAAAAATTTCGGCGCTATGGGGTCTAAACTCGTGTGCTGAATCCATGGTTACAGTTTGCGCGTCGATGTCCCTGCCACCCTGTATACTAGGTTCTTAGCCTAACATACCTTAAAATCTCACGGTACGATTTTCGCACGAAACAAGGTATTTCAATTGCCTAGAGAAGATTTCCGGGTCTGGGTGTTCGTGCATGTGAAATTGGTGTATATAACTGTTTGTAGCTACGATGTAGGATAAATTCTAGTACTTTAAGTACAACGATGCTGCATACTATTGAAGAAATAAGTTATCGGTAATAAGAGCATAAACATTATTACCACACCGGATTCCGAAGCATAAGAAGATGCTCCTAATCATAATAATAACAATTTTCTAAGAACCAATAAACTAATATAAGCCTATTAAAATAATGATTACCTAATAACTAATAACGTTCAAATTACATTATTTAACGAGCACGCATCTTTTAATTTGAACAAATCATAGTTTGCAATTGTAAATGTTATATATTTTTTTGTTCGTCTCGAGTTTTTGTTGGACGTTAATGGCTTCGGATCAGTTTAGATCCGGTTCCATTTAATTTTGGGCTCAAGGTTAAGGATGGGCCGTTAGTTTTTGTTGTAGGGTCTTTTTGTAGTTTTTCTTAAAGGGCTTGGAGGTTTTTGTTACAGTACAAAAGGCATTGCTGATGATCGTTTCTGTGAAGATCCAAAGACGGTGGTTGTGTGATGTACAATGTTTTCGCTGTGTAAGTCAAGACTTCCCGGATACAAATTTCTCGAACGTATTTCAAATGCCGAATTATCTGCAAATCGATCAGAAATATCCAGCCGTTACAAATTGGTTACAATCCACGGGTTACTCAAAAGAGTTCATCGAGAAATAAGTTAATAGATATTCAGCACCGTCATCATCAGCCTACAGCCGTCCACTGCTGGATATATGTCTCTCCTATGACACGCCATTCAACTCGATAAATAGATATTCATTGTTAGTTTGAACGGCAGCAAAAATATTTCATTTAGAATGACTAAAGGTCAAGCCTTTAGTCATTCTAAATGAAGCTCTTAGCCAACGCTTTGTCTTTAGTCCAAAGAATAATGAACAAGCACTGAATGAAGTTCTAAATACACAAGCTACTATTCTTGAATCAATTAGTCATATATAAACCAACAAACATAATAATATCGACGACAAAGGTCACAAAAGCGGTGACAGGTTAGTAACGAAACGCCCACTCACTCAATTAGTGCACAATCCGCATCGCGTGGGTAAAGCGGAGGATGTAACTAATAAATAATAGAATTCTGAATAATTCTCATCGTAAACCTATCCTGAATAAACTTGGTTATTATAATAATTGTAATAATTGTTAAAGACTTTATTATGACCGAGTGTATTATATTTTAGAATGGAAGTACGGTCAGATGTTTTGCTGTTTGTCTTGTTGTTTACGATTTTTTTTTGATTTTGTAATTATATTTGAATACTATTTTTGTTTATTAATTTAAGGGCTGAGTTTTCCATCGCCAGATAACTGTTATTCGGAAGAATATAATTGACGCTTGACAGTTTTTGTATGAAACAACTGTCAAAATTTCAAAATTGTTCCTCGAATAAATTTATCAGATGATTGAAAAATCAGCCCCGAGGGCTGATTTGTCCATCGACAGATAACCTTTATTCGCTGCCTAACTCCTATTAGTCTAAGCTCTCGGGGACCACATAATCAGCATAGCTATTCACAACCGTTATCGAACGGTTTTGAAGAGCTATGCAGATTTTGTGTTTGGCATGGAAGCGTATCGATGTTAACTTGAACAGCAATCAATGTTAATGAAAGATTCCTTTAAAGTCGCCTTTTTCCGAGAGCTTTTGCTGTCGGGGGCAAGCGAATTAATTGTCATTTTTTATTCGACAACCTGTCGCATGATGGTGAATAATGTTACTCTTTAGCAATCAGTGCACATTCAATTTCAAGGTTATGTGAATTTCAATTTTCAGATTTTGAATCCAGAAGTTTTGTAGACCACCGCAATTTTGTACAAAGCAACTTTGTAACTAAAAACCTGACCATGCCGTCATAGCCAATATTGAATCCTGTTACAAACTATTTCTGATGCTGACAGTACCTACTAAAGTTCATATTAATATCAGTAAAAGGAGCATTCACGATCACAATATATTTATGTTTAGCGTTCATATTTGAACGAAGGAGTAGGCCAAACCAATCTTTTCACGAATCTCGTAATTTAACAAGATTATTTTAAGAGGATGAACATCCACTCAAATTATCCTGATGTTAACCTTAATTATCTAGTTTATTACCTAAACTTTAGGCAATAAACCTTAAACACCTAGCATGTCCTTTTCTTCAATGAGGTTATAGCTCACTGGTCCGGAGTTTGCAATAGCATCTGCTGAGAGAGGTCATGACTTCGCTTACCGGGTGGGCAAAGTATTACATGGTTCAAATTCCAAGCCAGCTGAAACCCAAAAAAAATATTTCAATAAAACCATTAGAATACTTTTGAAATGTGTAGGAGTCGATTGGTCATAAAGACGAAGCTAGTTACCCATTCCAAGAGTTCCTATTTTTAATAAATCAAAATATTGGTTTATTAAAAGAGTTTTCTCACATACTTGTAAAACTTCATCATGAATGATGTATTCATGATGAAGTTTTACGAGTATGTGAGAAAGATGTAGTAAAACGTGCGCGTTTAAAGTGTCCGTAGCAAAAAGTAAAATAAAACATTCAAAAATAAAATAAGTTTAGCATAGCGTTCATGATAGTTATTCATTTTCTTTGTCAGAAATTCCCGGTGGAGATAGGACCTGTTGCACCGGACTAATGTAGGAGCAGTGACTCTAACAACTCTTTAAAGGAATTACAGACTTTGTTACGAACAAAAAATCATTATGACCATTGATTGACACAATCTAAATAATAACCGACGGGCCCGTGGCTAAATAATAACAGCCGCACAGGTCGATCGATCAGGTTAAGCTACGCTTGCCGCGGTTGGTCTGTGGATGGGTGACCATCTTTACATACCGAGACCCCTCCGTGCCTCGGAAAGCACGTTAAGCCGTTGGTCCCGGCTGTCATTCGTGAATCTTTGACAGTCGTTACGGGTAGTCAGAAGCCCGAAAGTCTGACAACCAGTCTTACCAAGGGGTATCGTATTACCCAGTAACTAAGTTGTGGAGGTCAGATAGGCAGTCGCTCCATGTAAAATACTGGTATTCAGCTGCATCCGGTTAGACTGGAAGCCGACCCCAACATAGTTGGGAAAAGGCTAGGCAGATGATGATGATGATTGACACAATCTCCTTGATATCTAAAGAAGCTACGCGGCATGATGTGCCAATCTTTGAACCTCAACATATATTTATATCTACAAAATAATAGAGCCATGTCAATGTGAAGTGTGCTTCAATATAGGGTGCGGCCACACGATACGGAATCAAAACTTGTACATCGCGCTCGCAGCACGTGACATGCATCAGCTGAGATGAAAGGGCCGCCAAGGTGAGGGCAGATATTCTAAAATAGTACATAGTATTTAGCTTTAAATGTATGTGTAGCTAGCCTTATAATGTACTTATTTGGCAACTGAGGAATGTTCGCTATTTGAATCTTCATTCGGCAAGAGCTGTATTGGTAGGAAAATAGCTCAAGTCATGAATGGTGAACAGATTAGCTAGTTGCTAGGCGGCATACACTGTCGTCATGTCGTGGAGACAGTCATTCATGGTTAGGGCAGACGATATCTGTGACCGTGAAGTATTTAACGGTAAGATTCGTAAAAAATAAGCAGTATCAAGGGCTTGATACATAAACTTTTGGACATGGTGCGTTCCTTTCTCTGGAACCTTGTTTTCCAGCTGGTAGCTTCAATCCTGCTCAGTGCTCACTATGCCAGCAACCGACTATGTCTAAAATAGAACTAAGAAAATATTAATACCTCGAATTAATTCGGGGAACGCACATTTATGAATCTACGTTCTTCATATTCGTGATTTTTTGTGGGTCATCGATGATGACCAATTCAAATTACAAACACATGTTTTGCAAAGATGGCATTCAGTTTAAAACTGTATGGGTGCGGCAACATGACTAAAGAATCTCGTTCAGAGCAAGACGTTCATCTTTTAGAGACGTGACTAGCATTAGGTACAGTCTAGAAATCTAGACGATAGGGCCGTCAAGGTGAGGATAGCTCCTAAAATAGACTATAACTGAGCTTGTACATGACTATGCGTTGTGTCTAGCGGTTATGTACAGATGTAGAATAAGAGTGTCCGGTAATAGCTGAGTCACGTTATGATGACTGGATACCGCTGCATAACATTGCATAAGCATAGCATAATCAGCCAATACTGTTCCCACTGCTGGGACACAGGCCTCCTTTCGGTGAGGGCCGTAATCCACCACGCGGGCCCAGTGCGGATTGGTAGATGTCACATATCTTCGAATTTTTGGTTCTAGGACATGCCGGTTTCCTTACAATATTTTCCTTCACCGTTTCGAGAGAAGTGGTGATACACAAAGTAAAGCACCTGTCTAGGTTCAAACCCACGGCCTACACTCGTAAGTCGGGGACACACACTGTGAAAAACACATTAACTAAAATTACCTAGGTAAGCTATTATGTTGTCAGAAGGTCAATTCTCGTAATTTAAAACAGTCAAAATCTAGTCGCAGTCTCATCTCGGCGACAAATAAATGTCAAAAATTTGTCAAAATGTAGGGAAATTAGTTTTTTTTTATTTTTTTTTTTATTACTAACATTCCAAGACACAGAACATTAAATATCTGAAGATATCTGTGCTGACTAACTTTGTAAGTAGAAGTAGGAAATATCAACCAAACATTTCTGCGATAATCGTGATAACTATAAACCACAACCCATGATTCATCTAAATCCTAGAACAAACCAAAAAGATACCTGCCAATACCTGTCAAACCTTCATACATACTCTACAAAATAGCAAGGTTGCCTCAACAAAAGACTTTGCGTAATCAGCCCACATTGTGGCGAGTTCAATTCGTCGGGACTTGACCCCAGAAAGGCAACCTTAGACCGAATGAATGGATATAGATCGAATTACCGTCTGCTGAATCCGATGGCCATATTGGTAACGAAATCACGATTCTTGAAGCGATTGTTTTTCTCTGAACAATAGATACGCTTTTGTTTTTAAAGTTATTACCTTCTTTGTGCTGGTTATAGTTATGTTTAGTGGCGTTTTAATGTCTCAATTTATCGTGCTTGCATCAGTAGATTATTATGTTTGATGAAATATCGATATCATAAAATGGTTAATGACAAAAGAAGACGGTATAATATTTACTAGCTGCGCCCCGCGGTTTCACCCGTATAGGTTTAGATCCTGAAGGAATATCGAGATAAAAATTATTCTATATAAACAAAGCACAAAACAAACAAACAAATAAGTATTCTAAATAATTTTAAGTCGGCGCCGTTTAAATTTAAGGCAATTTAGTGATCTTTGTTCATTGATTGTTTGGCGCCGACTCATAATAACTTAGGTATACTTACATTAGTTTAAGAACTTAGTTATTAAGGTTAAATAAAAAAGGTTTATTATTTTTAGCTTTTCAGTGGTTTCGGCGGTTTATTTTTTTTGTATGAAAGAATTGCCAGAAATTCAAAATATTCCTCCGATAAAATTATCTGGCGCTGAAAAAATCAGCCCTTACAGAAAATGTCACATGACTGCCTGTCAGACTGACTGAACGTTTTGTAGCAAAGATGATGAGCCAGGGAACGTCTCACATAAAACAAGTAGCCTATTCAATAGGGAACCCTTGATGTAACATCTTAAAACCCTCTTACAAGGACAAAGATCCAAACCCATCTATCAAATGCAGTGTTGCCAACATTCCGAGCAACACCTACTACCAATCAAGGCACTTGCCGACTTATAATGATGCACAAAACAACGATGATCTACATCGCATGTCGCAACTTTACTAAAGATCCCTCGATCCAGTAATCGGTTCGGTAACTTTGTAGACGAGCGACTTTTTTAGTGGTACGAAGGCTTATTTTAAACTGCAGCCGTCTTTTTACAAAATGAGTTCTTACTTTAGTCCAGGCCCAAACTTGTCAGTTATTGTATTTCGGACCTTATTCCGGCTGGGGTAAAGTTTTTAATACAAAAATGACAACTTAGACTCAGTTTTAACGTCAGTTTTTGTGATTTGAACTTTAAAACTGTCAGAATAAATTTCGATATTTAAACATGGCTAAAAACCATTGTTTTTTAATAAGGCCGCAGAAGTTTAGAAGATCATTCAGACCTCAAAGTCAAGAGAAACATCCATAAGTCCATTTGAAAGGGAATTTATTTGTTTTTTTTTTTAAATCAAATCTTTGTGGATTCACTCCGCAACACTGTTCGAATTTCAAAGTGACATTTTTAAAGCAACATGAGAGACTTTTTTAAAGCTTCGATGCCCAGTGGCTGAAACATTAGCTTCTGCACTTAAAATCTCCCACCAAACTGATTCATGCACTGAACGCCACTGAATTGTTCAGTGGCCTATAGATAGATTCCAAGTCGGGGCATTCTTTCAAGTAAGAACTAAGTCTATAAACGCACCTAGACACAGAATTTTTCTTTTTAATGATGCAACATTTTCTCTATTTTCGTCAACTATATGATCTTTATAATTATTATAAATGCACTTTCTGATTGATCTTTCCGTAACGTTCAAATTGAGAAAATTCGATAGTTAACGATAATATGTCAAGATAAGCAAAGCCAATATGTAATGGGTCACTTGCAATTTGTATTTCGTAAGAAGGACGGTTATGGATGGAATCCCAAGCATTTATTATGACGCCATCTTATTTTACGTTATCTTACTAATGTAATAAATGCGATAGTTTGGCTGATTGGATACTTTGATCTTTGACGATATCGGTGAATTGATGTCCATGTTGGCTGAACTCGATTTGGGTGGGACAAACATCTGACAACAATCTATTTTGTAATTATCATTTAATTTGTCAGAGAAAGTCTAAAAGTTGCACTGGTAACTGAAAATTTATGTGGTTGCGGTTGTCATGGTATGGGCATGTGTTACGAAGGAATGAGGAAATTGTCGTGCGGAAAGTTTTGAGTATGAATGTCAGTTGAATGTCGTGGTGAATTACGGCCCACTTTCTCTCACCGAGAGGAGGCCTGTGTCCCAGCAGTGGGAACATTATAGGCTGACTATGCTGTTTGACCTACCAGTATGGTCGGATAATTTCCCAATTATACAAAACCAATAAGTCAACACTGTCCCTACACTGGATTAGCATATATATGTTACTTCTACTTTCATTTCTCATAATAAATAAGATCAACCAGTTAAACCACAACCACGGGCACTTCTACCCTGCTTTTACAATTTATTTGTCAAACATGTAAACATATATGAGTTATTGGAAAATAACTTCAATACCTACACAATAAAGTTCAGTTTACTCTACAACTTCAAATATTTTTATAACTTCTTCAATAGTACTTGTCACTCTGAAATCAACTTAATTGTCACTACACTAAAATTGATATTTGTTTAACTTGAAATAACATCAATTGGAAACATGAATTTATATATACCTTAGTAGATAATGTATCGACATAGTAATTTACGCTTCTGCCATTTGTCAGCAAGCTATCGATTCGTTTAGATATGTTTGTGTCTATTTTATCAATTACCAATTTGTACGGAATGCATAATACCTTAGGCACTCCTAAGTTCTAAACAACTGCATAGTTTATAGTACAGGAAATCCTATCTCTGTGGTTCTAATTTGACATCAACAGTGCCTTTATGTTGCAGCAGTAAGGGTTTTGTAGCACAGGTGTTGCTACTGATGTGGGGTTGACTGTACAAAGCGATGGATTAAAGTTATAACTGTTATATTTTTTCATTTGTTTTTTTTTGAACAATTTATGTATTTGTGTGTATATTATTTTATAGACCGGTTACCTCACAAAGGAGACTGCTATACTCCCTCGAATTTTCTTGAAAATGGCTCAAAGGTTGTTCAAAATAGTTTTTTTTTTTTTTGTGAACGTTTTGGTCTGTTTAATTTTTTTGCTGTGAGGATTAACCAAGGTTAAGAGTGGTCATTTTTTTATTGGCTGACTAACTACTACTCACTTATAATCTTTCATGAAATTCTTTGTTACCCAAGGAGTAATATATAATCAAACCAAGAAATAACAAATAAAGCAGCATCACAAGCCGCCCGTCTGCTCAGTTCGACGCATGCGCACAACCGCAGGCTAAACGCCGCAGCACGAACTATTACGTAGTGCGATACACACCACATTATGAGTTGCAACAACTGCCCGAATGTAGGGCCCAGAGCTTTGACCTTTGAATTAAAAAGTATTTGGTAAAGAAATGATTTTATTTTGACAAAGAAAATATGACAAAAAAGTGTGCGTTGAAGTCTTTTTGTCGCGGTTGGACTGCTCATACAAAAGACTTCAACGAACAGCCCTAAATCAAATAAATTATACTGTCTTTACAGAAATATTCTGCATTATTTCGCAGGTTACCGCAAGATATTTTGAACGTTTCCCCAACTTCGCCTTTTTCCTGGTATAATGTTGTAAACAATAACATCACATACACAAACAGCCAGACCCGGAATAACTAGTGGTCTATATGACCACTAGTTATTCCGGGTCTGGCTGTTTGTTTTTCCATAATTGTTCCGTATGGGAATGCAGAACCCGCGACACGTAGTTTAGTCACCACTGCTCAGCTAAGCCACTGAAACAACCATGCCGTCACACTCTCATGACTTATTATTCTTAATTAGTCCGTAGTACAAACTCACAAAAGCTTATGAGACGGCGTTGTGTGACAGCTCACTTCCTATTTGGGCCCTAATTCTACTCATTAGCAAACGTTTTAGTGGTCTCTTGATTTCGTCTTTTGACTGATTTGTCATACGAAATATGTCATTAACACACAATCGAGAGAGGTTGGTTCTGGAACTACCCTGATCTATTGTAACACAAACAACAACAACAATGACAAACAACCACCAACGGACCTGTAGAAAGGAACTTAATTCATGCAAGTAAGAAATTCAAACATTTCCAAAATCGATTTCTCATCTTCAATCAATCAACTCAGGCTATTGCAGTCCACTGCTGGACATAGGCTTCTCCCAGGCTGCAGCACAACATCCTATACTCCACCTTCCGCATCCAGCCTGTCCAAGCCACCTTCTTTAGGTCATCCGTCCATCTAGCTGGGGGCATACTACACTATGCTTGCCGATACGCGGTCTCCACTCCAGGACTCGTCTGCTCCATCGGCCTTCGGTCCTTCTACAAACATGGCCAGCCCACTGCCACTTCAGTTTGCAAATCACTAAGATCTATTTTTTAGGTCGGGTTGCTCATCTTAACCGAGTTTAAAAATAAATAAAAAAATCAAAAGTCATTTATTCAAATTAGGTTAAGAATTAGCACTTTTCGAACGTCAAAATTACAAAAGACAGTCCCTCAAAAACGCCCGCCCTTCACCACTTCCTAGTGCTATCGCTGGGAAGAAGAAGAGGCGCAACGAACTCCGCAGTACAGCTGTCTGTTCAGTTAGAAAATACTTGATTGTATACAATACTAGGTACCTGTGTTCAGTAATTAACATTACAAGACACAGAACATAAAATTAAATTATTTGCCATATGTCAGCTAGCCACGCCAATATACCAACAAATATAATAAAAACTATACGTAGGTACTCAAGCTAAAAAATAATAAATTAAAATTAAAATGTAAATAAAAACTTGCTAACCAAATAAAAGCCTCCAGGCATGAAGGGCGTGACAGCTTACATATTTATGCATTGCTGGGTTCTGTTCACATAGCTGTCACTTGAAGTCACAGATGATAAACTAAAACCATCGAAGTAAAATAAATAAATAAGTTAATAACAATAACCTGTCTGTATGCTAATTATGGAGAACGAACATAAACATTGTCTTTTTTTAAATTAGGGCGACCAACTATTCTTATCGTGTAAGTAGTCGTTGATGGAATAGTATGCCTTTGAATAGGTCTTACAGCAAGTACATTGCTCTTAATTACCTCAAATCCGGTTCTGTAGGTGAAGGATAATAGCCGGAGGGTGCTCTCAGTAATTACTAATAGTGGTGCCATCAGCCTGCGTTATGTCATGTCAGACCCATGGTCAAGTTCTGACAGATTGGCTTAATTGGGTCTATTTTGAAATGCAGTGTATAAAAATAACCTACAATTGATGGCGGCCTCACAAAACAGGTTCTACGACTAATTAAACAACAGTTATAGTTACAGCGGCTTCATCTGGCCACGGATCATCTCTTTGTCATAGGGGTCACAGATAGCCCGCTATGCAAGGTCTGCATGGAGGACGACGAGGCAGCAGTTCATATGCTTCTAAACTGACCGGTGGTCGCCACGTACATGGCAAAGTGCTTCGGTAGCCCAGGTACCCTCCCTCCTCCACGGGGAGGTGCGACCCGCTGACTAACAGCGGGTTGTCTCCTTCCGTAAGATGGACAGTAATATCAAGGCGTTGTTGGCCTTCCCTGGGGAGCGGGGATGGATCGGATAATCGATTTTCCCAACCCGTACGCAAAATACGCGCTTTGACTTGAAGTTGCGGACAACAGTCCATGTATAGAAATTATATTAGCTTGTAAAGCTTTTTTTATTAGCAGATAACGATAAAGTGGGTACCGACGATAAAAAAGATAGTAGTGAGCTGAAAATTACAGAAATCTTTTTTCAAGATCTGGCCCTTTTTATTGCAAATAAGATGTGCATAATTACTCGTAAGTATAATATGAAAAATAATTTATTATAATTTTTTTGGACAATTAATTGTTCACCATAACAAAATTATAAATAAAAACCTTACATAAGTATGTGCTTTGTTTAGGTGCCTACCTACGAAAAAGAAATTAAATGAACCTCTCATCAATTAATCTAGTCCGTTATAGAAAACTAACACAACTTGACCTAATCTCTCAACTTACAAGGCAGATTTTTTACAATTCCCTTCGAAGGAGATGTCTCCATTAGAATGTAAGTATTACAGACATCTTGTGGCCCAATTGTATACGATTAGCACTGTATGTGTAAGGCCCAACAATTCACACATTCACACCGTATAAGATCGTCTCGTAAGGTCAGACAAATGGTCTCATCTTATTAATTAGGGCTATGATTTATAGTATAGGTGTTAAGTGCAGATCTTAGAACTAAGTGAGATAAGGCAAAAGCCAACATAATGTATGTTTAAACAAAATATGACTTTTTTAAATTATATGATTACTAGCTGTTACACGCGACTTTCACTGCGTGCATTTTGAATCTCATCGTCATTAGTATAAGCATGGATTTAGTTATGCATAAACTCAGACCATGACCATCAGTTTCAAAATATCTGTCATATTTAAAGAAACTAGCAACAACAAAAGGGGATTTCCTGCGCACATGCCACGATAAAAAAAAAGATTAGAAAAATACTTTATTTGGGATATGCACAGGAAATACAAACAGTAACAATTCTCATAATGTAGGGAAATTACAGGTATTTTTGACAGTTTGAGACTGAGATCAGACTGTAAACGTTCTCAAAATTACGAGAATTACACCTCTGATCTCAGTCTCAATCTGTCAAAAATACGTCTAATTTCCCTACATTTTGACAAGTTTTTGACATTTGTTTGTCGCCGAGATGAGACTGCGACTAGATTTCAAACGTTGTAAATTACGAGAATTGGCCTACTGATTTCCTTCTATGATCTGTGGCAAAGACTAACGGGTGCAGGCAATGTTGTTTCAAGCCATCACAGATGTTAATGGTATAATGGCTTAATGTGTGAACGAGAAACTATTTATTGATATTTAATTGGCCTTATGTTACCGATAGAGTTGTGTAAATGATTGAAATATGAAAAATATTTGCCCTTAGTAATTACATTATTTGTGCTTGAAATCGTTTGTGTTATGTTCCTTTTGAAACGAAGTTCCTTCTCGCTCGTTATACTCTGCACATTTGGCGACTGAGAGCTAGAAAAAAAAGTATAACATTTTGACCATCACGACACGTTTGTTACGTAACAAAGGGGTCAAGTCGGACAAAATATTACACTTTTTTTTCGGTCTTCGTTCCAACCGGGTCACCCATGACACCACTCGACTGTTTTATTCTTCTTTCTGTTTAATTGTTACTTTATATAAGACTCTTGAGACAACTTTTTTTTTTTTTTCCTTTTATAATGTATCGCAATTGGTGACACTTTATTTACATTACAATCTAGCCTATTAGCTAATAAGTAATTTAAATATAACTTAAACTGCTAAGTAACTATATAATTAAGAAATCGTCCAATAACGTCTTTCTTATTCACTATAAGTTATTGGGAAGACACTTGTTTCACGTGTTCTTTATAAGATTCAGCACTAGCACTACAGTTTGACAAGAGACAAATGTGATTATAAAGTAAAAAAAAAGTTGCCTCCCGACCGATTTCGGTCACAGTGGCCAATCTCAACGGAGATTAGCCAGGTACGCAGGAGATATTATAGTGCACAAGTGTGTATGTAAACACAGGTGTATTCTTATTGTCCGATGGGACGGCAATCCAACACGACCGGGGAGAGATCAGACGCAGAGCCTACGGCTTTACGTGCTTTCCTAGGAATACCCCCGGGTATTAAACCACTAACTTCCAAACTCCGGATATTTCTAATGGAAACTCCAATAACACTTTGTCCAACCCGGGAATCGAACCCAAGACCCCACGTTCACGAGAACAACGGGGCTATCAGCGTGTGTTTAAATGTAAAGTTTCACAGTGAAATACCAGAAACAAGGCTTGGCAATCTTTGACAGCACGGTTGGCGCATTGGTTAAGCGATTGACTGCTGCGCTGCGTGTCGCGGGTTCAATTCCCACACGGAACAAATATTTGTATGGCCTACAAGTAGTTGTTCTGGGTCTGGCTGTTCTGCTGTGAACTCACATACATGAGTTTAAATGTTTGTAAACGCACCCACGACACAGGAGAAATTCCTAGTGTGGGGCAACGTTTAATTAAAAAAAAAAAATCCTGGGAGAAAAGTTGGTCATGGTTCATGGCAGTTATGATAACTACTTATAACGAACCGCTTTCCATGGCAAATTAAAAAACCCTCAGGAGAGGAAGGATAGCTTATGCTCTACTGGCACAATAAATATCTACAAATTCCTCTTTATAATAATCTAACATAAACAATAAATAACTATAATCCTAGGTCCCATCATGATATTTCGGCATAACTAAGAAACTTCAATTATTTAGCAGAAGCACCATCGTAAATCTTAGCGCATGTGCCATAACTTAGTGTCCAAGTTAATGCCGTCAAAATAGTTCAAGTATTATAATTGTAGACTAAATTTAGTTTTCGTTAGAACGTGCAGTCAAAACGTGTGGGAGCGGTTAGTCGCTGTTTTGTGGAATTTATAGGGATGGGACATTCGACAATCATCATCTGCCTCGTCATTTCTAAACTATGTTGGGGTAGGCTTTGATGGATGGACTGTGTGAAAGATGATATGGCTAAAAAGGGGTAACTACCGAGATGACGACTAATAGAGAAGTATCGAAGAATGTGTGTTGCGCAGACCAACAAATAAATTTTGATAAGGACAGGAGAATGATGATCGTGTGGTTCTCGGCTTCCCGTCTAACCAGATGCAGATGAATTGGTGTTCAGCCGAGTAAAATACTGGTATATTTTATTTGGACAGACTTCCTATCTTAGCTCCTTAATCCAGTTACTGGGTAACGCGATATGCCTTGGAAAGACTGGCTGTCAGACTTTTGGGCTTCTGACTACCTGTAATGACTGTCAAAAACCTACGAATGGCAACTGGGACTGCTTTTCAAGGCTGCTGTGGGGGTGTTTTTCGTTATGTAATGAATAGACATTAGACAATCTGTTATTAAAATGTTGATCAGATATTTCATTGTTAGTTTCGCATGCTTGTTGCGCAACAAAATGGTTATTCTTTCGTGGAACCAAAGCATATCCATTATAAGTCAGTGCGGTAGATACCTAAGTATAGTTTGATAAATAATTTTCAATTCGAATTTTGGTCACATTTTTTTTTTTTTACTCAATCTGTTTCGGATTTTCGGTTTTTTAAGAAAGCGATGAAAAGTCACACAATAACGGCTATCCAGATACGGTATACGTTAATGTCAAATAACAAGGTGAAAATAATAGACTTTCATGAAGGAGGTCGTTGACGGAACCACTCTTCTAAAAAACCGTGGCGTTACGGGATATATAACATCAGCGCACTACTATTGTTGATTTTGGGGTTCATTGATAAAATAATTCTAATAAATTATCCTCAGTAAAGTTCTTTGATACGGAGGGGCAATTCTGTTAATTTTAAGAACGTTCACAGTCTGAACTCAGTCTCAATCAGTCATAAAATACTTCTACATATTTTCCCTACATTTTTGACAAATTTTTGACATTGATGGTCGCTGAGATAAGATTGCGACTAGATTTTGTACGTTTTTAATTACGGGAATAATTGGCCTTCTGGTATGTGCAACAAAGTGTTAAAATAATATTTAGACATTTATTTTAATTACTTGTGGGCCAATAGTATCAATATACGTAATATACGTACTATAGTTTGACCAAAACCGCTGTACCGCACCTTCGGTATGTGCGCGGCGAGACGCGGGGGCAGTGCAGGCCGCTCATTCGTCATCGCTCACGGCGTCCCGCACCCCGCCTCGCCGCGCATTCCTAAGGCGCGGTACAGTAGTTTCGGTCAAACTATAATAATAAACAAAATTTTATTTGAGCCAAACAATATTTCACAATTCTAAACAGAACACAATATAACACATTGATGAACCGCTCGCAGCATTTAGATTAAAATTTCAACCGTATGTAGCTACCCGAAACTGTCAAATTTTCCCAATCAACCTTGAACGTTAATGGTTTAGCGATAAAGTTGAAAATCTATTAAAATAAATTTGACAGATTGTAGTAGCTTGATGTGCTCGCGTCTGTACTTGAAAGGTAAAATGACGTAAAATTGAATTATCGTTTTCCTAATAATGTGTATTAAACCAAAAATTTGTACATACATTGCTAAACCGCCTTTGGGTATAGAATGAATAGCTATTATTTTATTATTTTGAACTATAATAGAACAATTGTTTCGGTATTTCTTGCCTAAAGCGTTAGAAGTATTATCATTGTTAACTTCGATTGCGAAGCTTTTCGGATTTATTTTGGTATTATCACGCTTTGGTTCGTAAAAGGGTGAGAAGAACACGAGGTGTGCTAAAATAATGCTTGGTGCCACAAAAGGGACCCATAAATTGGATGAAAAGGTTAATCGGTCGTTTTCATGTTTCAGAATAAGTAATCTTTTGGTATAGAGAAATGAGTGACGCCATACTTAGAATATAAAAGTTACTAATACAAAATTAATGCACACTATGATTTAAATCTGTAAGGGAATATTTTAAAAGGTGCTTTGACAACTAGTAAGTTGGATTTAGTGAAGAATTTTTTTTTACCACGTTTTTATTAATTTAGCTATTACCAATTCGAATCTTTTTTCACGGTATCTATAAAAAAAATCTTAAATCTAACTAACCTAACTAATTTTCAATCAAATTAAAATAATTTAATTCATTGTAAACACTATCAAACAAGTCACATCACTATTTTGGCCTACGCTCAATAATCGAAACACGAACTGTTATTGCGACGCTAGTGTTGTCAATCATTCGGCTCTCGTCCCGAATTATCACAACTATTTCAAAATGGCGGATTGTTTGAATTTATAGAAATGTTTTGCAGCTTCGCGAGGAATCCGATGGCCCTTCCTACAATAAAACATAAAATATGATTTGAAAGGATTGCTGTGAAACGTTAAAATTTACAGCTTAGCGTTTTGTGAGTCTGAAACTAATTATATAATTATTAAACAAAGTAAAATGGTTAGACAAAGAGAGGTTATGCCATTTAAGAATATTCATGGATTGAAAATAAAAGTGACATTTAAGGAGATCTATATCTACTTCACCTACATGCATGCTTTTTGAGTAAAAAAAAGAAGTCTTTATTTTCTTCAAGACGAAAATGAAGTATGCCCTAAAAAAAGCCATCCAGGCCGAATTTTGGCATGTTGACTAATCTCAACGGAGACCTGCCTTCGGTGCGGGAGATAGGGTGTAATTTTGTGAGTCGCAGAATTTCGGTCGCAGAAATTCTGCCTGACAACAATTCTGTTGGGATGCCAGACGAGTGCATTTTATTCAGTTACTATCCAACGTTTATAGCGGATGTTGGTGTCGTGCAATGGAACCGTCGAAAATGTATTTGCGAAGCATATTTAGAAGACGAAGGAGTAGATAATGCGTCACACATATTGTGCACAAGTGTGTGCGCTGGTGTCAGCATGAGAGTGCACCTGTGTAGGTGCGGTCTCTCTTCCCTCACTCTCATAGTGCAATGGGACAGCAATCCAACACGACCGGAGAGAGATCATGCGCAGGACCAACAGCTTAACGTGCTTTTCGAAGCACGGGGGTATCACACTGCCAACTTTAAAACTTCGGGCGGTTACTATAAAAATCCTAGGGGAAAAATCCAACAAAACCTCCACAATACAGTAGACAATGACACAAGTGTACAAAGATCAATATCCAGTTTGATCAAAGAAACCCATTCACCTTCACATTAATGATAATTATTAGGTAGAGCATCCCTGAAATATCGATAATGGTACCAATCAGTAAGAAGGTCCATACACGTCAGAGTATCTTAACAAGCTTTATATTCATAAGTAACATAATAAATAAAACGACCTTGTCAGTGAATTGGAACACAGTAATGGAACACATCAATTACATTTCAATACAAAATAATATAAAGTTCATCTCAAACTCATATTGAGTATTTTAATCAGTGTATTTGGTAATGTGTTTGTGTTTTATAAAAAAATAAACAGTAAAATGCAGAAGGTCAATTTTGTACAGACGCCAACACATCAAGCTACTACAATCTGTCAAATTTCTTTAATAGTTTTTCAACTTTATCGCTGAAGCATTAACGTTCACGGTTGATTGGGGAAATTTGACAGTTTCGGGCAGCTTGACCTCTGTCTGAACAAAAAGTTATTGGAAATAAAATTAGACAAATAAACTCAAACTTATATTCAATCTTACATTTATTTCAATTAAACCAATTACATGTACTTTTGAAGGCCAGTCAGAAAGATGAAGCAACTACGCCAACTATATAGGAATGGACAACTAACCCATTTCAAAGCGTGGTAGGATAGATATATAGCTCTTTCCTATGGAGAACGAGCAAGAAACTCCACGAAAACAATAACTTGATATCATAAGATGAGACAGAAGTTGTAAAACTTGGCAATCAAAGAATTATTGTGGAAGACTAGTGGCTATAGCACTTAAAAAAAAAACACTAAAAGCCGTTGTTCCGGCTGTCATTCGTGGATCTTTGACATTTTTTATAGGACATCAGAAGCCCGAAAGTCTCACAACCAGTCGTACCAAAGGGCCAGTAGCCGGGTTCTGGAGGTCAGAAAGGCAGTCGCTCCATGTAAAAATATACTGGTATTCTGCTGCATCCGGTTAGACTGGGAACCGACCCCAACAAAGTTGGGAAATGGCTAGGCAGATGATGGTTATGAGAAGGGGTGGCCTAATTGTTGGCTTCATATAACTGTACCTTATTTATTTTTGTATAAGCTTATGTAACAACTGAACCTTCTGTATGTATGTTTGTTGTAACTAAACTAAAAGAATTGACCTCAGTCAACAAGTGCAGAAAGGTAATAAATTTCTTTGATCGTGCATGTTACCAATCTGGTGCGTATGTGTTTTAGCTTAGATGGTATAAACGTGGATATGTTACTGGTTATTTTAATTTGCATTCATATTTTTTAATGCATATTAATTTAAGATTATATTTGCTAATTAAGCTACATGTAATTTTTATGTTTTTAAATGTGTTTTGTATTTTTTAAAGAAATATAATTTGACTGGTTTAGACAAAAAATACTTTACAATTAGACAGGCCCTCACATTTTTAATGCAAGTAATTTCCATTTATAAGTCCTTCTCAAAATCTAGTTGCCAAGGAAAAGACGAGGCGAAACGAGTGAATGATACACGGACAGGCAAAAATAACACGCTAGTACTGTAAAACTATCTATAATATATAATATACTAACTATACCTACAAAAGACACCAGTCTCTATTAAGTGTTACCTTGGCTTTGTACTGTGTTTGTGATAATGAGAGAACAATAAAGAATATTATTATTACTATAAATAAATAAATATACAAAATGATGATGAAGTCAGATGCTGAAATAGCCTTATCTTATACAAAGTTATTTCAGATCTGTCATCATCATTTTGTAGTTTCAGACAGTCAGATATCAGAGGGGCAATTCTCGTAATTTTAAGAACGTTCACAGTCTGATCTCAGTCTCAATCTGTCAAAAAATACTTCTAATTTCCCTACATTTTGACAAGTTTTTGACATTTGTTTGTCGCCGAGATGAGACTGCGACTAGATTTTGAACATTTTAAATTACGAGAGTTGGCCTTCTGATATCTAGAAAAAAAATACTCACTCTACAATATTACATTACCCTTTCAAGTAATTCATAATCAGCCTATAATGTTCCCACTGCTGGGACACAGGTCTCCTCTCTGTGGAGTGAGGGAGTGGGTCATCCACCACGCGGGCCCAGTGCGGGTTGGTGGAAGTCACATGTTTTCGAGTTTTTGATTCTAGGACACGCTGGTTTCCTCACGGTGCTAGCTGACATGTGGCAAATAAGTTTATTTTATATTTTGTGTTTCGTAATGTGAATTACTTACTATTGTATAGAATCGAGATTTTCTAACTGAAAATACAGCTGCGCTGCTGGGGAGTTTGTTGTGCCACTTTTTCCCAGCTCAAGCACTAGGAAACGTCAAAACTGAACGCCTGCCCTTCATCACTGAAGGGCAGGCATTTAATTTTGACGTTTAAAAAGTGTTGATCCTCAGCCTAGTTTGTGACTAAGTGACTTATGTTTTTTTTTTTTTTTTTCACGATGTTTTCCTTCACCGTTTTTGTCCGTTTCCAATGATTAGTTATTCCAAATAATGTACTATCACATCTGCCACAGAGGTCACAGGTGTGATTCCGCAGACAGCCTTGTGTCTGTTCTGTTTCACATCATCTGTAACATGACACACTATGGAGGTCGCAGCGGCTTCCAAAATATGTGGGTGAAAATGTGTTAGCGAAATTATAGGTTGCATTTGCGGTATATAATTGGTATTTCATTATAATTTATTACAGAGGAATTTATGATTGAAAATTATTGTAGGCGAATTTATATATTGAAAATTAAAATAATTTATGTTCCTTGCAATATAAATGATCATCCCACTTATATTATAAAAGTAAGTGGGTAGTTAATATTGTACGGAAGTTGTGAATATTTAAATGAATGGCGTTAATATCAGGGACGCGCGTTAATCGTTATTATTTAGGCAAGACTCTGTAAGTACCTATAATTATGGTAAACAGCCAATTTTAGAAAAAAAATAACATGGAGCTGAAGATAATAAGGAAATTTTATATTAATTAGTAAGTCAAAAACGTAGACCCATCAATTGATGACAATAAAAATACAGGAAAATACTCATCTTGGCTTTCAACATACCATAAATAGACATACGGAAAAGATCATGAAAATTGACAAGCCACACAAATCCACCACCATCCGCCACCGACATGTAACATGCTTATTATTCCATTTATCAAAACATATCATCACTCACCACCCAACGAGTTTGACCGACCTAACCCGACCCATGTAACTTCTACCTCGTGTCAAACAGCTGATCAAGTCCCTTGATTAATTATAACATATCTATTCTGTCGCCGACGACTCATCGCCCCGCATTTATGGTCTGATCACTTGTATTTAGACCAATTTCGATTGAGTATCCATTGAGACTGGTTAAGTATGTACCGAGTTTATTCTAGAATTAAATAAGCTGGAATATTAATGAATGGGGACATTTTATTGGTTTCGGATTTAAAGCCCATTTGATCAGAATAATTGATGGTTATGGAAACGATTGGCACTAATAACAATTAAACGTTTATGAATAAGAAAGCAAGCAAAAATTCCTACAAAATAAAACCAAAGGGGCAATTCCCGTAATGTTAAGAACGTTCACAGTCTGATCTCAGTGTCAAAAAAAAAATCCTCTCATTTTTGACAAGTTTTAGAAATTGATGGTTGGTGGAATGATGATGGATGGTTGGTTGATGGAAATTACAGATACTGTTCAGGGAATAGTTTGAACAAACTGTTCTTTTCGTCCATAGACTTCTTAACGCTAAAACATAATAATTAATGGATACCTAAAAATTGTTATGAATTTGTTTCTTTATACTGTATTTTACAATCTAGTCTATCTAATTTTTTGCATGTCATAATTACATAACGGGATGTGTCTTTACACTGAAATGGTTTTGTAAATAATTTAAAAACCTACCACAATTTATGCAAATAAACGATTTTGATTTTTAAAATATAAAGACTTAAGTGAGAAATACTTAAATCTAACTAAAAAGTAGCCAAAATAATAAACCAATAAAATATGGTAAATAGCTCTTTCGTGACTACTTGCAAACTTGTTAGCACTTAAGTAACGTTGTCTTATAAAATTAATTTGGTTATGTTATAATTATTACTAATAACATCATCATCGGTCAGGATGTAATAAATGTGTTAACTATGTACACTTTACCATGTAATCATTTAATCACGACGTGTTAATAAAACATGATTTTCGACCGATCTTGACACTTACTCGTAGTGCCGTGATGCAATTTTAAAATAACTATGCGCACGGAAACCGTATAGTATGGTTTATTGGCAGTGATAAAACGTTTATATTCGGTATACCAATTCGCAGCTTCCATGCTAAGTGTATACAAACTAACATAACATAATATATTATCACGCCTGAAATCTCCGAAGAGATAGGCAGTGGCTACCAATAGCAAGTACACCCACATTTTGCTAATTACACTTAAGTCCCGTGTCATAGGGAGCGAGTCTATATCCATCAACTGGGCAAAATCCAGACTCCAGATGGGCAATTCTTGTAATTTTAAGAACGTTCACAGTCTGATCTCAGTCTCAATCTGTCAAAAATACGTCTAATTTCCCTACATTTATAACAAGTTTTTGAAATTTTTTTGTCGCTGAGATGAGACTATGACAAGATTTTGAACGTTTTAAATTACGAGAACTGGTTTCCAGGCTGCTACTGAGAAATTCCTGATGGGAAAACCCTATACTACTTAACCTGACCTGGGAAGCAAACCCAGGACCTCATGCTCCTACTAGACGAAAGACGCAGTCCGTGAGTCAGTGAGCGTAAGTGTATACATAGATGTCAATGTTTAGAATTTCTCTGGCTTGTTGGTGTAGTGGTCGCAAGCGGCACTGCTGAGTATGAGGTTCTGGGTTCAATTCGAGCAAAGTATTATTGGGTTTTTCCAACTGGAATTTTACAGCAGCAGACTCCAGGCGAGTCTGGATTTGTGCCCAGTTGATGGCAATAGACTCGCCCTCTATTAGGTACATGGGACTTAAACATAACTGGTGAAATGTGGGTGCACTACAGGTAACATCTGCCTAACCCTTCGAGGATTACAGGTGTGATGTTGTTTATGTTATTAACTTACCTTCACCAACATACCTTGCTGAGTTGGCTATAGACTTTGGGTAGAGATTTCGAATCGGTAAACTTAAAGTGAGAAGCCCGTCGTCCTCAGGTAGATGGACTGACCTTGAAAAGGAAGCTAGTTCAAACTGGATGCGAAAGGACATGGTGTTGTGATATTCCTGTGACCTTGTTTGAAAAGCAAAAGTAGAAAAAATAAAATAAGATAAGAACAAAATAAAACTTTATTATAATAATAGTATTGTGTGACATGGCAATGCAATCATAGGTAGGTATATAATTCGTTTGATTTTGGTCTATAAGCCCCTTGCATCGGTAAACCCTTTGATGGTATGGTACAGGTTGATCTTAGCGTTTTCGTAGCAAACCTATTGCACAAGAAGTAAGCCAGACTCCTTAATTTTTCGATAATTGCGCGTTGCCCGTCTAGCATTGCACTGTGAAAGTCTAATCAGATTGCATCGTATTGGGATCTTGCCACCTAATTATTCACTCACGATGTATTGCATTTTTTTTTCTCATCTGTACCGGTAAGTAACCATGACGAAATTTTATGCAATTTGATATTTCTCAATACTTTCAAAAACTCGACCATCCCACGACCTATGTACCCGTACTTTATTATATATTAGTTATGTAATAGTTTGGTAATTGCAACTACGGTTTAAACTATTGCAATACTTCAAAATCAAAACTTCAAAATCAACCGAAGATGGTGTTATTTGCAGATGACACATCATTGATCTTTAAAATAGACCGAAGGTCACAAAATCTTGACGACGTGAATAACTCTATTCTTCAGGTCCAAGATTGGTTTACGGTAAATAATTTAGTACTTAATGAAAAAAAAACCAAATGCATTAGATTTAAATTACCTAATGTTAGAAGTAGCGAATGTGACATCATATTGAATGGCCAAAAACTAGAATTTGTGAATCAAACAGTTTTCCTGGGAATCACGCTAGACGAGAAATTACAATGGGGACCTCATATAACATCTATTGCGGGGCGGTTAAGCTCGGCGGCTTATGCTGTTAGAAAGATAAGACAGCTAACAGATGAAGAAACCGCGCGTTTGGTCTATTTTAGTTACTTCCACAGTATTATGTCATATGGCATTTTACTGTGGGGTCGGGCTGCTGACATTGAATCCATTTTTATTTTGCAAAAAAGAGCTGTCAGAGCCATTTACAATCTACGTCGCCGCGAATCTCTTAGGGAACTATTTAAAAGGGTTAATATTATGACGGTACCTTGCCAATTCATTTATGAAAATATTATGTATGTAAGAAAAAATCAACATCTTTTTAATAAAATAAGTGATAGACATAATTTTAATACTAGAAATAAAGATAAATTAGATCAACCTTTTTTCAGATTATCTAAAGTACATACATCTTTTATGGGGTACTGTGTTAAATGTTACAACAAAATACCTTGTGAAATATTGCAATTAAATGAAAGAAAATTTAAAACTTACATTAAAATTACACTTTGTAAGCAAGGATATTACAAATTAGAGGATTATATCCAAGATAAGAATGCTTGGAAACATGCTGGTCCTGCTCCATAGGACAATCTCTAGAGTCTAGACAAAATCAAACTGGTTGCTAATGTAATTGTATAATTTATTCTTTTTTTTTTTATTCTCTTTGACATTGATTTACATTCTGTAATTACTTAAAGTCACCCGGACTTATTACTCCTTATTATTTATTTATGAAAATAGTCTACTTTTGGAATGTTTGTAAATATGTGAGCACCATGTACCTATCACATAGTCAATTTATATGTCATGGTTTCATTAATTCATTTTAATTATTTTTTTTTTTTTTTACCTATTGTGGTATAGTAATTTTATGTTTAGGTGCATCGTCTTCACATATAATTATATAATTAATGTATGCAAAATATTGCAAAACATTTTAAAAGAGTAACGGTGGAGTTTCTTGCCCATTCTTCTCCATACGAAACTACCTTTTGGAAGGGGCGACTAGAATCAATTTAATTTTAATTTTGACGTTCAAAAGTGCCTTTTATGTGCCTATTTGAATTAAATGATTTGACTTTGACTTTGACTTTGACTTTGCAAAGCTTAGAAAGCGCAATGTTATTTTTGAGGCCTGAAATAAAATCTGAAGATGATGTATAGCAATAACGTTTTAATCTTTCAATTTCTTTATGAAGCTTTTTAAAAGAATGCTGTGCTACGCCTCGCGATTTCACCCACATAAGTTTCGATCCCGTTGGAATATCGGGATAAAAAATATCCTAGTGCCAAATTTCATCCAAATCCGTTCAGTAGTTTTTGCGTGAAAGAGTAACAAACATCCACCCATCCATCCATACAAACTTTCACGTTTATAATATTAGTAGGATTGTTAATTCTATAAATTTCTACATAGTGTTTTTTAAAAAAATATTTTGCGTAGTGCTTGTAGCAGCTGGCGTGCTTGTACGGCCAGATGCATTAACAGTAGTAGAAAAATCTGTTCAAGCGTCCCGCGACTCTGAAGTTCGGACGAACGAATTTTGGTTAGATCATGTGAGGATCAATTATTGATCCTCACATGATCTAACCAAACTTATGTCTGGACTTTAAGAGATTGTAAACCCCTGAGTTTATCATGAAGTTTGAAAACATAATTTATTTTGGACGCGGAAAAGTGTTTGTACAAGTCTACTCATACAAATAATATACCTACTCTTAAAAAAATTTATCCGCGTCGCTGTCGACGTGCAATGTACCCAAGAGACTGAGAGCATTGCCATGTTGTATAGCAATGCTTAACCTCTAGCCAAGGTAAAAGCCAACCCTTGGGTCACGGGAAGTGTCGACCAGCCGTTTCGAGACATCCTTACAGAAACCATTTATTTATTTCTTTAATTAAAACGATACAAAACCCAATTAAAAAGACAGTTTGTACACGTACATATAAAAGAGAAATTATAAAAACATCCACTTCAGGTAAAAAAGTTAACAACACTTTCATAAATCCCTCTCACAGTACTTCTGACATGCCGACAAAATCTTCGTCCATTCGTCCACAAACAGATCGTTTGTTGGATTAGAGTCCAAGAGATCTTTAAGTGCAGACAGAGTACGTGGCACTGGGACTACCTTTTGGAAGGGGCAACTAGAATCAATTCCATTTTAATGTAATTTTTGACGTTCAAAAGTGCCACCTAAGTGCCTATTTGAAATAAATGATTTAAATTTGACTTTGACTTTGGGGACTTAGCACGCGCAACGGTCTGACATGGAGGCACAGCAAACAATCTGTGCTGTGCACCATGAGTAATCGAACCCGACCGAGCAATAACGACCCGAGGGTTTCAACCCCAAAAAGCTCTAAAATGGAATTACCAATAAGGACTCTACATATACTAACGCTGCTTGAGGTTTTCCGCAGCCACAGCAGCAGCGCCAGTAAAATGGTTCTTATCAATCAATTTATAATATTAGAGTCTGTATATTATTAACAATAGTATTTCTAACAATAGCCAATAATAGCATTTATCTAAAAGAAATACGAGCTATAACAATTACCAGTAACACGAGATAGCCATAGTCAATTACATCGATTAAATTACAAAAGTAGGCGTTAAATAAATAACAGTAATTACAACACAGTAGTGCAATTAACTTATTATAATATACTTTATTATTCTCATTGTTTAATTACGTCCACTTAAGTTTATAATAAACTGTATATTATAAACCGTGTTCGATTGTACGATCCTCGAGTTGGGAAAACGGTTTTTCTCATTAGGATTTTCCCATAAAGTTTGGATGCGTGCCGAGTAAATAGCGATAGGCTCGTTCTCCATATTTACAGGGAACTTAAACATAGCTAAAACTGCGTCATTGTTCTAGAGTCGCAAGTGGTACTGCTGAGCACAAGGTCCTGGGTTCTATTCCCAGGTAAGACAAAGTGTTATTGGGTGTTTCCATCTGGAAATCCTCAGTAGCAGTCTGGAAATATTTGTGCCTAGTTGGAGGCAATAGGCTCGCCCCTGTTACATGGTACTTAAGCATAACTGATGAAATGTGGGGTTACTATATTATAAGTGGTTTTATGTATATAATACACCTGGATTCCTCAAAGGGTCAGGCAGAGCTGTACGCGTGATATTTATATGTTATACTGGGTGGCAGTGACATCTACGCGCAAACTGTAACCATGGATTCAGCACATGAGTTTAGACCCTATAGCGTCGAAGTTTTTCGTCGGTTATCAAAAAAAACTTCTGTTTTAATAGAAAAGTGCAATACCTACGCGGTCAAAACGTATGGAATAGCAATATTTTTTTTTAATAACTGACGAAAAATTTCGACGCTATGGAGTCTTAACTCATGTGCTGAATCCATAGTTACAGTTTGCACGTCGATGTCCCTGCCAGCCTGTATAGTATGACGAAACATAACAGGCTAAATGTGGATTATATCCCTGCCATTCAAACTCAAACTCAAATCATTTTCTCATTCCCTTCATTCAAAACAGGCGTGACATTAAGTTTACAATAAGCTGCATTTCTATAAACTAATGAGGACCATTATTTGTTCTACCCGTATTAATATAGTAATTACATTACGAGTACAAGTTACGTAAACAGCTTTAAGATGTCTATTTACCAATTTACCATGACAATGGTAACTCAATTTCGCACTTCTAAGCCTAAATGGTAATATTTTTATTTTAACATGTCTCAATGTTAATTACCTTATTAGGATGACAGAACTTGAAGAGGCATAGTCTGCTAGTTGTCTATTTGAAGACAGTATAGCAGATTAAGAATTGCAATGCTTTTGGATTTGAGAAGCTTGAGACCTTCATTATAGCTGGTTTTTTGACTGATATTTTTGCCATTGATATCAGGGGGCCTAGAACGGCCACTTTAAGCAATACCTCTAAAAGCTATTCATTTCCTGAATTCCTAGCAGATCATTAGCAATTCCTCTAATTTTCGTCAAATTTCATTTCATATTTTGGTGTAAACAGTGCCGCTTGAAAAAAAAATAAAAACCGTAATTTTATCGGTAAATTTTTCATTACAGTTTTTATTATTCAAATTGGGTTTTTTTTTTATTTCTACAGTTTAAATGTTATTTCATTGTGATATGAATTGCACACAGATCATATTATGAATTGTCAGTTTGTGACCATTTTACGATTTTTAATATGATTCATATTGTTATCCTATTATGATTCTGCCAGTGGCCTTTTTAGGCCCCCTGGCTTTATTTTGCTGCAGAGAAAAGTATGATTGACTTAATTTCTTTGTTAGTACGAAGCTTTTGGATTGGTTGTAATTTGAATATAAATAGATCTAGAGAGTGATCTTTTTCTACGAACATGGCGTCTTAGGTTGATACAATTTTAATCTTTTTTCCATCCCTTTTCTACGATATTTTCATGCTCCTGCTGAAAAATTACTGCTGCCGAATCCAAAATTTAAAACTTAAGTTATCATCTGGATGAATAATTTAGTTTGTAAACAATAAAAACTCGACAAATTCGCATTTACACACCAAAGCAATAATTTTCTTAAGCTCTTAAAAAACCCTGAGGCTACAAACGATTATAAATAAAATAAATGTAGCAAGCCCGAAGATCCGCGTAATAGCAACAGTATTAATATTATGAGTGTAATCGCACGCAGCTGATGTGTTCCGGCAATATGCTACAAGGCCAGGACGATCACTTGTTACAGGTGATTCAAGATGGCGGTGTAGTGATAGCGATGCGATATTTATACTAACTAAACTAATATTATACAGGGTTATTTGTAAAACACCAACAACGTTACAAGTTATGCGAACACAAGTGTAGGGAACAGCTGATTTTTTTTTGCGATTTCAGTTTTGGTCCCGTAGTAAAAGTTGTTCATAATGATGAGTACAATGACCTCTTAAGAGGTTGCTGGTGTTTTACAAATAACCCTGTATAGAGGTAAAATTTGTTTGTGTGGGTAATGTCCGGAACTACCCGTCGGATTTGGAAAATTCTTATTGCATTTGATAGACCAATTCTTCAGGAAGGCTATGGGCGATTGTACATCACGCTAGGTACCTCAATCTATACCTATACAGGAATATTGAATGTTGGTTTTGCCTATAGCTCAAAAAGTATGAGGAGTTATCGATATATTTATGTAAAAAACTCTATTTTTCATTTAGTCTTCAAATCAAATCAAAAGTCATTTATTCAAATTAGGCTGAGAATCAGCGCTTTTCGGACGTCAAAATTACAAAAGACAGTCCCCCAAAAACGTCCGCTCTTCACCACTTCCTAGTGCTGTCGCTGGGAAGAAGAAGTGGCGCAACAAACTTCATTCTTTCGTTACCTTCTATGATTTTTAATACAAAGTTGTTCTTATGAATTCCCTAAACTTTTTCTTATAAATAACAGCAGCAATCTGAAACGCTCCAAGGAAGGGCAGAACTTTTAGATTAAGGGCTGATTTTTCAATCGAGCGACAATTTTTATTCGTGGAATAAAATTGACGTCTGACAGTTTTTGTATGGAAGAACTGTCAAAAAATCAAAATTATTCCTCCGATAAAGTTATCCGGAAAAATTTGCCCTAAGGACTGATTTTTCCATCGCCAGATAACTTTTATTCGAGAAATAAAATTGACATTTGACAGTTTTTGTATGAAATAACTGTCAAAATGTCAAAATTATTATCAGATGATTGAAAAATCAGCCCTAAAAGTAATAAAATTTTTCAAAGTGTTTTTTTTTCCAGAATAATGATCTCTTCTTTTGCAGCGCTCCTTGCTTAGCTTCCACTTCACCATGCTGCGTGTGGTTGTTGCCATTAACTGATGTTATAGTTGTTCGCTTCGCTTTGCTCGCTTAGCTCGCTCTGCACCACTACACTGCGTATGGCGGTGAGCGGTCACATTATGAGCTATTAACAGGCCGCTCTTGATACACGCTATTAACTGATTCTATTGCATGATCCACTAGGATGCATATTAGATCCTTGTGCATACCAACCTTGTTAGTTGTTTTCATCTTTAAAGACTTGGTACAGTCAGCATCAAAAGTCAATTAACACTGTTACTTTTACAAATCATCTAAATTGATACAAAATGATGTGATACATTGGTTTTCTCTATTTCATGTAATAGCAAAGAGTTAATTATTCTTAAATATCTTATTAATATAAGCTTTTTAAGAATATTTTTCTCAATAATTAAGATTTAAACAACTAAAGTGTTAACCGACTTTTGATGCTGACCGTACCTACTAGTTTACAAATTAAAGCTTTAGTTTTACATTCTGAAAAAGCTCTTGTTTTACTTTTAATGCCTTTTTAATCAATCAATCAACTCAGCCTATCACAGTCCAGTGCTGGATATTCCTCTGCTGGATAGGTCTCTCCCAAACTGCGCCACAATAACCTGTCCTCCGCCTTCCGCATCCAGTCTGTCCCAGCCACCTTGTTCAGATCGCTGACCTATCTAGCTGGGGGGCGTCCCACACTACGCTTGCCGATACGCGGTCTCCACTCCAGGACTCGTCTGTTCCACCGGCCATCGGTCCTTTGACAAACATGGCCAGCCCACTGCCACTTCAGTTACTAGTACTTACATACTAGTTTGCCTTTTTGATAGTAATATACATCTGTGTGTTGGACATTGGTTGCTTCAGACAAAGGAAGGTTGCACACAGCGACTTTTTGCATTGACTCAGTAGCGTGTATTCATAATGCACTTCCAAATCGCGACAGGATCGATGTAGAATCGTGGTTACTTGGGCGAAAATATACTCCAAGCTACAACAAGATGACTGTACCGCGGACTTTTTGCGATTTTATCACTTCTGAATTGCTGCAGAAAGTCGCTGTGGCTGATCTCCCATAATTGATTGTATTGCTTTCGAAAGTAAGAAAAAAAATACGATTCAAAATTTCTATCATCCCAAAAAAATACAAGTTACAAAAACAAACTACAAGGCGTTTAAAAAGATTTTCATTCTTTTGAGGGATAGATAGTATGGAATATTTTATCGTTCACATTACGAAGACTGGGCCTTTGATGTATAAAGTCATGCTATTTGGAGATTCTGTCGAACATAATAACGTCAGAGCAGTAAACCGTATGAAAACAGATAGGAACCTAATGGGTTTCTAACACAAGCTATCTAAATTGCTAAACGGTCATTCATAAGCAACATAGTTCTGCAGCCAATATTGGGCACGGCCATTTACTGCGACTAATTGCTCCACTCGATGCAGAAATTGTCGCTGAGCTATTAAAACTGCCCGTACAATATGGGTTGCGGCTTACTTACCTACACAAAGAGTTACCTATGACACAGGAAGACATCTGGTATACTTTTCCGTGTCTTCCATATAAAAAGCTAGGATTAGCTTTTAAACCTAATTAACATGAAATAATTAAAGCAGATTTAATTAAACGCATCCTGTCGGTAATTGTAGACGTTACTAAGTAAAGGTTAAGCGCATGTATTAATTTAAAATCGTTACAATTACTGTGTAGTTATTTGCGACGTAATTATGTTCCTTATTGGGTTTATTGAAGAATCTGGTTCAGGCGGTATACCTTTGACCTATGTGGTCTTATTTTTAGAATTTGGGAATATCCTGTCGTTTAGTTACTTAGCATTTTAGAACTGTCATAATATATACCCTTATAGCTCGAAAAAGGTTAGAAATTAGGAAAAGTATGTACAACATAAGTTGTAGAAAATTTTATGAACTTTTATTTGGTATCAGAATTTTTTACCCTCCGACGCATCGTTTTTGAGATATAAGCGATAAACCAAAAGTGGGAACTTTCGACACCCCCCCTCCGGCCCACCTCGTCACTACGTAACGTCATGACATACGTCAGGACTTTTAGTATGTTCACTTCCCAAGCACTCTTAACAAGTTTCTGAAGGAATCGCTTAGGTCCCTGCTCACGCACTCTAGAACTCCTTTATTTACTGGACAATTAGCAAGATTTACTGTTGTCAGGAAAACCCCTTATGTAAAGCGTAAAACGTTTATTGAGGATGATATTATCTTAGCATGTCATGTATATTTCCTTTTTTGCTTTTTTATATTCCTGTTTGTTTCTATCACATTTAAATTAAATTGTATTATTTTTCTTTGAGTACTTGCTTGCTTGCTTTGCTTTAAAAATTAAATAATTGTTTTATTACTTGTTGATGAATAATTGTTTGCTGCACCGGACGACGTCATTACGTCGCTGAAAACCAGCGCTGGGGCTCTGTCTTGCATAGGATCGTATCATAATGTTTTGCGGGGATGTGACGCATGTCAACCATTTCTTATTGTTTTTTTTTTCTTTATTTGTTTAATAAAATGTTCTTTTTTGCGTCATGTTTACCGCAAATAAACGTATTTTTTGGTAAGAATAACTAAACATTTATTTGTAGGCATTAGGTGTTGAGCGATATTTTTTTAATATTAACGTAACATCACGGCTGTTTTCCCTGAAAGGGTAGGTAGGGACAATTTTTTTTTTTTTTGTAGATTGTATTATGTTTCTGAAATCTTTTTTTTGTGTTCTCTTATTATCAGCCATCAGTTTTCTGGTTATAATCAGATGGGGTCTTCGTGTTAGATTATTTTTGCGATATTCCATTGAATATTCACATTATGTGTTTGAGTACAAAGTCTGAAAACTAATGCACTTGTTTTTCGATCCCCGATTTAATTTTATGCGTCCTAATAATTAATTACGAGTCAAACTTAGTTAATGATGCTTAAACCATTAAGTTATATTTGAAAAGTTAAACTAATTAATCTTTTTTTACAAGGATTTCCGAACATCAATTGAAATGCGAGTAATCGCAAGTAATTATAATAATAAATTGATGCTCTGTATAAATTATTTACTTTAGCACCCACGGTTGTAATTCACTATCGGTTAAATGTCACGAACGGGTCTTGGAGTAACATTCATTTTACTTATTTGACTTATAAATATTAAAGATGTGTAATTAGTGAAATAACATCGTAAAATAGTTGATTATTTTATTTATTAGGTCACTTGTAATTAAGTAGACTTTTGCCTGTAGCACTGCCTGTTTGGGGAATGACTTTGAGCTGAAAATACAAGATGGAGACACGACAATAAATTAAACTGCGTATATCTATACCTTGTCCATTTGGTAAACCGTTTTTTGACAGATGAAACTAGTGATTGCAGCAACACACAATACATTGATTGATACACGTACGGTATTATAATGTATGTAAGAAGCCATAAATAAGATAAGGCAGTTTATATATTAATTAACACATTTACATTTCAATTTTTTTCGTTCATTATTTTATTTCATTTACATTAAAAAATTTTTTTCATCATTTTTTTTTTTTTATTATTTTTTTTTTTTTACTTTTACGTTATCTGGGATATGTACGTTCTAAGACAGCTGTCAAAAAACGGTTAACGTAATGGACAGGTTATAACAACGTCCTCACAGTCATCATCATCGTCATTATCATTTCAGCCCGGACTCACTCACTGCAGAGTAGAGGTCTCCCCTTTCTTCTGCCATACTTCCCGGTCCCGTGCACCCTACATCCAGGTGTTCCTCGTGACTTTGTTGATATATCGTCAGCCCAGCGCGCTTTTGGACGGCCCTGGTTGCTTTGACCTAACCTTGCCCACCATTCGGTCATAGCATTGCTTTTTTTCAGTCTGCATACTAAACTATTTTTTTTCTTCTCTCTTTATTTAATTAGGAACTTTTGTACAGAAGTTCATGGCAGTCCCATTGTACCTTATATCTTAAACTTATACACTAAATGTAACAAATAGAATCTTAATATCTATTTAACAAAACGAAGACCAGCAAAGCTATACAACTTTTTGGCCGCATCAGATAAAAGAGCAGATAAAATTTCATTAAATAAAACTATATTGTTTTTAGTTAAACCTAATTAAATAAAAAAAAAAACGACGGCGGTTGGCGCAGTGGTTAAGCGATTGACTGCTGCGCTGCATGTCGCGGGTTCGATTCCCGCACGGAACAAATATTTGTATGACCTACATGTATTTGTTCCGAGTCTGGGTGTTTTTCTATCTATAATATGTATGTATTTACAAAAAAAAAAATGTATATAAGTAGTTTATCAGCCAACTTGTTACCATAACACAAGCATTAGGTTGCTTAGCTTGGGACTAGATGGCGCTGTGTGAAATGTCCAGGGATATTATTATTATATATTATTATTATTAATTAATTAATATATCTCTCTCAACCTGAAACCGGCCACATTCCGTTAAGAGATGAACAACATCTTTCACCTTATCAAATTCCTCTCAGTTAAGGGAGGCATATTACACTGAACTTGAATCAAATATACAAAAAAATAATAAGTCACTAATAGTTAGACAAAGATTGACATAACTCATAGTCAGCCCATCACTATATACTATTTAGTTTGATTGAAAAAATCACTTTAATTTGGATGGTATGATTTATTTGATAATGCCAAAATATTCTTATGCATGCTGTATTGCCAGTGATTTCATTTATTGTCATTTTGTTGTCTCTATATCTTAATCTACATGTATATAATTATGTTCAAATGTTTAATTGTGTTATTATTATGTTCTGTCATTTGTATGGTGTACAATAAAGAGTATTCTATTCTATTCTATACATATATAAAATCAATTGCTATTCGTTTGTCTCGCTAAAACTCGAGAACGGCTGGGCCGATTTAACTGAGTTTGGTTTTGAAATGTTTGTCGTAGTCCAGGGAAGGTTTAAACGGTGAGAAAATATGGAAGAAGGTACAAACAATTCTATATATAAAAATCAATTGCTGTTCGTTTGTGTCGCTAAAACTCGAGAACGGCTGGGCCGATTTAACTGAGTTTGGTTTTGAAATGTTTGTCGTAGTCCAGGGAAGGTTTAAACGGTGAGAAGGTATGGAAGATAGTAAAAACAACAATTTCATTTTCCCATATAAACTGCTCTACCTACTTTCCTGTCAAACATTTGACGATCGTCGCTTCGATACGGTAGACTCGGGTCCACTCGAATTGACGCACGTATTAAATTAAGGGTTTTGAACCGACAACATACATATATCCACATTACTCGGATTATCTAGGATTAGTAGGTTAGGAGTAGTGTAGGAGTAGGGTAGGAGTAGGGTAGGGCTAGGGGTAGGTTAGGGGGTAGGACACCACGCGAACGAAGTAGCGCCGGGCAGCTAGAAATAATTTATAAGGCAAAACAACGTTTGCCGGGTCATCTGGTATAATTATATAATTCTTCTGTACGTGTGTTTGTCACCTAACTCCTCCTAAACGGCTGGACCGATTTGGATGAAATTTTGTGTGTATATTTCAATGGGTTTCTGAATGATTTGAAAATACAATTAGACCCGCTAGGTGGCGCTGCTGTCGGTATATGATGATTCAACCGGGCAGGGCGACGTCTGCCGGGTCCGCTAGTTTTATTATAAAATCATCTTACTAATCTAAGATAGTTGTTTGTTTAATTTAATTTCAAGACAATACATAATCAGCCTATAATGTTCACACTGCTGAGACACAGGCCTCCTCTATTCGTAAGGGAGTTGGCTGTAACCTACCGCAGGCCCGTACGTTTTGTTATTTTTTGTTAAGTTTAATTTTAATAGTCTGCCATTTTTTAAATAAAAGAAATATTTTATCGTTTTGTATAAATAGTTTTAGTTGTGTAACTTCTAAATTTGGTTGACCGTACTTTCCCAAGACATTACTTTGTTTATTTTATTTGTGGTCCCAAAATACCACTCAAAATAATTATTATATTTTTAGGGGGAAACCGGGACCGCGGTCCCGGTCCCGAAAGCCCCCCACCCCAGTGCGGGTTGATAGATGTCACATGTCTTCCAATTTTTTAATCTAGGACATGCCGCTTTCCTCACCATGTTTTCCTTCACCGTTTTGAGAGCAGCCGTGATCCAAATATTTACACAAGTCTAATATTAACACGACCTACACTCTCGTACCTACCTCTGGGCCACAACTGCACCCTGATTGCGTAACACACGATCAATCGGAATCGGTTTCATTTACAGTTTAACAAAATTCATTGCATTATTTACGTGTTGAGCAGACAAATTTTTCGAACTTATGAAGCAATGGATCAGCAATTTGCTTCAAAATGATTCTGATTCCAATTGATTGTGTGTTACGTAATTAGGGTGCTGCTTCAGGAAAAGGTAAAGAAAGAGAACTAAAAAAAGCCGAAATTTTCATAATAATAGTGTGACACATAAGTTGGCGAATGCCTATTTTCGTGGATGAAAGAAAATTTAAAACTTATATTAAAATCACACTTTGTAAACAAGGATATTAAAAATTAGAGGATTATATCCAAGATAAGAATGTTGGGAAACATGCTGGTCTTGCTCCATAGGACAATCTCTAGAGTGTAGACAAAATCAAACTGGTTGCTAATGTAATTGTATAATTTATTCATTTTTTTTCCCCTGACATTGATTTACTTTCTGCAATTACTTAAAGTCACACCCAGACTTATTACTCCTTAGTTATTTATTAAAAAAATTGTCTACTTTTGAAATGTTTGTAAACATGTGAGCACCATGTATCTACCATTTGTATCTACCACATAGTTAAATTATATGTCATGGTTTCATTGATCCATTTTAATTCAATAACCTATTGTGGTATAGTAATTTTATTTCTAGGTGCATCATCTTCACATATAATTATATAATTAATGTACGCAAATATTGTTAAACATTTTTAAAAAGTAGCGGTGGAGTTTCTTGCCCATTCTTCTCCATACAAAAACAACCTTTTGGAAGGGGCGACTAGAATCAAATTTATTTTTATTTTATTTTTGACGTTCAAAAGTGCCTTTTAATGTGCCTATTTGAAATAAATGATTTGACTTTGACTTTGAACATAACAAGAAACTGATCTATGATAATTTAATTTTTATTTATTTTTTAGTTTAAATAGAACGGCCGAAGCCAATTACACTATTTAAACATAATAATGTAATTTATTTAACACAGTCATGCATTCTTCTCACAAAAATTCAAACATTCTGACAATACATCTTCCATTCATTCGCAAACATGTCAAGATCTGTGTTTGAGTCCAGGAGGCTAATGTCCGAGGAATGGGTGACTTGGAGTGTGCCACAGAAGTTGGAACAGCCAGTAAGCGGTGTTTTCTGCCACGACAGTAATTGTCTGGGACAAATAGATTGAAGATTTCATTATGGAGCATAATTATGTACCTATTATTACTAGGTATTTGTTTGTTGTGTAGACTAAATTTTTTTATGGTTTATTCTTAACCAAAAATATGTTGTTTTGTACGCCATAAATGGCAAAATATGCAGATCTACCTGTTATTTTAAGACCTCACACATAATTATTATTGTGATGTATACCTACTCATGTTTTACAATAAAGATATTTTATTCTATTCTATTACTCCCAGAAAAGTCCAAGTAAAAATAATTCTGATTTATCCTGCTAATATCATTTTACGTATTAACAATTTCCGTAATTAAAAACAGGAAGCAAAAGTGCCCTAAGCAACTTCAAACCAGTCATCTCTCCGCACGACCGGACAAACAAACTATTTATCATAACATACCAACACAGATGTATCAGCAGTAATATTAATTGCTCCATCTTAACATATAGGTACTTCGCCGTCGATAATAATTACTGCGACTTGAAATTCTGTGCGGTAGTCAATATCCTTGAGATGAGAACTCCCTTCTTATTTAGGATAAAGGTTAGTGCATGTTGATGAGTTCGTTATGTTACTGTTGGGTAAGCAGGATTCAATATTCTTTTTTAAGTTTTTTATTTATTTCATCATCCACGTACCAACCGCGGCAAGCATAGCTTAACCTGAAAGATCAACCCGGCTGTAATTACTTAGCCACAAGCCCCTCCTCCCTCCTTTTTTAATAACCGACGAACAATTTCAACGCCCACTGCGTTGAAATTATTCGTTTTTTTTATTCTAATTCATGTCAGTACATGAATCAGAATAAAAAAAAACGAATAATTTGCATGGTAACACATGGCACGTCGATATCCCTGCCACCCTGTATAGATATAAATATAAGTTAGGAGCAGCTGAGCAGCTTAGACACTTTGAAATAGACGAATGTTTTATCTTGGTATATTCTGTGTGGTCCTTGGCAATAAATAGGAAACTCCTTTTTTGTCCGTAGCTATCGTAAATTGATAGCTGTATAGCTGATAGCTGTAAAAGGTGTCAACAGGATGGGCAATTGGTGCTGTTTTGAATGCTCAGTTAAGCTGAGTGATAGCTATTCCATTCATCAATGACTTAAGTAGATGTTTACAGGGCTTACACAATAAGGGCGCAAAACTTTTGCAAACCAAAACCGTGGTTTTGCGTTATATTAGAAATAAGAATGACATATCCTTCTCAAGGGCAGTCAGAAAGGAAATGAATGTCGACTCCATCTAACGTCACTCCATATGACGTGTAAATGTGATTCCGATATCCTGTACACTGAATATATAATATAATTTCATAATTTATTGTCAGTTGTAACGTAGTCTGCATAGTTATAATGTGACCACTATTATCCATTTTACAAAAACAATCTTGTTTACCTCAGTGTCTTTTTGTTATGGCAACACTAGAAGTCGTGCCCATCCCACACCAGAAAAGCCTTGGCAACACCAATAGCAACACGAACACACATCATACTTACAGATGAGTAGCCACAAGAGAATGCTAATCATAACGTACCTACCTAGTTCACATTATAATACCCACTTGGGCAATATTGCTCCAGGCAATTTGACGATCGAATGTATATATAATGATTATTAAATATGATGCATCTTTTGAAAATTTCATAGGAGAAGAGCTATAGGCTATGAATATAAAATGGTTTGTGTAATCGTTTTATGTATTGTGTTGATTTGCTCTTCATTTTGAGGTGAGAGATCAAGGAAAGAATTTGTGATCGATTTGTGATGTAAGTTGGGAGTGGTCTTTCTTTTAGTTGGGGAGGAGTATTTATTTATTTATTTTTAGAAAAAACGTTGCCCCACACTAGGAATTTCTCCTGTATCGTGGGTGCGTTTACAAATATTTAAACTCACATACACAAACAGCCAGACCCGGAACAACTACTTGTAGGTCATACAAATATTTGTTCCGTGCGGGAATCGAACCCGCGACACGCAGCGCAGGAGTCAATTGCTTAACCACTGCGCCAACCGTGCTTAGCCGCCGTGCGTAGCTTGTCTTTAATTAAATTGTTAGTTTAATAGTGTAACAACCCATCTTAAATTTATTAGTTTATGCTATACATCTAACCGTAAGCCAAGCAGAGGAAAAGATTTGAGACTGTTCAACTTTTTAATAAAGGTCTGCCAAACCCCTAAAATCGTGTTGCAGATAGATGTACACACACCACATAGATGGCAGATACCATATTCTATTAGGTGAGCTGTTGGCATGTTTAACAATCTAAAACAGAAACAGATAAGCTTGACAATGTGATAAGTCATTTAAAACTGTTTTCCCTTATTTCTCTCCTACAGAGAGATGGTACAACTCTTAGCCTATGATAATAGGCAATAAACCGCCAAAAACAATTGTTTTAAACAATGAAGCGCTACCAGATCTTTATCAGAACCACCATTTAATTCCCCAACGTAAATAAGACTATGATCAAAGGTGGCACACACCCTATTAGATAGTTGATATACTCGTAATAACTACCCAGTAATGTTATAATTAATTCATCATCTCATCTGCTTAGGCTTTTCCCAACTATGTTGGGGTCGGCTTCCAGTCTAACCGGATGCAGCTGAATACCAGTATTTTACATGGAGCCACTGCCTATCTGACCTCCACAACCCGTTACTAGGTAATACTATACCCATTGGTCAGCCTGGTTATCAGATTATCGGGCTACTGACGACCCGTAATGATTATCAAAAATCCACGAATGACAGCCGGGCTTAACGTGCTTTCCGAGGCACGGAGGGATCTTGGTATGTGAAGATTGTCACCCTTCCACGGACCAACCGCGGCAAACGTAGCTTAACCGGATCGATCGACCCGTGCGGCTGTTATTACTTAGCCACAAGCCCCTACAAAATGTTATAATTAATTATTAATTAATATTGCCATTCCGTACATCATGTTTATCAGTATCGCGTGACTGGGAGATGAGCTAATCAAGCTGTATCTCATGGACAACAGTAGCGTGACTTCTATTAATAATCCTACTAATATTATAAACGTGAAAGTTTGTAGGGATGGATGGATGGATGTTTGTTGCTCTTTCACGCAAAAACTACTGAATGGATTTAGATGAAATTTGGCACACACATTGTTCATAACTAGGAATAACACATACTCGTAGGATACTTTTTATCCCGATATTCTCACGGGATCGTAACTTATGCGGGTGAAACCGCGGAGCGCTGCTAGTATAATATAAAGCCTTATTTAATTTGAGTATTTTATTTTATTGCTTTATGATTTATATAAATTCAGGATTTTATTATTATATAAATAAATTATAAATCTGCCATCACGTGCATCATAAAGATGTCAATCAAAAGTTGATATTTTAATCTGATTGCCAGAATTAGCAAATGTGGAGGTTTCCATCGATAAGAATTGATTCAATGGATAGCAATGCACGTCAATTCAACCTTTAACATTCAATAGTTACTTCATATTAAAAGACTAGCTAACTATACAGTGTGTAACGGAAAGGGGGTATCAACCCTGAAGGAGGTGAATGTGCTCATGAAACTCAACAACTTTCCCCAAAGAACATAGGTCGAAATATGAAAAAAAAAATTGGCCCTCCCATAGTAAATCAATCAGCTGGTAGTCAGTTTTGTAAGGGAGGGCCAAATTTTTTTTTCATATTTCGACCTATGTTCGTTGGGGAAAGTTGTTGAGTTTCATGAGCACATTCACCTCCTTCAGGGTTGATACCCCTCTTCCGTTACACGCTGTATAAATAAATACAAAACCAAAGGATATTTAGGCGTCGAAGTACACGTCCGCATCACTCTGTTATCCGGAAACGTGCCCCAGAAGACTGGCAGCATTGCCACGTTGAATGTCAATGCTAATTCTTTGGCCAAAGAACGACCCAGCCCTCTGGTCACGTGAAATGTCGATCATCTTCATATTATAAATGCGAAAGTAACAGAGTCCATCTCCCTGGTACCTATTCTCGACAACTTCCACGGATGCGGATAGAATTCATGGATAGAGATGTATGGCAATATATACTAATAATAAAGCTGAACAGTCTGTTTGTTTGTTTGAACACGCTCTCTGGAACTCCCAGTACCATTTTTTTTTTGCATTTGGTAACCTATTTCTTGAGGAAAGCTATTTAACATCACCCTATGAACCTTAGGAACCGAGCAAATATAAAAATAGTCAAAAAGAACTTTAAGCCAAAACGAAGTAATAAAGCGGACGGTGCGATGCGACGGGGTGGATCGGGTAGCAAGTTTCACGCGGACGAAGTTGCGGGTAGAAACTAGTCTTTTAAAAAACCGCGAAACGCCATTTTGAATTCCATGAACCTTATGGCTTATACACCTTAAAAGGGGTCATTGTACTCATCATTATGAACAACTTATACTAAGGGACCAACCCTGAATCGTGAAAAAAAATCAGTTGATCCATAGATTTATGTTCGCATAACTCGACATAATGTATGGATCATCATTTTTTTTTTATCGTTTTATATCCTTATCCTGGTAACCATATGTTTCGGTGTGAATTCAATGAAGAATCTTTAACGTCATAACCACATTTCAATAAAGGCGTTGATAAAAATAGATTCAGTTGAATGAACGATTACAATTCTCATGAATATTATAACACACAAGTCATGATTACGCGTTTCTTTGTTTCCTTCTATGGTCTAACACAATTGAATCACGCAATTTGCTCTTTAGGCTAAATTCATTGTTATATAGTAATGTACTGGGTTAAAGGTTGCTCAAGTAGTAGATTTGGCAATATTTTAGCCTAAAACTATTGACTGTTGGCACGATTCACTATTCTTGGAGAACTGATTGTTGGTTTTTGGTAGGTAAGTGAAGGCTGGACCTACTTCATAATCGAGGTAACTGCTGATGGTGAAATACCTAATTATTGAACCTATAACTTTCCCACTGTTGGAACACATGGTCTCCTCTCTGTGAGAGGGAGTAGGGATGAATTCCAACACGCGGGCTCAGGGCGTATTGGTAGATTTCTTCGATTTTTTTTTCCTAAGGCGTGCTGGTTTCCTCACGATGTTTTCCTTACCGTCTTTGAGAGCAGTGAGAGCAAGAGCCTGCCGAACCCACTGGACCACCGCTCCTCAATCCTATTAATTTACAAGTGTGTAAAATGGATTGCACAATATTTTTTTTGCAACTTGTCAGGAGCTGACCAAGAGATGACATTAAAAAAATTATGACACCTAACTTTTAATAAACTTATAAACAAGTATAAGTACCAACTTCCATGTTTCCAATTTAAAAAATGATAAACCTCTACAATCTTTCATTCCCTATTTAACTGCTTTAGGGGATGAACTGTCAAAATTTCTGCCTTAGGAGTACTAAGGCAGAAATTTTGACCCGTCCTTACAAAAAGAACTCCTAGGCAAAATTTCAAGCTTCTACAGTTTTAGACCCAGCTGTTCCGAATGTGCCTTGTTTTTCAGTGAATTTTATGGTATCCATATCATAAAGATGTCCATTCCAAGGTTGCCTGGAAGAGATCGTAGAAAGCGATAAGGCCGCCCGTTGTATATATTTAGTATTCGATTTAAAAAAATTGTTATGTATTTTTGTGGTTTACAATAATTTTATAAATAAATAATTAAAGGATATAAGTAGGTTAATACTAGTAGGTTTCATTATAATAGTTTAGGGAACTATATGACACGGTCGGCGCAGTGGCTGAGCGATCGACTGCTGCGCTGCGTGTCGCGGGTTCGATTCCCGCACGGAACAAATATTTGTATTGCCTACAAGGTAGTTGTTCCTGGTCTGGCTGTTTGTGTATGTGAGTTTAAATGTTTGTAAACGCACTCACGATACAGGAGTAATTCCTAGTGTGGGAAAACGATAAAAAAAAACAGGTTGTGAATATGAACCAAGTTTTCCCACAAACCCTTTAAACCGTGCAAATATGTTGTATGTGCGGAAATCGAGACCACCGACCAATGGCTGGCAAAGAATGCAATTGCCCAGCTGCTGCGCCAATCAAAGTCAAAGCATTTATTTTAATTACCCCGATTACTGACTTTGAAATGAGCCGTCATCGGTTTGTATAATTCTTTTATCGTTTGAACAACACGACACACACACATACACACTGGATGCGGAAGGCGGAGGATAGGGTGTTGTGGCGCAGCCTGGGAGAGACCTATGTTCAGCAGTGGACTGCGGTGGCTGAGTTGTTTGAATTGTGTAACTTATTTGTGGAAATCCATGACAGTGAATCAAACATCTGTTTTGCGAGCAATGTGCCCTGCCCACCTGGAGTGGCGACCGCGTACCAGAAGACGTAGCGTTGGAAAGCCTTCCACAAGGTGGACCGACGACCTTGTGAAGGCGCAGGTACCCGTTGGATGCGAGAAGCACATAACCGGTCGAACTGGAGGTGCTTGGGGGAAGCCTATGTCCAGCAGTGGACATCTTTCGGCTGAAATGATAATGATGAAAATATTATGTAAAAATATTCCATTTTAGTTCCGCAAAAACTAGATCCAGGCTTCGATGCAGTATGCAGCGGAAAAGAATATGCACATGCAGATAAATGGTGCAATAATTATAATGCATGCAATCTAAACCTATACGTTTGCGTTTGTGCTGCATCCACAACCCAGTTGATGGGTAAAACTATACCCCTTGGTAAGACTGGTTGCCAGACTTTCGGGCTTCTTCTGAGTTTCTGTTCTTCGAAGTAACTATTAATAAAAATTTATTATGTTCTATAACCGAACAACACCGAAGGACCATCATAACACGAACTTGCAACACCAAATCTATTAACACGATCTTTTGACCCTACCACCTTTATGGTAACATGAATTCCAAACTAACAGCTCCACATAAAATTATACGGTCCAATATCTTTGGTGTACATTGCATGTCTGAACTAAGCTTTACATGCAGTGTTAACGTCTCTACAAGTCCTTCACGGTAAGTCAAGCTTGATTATTAAGCTTTGAGTTCACGAGTAAACATGCAACAGAAAGCGAAATTGAAAATTCGGCGGCGACGATCTGTTTTTCACTGCAACGTGTTTTTTCAGCATAATATTTTGTAGTAGCGTAACTTGCCATGGAAGTGGCGTAGTTTTGGGCCAACAAGATTTGAAATATAGTCGTGCCAATGGGATCAAGAAGAAGCGTATTAGACTTGCTGACAACTCGGACACAATACAGGGTGGCAGGGACATCGATGCGCAAACTAATAATAATATCCCTAGACATTTCACACAGCGCCATCTAGTCCCAAGCTAAGCAACCTAATGCTTGTGTTATGGTAACAAGATGGCTGATAAACTACTTATATACATTTTTTTTTTGTAATTACATACATATTATAGATAGAAAAACACCCAGACTCGGAACAAATACATGTAGGTCATACAAATATTTGTTCCGTGCGGGAATCGAACCCGCGACACGCAGCGCAGCAGTCAATCGCTTAACCACTGCGCCAACCGTGCCGCCAAACTGTAACCATGGATTCAGCACATGAGTTTAGACCCCATAGTGCCGAAGGTATTACACTTTTCTATAAAACAGAAGATTTTTGATAACCGACGAAAAGTTTCTTCGCTATGGGGTCTAAGGGGTTTTTTTTTATTATTTTTTTTAATGGTTACACTAACTTAGACTACCTTGGCTGCATACTTACTTGGCTTGGCTTAGCATGGCATATCAAAATAGCTTGGCTACGATGTTGATTATAAGCAATATGAGGCATGGTCTCTGCTAATTATCTACTCAATGCTTTTGTGCTGTGAGTACATTGCCCGGATTCCTAATGTTTATCGTGTGGGATCGGTATGAAAGTTACGTTATAAATTCTATTGAGATCATTACTTTATCAGCTAACTAGGTTTAAACTCTGATTTGTTGATCCTTATTATTTTGTTAATCATTTTCATCTTAAGAGGGAGATTTATCACAAAATACAAGTTATAATCAAAGAATTGAAATTTTTTATCTTTACTATAAAGTTAAAAAGAAAAATCTTTGGTTTTAATCATTATTATCTTTTTTTAATCATTATTACATGAATAACCCATTGGCTATTCTTGTAAAGCTCGTGCCGATACAAGAGAAGCAGATATTAAAGTTGGTACATTATTTCCTACTGTGAGAAATAATCAGGATCGTTAACAAAATACTTTTTTTTTCGTAGGTTGATTATGCAAGAGACATTTATCCAAATTAGGCGGAGAATCAGCACTTTTCGAACGTCAACATTACAAAAGGCAGTACCCCGTCGTTTTTGCGTCGAGGGTTAAAAATACAAGTTATAACCAAAGAATTGAAATTTTTTATCTTTACTACAAAATTATACATCTTTGGTTTTATTATTTGTAATCATTATTACATGAATAACCCATTGGCTATTCTTGTAAAGCTGCCAGGTCCGCTAGGCTCTATCAATCAATCAGCGTTTTACTTATAGGAGTAGGGTAGGAGTAGTGTAGGAGTAGGTTAGGAGTAGGGTAGGAGTAGGGTTGGAGTAGGGCAGGAGAAGGTTAGGAGTAGGGTAGAAGTAGGGTAGGAGTAGGGTAGGAGTAGTGTAGGAGTAGGTTAGAAGTAGGGTAAGAGTAGGGTAGGAGTAGGGTAGGAGTGAGGTAGGAGTAGGGTAGGGGTAGGGTAGGGGGTAGGACACCACACAAACAAAGTAGCGCCGGGCAGCTAGAAATAATTTATATGACAAAACAACGTTTGCCGGGTCAGCTAGTAATAAATAAACAATAAAAAACTTCTACTATTTATAATTTCTTTCTTTCTAACTAAATAAGAATAATTATAATTCGGTCAGTATACACACGACTTAGAAACTAGTGTTAATACTGCTAGAGAAACAACACAAACTATTTATTACTACGTCACAGTGGCATGTAGGAGTCTCCAATGCCCCGGTATGGGGCTGTCCCACCTATATGCTATAGCTTCAGGATGCTGTTGAGGTTGGTGCGTACCCAGCGCACGATGGGAGCGCATTGCTTGCGCATGATGCTGTAAAAGCTATCTATTCCCGCCTCTGAGCACATGCCGGAATCACTGCAGTAGCGTAGCATCCCTATCAACACCCTGGTTGTGCAATCGCATGTCACCGCTGACATGCATCAGACTATAATGTCACAAGCCTTCTCTCTGTGAGAGGGAGTGGGCCGTCATCAATCACCCCTGTTAAGCGCGAGTTGGACATGATTTTAAAAATTCAGTTGGAGAGGTTATCGGGCCCAACATTCGATAAAGTAGATCCGACACCCGACAAGTGGGGACGAACCGTTGAGACCTTTGACATTTTCTTTAGGAAGTGATCTTGTTCAGTGGCCTTCAGTCGATGCAAAGGTGTTGTGAGATCCGTGTGGATTCCGGACCTTTGCGGATTGTGGATAAAGGAGGCTGTTTTTGTGAAGATGAATGGCAGGTGCCGTTAGTGAAGATGACAGGCAGATTGAAGTTGATCGTTTTTGTGGAGTATTTGCCGAGTGGATTCTTATATAAGTCGTTACGATGATTTTGGTTTAAAAAGTTGGAGAAAAAATCTAGCCTTATTGGTAGATTCCTCAATCAATATTGACGTGTCTTCAGAAATAATCGTTGTTAAAAATAAAAATGCTGTTTAAGTGTAAAATAAACTGTTTTATTGAATTTGTTAAACAGGAGCGCTATGTATTCGTGTGTGTTGTAAATAATAATTTAGTATAGATTTGTAAAAGTACCGCACTGTTGCATTGGGTACATACACCTGTAATAATAGTTGTAAGGGAGATTTAAAAAAATCCTACTTTTTATGGATGGACGGATGGATGTTTGTTACTCTTTCACGAAATTTGGCACGCAGATGATGATTTATAACCAGGATTAAAATATCGGATACTTTTTATCCCGATATTCCCATGGAATGGAAACTTATGCGGGTGAAACCGTGGGGCGCAGCTAGTAAATAAATAAAAGGAAAAAAAACAAGAAGAAAATAAACAAAGGTTGCACCAAAGACAAAGAAAATCAAGTAGCCAGTATTCATATCAATTAGGTAGGTTCAAGGTTTTATTGAACAATCGTAGTTATAAGAAAAGGCCGCCAAGATTATGAAGCCTTTACAGAAAAAAAAAATGCCCTCAGAGCTATTTCGAAGGATCCGTTACACATTTCCAAATGCGCACACTGATCTGGTTTCGGACACAAAGAGCGAGCATGTAATCGTTACTTCAGGTGATAAGGTCAGTCAGACTGCCTCGTGGTCTAATAGTAGCAAGCGTTACTGCTGAACATGAGGTCCTGGTTTCGATTCCCAGGTCGGGAAAGTGTTATTGGATTTTTCCATCAGGGCATTCTCAGTAGCAGTCTGGATCTGTGCCCAGTTGATGGCCATAGGCTCCCCCCTATGATGTGGGACTCAAACATTACAAAAACACATTACATTCCCAAAAATCGGAGTAAGTGGCGGGAAACCTTGAGCCGAATCACATTAGCCAAGAAACTATATGAGGACCATGACCGCTCTGACAAGAGTGCTGCGAAGATGAAACATAACTGGTAAAATGTGGGTGTACTGAAGGTACCCTCTGCCTAACCCATCGGGTATCACAGTCTGATGTTGATTATGTCCGGTCAGAAGCCAATCGTTTTGTGTCAAATTAGCTAGATTACAAGCCGACAAAGTACATACAGATCCGTGTCTGATTAAACGTTGACATGCACCTTGCACACAAAGCTATAAATTATTTTAATTCTAACGTTAACACCTACATGACGTCTAAGCGGCTATTAAAGGGCCGTATCTACACATCCTGATGAGTAATGTTGACTGTTTCAACTTATAATTGATTTTAATAATTATGTTATTAGTTACACATTCTAGAGGCTTGCCCGAGGTCACGTACGAGAGATGTGATTGTATAAAGATTGTCTACATCCGTTTCCGGTAAGATTGAAAACCGTCTCTAACAAAGAAAACTTTTTTGATAAAAAAAAACAACCAACTTCCAAACACGACGCTACAAAGTGAAAAATAACTTTAATTTCGGAAGTCGGTGTCGTTGGGTTCGCATTTTCGTTGTTTGCCACCGACACCGACTTCCGAAATTAAAGTTATTTTTCACTTTGTAGTGTCGTTTTTGGAAGTCGGTTGTTTTTTTTTATCAAAAAAAGTTTTTATTTTTCACTTTTAAGTTGTAATTTTTACCAGTAATTTTGGTTTAAAAACCAAACTACTAAACCGTTTTTGATGAAATTTCTATGGGACCATTTGGGAAGTATGCCCTTTCCAACAAAAAAATAATTTTTCAAATCGGTTGGCAAGACAAATGTAAAAAAAAAAATGCAAACATCCGAATTGAGAACCTCCTCCTTTTTAGGGTTCCGTAGCCAAATGGCAACGGAACCCTTATGGATTCGTCATGTCTGTCTGTCTGTCTGTCTGTCCGTCCGTATGTCACAGCCGCTTTTTTCCGAAACTATAAAAGCTATACTGTTGAAACTTGGTAAGTAGATGTATTCTGTGAACCGCATTAAGATTTTCACACAAAAATAGAAAAAAAACAATAAATTTTGGGGGTCCCCATACTTAGAACTGAAACTCAAAATTTTTTTTTTCTTCAAACCCTTACGTGTGGGGTATCTATGGATAGGTCTTCAAAAATGATATTGAGGTTTCTAATATCATTTTTTTCTAAACTGAATAGTTTGCGCGAGAGACACTTCCAAAGTGGTAAAATGTGTCCCCCCCCCCCCCCTGGAACTTCTAAAATAAGAGAATGATAAAACTAAAAAAAATATATGATGTACGTTACCATATAAACTTCCACCGAAAATTGGTTTGAACGAGATCTAGTGAGTAGTTTTTTTTTAATACGTCATAAATCGTAACGTAACGGAACCCTTCATGGGCGAGTCCGACTCGCACTTGGCCGGTTTTTTAGAAGTCGGTTAAAAAATAATGTCTGATTATAATTTATGAGGCCGTGGGTAGGATAGGCTATAATTACAGGAAACTTGAAAACAATAACTCAGAGTTCCATTTCCTTTAGAAGTAAGAAGAAAAAGTTAGAAGTAAGTGCATAGTTTGAATGTATGTATAATAAAAATATACCACATACGAGTAGCAGAAAGGAGGCCGGGATATTAAAATCCGTGCTGGAATATCACATTGTGAAAATTAATTTCATCCATATTTCACTGGCCTGCCATATATTCATCCTTTACTTCTTTCTGCTAACTACATAAGTAAATTTATTCCTACCTACGAAAATGAACTAGTTTAAAATCGGATCAGACTTCCAAATTATGTAAATAATTTCACCTCAATTTTAATAGTTTTCGCTACATACTCGTACATCAATTCTTCACAAAATGAGTGCAAATAACATGTTGCTCTAAGCAAACTTATAATCTAACCTCTTTCAACACAACTCATACAATTAGGCTTTATTCAGACTGCGCAAGTCGAGATAATCTTTCTAGTACATGCCCATAGCGAATCTAGTCTGCTTGCCATATAAGTGATTATCTGAAGAAGTGTTTTGCTGCGATAAACCTGCCTCAAATATGGTAATATGGTATGCATAGAAGAATGATGGCTGTTTGACATTTACTGTAGCGATCTGGAGAGTGAAGGTGACATGCACGCACAAAGAACTTTGTGCGGTTTAGGGCGCCTTTGTATGGGGCGGGTGGAACGCCCACACCACATCTCAGCGACAAAATGTGGGCCAGCAGTGGTTACATGTGAGTTGTGTCGCTGCAGCTGCCTGCTTCTTGCAGTTGGGCTGTGGTAGATACAAAATCAAACCAAATGGATGGACGAAAAATTTTATCGTACCGTATTCTGGACTCCCCTCCACGATCATGTACTAAATCCATGGCAAAAGTATGTACCTTGTATCCTTGGGCGTCCTTGGGGCGTCCCCTCCCGACGAGGCAAGTACTTATCCAATTAAACCATAAATATTAGTTTACAGTCTACACGCCTTTACATAAATTATAACCATTAGTTATTTATGTAACACAGAAGCTGCAGAATTTAAGTAACAGATCACCGGTCCATAACCTATCGGTATACATCGACCCGTTTTACTCACCTCCGTGATACTTTAAGTAACCGATAAGTTTAAAACGCTTCATATAGATATTAGTGTAAACTTAAAATATTTGTTAGAAAATATGGGTATTTCGTTGTTATCGCTCTTAAATAAACATGTATAAGAAAGGTGTGGTCATATTTAAGATTGTGATACTGACCATCAATGAATTACTTAACTACTTTCTCAATGGGACCAACATCATAATCGCAAAAATATAATCAGCCGTCTCATACTTTTGAGTCTAGTAGGTTTTTTTTCTCTTTATTCCTTTTGGGGTTTTTATCTAAACAGGTATGTCAACCCCATCGTGCCTTTTACTATTGTTACATTAAACCTTATAATTAACAGATAAACTATACTAACCAGTTAAACAATTATATAAAACACTTGGGGTAAGGATAGACGTCATCGATGAAGGACTGTTATTAAATGACTTAACTTTTTGGCACCTTCTGAAATTGGTTGGGATAAAATTGATTGTATTAATCCTACGTCAAGCCTATGTAAGTCTAATTCTTTCAAAAGTGACTCCCTCTCGCGCCTGTTGCGGACACAATCCATCAGCAAATGCTGCACGTCCTCAATCGGGTCTAGTAGGTATATAAGTTTTTTATAGGAGAGTTGATAATTTTTTTCAGAAGAAGTTGTTCAGTTTGATAGTCTGAATGAACTACCCTTAAATATGATCACTCCTATCTGATACATGTTGTACAAAACGGACGGCTGTACACGTCAAATACCAAAAATATTTTCGCGTTGTAAAATGATAAAAATAGTCTCTTCTCGAATCCGTTTTTTTTAATGGAAAATCATCAAATGACCTCCCGCTCTGGGCTGAGCGGGAGGGCGTCTCAGACTTTTACTGACTAAAACCCACCCGTGTCCCTTCAGTTGCCTGTGCCGGGGACCACGGCTTCTCGAATCCCTTTAGTTGCATTTTGAAGGCTAACAAAAGAATATATTGCTGAAAACGACACGACAAGAAAAAACTTAAAATAGGCTCGCCAGCTATTTCATGGGACTTAAACATAACTTGTGGAATGCTGGTACACCTACAACAGGTTAAATAGTTAAAAGGTTAAAAAAAAAAATGGTCGTGAGCACTACTGCTGAGCCTGGGGCCCTGGGTTCGATTCCCGGAATCCGGAACGGGCAGTGTTCATGGGTTTTTCCATCTAGTATTTCTCAGTAGTAGCTCAAACTTTGGATTTACGCGCGGTTGATGGCGATAGGCTCGCTCTCTGTTACTTGGGATTTAAATATAACTGACGAAATGTGGTCGTTCTATAATAATAGATGCACCCCTGTCTTACCCTTTGTGGAATACGGATGTGATGTTAATAGATGCACCTCTGTCTTACCCTTTGTGGAATACGGGTGTGATGTTTACCCTTTGTGGAATACGGGTGTGATGTTAATAGATGCACCCCTGTCTTACCCTTTGTGGAATACGGGTGTGATGTTAATAGATGCACCCCTGTCTTACCCTTTGTGGAATACGGGTGTGATGTTTACCCTTTGTGGAATACGGGTGTGATGTTAATAGATGCACCCCTGTCTTACCCTTTGTGGAATACGGGTGTGATGTTTACCCTTTGTGGAATACGGGTGTGATGTTAATAGATGCACCCCTGTCTTACCCTTTGTGGAATACGGGTGTGATGTTAATAGATGCACCCCTGTCTTACCCTTTGTGGAATACGGGTGTGATGTTTACCCTTTGTGGAATACGGGTGTGATGTTATGTTATGTTACTGGCAGGATCATTCCCGCATCCAGAAGATTCCGTCTACCTTCACTAGGTAATCGGTTCACAACGTGGGTGACCTGTCCAAGAATTAAACATTGGCCAATATTTAAGTAGAGTTCATTCTACGAGGATTTAATATTTTATAGCCTGTCCGATAGTATAATTTATACAGAACGCAGTCTCATCAACTCGATGGGCTAATTAAAAAGTCTATTTAGCAGGCTAGACGTAACGAAGGCACATACCTACTTGGACCGAATGCTAAAATAGTAAAAAACGTAGTGATAGTCAAAGGTCGTTCACTTACAAGTAATAAGTTAATACTTACAGCTTGAATTGTAAAAATATTAACAGTACTATTTCATCATAATTCTCTCGCCACTTTAGATTCAGTGGAGCGCAGAGCTAAGAGACTCATTGGCGATAAAAAGCTGGTGGAGGCAAAGCTTCACAGTTTGGCTCACCGGCGAAGTGTTGCCTGTCTGTCCGTCTTCTACAGACTGTACTTCGGGGAGTGTGTTCAAGAACTACATGAGCTCATCCCGCCTTCACCTTTTTACCATCGGGAGTCCAGACGCACTGCGGGATACCACCCCTATTTGGTTAATATACCTTATATACGCACTAAGCGCTTCTCGTCATCTTTTCTGATGCGCACAGCCAAGGAGTGGAATCGTCTGCCTGCGTCTGCATTCCCGAGTTCATACAACCCGAATCTCTTCAAGGCGAGAGTGAATAGGCTTCTTCTGGGCAAGCTCGTTCCACCGTAGATCTCATCCCTGCCTCTGGGCTGGATTGAGGTCAAGAGTGAGCTCATTGTCAATAAAAAAAAAAAAAAAAATTGAAAATAACAAACCTATTTGATTGTACTTTTTTTAGATGCCATTTAGAAATTTTGAAAAGCCCGGAGTCATGGTTTCTTTGTGTCATGCATTTTGGTACCCTAGCAGCCTGTATTGTCGTTAAGGCCTAATGTTTCAGGATTGGTTAGTGCGTTCCAAGTTAGTCAGAAGTCGCTCGGTCAGTATTGCCTTGGTAAACACTGGTGAGTAGGATCGGCTGCGAAGCTACGGCTGTCACTATGAGACTGTTATGAATGTTAATTGCCTGAATAAAGTCTTAGCTGCAACTGCAAAGGAGGGGTCCTGAGTTCGTTCCCCAGGTTGGAAAAAGTGTTATTAGATTTTTCAATAGGATCATGAAACATTGTAATAGGAAGCCTGGAGTCTGGATTTCTGATCTGTATGGCATTAGCTTTATTATCTATAACATACGACTTAACTGGCGAAACACGTGTTTATTATACACCTGTGCCTGACCCTCCGGGGATTACAGCCGTGATGTTATTTTATATAACTAGCGAAATGTGGGGGTTTACATCACCCTTTCTTGAAATGCAGGTGTGATGTTGTATTATGGAAATATATATTTATATATACTTTATTGTACACCACAAAAATACATAGCATAAAAAATACATAAAACACTGCAAAATATACAATGGGCGGCCAAAATAAAATAAAAAAAATAATAAACCAATTTAGCAACTACTTAGCTTGTACCCATCAATCCATCAAGCTTCAACAGTACCTACTGTACATAATATGACGACATCCGATGCCCCTTAATTAAATTATGAGCATATATAGGTATATGGTATAACGGGCATCGCATGTCGTCATATTACAGTAGGTACTGTTGAAATATAAATTAAATAATTGCCACGTATGCAGCCATTAAGTGAGAAGATACAACTATACTAATTACATAATTATAGTGATATAGAAATGCGTTGATTGTCAGTTTGTTTTATTCTATCCACCTGGAAGATTTTCCACTTGTTTTTTTCTGGTCTAGGACTCTTTATTAAGGCAAAAGTCTCCACAGAATAAGTGCCTGAAGATGGACGGCGCCACCGAGGTCGGCCTAGAAAGCGGTGGCGAGATGACCTGGACGCGTACCGCGAGGGCTGGTTCGAGGGGCCCCGGGAAAAGAGTTCCTAGAAGGATTTGGGGGCCTTTGCCCAGCAGTGGGACAGAGTAGGCTAAAAAAAAAGGCTACGATGAAAGCTTTTCCAGATATCTAAATCCTCTTCCTTTAATAAAACCGAGCTGACTTGGATTTTGCTGTGTTATCAAATAACTAAAATGATTAATGCCTGATTCCAGTCCAGGAAATTCCACATGGCTATCTTTGTATAAATATTCAACCTACAAGAAACTGTTTGACAAGAGTTAGCGTTACCCATGCCTGTTATATTATCTATTCAGAAGCCTGTCTTCCAAAGCTAGGCACCCAACTGCGCTCAAACCATAACTTAATCTCGAGCGTAGCCGCAGGCAGACACTAGTTCAATCAACTAAGTTCAATAGGTTAGTTCACCATTTCACTATCATTAGACATTTTAAGTGGTCGTAAATTTTGTAATCTTTGCCAACGATGCATGCTTCCATACCAGGAATAATACTTCGGACAGCATCTTTTACATTCACCTTAGCTAATTAATTCATTGACTTTGCAACCTAATTAATTACCGTGAAGTAGTTCAGTATTACTATTGTAGGAATGTATCTTTTATTGCGAGTATTCTCATTGTTTTTCTAGAAGTGCCGACCGAATAATAGTGCTTGGCAAGAAGTTAACAGTGAGAATGTTCTTATAAAACGAAGTTCTTTATCCCGGCTTGCGGTAAGAATAAACTGGTAGAAATCGTCACCTAACGAAAAAGTATTATGTCCCATGAGATCTATCTCAAGCCGAAGCCGGGTGCTGAAGCCGATAATGAGATCAAAATAAACGCTCGCTTCGTTCGCTCGGCTCGTGCGTTGTGTGGTCACAGTTCTAATCTAACCTAAACTAGCTGTTTCCATTTATAAAGATATATGCGTGTTACGTTGCAAATTTCACTAAACTCTAAGAGAATTATACACTATACCTACATGTCAATAAATATTAAATACTAAAATGGATTCTAACGTAACCTACAGTTCTGGTAGTAGTTCGTTTTTCATTCATCGTTCGTGAACATAGATACGAGTATAGGCATAAATTTGACTTGATTCAGAAAAATTCAAGCTTATTTTTTTAAAATTTTTTTATTCATAAACTTACAAAGAAGTACGCAAATGACATCAAATAAAAGTGCCTTTTTAAATTATATAATTCCCAAAAAATCTTGTCTTTGTATTTTTTTTTTTTCATAACAAATCATCTGAGTAAATGTTTTTTGTCTAAAGAATGTTTGCTGTAATAAATCATTTGATTAAAGACCAAATGCCTTATTGACATTATCCTTGATAATATTATGCCGAGTAAAAATTTGACCAAATGAAAATGTGCGTACTAAAATCATTCCAAATATTGCATTGGCATAAAAAAGTTGTTTGTTTGGATAATGAAATGTTGTCAAAATAATTGTGGCAAAACCGCAGGCTCCCGAGTGGGACACATCGACTACAAACTTAGCTGGCAACCCCATATCGAAGCCTTATGTACAGATGCCAGCACATCAAGCTACTACAATCTGTCAAATTTCTTTGATAAATTTTCAATTTTATCGCTAGAGCATTAAGGTTCAAAGTTGACTGGGAAAATTTGACAGTTTTGGGTAGCTTGACCTGCTGGCGTCTGTACAAGGATCAGAAAATTAATTTATATATTTAAGGAACTGAGGCACTCTGCTGATCCCGATGTAGATGGTTGATGGTTTACTAGAGTCTTTGCCAGTCCATTATTTTATACTGTATCCCGGTTTGGGGCGGAACCTACAAAACCTCCTTACTCAAAGTTGAAAGAGCTCAAAGGGCGATATTGAAAGTCATGCACTTTAAGCGCAGGGACTTTTCAACCAATCAACTTTATTCAGAAGCCAAAGTATTGACTGCGAGACAGCTTTTTGTGCTCCGCGCTATGCTGCGAAGATACTCTACGCTACATCTAGATCTTGCTAAGCTTAAAAGACGCAAAAGCACTCCCGGTCCCGTGTGCGATATAATCCAATGCCGTTCCAAGTTTGCCAGCCGACAGTATATGTGGCAACTAGCTCTCGACTGTATAATATAATACATAAACTTATACCCATATACTCCCCTAACTAAACACGAAGTCAAAATCAAACTTACAGATTGGTTGCAGAAGTTAACGTATGACGATACCGAAAATCTTATTACAGTTGTCTCTTAAATGAACTAATGCTGTATTTAAATTAAGGCGCTGTTAGTTTAATTAATGTTGTATAACTATAAGTACCTGCATGACACTTAATAACAGTTGTATGTCATACCTGGAGGAACCTTAGCTCCTAAAACACAGGCTTTTGGCCTAGTTTAGGAGGCATCAGTTTGCCCTTTAATGTGACTCTATTGTACAATATATTTAAAAATATACGAGTATTACCGTCAGTTAAGATGCCTCCAAGATTACGTAATTAAAATTCAATGGAACTAATTTAATTATAGTTCCACAAAGTCAACTCATCGACGTTTTCGTTGCTGACATAATAATGTAGTTACACATGGTAAATAATATTTAATGATGTATTTATAGGCATTTTCAGGTTGCGAGATGGGCAGACGACATTGTTGCCATCACGGGCAAAACCTGGTTAAGCTGGCACAGGAGCGTGGTGATTGGCACAAGAAAAGAGAGGCCTATGCCGGGTGAAGTCGGGCTGTGGATGATGATTTGATGTGTGATGATGATTTATAGGCATCGGCACTATAAATTATCCAGCCCAGAAGACCAATAGGTGCCAGAGTTTCTTTAAGAGATTTATTTAAAGATATTGGTATTCTCACGGTTGCATCACAATTTATCTTCGCCAACATCCTATATATTAGGCAAAATTTGCACTTGTACACTAAAAACAGTGATATTCACAGTGTTAACACTAGAAATAAGGACAAACTACGTGCCCCCTTTCACCGGCTTCATAAGGTTCATAACTCATTTGTTGGGCTTGGTATAACCTTTTATAACAAGATACCGTCTTCTTTGCTAGACTTGCCTTTTAATGCGTTTAAAGCTCAAGTAAAATCCAACCTTTGTTCAAAGGCTTACTATTCCATCAACGACTACTTACACGATAAGAATAGTTGGTCGCCCTAATTAACGCAAGACAATGTTCATGTTCTTTCTCCAGAATTAGCTTAGGTACTGACAGGTTACTGTTATTAGTATTAACTCATTTATTTCACATCGATGGTCCTAGTTCATCATCTGTGACTGCAAGTGACAGCTATGTGACGAACCCAGCAATGCATAAATATGTAAGCTGTCACGCCCTTTATGCCTGGAGGCTTTTATTTAGGTAGTGAGTTTTTATTTTTATTAATTATTTTTTAGCTTGAGTACGTATAGTTTTTATTATATTTGTTGGTATATTGGCGTGGCTAGCTGACATAATATGGCAAATAATTTAAGCTTCTTGTAATGTTCATTACTGAACATAGGTTCCTAGTATTGTATACATGCAACTATATTTTAACTAAACAGACAGCTGTGCTGCTGGGGAGTTTGTTCCGCCACTTCTTCTTCCCAGCGATAGCACTAGGAAGTGGCGAAGGGCGGGCGTTTTTGGGGGACTGTCTTTTGTAATTTTGACGTTCGAAAAGTGCTGATTCTCAGCCTAATTTGAATAAATGACTTTTGATTTTGATTTTGATTTCAATCCTCGTAATTTAAAACGTTCAAAATCTAGTCGCAGTCTCATCTCGGCGACAAAAAAAGGTCAAAAACTTGTCAAAATGTAGGGAAATTAAAAGTATTTTTGTCAGATTAAGACTGAGCTCAGACTGTGAACGTTTTTAAAATTATGAGAATTGCCCCTCTGTCTGTGATCGTTTTTAAAATTACGAGAATTTCCCCTCAGGTCGTTAGCCGTAGTGGCGTAGTAGGTCGTGATGGATAGGACAACCTGTTAACTCGTAAAAAACTCCTCTCATATATTTGCAGCACGTGGGGTGACTGCGCGTTCCACTGGAGATCCCGGAGCCGCACCGCATGTACTGTTAAGGATATTAAATTTGATTTACGAACAATTCAAGCAGATTAATTTCCCTGATTACATCTACTGAGGATAAACACCAAGAAAGTTTTATCTGAGAAAATCTTCTGGCAAAAAACAATCATGAACCGAGCTCAGGAAATACCTGGACTGTTCCAGATATTTGCTGAGCTCGGTTCATGAGTGTCGGTCTCGGCTTAGGCGAAGAAATTCCATGTTATAATAATTATGATTTTCAATTACAAGCATCCAACGTGTTACGAGCCTTGATGTCGTGTATAACGGGCTGGTTTCTGCAACTTCATGTCCAAGCGTACGGGAACGTTGATGTAATAACCATTTGCTTTAATAGTCATTAAAGCATGAAGTTACGATGTTTGAATAATCAATAAAATGTCTTTCAACGGAGGTGTTGATGGCATCAACTTACTAAGTTTCCTTTAGAATTATTAATTTACTTGAAGTTAGGCGAGTTGTTCAACAAGTGACCCAGTGAGTTACTGTACAGACGCCAGCACATCAAGCTACTACAATCTGTCAAATTTCTTTAATTGATTTTTAACTTTATCGCTAAAGCGGTTCAAGGTTGATTGGGAAAATTTTACAGTTTCGGTTTGCTGGCGTCTGTATCTTAATTTTAAGTAATTGATGTGGTCTCCTATAATTGGAAGTGTATACTTGTATTTGTCCCTGTTCTATGAATACTTGCATGTAATTGTGTAGTCTCTGTTGGAGAAATATGTGACGACAGCCTGTAAAATCATTTACGGTTCGGATGCGTTGGAACGAGGTGTTCCGGCAGAGAACCAAAATTATCAACATGCCTCGCCGAATAAGCAAGCTGAAGTGGAAAAAAGCCGGACATATTAGCCGCAGAACTAAGACGTGTTTTTCAGTGGAGACCACGAATAGGCAAACGCAAGGTAGGTCCTGAGGCAAGGTTGATTGAGGATTTTCGCAGGGCTGGTAGCAGCTGGATGAGAGTTGTAAAAATCGAGCTGGATGACGTACAAGCGGAGGGACCATTATTCAGAAGTGGACTGCTGTGATTATGATGGATGCGGCGGATTTGCATGTGGAGTTGTGTTAATTTTTTGTTTCTAATAATTACAATCGCTGCAGAAAGCACAAATTATTGAAAGTCTTATTATGTCGTACTGTAGCCATCTCCCCTTTACCGCGCATGTTGACGAAGCTCATCGCTCTCGTGGAAACCAACCCTGGATTGGCCTTGTTTGCCGATGAATGGGCGACGATAATATTAGATAGTTTGCGCTTCTGTTAGATGATAGAGAAGAAATCAGAATCAAAAGTCATTTATTCAAATTAGGCTGAGAATCAGCACTTTTCGAACGTCAAAATTACAAAAGACAGTCCCCCAAAAACGCCCGCCCTTCACCACTTCCTAGTGCTATCGCTGGGAAGAAGAAGTAGCTTAACAAACTCCCCAGCAGCACAGCAGTCTGTTTAGTTAGAATATAGTTTCATGTATTTTACTTTTTTTTTTTTACTACTTTTAAACTTAAATTATTTGCCATATGTCAGCTAGCCACGCCAATATACCAACAAATATAATAAAAACTATACGTACTCAAGCTAAAAAATAATTAATTAAAATAAAAATAAAAACTTACTACCTAAATAAAAGCCTCCAGGCATAAAGGGCGTGACAGCTTACATATTTATGCATTGCAGGATTAACTTAATTTAGTATTATAAGAAAGGATTAACTTAATTTAGTATTATAAGAGGTCCTTGGCAGCTTTGAACAGAGAGAAGTTGAAAGAAGGTAGGGATGCCTTTTCCCAGCAGGGGGACATCACAGGCAGATAATAATATAGTATTAATGGCTAATTTGCTGTACTAAATACATATACAAGGTGGCAGGGACATCGACGTGCAACCTGTTACTGTGGATTCAGCAGTGCGATTCTGTAACCATCTCACCGTGATAACTTAAGTGAACTGAGCGTGGAGTGAGCTGTCATTCCAACTAATGCTAGGGATTGATACTATTGACAGCTCACTCTAAGCTCACTTCACCTAACTTTTCACTTTCACTTTTTTTGAATAAAAAATTTGCTGTTCCATACAATTTGGTGGTGTAGGTATTGCACTTATCTATTAAACAGTTTTTTTTTTAATACCCGCAAAAAAAAATCTACGTTAGGGGTTAGAATCATGTTCTGAATTCAAGATTACAGTTTGCGCGTTGATGTCCCTGCCACTCAATAACTAACTAAATCAAGGCGTGAACCACAACTGACTCTAAATCCAAATTTGAACTGATATTATTTAGATCGTATGCCTTTAAAGGACCAAAGAGAATGCCAACTATAATATTATGCAAACAAAAAGCCAAGAAAACTAAAGCTTTCTTAACTCATGATTGATGTCAGTAAAAAGTCTGGTTTGGCCGAAAATTTGGCCAATCATATGGCCAATCAATTGTATGAACACATATGGCCAATAAATGGCTACTGAGAAGTTATTACTGAGAAGATGAGTATTAAAAGAATGTTTCAAAATCTTTCGGGTTCTCACGATAATTGGAAATACACAGGAGGGTTTTGCGTCGAGCTAAACAATGCTTTTATGTTTAAGGACATTTAAAATGATTATCTTTTTAGGTTTTGAGCTAAATGCTTTATGTATGATGGAGATTTTTGCCCAGCAGTTGGAGGAGCTTACAAAAAATCAAAATCTAAAATCATTTATTCAAATTAGGCTGAAAGTTAATTTTTGAACGTCAAAATTGCATAAGACAGTCCCTCAAAATGCCAACCCATCAATACTTCGTAGTGATTTGGCTGGGAAGAAGAAGTGGCGCAACAAAGTCTCCTGAAACACATTTTCTGTTATGTTAGAAGAACTTGATTCTATACGTTTTTTTTTTTTTTGTTAGCCCTTACTTTCCCACTGCTGGGCAAAGGCCCCAAAATCCTTCCAGGAACTCTTTTCCCACACCACCTCAAACCAGCCCTCGCAGTACGCGTCCAGGTCATCTCACCATCTTTTTCTGGGCCGGCCTCGGCGGCTCCGTCCATCTTCAGGCACCCCCAACCCATTGTGTGGAGACATTATATAATATTTATATTCATACAACATAAAATTAATTACTAAACAAAGAAAAAAAAATATGAGTTACTTTACTACCTGATTCTCATAATTTACAATATACATTCAATTAAGTTCTGACACCTTAGTACGTATTGAAAGTTCATGACATGTACAAAGGAATGATTAACACATCTTACATTCTTCGGAACACTCGAAAGAGATGTGTCTACGCAGTAGCCTCCTCATAATCTGCTAGCCTAGCCAAATAGGTTGTGATCGGCTTCCAGTCTGACCGGATGTAGCTGATACATGGAGCGACATCAAGCAGTAGCCACCTGCCACTCTTTAAAGGAAAGAAAACCTTAATGATGAATAGAAATATTTTATTAATAATTAATTAAAAAGGACTATGAGTACTAACGGATATCCTGGGATGAATAATGAGCTCATCTGAGATCATAGCAAATCAAATGATCTCATGCGAGGTCACTAGATCTTAATCTAGAAAATTTCAAATTGTTGTTCCTAGAATATACAGTAATGTTATTGTTGAGTGCTCTGAAAGCTTAGTATTTAATTGAAATGGTGTAATATTAAAATGTTAAAATGTGAAACATGATTTGCACATCGATCAAAACATGTAGGCTGTCAAATGTGTAAGTACCATTTCGGTATGTGCGAGCATGTATTTTAATTTTGACAGAAGACGGTCGTTTTTAGAGCGATCGTCGTTTATGTTTACATTGATAGACGAATAAAAAAATAAACATTAGGTAAACTTGAGCATGGCTGGATATTTATGTGCTTTTATGTCAAAATTGAATGCACAAAATTAAAATAAATAAAAAACAACAAAAACTAAATAGGCTAGCTCGATATTTTGTCGTTATCTGTAAATCTCAGACCAAAACAGACTCGGAAACCTCATTTTTTATGGACGAGAAGAAACTGGAAAATAATTTCGAAAATTTCTTTTTTGGCATCTCAGTTCATCATCTTAGCCCAAAGACTGCACTGCTGGACATGGGCTTCCCCAATCATCGGCAGGCCGACCGTGCTAGCTTTGAATTTTTTTTTTCGTCCTTCTTATTGTTAGCCAAAAGACATCCATTGCTGGATAAAGGCTTCCCCAATCATCGGTAGGCCGACCGTGCTTGTGCTTCCCATATATGCGCTTCTCGGATCTTTAGTTTGGCTGCACATAAAACAAACCCGTATGTTACTCCTAAAAGCGTCGTAATAATTATTGTCGTCACAATAACTAAATAGATAACACAAGTTCGCCTCTGCGCAGTTTCCTAACGTGACTGTAATGGGCGCTTATTTATAGGGTTCCGTGCAGCCGCCATCAAAACGCTCAAATTTTATCATATGTAAACTAATTTTAAGTTGTCAGCTGTCACTTTCAAAACCATTGTTATATTGTTGCAAGTACATAAACATAACTATGAAATAACTCTAAATGTTTATTACTAAGTACATTCAATATGTCAAGCATCACTGAATGTCAGTTTAAAGAATGCATCGTACGATATTGTCTGTATTTGTTGTACAAATAATAGATAGTTGTTCAAAAACAGCACCTCGGCAGCGGCCTGTGTCCCAGCAATGAGAATATTATAGGTTGATTATATATTATCGTATGCTGTATGCTGTCGGTCAAATAATGGTTGGAAGAAGTTTATTGATAAGCACATGTTACAGAAGAAATCATCGACAGGGTTACAAACGTCATAATAAAAAAAATTGAATTTAGAAGCTACAACTACCTATATTCTTTTTCATAGCCAGTATCTAGCCAGTATGATGTTTCGAAATAATACTTTAACAGAAGTCGCCGTATAGCAGTGAGCAACATTGGTAACCAATGCTTGTTTCTGTATGAAATCTGGCATTTTCCGCAAAGTGGAGTAATTATAAGCTAGTAAAATAAGCTCATCGTTCTAGTTCGTAAAATACATACCTACATAATTATAAATATTATGCCAATCCCTCAAACGACTTTTAAATGCAAGGGATTCCAAGAAGCATTCATGTTCCTTTGTGAAGAAATAATTAAAGAGCTTATTTCGCTTTTAGTCTAATATTGATTCGAATCGACAATAGGGCACTGGCTGCGGTCGACTGGCCATCGAAAGGGCACAAGTACAAATCGATGTAAGTTACATAACGTAACATTCCGACAGCTTAGTAACTTATGTTGTGATCCCAATCTCAAGTTTAAATGTAAGTTTAACTAAATATAAACAATTGTTATTTGGAAAACAAGAGATTTATAGTATCTACCTTCTTGTTTACAAAATAATGTTAACAAGATTTATACCTCCATGGTGCTAATAGACACTGCAAAATTAAATAACAACTGTACCTACGCTTATTTTGATAAATACTTTTCTCGTATTAAACCCCGGTTTCAACTTTTTTCGCAGATTTACTTACCACAGCATAAACTATTCCTTGTGCCAACAGAAAAAAAAAAATAGTAAAATATTTCATTTTTCTTCTCTGAAACCCCTGATAATGTAGGTTTTTTTTTTATAAATGAGCATCTACAAACTTACTGGCGAGCGCTACTTCTAAGTTAGCCTTATTACTTTGATATTTAGTATTTTTAGGACACCAAACTGGGAATTATTTGAGGCTTACCAAAAGAGGCAGGTTTATTATATTCGAATGCCCATTAATATTTTTGGGTAATAAAAATGGAAATTATTTGGGGTTTCGACAAAATACATGTCATAAAAAACATCTGGTTTGTTCTAAAAAAAGTATACGGGACCCTCCACTAATATTTAAAAGCACACCATACCGCATAATCTGACATAATAAGCAGTTTGCAGAATGATGGACAGTTGGCAAAAAATAGGCAATATCACGCTGCAGGCCGGAGTTAGCTACTGACCCACTGATTCAGATAACATGTGTTTGCAGGATTTTGTAACGTTTCGTTTTATGGTGGGTTTGTGTGTGGCAATGTTCAGTGGTTAAGATGAGAACAGGCTGCGCGTTTTGTTCCCATGGGTAATGTATAAATAAGAGGCTTTTTTCAAGGTCAAGTTTAGGGCGACATGACCTTGACATTTCATGTTACACATGTTGAAGGCAGAAATTAAGTACTCGCTGCAAAATGGTGCTGTGTTTTGAAAACTATCTGTATACTAATAATAAAGCTGAAGAAATATTTTATTTTTGTTTGTTTGTTTGAACGCGGTTATCTCTGGAACCTGTCGGAAATGAAAACATCTTTTTGCATTTGATAGCCTAATTCTTGAGGAAGGCTATATTATTTAAAATCACGCTAGAACTTTTAGGAGCCGAGCAAGAAGAAATAAAGGCAGAAAGAATGCTAAGCGAAAATTAAGTAATAGCGTGGGCAGACGATGCGATGCGATGGATTGGATCGGGGGTCAAATTTCACGCGGACGAAGTCGTGGGCACGAGCTAGTTATTTTTATATAGGACAGTCTACACGAACCATGACATCGTTTCATTAAATTTTTATCGTTTTAATTCTTAAAAGGGTCATTGTGCTCATCCTTAATTAAATAAACAGTTATTAAATGAGCATTAATCAGCCTATAATGTCCCCACTGCTGGGACACAGGCTTGTGAGGAGACTGGGCCATAATCCACCACGCGGGCCCAGTGCGGGTTGGTAGATCTTTGAATTTTTGTTTTATATAAATGAGCATTAAATAAACCGGGTGTTATCTAATCTTTATAATCAAAAGAGCATGCTAACTACCCACAAAAATAAAAAGTTTAATCCATTACAGTTCTAGATAGTTATCTCTGAGTTCTCAGCGATAGAATTCTAAAGCTTAACACATAATTCAATAGGAGCAGTGCAGTGGCGGAGAATGGCCAGCGGTTATGCGACCGCGCCGGGTCGCGGGTCAAAGGCATTAATTAGGATGATATTCAATGTTTTGTTCGGGTTTTCTAGGAAAGGTTTTAGAGGTATGCTACTGTAGTAGAATGTGTCGTCGGTCTGGTGGTCGTCAGTGCGGCTGTGGAGTGTGGGGTCTTGACTTCAATCCCCGAATCGTACAAAGTGCCAAGCCTTAACACTTCAGAGTGTTTCTCCGACGTGTAATGTTATGAAATTTTTGTATGTACATAATCTACATAATAGGCTATTTTCCTAAAAAAATCTAATTGGTCCGTCAGTTAGATAATAAAAAAATATCGAACCCGTATTTTTTATTTTGTCAATTATATAAAGAATGATGAAGATATCGCCCGTTAAAGTTCCGCGTGACGTCACTTGCTTGCGACACTTTTTCAAGCAAGTGACGTCACGACCCCCCGCTCCCAAATTTTGACGCGCTTTATCTTTGTCATTTTTTGTTTGATTGACAAAAGAAAAAATACGTGTCCATTACTTTTCGATAGTCTGACGGACTAAACATAATTATTATTATTTTACCCAGGCAACTACCCTATTACGCGGATTCTGAAGAACCAGAACGATGTTTACAATCGTAAAAAGAATGAAAATACATTTATTTGCGGCAAACTTGACGCATAAAAAAGAATACAAACACAAAGAAAATAACAAGTTGGGGTAAACATGCGTCACATCAACGCAAAACGGCCATCGCTGGACTGACTGACTCGAATGGCTGGGACAGACTGGATGCGGAAGGCGGAGGACATTTATTGTGGCGCAGCCTGGGAGAGACCTATGTCCTTCAGTGGACTGCGATCATAGAAGATCATACTCGTATAAAGATCGGTGATGGAAGAAACTTTGATGTTATTGGCAATGCCGCTGTTCATCCTCCTTTTTTTTTCTCGCTGAGAAATGCTTTATGCATCCCCGTCTCGTGGGGGACGAGACGGGGTATGTAGAACTCCCTTTTGGAATGACAGTATATCCACTAAAACTCAGCGGTGTTGCCACATCGCCGTGATGGGAGGGCCATGGGAAACCGGCATAGCCTTTACTTCAACAGCTCTCCCAGCGCATGCCCATCTAGATGATATGGCGGGCCCCGCATGCCCCCCAGGTTGGAGGGCTACGGGAATTGCCGGGAACACCTGGCCATTCCCGTACCACACTGGTGGAGGCTTGTGGGATGCAGCCAACGGTGCACCCGTTGCCTGCTGGTCCCCACGCCCATCTAACTGGCGGGCCCCGCATGCCCCCCAAGTTGGGGGGCTACGGCCGCAGAGGATAGGGAGAGCGGCAACGACACACCGACACTCCTCTTCCCCTGCGGCCTCACCGCGTTCACCATCCAACGGTGGCGGCCCCGTCAAGGCCGCGGAAGGTAGGGAGAGCAGCAACGTCACACCGACACTCCTCTCCCGCCGCGGCCTCCAATCCTCAGCCGCGATGTCTGCTGTTCATCCTCCTGAGTTAACTTCTAACTATTTCAAGACATTCAGCGTCTTTTAAAACAGCCACGATAAGGCCCTTTATACACACACGTTTTTCTTGCTGTGAAAAACTACGTTGTATGCACGGTCTATAATGATTTGTATGGATCACTAAGGAAGCTTGTTGACAGACACGTTTTTTCTACGGCGCGGTTTACATGCCGTACCGTAAAGAAACCGTCCCGTGTACAAAGTGCCTAAGAAATCTACCTGAAAACTAGACAGCTAATCACTAATCATATAACACTAACGATACTAACAAAATGACCCGACGATGTTTTAATAAACAGTTCCAAGTTATTGTTGTTTAATTCTCATGTATCTGTTTTTTAATAACCGCTATGATTAATGACAGCACTAAACAGTTTGGACAGCATTCTTCAGAATATTGGACTTGATTTATTAGTCTGTTTGTGTATCATGGAGGTGAGTCATTTAAAAAGGTTTGTTATTGTTGGATTAGTTAATTATTAACGGACTTTCAAGGCATCTACGTAAGAGAGAACTGCTCAAAACCGTCATTTCTTTCACCGTACATCGTCAAGGAACGGTATGTCTTAGAACCAAAAGTTGGAAGACATGTGACATCCGCCAACCCGCACTGGGCCCGCGTGGTGGATCCTGTGGCCTCTAACAGAGAGGAGGCCTGTGTCCCAGTAGTGAGGACATTACTTATAGGCTGATTATGACGTAAGAGAGTTTGTTTCATTCCAACAGAACTGCTACAAAATGGGTACGGTGACGGTCCCGGACGCTTATGAACATCAGCTATACCACGGGCATTGCCAAGGGCCGTAGTCATCCTAGGACATCCCGGTTTCCTCACGATGTTTTCCTACACCGTTCTGCGAGCAGTGGTAATGAAATTATTTACACAGAGTAAAGCGTCTGATTGGGTTCGAACCCACGAAGACATGTGACATGCTCGCGTAGTGGATTAAAGCCCACTCCTTCTCGAAGAGAGGAGGCCTGTGTCCCAGCAGTGGGAATATTATAGGCTAATAATGTTGTCATCCTAGAAACAAAGCTGGAAAGTTTCATGTGCATTAACACCGTCACCCATCATACCCTTCAAACCTAAATACTGGATGGTGGTAGTGAATCGAGGATGGCTTAATACCAGTCATGTATGCTTAGCTCTACGCTGTTTATGACCAGGGGGCCTAACGAGGCCACTTTAAGCAATACCTCTAAAAGCTATTAATTTCCCGAATTCCCAGCAGATCATTAGCAATTCCTCTAATTTTCGTAAAATTTAATTTCATATTTGGTGTAAACATTGCCGCATGAAAAAAATAAAAACCGTAATTTTGTCGGTAATTTTTTCATTACAGTGTTTTTATTAATCAAACTGGTTTTTTTATTATTTATTTCTACAGTTTAAATTTTATTTCATTGTGATAGGTATATGAATTGCACACAGATCATATTATGAATTGTCAGTTTGTGAGCATTTTATGATTTTTTATATGATTCATATTGTCATCCTATTTTGATTCTGCCAAAGTGGCCTTTTTAGGCCTCCTGTATTTATTTTTATGAAAATCCGTTCTGCGGGGTAATCATAATAAGTAATAGTAAAAATACAATGTAACGGATTCGGTAAGCCACAAACTAAGCATCGCTTGTATCTTGTGGCTCTCATAATTTCGTAACACACCGTCAGTCAGTAGCAGTGGCTTTCATTTTGACAGTTCAACAACAATCATTGCGTTATTTGCGTAGCTGAGCAGACACATTTTTCGAACATATGAGGCAATGGATTAGCAATATCTGTCAAAATGATTCTGATTGTGATTGATTGTGTGTTACGCAATGAGGGTGCTGTTCCACTTATAACTACACGTTGTACGATTTTTCTATCCAATTATTCTCAATATTCGACTGCCTATCGGACCTCCACAACCCAGTGACTGGGTAATACGATACCCCTTGGTAAGACTGGTTGTCAGGCTTTCGGGCTACTGATGACCAGTAACGACTGTCAAAGAACCACGAATGACAGCTGGGACCAACGGCTTAACTCCCACGCGGCGTCGCTCCATGTAAAATACTGGTATTCAGCTGCATCGGGTTAGACTGGAAGCCGACCCCAATATAGTTGGGAAAAGGCTAGGCAGATGATGTATTCTCTATATTCATTGAATGCGCTTGTTAGGTCATCCATTTTTACTTAGTTGCAAGTAGAAAACACACATTGTGAATACCTGACATGAATGCTATAGTTTGCATTGTTATACTTGACAAGGTTATAAGTTCAAAGAAGCCATGCGTTATCGACATAACCATCGGCTTTATAGAATTGAAGGATTCGTCACAAGGCGCGGTTGATTCGTGACCTTATTTTTCATCTTTTGTGTCAATGGTTCACAAAACCTGACATCTGTGTTCCCTTAAAGGGTTAGAGGGAGGTGTAGGTACAGTAAGTACTTACACTCACATCTAGTTATAAGTCCCAGAAAAAAGGGGCGAGCCTATTGTCATATTCTAATGGGCTCAATTACAGTAGCTTCCTGGGTAAAAAAAAAAAATATTATATTTAGTCCGTCAGTTAGATTATTGAAAAATAATGGACACGTATTTTTTCTTTTGTCAATCAAACAAAAAATGACAAAGATAAAGCGCGTCAAAATTTGGGAGTAGGAGGTCGTGACGTCACGCCATGCTAAAAAGTGTAGCAAGGCGTGACGTCACGCGGAACTTTAACAGACGATATCTTCATCATTTTTTATAAAATTGACAAAAGAAAAAATACGGGTCCAATATTTTTTGATAATCTAACTGACGGACTAATTAGATTTTTTTAGGCAGCTAGCCTATTCTTAATGGTAAAACCCAGCAACTTCGCCCGACCTGAATCGAACCCAAACCCTGTGACCCCATGCTTATCATTCGCGCTTGCGACCACTGAACCAACGAGAAAGAGGTGGGCTTAGAATAAAAAATGTGGTCGTCAAAAGAACATTATAAGTCATTGAGTCTACACTGTCCTCCCAAACCTTTTTTTACACTGTAATTTAAAACATTGTAAATTAAAGCCAATTATTTTTAAAAGAGTAACCGTGGAGTTTGAAGCCGGCTCTTCTTCACAGGAAACGACTAACTGGAACCGTGAACCTAGCTTCTGACGTTTCATAAGTGCCAATCTAGGTTTATGTGAAATAAATTATTTTGATTTGATTTGATTTTGAGTTCGTCCTTTAGCAAGTGTAATATCGGCTGATATTCGTCACCGTAGTCATATATTGCACGACCAGCCGATCTATTCTATAAAAATCTCACCGTGAAAAGTTAGGTGAAGTGAGTTTAGAGTGAGCTGTCAATAGTGTCAATGCTTAGCATTAGTTGGAATGACAGCTCATTCCACGCTCATTTCACTTAAGTTTTCACGGTGAGATGGTTACAGAATCGCACTGCTGGACCTTTTACTAATCCATTTGCGTGTTCAATAAAGAAAAGAAGGCTGGGATTAAAGAATTCTTTCAGATTCCTAGGTAGCGATGAATGCTTATGCGAATCCCGCACCCCCGGCCATAGGCAGAGGTGGTTTTAGCCGATAGGAGTCCGGTATACCCCTCTGTCACCTCCATGATGGAGGAAGTCCATGAGGATTTCCACCACGCAAGGTGATGTGTGGTTCTTAGCAGTTGGTAGGTTGCTGTGCTGGGATCCACGTGGGATGCACCTCATGTCAGTCAGTCATGGACAAGACTACGCGCGTCGATTGTTTTAATGATTAGGAAGTCAGGTGAGTATTTGCACCAGTTTGAACACGAGTAGGTAATCGAGCCAACCGAATCCATACTAGTTAATTGACACAACCCTTTTTTTTTTTTTTTTTGAGGATGAGAAATCATCAAATGACTCCTCCCGCTCTGGGTGGAGCAGGAGGGAGTGTCAGACTCTTACTGACTAAAACCCACCCGTGTTCCTTCCTTAGCCCTTTATGTTCCAGGGCAGCGGTAACCCTTTCGGACAATCCCGCTACCCAATTGACACAACCCTTGCGTTGGTTTCGCCATTTCTTCTAAGGGGTAGTCAGATAGCAAATGTCGACTACATCTAGCTTATTTTTTTTTGTATTATATGACTTGTAAAAGTGTTTCTGATATTCTATTTACAGAATAAAAAAAATCATTTCACTGGCGCGAGTGATTTCCGACCGTGTGGCCATAGTTTAAGTCATTGGGTGACCGGGGGGGGCTAAAAAGGCCAGTGTGGCAGAATCATAATAGGATAACAATATGAATCATATTAAAAATCGTAAAATGTTAATCAATGTTAAAAATGATCTATGTGCAATCAGTTATTTCATATCACAATGAAATAACATTTAAACTGTAGAAATAAAAATAAATTTTTATTAATAAAAACTGTAATGAAAAATTTACCGATAAAATTACGGTTTTTTTTTTTTTTTCATGCGGCAATGTTTACGCCAAATATGAAATGAAATTTTTACGAAAATTAGAGGAATTGCTAATGATCTGCTGTGAATTCAGGAAATGAATAGCTTTTAGAGGTATTGCTTAAAGTGGCCTTTTTAGGCCCCCTGTTCTTAAAACACACTATAACCTTCTAATCCTAACCTAATCAACTCTTAAATATTGCAAGAAGCAAAATTACGCCATCTTGTTAAAATATTACTTCGAACTATATTTAGCCTGACTGTAACAAAACGTGATCAGCCTTAGCTTCTAAATAGTCGTAATATTTTACTAAGTACATACACCATATTGCTGAAACAAGTAAAATAGGAACGTGTATGAAGGTATCTTTTTATAACTTTACATAAATGTTTGTACCTTATGGTCTTAATAATAATAATAATAAAGGCTCTCGTTGGGCAGCTGGATCAAGGGCTTGATTCAGAAAGCGGTACTTCTGGACACGGCTCGCATTGTCAGGAGGTTCCTCTCTCTGGAGCCCTGACCACCGGTAGCTTGAACCCTGTTCCCGATACCGGTGGGCTACTATTTTTTTTATATTTTTAAATGTTTTTTATATCTTTTTGTAAAAATATTTAAAAATATAATTTGTAAGTATTTAAATGAAATAAAGGAAATAATAATAATAAAACTTTATTAAGCAGTCTATTGGATTTTTTGTTCCTACTACTTCTGTGGGAACCTGGGCTGGCGAACCTTAATACAGGTTACCGTGTAACCTAGCTAGTACGCCAGATTTATATCCATATTCGGCTATTTTTGTTTTAGGCCGAAAAAATAAATATTTCCGGAGCATTACTTTCAATTGATGTATTCGAAGAAACTCGATAGTTACAAAGACCCTGTTGACCAGTATTTTTTTCTGCATTTTCATTTTGTGAAAATTATACGTTTTCTCGCATAAGTTTAACAACAGATTGGACAATTTTATTAAAATTAAGTATTTAAAAAATGTCTAAGTTTCGTGTTTTATTGACACTGCATTCCTTACACATTACTTATGTTTGACAAACATAAAAATTAAATTCACCACCCTTGGTTGACTGGTAGAGAATGCCTAGTTTAAATAAATGAATAAAATCGTTTTTGATTACGACCAGAAATGCAAATGAAGCCGAATTTTGTTTTCGTTTTAACCCGAAAAAAAAAAACATTTTCGACTAGACTCTAGCACCTATACCTACACAAGATTCTGTCTGCTAACAATAACAAACGGCGATTACCAATCAGTCAAATCGTAGCCGGCGCAATACCAATAAAAATAATAAACATTATTAACAAGTATTAAGTAATCAATCATAAGTCCTCTCAGTTGCATGAAACTCGCCTCCGTTTAGTTGGTATTTTAAAAAGCAAAGCGAGTTAATAGATTATAGATTCCCAACAAGTACCTTCTTTTATTTAATTTTTTTGCTATCCTACGCTGTCCCACTGTTGGGCATAAGCCTCTCTCCGCTCCTTAAATCTTTCGCGAGCCCGCGCGTCCTCCTACTTAGGTACATTTTAATATTTTTCTATAACAAAACACAATCTCAATGAATCCAGGCCCGGTAACATGTTCAGTTGGATGTAGCACCAATATAAATGTTTTTTTTTTTAATCCCATCGATTTTAAATAGTTACGAAAGAATAAGTTTGATCGTAAGCAACACAATAAAAAAATATTTGATACTTATACAGGGCTTTACTGCAGTTCAAAGATTTGAGAAAAACATAAAAACAACACTGCGTTTCGATAATCACCAAAAATACTAAATTTTTTTAGAAAAATGGCTGAACTTAAGTTCTTTATCAGTAAAATCATAACACGCAGATCATAAAACAATACCTTCGTGCGTATGTCTGTTCTGGTGCTGTTGAATTTTGATGCAAAAAATTTAGATTTACCTCTGTATATTGTGTTTCTTATTTAGTTCCTCCAATCCAGACGAGAACAATCATTGAAAGCGGACCGCACCTCTTTGGAAATACTATTGGAAACGTGCGTTCCGCCCTCTGTCGTCAAAGTGTCAAAGTTGCTTATTTTTATGAAGGAGACAGAGAATAATCTTAGTAACACAGATCAGAGTGGCAATTTCCGTTTGTTTAAGAACGCTTGATTTGAAATCTCAGTCTCAATCTGTCAAAAATACCTCCAATTTATCTAAATTTTTGACAAGTTTATGAAACTGATTGTCGCTGAGATGACATTACGACTATATTTTGAATGTTTTTAAATACGGAGATTGGGTTTCTGAAATATTTTTATCCAATCTGTCAGGTCTTTTGTTCTGATGGTTTGCAAAATCCAGGAGTCCAGGAGTAATTAGGTATACGTGTATGCCATCTTTCACCAACAGATCTATTTAAAAGATTTTTTTCTGTTGACTGTCTATGTATGCTGTCTATGCTATGCTGTCTATTAATTAAATATCTTTAAGTTTATTAACTGTATAAATGCCACTCTCAAAGAGTTAAACGCCTCGCTACCGTTTAATTACGATCAGGACTTTATTTTATTGCAAAAGGTACGAAGTTGTGACTAATGTATTTTATTCTAGCATTATAAAAGTATCAAGTTGCTGACTTCAAACTGTAAGTAATGAAAGTATAAAATATCCTTTTGTGAAATAATAAATAAATAGCATGAAATGCCTAGCTTAGCGTAACTTTTATTTTGTGTATCTTATCATGTTCCCATGTTGGGACACAAGCCTTTTCTCGGTGATAGGAAGTGGGCCGTAATCTACCACGCGGGCCCATTTCGGGTTGTTAGCTGTCACATGTCTTCGATTTTTTAGTTCTAAGACATGCCGGTTTCCTCACGATGTTTTCCATCACCGTTTTGAGAGCAGTAGTGATGAAATAATTTACACAAAGTAAAATCCTGTCTGAGTTCAAACCTACGACCTACAACCTCTGGGCCATCACTGTTTCATGACTTGTTTCCGAATAAATGTTATTTATTTTTTCTTAAAATACCATAGAATAGCATCCAGTTAGGAATGAACAAGTCGTGCATTGCAACAATACAACAGTACAGTACCTAGTAACAGGATTTACACGTGAAATGTCTAAGTAATTGCATAAAACACATAATTATATAGGCCTCAAGCTCTCATCTTAAAACAGTAGGTATTTTGAAGCGCCCGCCGATTGAAACACAAGGGTCACGGTCTGTTGAATAGTCCAGTAATTACTGATATCGACAAACATTAAGTGAGAAAGACGTAAGGCAATGTTTGAAGGTTCTCATGTTGACCTAAGAGTGTATCTACCATTGATAATAATTTAAACAAAAATAATACCTAATACGCAAACGTTTAGCGATCATTATGCGCCAAACGCCATTACCTATGGAATGCAACGCCATCTATTACTAATTAATAGGTCAAATGAATAAACTAAGTGTCAAAAATCAACCCTTCAACGAACACGGATGCCGGACACATAAAAAAATATGTATATCAGCTCTCGATCACATTCTCTCAATAAAGGAAGCCCAACCTTCTTACGACGCTACAGCGGCCCTGATATCATTTTCAGAATGATTCTCACTCATCTAGAGAGGTATATATTGGTCGGAACGCTAGTGCACATCACAGTCAGCGCACCATCGCTCAAGACACAAGTCGTCTTCCTTAGAAATATTATATTTTAATATAAAATAATGAAATTGGTAAGTCGATTTCGTTTATCGAGAATAGTGGTGCAGTTTGGGGTTAAGACGGTACAAGCGTCTCCTACGCTTGACGGCAAGTTCGGTGACATGTCAGTCTGATTTGTCAGTCCCTGATAGCTGACTGACAGGTTGGCCTGATAAGTCTAATTGGTCTGGAGACCCTTAAACTTTTAAAGTTAAAGTTGTAATTTTTTCAATCATTTTTTTCCCTCCCTAAAGTTTTCTTCTCCAATATAAATTAATAAGGTAGCGCCTTATTATTTATAATAATATATAGTTCAGTAGTATACCTAATAACTTTAATTAACCGCAAAGCCACAACCATTACGAAAGCTTCTTCAGCAATTCAGCGGCTAATTGCTGATGCTAACTCACCTACTAATACCTCAATATTTTCATGTTGTTCGCATTCAATGTGGCAACCATAATCTCCTTTATATCTTCATAAAAATACGCCTTTAGTAATACAGTGATTTCAAAAAAGTTGCTAAAACCCATTGCACACGGTTGCAAACATAAAATCACGTAGAAAAAGAATTAACGGCGTTAGAAATCCTCGTCTTGAATTTATCTATCATTCGCAACATGAAATCGACATTTCGACGCATAATTACAAACATACACATAAACTTAGGAGTGTAATTAAAAAAAATGTCTATAATTAAAACATACTCATCATTGATTTGAATTTCAATGAGGTAATTGCCATTTCAAGCAAAAAAACTGGGTTAAACAGAATCAGGACAGGGTTGAATAATAAACTTTTTTCCAACGCACTTGTTTGTTTATGCAGTGAATCTTGACATTCCCTTAACAAGGAATCTTGACGTTTTAAAAGCTTTACTGCCTTCATGTTCGTTGTACTCGTTATGTTTTAAATAGATCATCCTTTAAGAGAGTGTTCTGTCCTCTTTACAGCTCGTGGTAGCCGCTGTCCTCGGTGTCTGCTTAGCAGACCGCCTTGACAACAAATACCTCCCTCCCAGAGGCAACGCTGGCGCTGGTGGATTCGGCCCCGGCTTCGGTGCTGCCGGTGCGCCTGGCTTCGGCGGTAAAGCCGGAGGTGGCTTCGGAGGAGCCGGTGGTGCGGGTGGATTTGGCGGCGCTGGTGGTGCCGGTGGTTTCGGCGCTGGCGGTGCCGGTGGTTTCGGCGCTGGCGCTGGTGGCCGTGGAGCTGGAGGTTACGGAGGCGCTGGCTCCGGATTCGGCGGTGCCGGATCTGGTTTCGGTGGAGGTGCCGCACACGCTGGAAACGCATACAACGCTCCCGCCGGTGCCGGTGGCGCGTACAACGCTCGCGGTGGCGGTTCCTCCGCTGATGCCGGCGCTCAGATCCTCAGGCTGAACAGCGAAGTTACCGCTGAAGGATTCTCTTACGACTTCGAAACCTCCAACGGCATCCGCGCTGACGCTCAAGGCGTTGCCACCAACGGAGTGCAGTCTCAGGGAAGCTTCGCGTACAAGGGTGATGATGGTCAGGACTACAGCATCACGTACACCGCTGATGAAAACGGTTTCGTGCCCCAGGGTGCTCATCTGCCCACTCCTCCCCCGATCCCCGAAGAGATCCTGAAGTCTCTGGAGCAGAACGCCCGTGATGAGGCCGCTGGTATCGTTGATGATGGTGAGTGTTGCATTTTTACTATCTTTGATCTTTATTTTTTCACCATGCTAATAAGTTTTAAAAATACGGTAAAAAATATATCAGCTTTACGATTCTAAATACCACGTTATTATAAAAGCTTATGTTCTGTGATATAACTAAAATTTGCAGTTTCGATATATGCTGTAAAATCTTAACGCCGAATCAGATAGCAACCACTAATGCAGTCATTATTTTTAATCTTCCTAGAAAAAATGTTGACACAACTGATTGACAGATAGATATATATTTTAATTGAAAGACTAATGTCTATTTTTTTCATTTATTTGCTCACCTTAACTACAACAAAAAATATAATTATTACTTACTAGATTACTAGAAAAAACATGCTAACCGCAAAAACTCATCCTAATCGCGTTTTATAACTCCAACAACGGTACAAAACATCAGTGAAGTGGTCAAAAAAGTTATAAAGGATTACGCAAAATTGACTGAACAAGAATTATAATGATTCTGCGGTAGTTAGAAAAAATGTAATGCTAATCATTAAAGTGACCGCAAGTCCTAAAAGTACGGGGAGCATATTAACCTTGTTGATAATGTTATAAATTAATGGACATAATTTACGCTGTCTAAAGATAAAAAGAAAAAACCTTAGTCAGAAATCTAAAACAGTCAATATGCAGATACAGTCGTTAAATGTAATACAGTGAACTTATCTTAAGTGCATAAATGTCTCATAAATGTCTCGTAAACTTATCGTAATATGAACTCCCTAACAATATTAGTATTAAATCAAAATCAGCTTCTATTCATCTGTCAAACTTCACCAATATTCGCATCAAAATATCTTCATAAATAAGACCAAACAACCATCAGAACCGACCGTAATAACCTAAGTCCTGCCATTAGAAAGCCTTCCATTTACAAATACATTACAATTTACTAACAAAACACTGAGCAACACTAGACTTGTACTTAATCTTGTCAAGTTCCAACATTACCTCAGTAACTTGAATCAGAGATAACTTACTATGCAAACACTTGACTCCTTTCTTACAACGCCCTGCACACACATAGATACATCACAAAATCTGGCAAAGACATCACGTGATAATCTCGGTTGCATCCCCGTCAAATTCTGTTTAGACGATAGTTGACTATGTGTGTATGCACAGAGGTGAGAATGTATGTAAGGAGTCTTTGCGTCTGGGTAGCATGTAATTTGTTCCCTGTGTACCTTAGTACTGATGAGTTACAAAATGACGTGGGACCGTTGCATCATGCATCGTGATCTAGCTTGAAGCAAAGTAAGGCACTGCATAGGTCGGATTTTAATTGATTTCACAGCTATTCTGGGAACATTGCAGATGAACGGATAAGGGAAATAAATGGGCTTGGTTATAAAAGTTTAGAAACTTGGGTGTGAATTTATTCTTAAATATGTTTTTTACCAAAAATGTGCTCCATAAAAAGCTTAATTTTTAATTCTGTCAAGAATAAAGAAATTATAAAAAGATATATCGAGAAAGCTCAAAATCACAGCATAGAAATATTTTAGTAAAATTTCAAGTAGCTAAAAAATGCAAGCTCTCCAAAAAAGGAGCATCGCTTCACGATCAAATAATGAATAAAAACCACAAGATATTCCTTTTTAAAATAATCTCAATTACCATTACATAAAGCAAAAGCCTTGTCGATCCTACGAAGTCAAGATCCTACAAATTAAAAGCAGATGCACTAATTAAATCACACTATTTGCCTTTGATTGACCATAAATAGTCTTTAAAATGTAAATTATTGGGTTAGAACGCAGTCATAAAGTGTGCAGCCATATTTGAAGGCAGATTTTCTCAACCTTGCGAAATGAGGATTCTTGGCTATCCCATGTTGCATACTTTATTGAAATGGTCAGTTCAATAAATATTGATAGTATTTTCATTTATAATTCGGTACTAAATCATTTGTTATTTCCACAGGTTATGGAATTTGAGAGAAATATGTAGTTACAAATCAGTTGTTTTATCGTGGCGTGTGAATTCTTGGGGTAATTGGTATTCGTAGGCATGTGTTACCTTACCTAGTACATACAGATTAGCTTGATCTTTATAACGAAACGTTCTATTTTTTCAAGTGTCTTCCAGTGATACGACGAATAAGGGCCACAGACGAAAATCTAGACTGATTCATTGCGTCACCTGTGCTTCTACTTCATTCGTTATTGACAGTTTTGTCACCATTGTGTGTTCTATCAAAGTTTATCGATGTTTAACGAGCGATCGAGTACTCGTTCGATCGCAAGTTGATCGTGTTCCTAACGTCGATACTTAATCTGGTCATCCAGGCATCATCATCTATCTTGGGTAAACATTAATAAATTTTCAGTGTGTAATATTTCAAGACGGAAATTGCTCGATCATAATTGAGGGCTATATAAGATTAATGACAGATTCATGGAGATAATACAACATGTCGTGTAACTAAGCCATATAATTATAATGTCCATTTGTAATCCAATGTCTCAAAATTTGCAACCGGTCACTTTATCAATTTATAAAACAAATCTCATTTTTACAAAAATCCTTTTTCAACTATGACTTTTTTAATTTAATTTAGATTTTCATGAGTATCATGCCCTAGAAATCCAAATTATTTTAGGAATCCATTAAAGCTCCAATCTTTTACAGCCGTTTCACTGCTGATCATAGCCATTTCTAAAGACTACCGCAATTTATAACTACGAGTATTTTCGGGCCACTGTAAAATTCCAAGTTACCATGTCAAAGGCACAATGTTCCCAATCCCTTTTAAATAATTCCTTCACGTTAAGTTCCTTTGTACTAGCCGAACTATTTCAACATCTTCAAGAAGTACCTAACCGACCGTTAATACAATTGAGTACAAAACAAATACCAAATCGTAAATCAAAAGTCAAGATAATAATTATAGATTTATGTATCATGTTACCAAAGCGACGAGTTTAGAGATTGATTAGTGAACGCACAGATGAATCTAATAATCTTGACGAGATGATTGCCTTTATGACTTGATTCACGCCTTTGTGATTAGTTCAACCCCTTTTCGGTGTTTGTATTATTTTTTGTTTCATTGTCATTTACTTCTCTGTTCTCTTCTTTTTTCTTTGTTAAAGGAATTTTGAAAGTTCCTTTATCATATTTTTAATATTTTATTTTCAAATAATTTTCATGAGTTAAATAATATTACCTGACATAATTTTTAAGTTAATCTATATTAAATAATTGTTTACCTTACCCTTCCTAAAATAATAAATTACAACAATAATACAAGAAACAATACTCAAGAAAATTGCATAATCAAAAACAAATACCGAATGCATAAACTGCGGCACTCAAAACAATTCGAAACATCACATTACCCTCAAATCATTGTAATTCACACCTAGCTAGTTCGCAAAATGACCAATTTCTCAATAGCTCCGGACGATAATATTAATGTCTCGACTTACATGAACTGTAGTACTTCAAAGGTCTTTGCTTCAATTAACCCGGTTCACACTCGGTTTCTTCGTGGAATAGCCGATTTCTTAATAATGTCAAAACAGGGGCACATTAGGATCATCTTATAATACTAATAAAATAGATACATAGTTGCCAGAGCTCTTTTTTTTTAGATCCAATATGAAAACTCTACTCAATATAAAAAAAACAAAGTTATATACAGAAAAAAAAAACATTTTGTTGTGTGAACATTAAGAAGAAGAATTAAAGTTCAATCATATCGGACAAAAACGATATCAAAATATTATCAATGCAATAGAATACTATCATCGAATTGCAACAAACCAAACTTATAAGTACAATTCAATTAACCAAAGCTTAAACAAACAAGAAATTATAACAGGTTGTACCAATTATCGCGATTCACACAATTCTTCGAATGACCAATTTCTCAACAATATAGGACGATACTAATGCTTCGCCTTCATGCACTGGGTCACGACGCGACCGCACCACTCACTGTAAGGCATGGAGCACATGATCCAGACTACAGATAAACTAAAGGTCAGACATGTGCCGAATGACATCTAGTATCCATGATTTGTTGTTATAGAATTTGAGAGAGCACTACATCTTTTGTTGAATTTAAATTTGTTTATTGTTGAAAATCGGTTTGGATTTTTTTTTTTTGTGATAGTCAATGAATTTTTCGCAAAGGTGGTGATCAATAATGAAATGATGATACCTAAACTTACTCATTAAAAAATATAAAACTAAAACTAGAAAACATAAGGGCAAGGTCTAAAAAGCTAGACCAATTTATTAGATCAACCTGTCTATACTAACATCAATCGATTAACCAACTCACCTAGTTACCAGAAAAACACCAACAAAACACATGTCCCAGCGGTTGCATTACCTAATTACTCAAAAGCAAACGTACCATAATGAGTGCATTTACGAGAGATGGGCGGTAATCGCGAATATTAATGACTCCTGCTACAGTAATAAAGGTTTCATCTAGATAATGACGCGTTGCAACACCGATGTGCACTGAGCTTTACATTTTGTAACTTTTGCTAAGTTTAGCGAAAGTGTTTGTGGGATCTTTGAGTTGGACTGGGAATGAAAGTAAGGTTTAGAATATTTGCAACTATTTTACTTAATATCGTTTAAAACATCAGTTTCTAGCAGTTTCATATGAAACAGGGCTTTCTAAATACTTTACCTACTTTGTAACTAACCCTTCTCAAAATCTTTTAGATTTTCATCTGAATTTGTTCACCTTTTATAGTCATTTCATAACCACGGGCGATAATGTCTCAGGTTCTTTTCAGAGTGCAATAGATATCAAACACAATACCTAGATTTAATTATATGCACAGAAAAACCACTTCAAGATATTTTTCTCCCACTCAACAAAGGAGGTCTAAAGTCACAAATATTAACATTATCAACACATATCAAAACGGAATAAAGAATATTTTCTTAGAACTTTACATGTATGTTAGCAGTTATGGTGCTTTGTTCGCCATTCTCATAGTTACAAAATGTGGGAACATTAGATGCCAAGATATTTCGCACTATATTAATTACCTTTAAATTTACAACGTGTTGGGCAACGAGAATGAAGTTAAATCTCAGATCTAACATCGGGTAAAGAGCGTGAAGATTTTGCTAACGTGTTTGATTATTATCTGAAACTTTATAATGATTCAATTTTTTTGCTTGAGTAAGAAGATTCATTATTGTGTCGACTACAGTATTATATTCATTGATGTTATGATGGTTTTCTTTTTGTTTTCTTGTTTCTTTCACTAGCTCCTAAAAGTTTGTTTCAAAGTCAGTGAAAGACTCTCCACCATAATGGTTTATATAATCTGGAGCAGTTATTATATTATATATAAGGTTGCAATGTACCATCATTTTCAGCATAAATATTGCCAGTGATAGAAAAAGAATGTTCTAAAAAAATTGTGCATATCTAATAATAATTACCCTGGATTATCAGAAGTGTGTCACTTGTCTCATCAAAATCGAACACGTACATAATCACTATTACCTGTATCTTTATGAGAATTTTCTAATCTTAGACCCAGCATTACATTTACGCAAAGAGTATGCGCACAAAAACGTTGTGTGTGACTATATCTTTTCGTAACATATCAAACTGACAGACAGATTAGCGGTCTTACTAAAGTACTTACATAACAGGTCAATGATGAGCTAGTTAGAAGAGAGATAGTTACTGATAATGAAGTTACTGCCATTTCTGAGATGGTCAGGTTATAATTACGTCATGGTAATGTAATTTTAATTGGAGATTTTGAGTTAGCAAGTTGCATCTCGTGATAGGCTTTAGGGGTCTACTGATATTTCGAATACCAATTATATACTTCAGAATTTTGGGAAAATGTGATGGTCATCTGTCAGTCAATCAGACTCAGACATCATGCAGGATCCAAAAGATCCATAGATGAACCATTCGGGAACAAAACTCAAAAAACATACTTTTCCATGCTTTTTATTGCACTAACCTTACAAGCATTCCACATCGTCCACAGATGCAGGTATATTAAAAGTCTCAGGTGCCTCCAATCAGTCATTAAGTAAAACTGTGTTTAACCTAGAACAGCATACCCATGTAGTGCGGTCATCTTCGCATTCTAAATAACTCGATACAATTTAAATAATTCGAGCGAACGTTAACGAGAGCGTTCATTGCTAGCCTTGGAGCTTTCGATGAGTCGAGTGTGGCTAAGAAGTAAGCGAATGAGATAAGGAATACTGCGGTAAGACATAGCCGAATGAAGTTTCTGCTGAAGAGTTTGTTGCTCCGCTTCTTCTTCCCAGCTAAATAAAGCACCAGGAAGTAGTGAAGGGTGGGCGTGTCTTTTTAATTTTTCTCAGTCTAGTTTGAATAAATGACTTTTGATTTTGAAGAGGAGTCTGTGGTCAATGAGAATAATAATGGATTGATAGATACTGAAGGGCTTGAATTAGAAACGTTTTGTGGTCTTCTAAATACTTTAAAATTGTAAAAGAAATCCAAGAAAGAATACCTGGATTACTATTTAACGCAACACAATTTATAAACGACAAATTGTAGAGACATTATTTAAATAATCAATAGAACGAAAACGACAGTGAGAAGCATACTAAACAACAACAATTTAAAATAAACGTCCCCACAATTATAAAATTTGCACGCAACGCTTACTTTACGGCCGCCAGAGTAAACAATACAGAAATATTATGTGCGTGATCGAAATTACAGAATTATTTCGTAATTGAAAATGAACACAAATTATATGACCCACTTGTTATTGTATATTACAAAAGGTCATTTTAAATACACATCATTTTAATCATCATTTATGTAGACATAGCTTGCAAGACAATTTTAGTAACATACCACTTTGCTGTGTATATAAGAATTGTTTATCAAGTCTCTGTATGAGAACAACAGCTTAGAACAAGACTTATAATCATGGTAGAAAACTGTCAAATTGAATGTCAAGTACAAAATTCTCTTGTGGGCCCTTCTCTCTCCCTCTTCAATTTTTTTTTTCAAAATTTTGGGTCAACGAAAAAAATTGCGAGGATAGCTTATTAGTAAGATCCCCCTCTTCTTTCCTCCCCTCCTCCTCCTCTCCTCGATCCTTTGTTAATTCATACAGTTCAAGAATCAGAAAGCCAGACGAATAAGATTTGAATATCATTAACCTGCCTGCCCTTCAGAAGGCCAACATTTGACCGCTCCCGACCAATGCCAACATCTAACGCTCTATTTCTAAAGAACTTGTTGGTTAGTGAACGTCGGGATGTTGGTCGATGTTGGCAGCCAATCTGTTAGTCATTAGGCTTGTGAACCCGGTGCATGAAATGCCCTGAGAACGACAGGTTGTGCATAAATTACGCTGTCTGATGCTGATGCTGATATATTGAGAGCATTCACTGTAATGAGCAACACCTGACATTATATAATATTATAACAGGATTTAGCAGTGTCTTCGAGTTGAGGACATCGTTCTCATAGAACACCAATAGACTAATTTATGCATCTTTCATATTACACATCCGTTTTATCTCTTAGAAATCTACGCCGAAAGTCATAAAGCCAATTTTGGACTAATCAATTAGATCAAGGGAACTTGAAGACACCATTGATTATAACTTGAACTCAATCAATAATTTCTTTATTCCAGGTACTTACCGCGGTGAGGGCGCTGGCGCAGGCGGCAACGGTTACGGATCTGGACCCGCTGGTGGAGCCGGTGGCTACTCCGGCGCCGGAGCAGGCGGTTTCGGCGGCGCCGGTGGCGCTGGATCCGGTTTTGGCGGAGCTGGCGGACACGGATCCGGTTTTGGCGGAGCTGGCACTGGTGGTGCCGGATCCGGTTTCGGTGGAGCTGGTGCTGGCCGTGGTGGTGCAGGAGCCGGTGGCTTTGGAGGTGCTGCCTCCCGTCAGTACCTCGCCCCCAACGCTGGAGGTAGGGGATCTGGATCAGGAAACTTCAACTCCCAGACTGGATACCGGTACTAAGATGGATACTCTCGTGGTGATGCATGGAGGTGATGACTGTGCAAATGTAGAACAGAAAGTATGGAAAAAATCTAAGTATTCATGTGAAAAATTATGTCATTGAAAAATACAAATAATTACGTTGATTTTTTATAAAAATCAAAGTAATTGCTTTCTATTTTTTGTGACAAATATCAAATTTTAGTATGTTTTGATTTGCACAGTCGTTAATAATACATTTTTTGTTTATCTTTGTTATTGAACATCGTATTTATTACTTTTATTTGTTTCGCACTCTCTTTTATCGAACTACCCTCCGCCATCATTCACTGGTATGTGATGTGAAAATAACGAATATTTTGCTGTGAACCGATACATGATGTGATGATTACTTTTAATAATATTGTTATTATTTTTGTTTATATAGAATAATACTGTCTCTCTTTCTCTTTATGATATGATCTCAAATCTTTGTATAAAACTCTTTTTTTCTATAATGAAATTAAATTCTTCCTGTTAAAAATGATAGTTATAAGTTTTTAAACAGCAATGCAAGGACAGTATAGAGTAAGATAAAAAATGTATAAAAAAAGTTACATTTAGTATTTAAGAATTGTAAATATGAAATGAAGCAAACGAATATACGACTTAATGCAAAAATAATTATTTTATTTCGCTTCCCATCACCATTATGTTTAACAATACAGAAACATGTTTATCTAAATACATTTAAACCCTGTATATTTTTTAATGTAAAAACGATTACTTGCTCGCACATTGCAATCGTTAAAAGCCACAACTTTGAAACAACAAAGTAAATTATAATAATTATATTGTGTGTTTACAAAAACACACAATCTTAGACTGAAAGATGAAAGCTTCATAAATATTTCTAATTTCACCTACCATTGGATCCACCATCACTTCCATAAGCTGAGAATGGATGAAAAATTCGAGACGCATTAGAAAATACCCTTTTCAATGCTCATAAAATTAAACAATAATCTCCTTATTTAGTAGAAATATATTTAAAAAAAATTAAAATTTTTATTACACCCACACAGAGAGGACACCCTAAAAAGTGGTAACAGTATAAGCTGATTATTACAACAAGAAAGATGTCTTATTCCCTTGCTTAAAAAATAACCATGCAAAAGATTACTCTTGCATGGTTATTTTTTTGTTTTTGTAAAAATGTAAGTCAAAATGTACGCCAAATAATATTTTAAAAATAAACAATAAACGTCAATTTGGAAGAATTCTATGCCCAAGGACTAAAAAAAGATTTGGTATTTTGCTCTATAAATCTTATATTTTAATGTTTATGAGATCATTACATGGATCACACACATCAACACATACACATTATATGGATCACATACTTATATGATTTTTTTTTTATCTGAAATAAATAATTTGATTTTGAATTACATACAGAGATAAAAATAATTATAACTAAACAATAACGTTACAGCTTCAGTCTTATTTTATGAAATGTGCTAAGAGATTTTTAATGCAACGACAAAAATAAATTTCGGCGAGAAAAAAAAATATTTAGCTTACGTATGACTGACTATGACTGCGTCAGAGGGCGGAGTTCGTGCGGCTAAATTTTGGGCCACAGATATTAGAACTTTTTTTCCCATCATATGTCGCAGACAAATGGTTAGTTAACCGGGCCTGTGGAAGTAGTGCTCGCCTCGCTTCGCTCTCTCGGCTCGCACGCGGTTGATCACAGTTCTAACCTAACCCATTTGGTCGGGGTGCCCTGGCTTAGTTACTGCGACCAATTCGGGTCGCACGTGATTGGTTACAGTTCCAACCTAAACTATAATTTATTGAATGTCATTCAGACCGTTAGTTGGCCGCCGTTTAGTTAAAAGGCTAGGCGTTTAACTAAATGGCTAATTAAACCAGTAGGCTGCGAGAGATACACTAAGGGCCGGTTTTTAGGGTTCCGTAGCCAAATGGCAAAAAACGGAACCCTTGTGGATTCGTCATGTCTGTCTGTCTGTCTGTTTGTCCGTCCGTATGCCACAGCCACTTTTTTCCGAAACTATAAGAACTATACTGTTGAAACTTGGTAAGTAGATGTATTCTGTGAACCGCATTAAGATTTTCACACAAAAATAGAAAAAAAAACAATAAATTTTGGGAGTTCCCCATACTTAGAAATGAAATTCAAAAAGTTTTTTTCATCAAACCAAAACTTCATATTCATATAATATTATTATTATTATATTATTATTATTACTTACCATGTAAACTTCCACCGAAAATTTGTTTGAACGAGATCTAGTAAGTAGTTTTTTTTTTAATACGTCATAAATCGTAAACCGCAATTTACCTTTCATTCAATCAACTCAACGGAACCCTTCATGGGTGAGTCCGACTCGCACTTGGCCGCTTTTTTATCCGTAGTAAAACTCAACCAATTGTTAAAAAAATAAAAACTTTTTTGCAAAAAAAAAAGAACCGACTTCCAAAAACAACACTTCAAAGTGAAAAATAACTTTAATTTCGGAAGTCAGTGTCGTTGGGTTCGCATTTTCGTTGTTTGCCACCGACTTCCGAAATTAAAGTTATTTTTCACTTTGAAGTGTTGTTTTTGGAAGTCGGTTCTTTTTTTTTTGCAAAAAAGTTTTTATTTTTCACTTTTTAGTTGTAATTTTTACCAGTAATTTTGGTTTAAAAACCAAACTACTAAACCGATTTTGATGAAATTTCTATGGGACCATTTGGAAAGTATACCCTTTCCAACAAAAAAAGAACTTTTCAAATCGGTTGGCAAACGACGGAGTTATGCGCGAACAAACATAAAAAAAAAAAAAAATACAAACATCCGAATTGAGAACCTCCTCCTTTTTTAGAAGTCGGTTAAAAATAGTAACTAACGGTTAAATTTTAGCAAAATATGTTTTTGATCAATTTTTATTTTGTCACTAACGGTTATTTTTTTTTTTTTAACTAATAGTTAATTATTTGGCCATTAGCAGTGATATTATATCATTAGATAACTAAAAACTGATCAAAAACACATTTTGCAAAAAATTATCCATTAGTTACTATTTTCAACAGTTGGTTGAGTTTTTAACTACGGATTATCAAACCGGCCCTAAAAAGAAGAAGAACCTACTATGTTAATAGTAAGTGGGTTTTACGATAGGTGGCGCTATGTATATTCATTTGATATCACTAATATCTTCACCATGGAGTTTCACTGCAAATGGAAACATGATTATTATCCTACAAGTGCACTGCTACTTATTTATTTGAACTTTTCCCTTACCAGAGTGGAAAAGGGTACCTAATAAAGTTTAAGGGATCTTACTGCTTGCTTCCATTAACTCGAAAATGGTTATAAATAATCTTTAAGTGCAATGGAAACGTACCAAACGCATTTTTTATTAGATTTTATTAGATCGATTTTCGAATCAAAAATACAAAGTTGTATTTTCGATTCAAAAATTGATCTAATAAAATCTTTACCACCTAATAAACTAAAGTATAGTTACTAAGTGTAGTATAGTTACTATACTTTAGCATTTTAGTTTAAGCGACAAACACTATAAGTATAAGTTCTCGCAAATATGAATAAAGTCTTGAAAATAAATTATAAATATTATGAGCGAAACGAGTTTGAAAGGATAAAAGCAGTTTATTTTTATCATTCCGTCTTCTTCCAACATGAAAAATTTGACGAAGACTCGATTATTGGTTAAGATGATGGTTTAGGGAAAACAGGACCAGAAAGTGTGTTCAAATCCACATTTTAATGTTTATAATAAATAGGAACCTTTACAATAGGTAGGGGCTTTGGTAGTGAATTATGAATATTGATAGTGGTTTATTATGTGAAATAAAATACTTTGATTTTAACTATTATCAGGCTGGCGAAAACAACGGTGTTTAAGCAAAAAACCGGCCAAGTGCGAGTCGGACTCGCGCACGAAGGGTTCCCTACCATTATCTATAAAAATCGCGTATGTTGTATGGGAGCCCCACATAAATATTTATTTTAATTTTATTATTAAAGTAAAAATACAACTGAGTATTTTATGAATATTTCAAGTGCCTACCTGTTGCCATTATTGTATCGAGCAAAAAAGGGCAAACAAATCGCATTTGTTATATGGGAGCCCCCCTTAAATATTTAATTTATTTTGTTTTTAGTATTTGTTGTTATAGCGGCAACAGAAATACATAATTTGTGAAAACAACTGTCTAGCTATCGCGGTTCTTGAGATACAGCTTGGTGTCAGACAGACGGACGGACAGACGGATGGACAGACAGTGAAGTCTTAGTAATAGGGTCCCGTTTTTACCCTTTGGGTACGGAACCCTAAAAATAAAGTCCTAGTTAGGACCATTCACTTCATGAATATTAAAAGTAGCTCCTCGTATTAAATCGATTGAATAAAAAAGGTACAAATTAGACAACATCGCAAACTTTAAAAGGCAAACACTAGATGTTAGATCTTTAGTTAAAAACTAGTCTTATCGTCAAGGCATCGACTCATCATGCTTATGTATGGGATGCACTCTTAGCCAAGTATGAGGTACAAAATGAAGGTAATATATTAAAGGTAATTGAGGGAATATAGATTTGTCAACGGTGACTTACTTGGATTGAATGGTAATGCGATATCGCAATGTGTCCAAGATCTGTGTTGGGACATTATGAATCAATCGATATTTGATGATAATGTTAGAAATGGAATAAGTAGGCTATTAATAATAATAATAATAATAATATCCTTGGACATTTCACACAGCGCCTTCTAGTCCCAAGCTAAGCAACCTAATGCTTGTGTTATGGTAACAAGATGGCTGATAAACTACTTATATACATTTTTTTTTGTAAATACATACATATTATAGATAGAAAAACACCCAGACTCGGAACAAATACATGTAGGTCATACAAATATTTGTTCCGTGCGGGAATTGAACCCGCGACACGCAGCGCAGCAGTCAATCGCTTAACCACTGCGCCAACCGTGCCGTCGTATTGGTATTTGGTTTTGATAAGCTTGCACCACAGCGTCCTGAAGCCCCAACACAAGAAGACGACCACGATGTGAAGACGGCCACGGTGTAGTTTCATTTGCCGAAAGTCTGACATCAAACCCTCTCCTATGTGGAATAATCATAGAGATTCCTACTTGGGAAAAAATTTCCTACTTAGGAAAAAATTGGTTAAGCAAAAACTGCTGCTACTGATCCTCAGGCAGAAGAGCCACACAAAAAATAGTTATGCCTTGGTAAATAAAATAGCAACAGTGGTGACCCAGCGGTAACAGCCACGACTTACGAGTTGTAGGTCGCAGGTTCGAACCCAGACAGGCGATTTAGTTTGTGTAAATTATCTCATCACCACGGCTCTCAAAACGGTGAAGGAAAACATCGTGAGGGAATCGGCATGACCTAGAACTAAGAATTCGAAGACATGTTACATCTACCAACCCGCTCTGGGCCCGCGTGGTAGATTATGGCTCACTCCCTCACACAGACAGGGTAGGGACGCTGACTGCCCATAATAATATACATTGGATGTAGGTTCAATATTTTCCGGGTAGGTACCGCGCCTGAGAGAATTTTCATCACCCAACGTGTAAATGAAATAAGTAACTGAAAACTTGTCCAATATATTGAGTAGCAGTGTTGATCTCACTGTTCATTATGATGTAAACAGAGGCCCCTTTTCTGGTTTTCAGTTTTTTTCAATTTCATATCATAACTGGTTTTAACGCCATCTATTGCTTTCAGTCTAAACTAGAAACGCTACGAGCTTAGTAAGTTCGCAACGCAACACACTGCGTAAGCACTGCTTAGAACGTTTTACTTTGATAGTTACAGTGATTGCAATCTGAATCAATAGCGCAGTGGCGCTTTTGTCTGTCTAACTGATTTGTAGAGTGGATTTTCGAAACTCTGATAAGAGCGTTGCTGCAGATTTTATTAGTTAGGATTTGTTAAATACACCGTTAAATTTTGATCATTTTAATCCTTAAAAGGGTTCATTGTACTCATCATTATGAATAACTTTTACTACCGGACCAAACCTGAAATCGTGAAAAAAAATCAGTTGATTCATAGATTTATATTTGCATAACTCGACGTAATGTATGGATCAACTGGTTTTTTTTTCAGGATTAAAGCTATCAAAATTTAAGGGTTTATACTTACTAATCGTCGTTTTTTGTGATGTAGCTTAAATTACGATCAATCTACATGGATTGATCGTAAATTAAGCTTTATTGAAGATCTCAGACTGTTGACAAAATTAAAGGGTACTAAAACAATAAGGCTAGTCTACCTTACCTTCATATCCACGACATCTAAAAAAGGAAACCAATGTCTGTGGTTTGACAGCAATGGCCCTATAAGCTACGGTTTACTAGAAGAGCGGTCGCCGCCACATAGGGTCCCCAATTTACCGGCGAGTGACGTTACAGACGAAATGTTGGTGGTCCGGCGGCGAGATGGGCAGATGACATTGTTGCCAAAACCTGGATGAGGCTGGCACAGGAGCGTGGTGATTGGCACTAGAATAGAGAGGCCAGCAGTGGGTGAAGTCCAGCTGTGATGATGATGATGACGTCTCAAACGTTATTTATAAAAGTACGAGTAAGTTTGTGTGTTTTTCTAGAGAGCGTTTTTGACACCATAAAGTCTAACCTCGCTGCCATCATTTTCATGACAGCTGTCAATGCAGCCGATATGTGGTGGCCACCGTTATTTTAGTAAACCGGAGCTTAAGGCTGCTTTTCCACCAGAGATGTGCTATGCTACGTTGCTATGGACGCATTTGATATCCTGAATTGATATGCTATGTGGACTAATAAATATGATTAGCATATTTATTAGTCCACATAGCATAGCACTACTGCACTGGTGGAAACGGGTTCTACTAAGAAATTTATATGTATAATAATAATACATAATATAATTATAGTGAATACTTGGGTCCCATTTATTTTATTAAAATTATTTTATTTGTATTGTTAATTATGTGTTGACTGTATTAGACATCACTTAATTATTATGACATGATATACTCTGAAATTACTTACTTATTAATTCGAATTTATGATATTGCTTAATTATTTATTTGTATTTATGACATTTTATACCTAACTTATTGATTTAAATTTATGACATTGCTTATGGTATTATTTTGAATTAATGAAATTGTATAACGTATTAATCTGAATTTATGACATAGTATAATTTTAATGATAATTTTGCATGCCTGAATTTGTGCAACACAGTGGACTGCGCATTCACTTGACATGTAGAAATGTATTATGTACAGACGCCAGCACATCAAGTTACTACAATCTGTCAAATTTCTTTAATAGATTTTCAACTTTAACGCTAAAGCATTAAGGTTCAGGGTTGATTGGGAAAATTTGACAGTTTCGGGTAGCTTGACCTGCTGGCGTCTGTACTGTGTTGAGCAATAAACAATTGAATTTTAATTTGAATTTATGATTTTATATGGAAGGATGCGTGCTATGGATGGGAGCTGAGGTGTAGCTATGTGCAGAGCAGAGTATTCCCCGTGCCTTCCCTACTATCGATGCATCGAATAGCTTAAGTGGCGCATTTTCCTCGCACAGCTACCCCACGTCGGCGCATCTTCATAGCACATCTTACTCGCTCCGCTACACAGCTTAGCGTTAGTGGAAACGATCGCACAGTTTTGTAGCTTAGCTTTCACATCCTCGCAGCATAGCTCGATAGCACATCTCTTGTAAAGCAGCCTTAGACATGCGAGGTAACTTAGCCAAAATCATTTTTCTAGACTTTTTACATCTGCCACTGCAGATGATGTATTTAAATCAAATATGTAGTAACAGTGCGTACTTCACTGATATCGTGATCATAACCAAATTGCTCTGCGTCTTTGTTACAAAGTAGGTCATCAACGAAGGTCTGAATCATATCAATTTGGCAAATGAACAATATGTATCTGACTTCATTAGTTTTTATCAGATACTGTGTGTTCACGATTTTGTAATATGTCTATGTGCTGATCTCATTTGTATAAACAAATTAGGTTATTTTATTGAAGCGGCATTACGCTTTGACTTTCAGCTGGATGATTTACGTTTGGGTTCATTATTTGGAACGTTTATTTTGGTTTTTTTATATTACCGGATGCAGCTGAATGCCAGTATTTTAAATGGAGCGACTGCCTATCTGGCCTCCACAACCAGTTACTGGGTAACACCTTCAGGTTTCTGACGACCCGTAACGACTGTCAAAATTCCATGAATTCTGGGACCAAAGGCTTAATGTGCTGTCTGAGGCACGGAGATGTCTCGGTATGTAAAGGTGGGCACCCAGCCATGGAAAAACCTCGGCAAGCATAGCTTAACCTAATCGATCGACCTATATTACTTAGCCATGAGCCCCTTGTCATAGTTACAATTGATACCGACATTAAATTAGTTGTATTACATCATTTTCCTAAATGAGAGCTCAAGAACTATAACTTCTGGCTTTTTCCTGGGCAATAGCAGAAGAAATATAGGTATACAGGTTCGTTGTAACAAGACAGCTAAGGAAGTGTCGAAGCATTGGTTGATGCTTTCAGTCGACCAGTAGATAAAGAGGTTACTTTGTCAAATAGTCCACAAAGAATTAAATATTCCAGATTTTTGAAAGCCAATTCTCGCACTCAAAAAACGTTCAAATTCAAGTCGTAATCTTATCTCAGCGACAATCAATCGCAAAAATATATGTACTCGTAAATTGACTGTAGGTACAGACGCCAGCAGGTCAAGTTACCCGAAACTGTCAAATTTTCCCAATCAACCTTGAACCTTAATGCTTTAGAGATAAAGTTGAAAATCTATTAAAAAAAATTGACAGATTGTAGTAACTTGATGTGCTAGCGTCTGTACTTTTGACAGTCTGCGACTGAGATTAGAATGCGTTCGTTCTTAAAAATACGAGAATTGCCCCTCTGGTTATGATTCGTTTCTCTGATAAATAAACATGTCCATCCATCATGAGATTACTATTATAAGAACTCATAATAAAAACAAATCTAGGTCAAATCCTATTACGATCTTATTTCACGAACAACTGACATCATTTATTCTGAATCAGATAAGGGTTAGTGCTCATCGTTCTCATAATATTGCAAATTAAATTTTATTCGTCCTTTTATAGCGTCACGTCTACTGCCAAGGTTTGTTTAAGTGTATTTTAATTTACTTTAGATTTGCATGTAGATCTAATCTGCACGTAGCGATGGCCTGGGAATTTTGAAAATTCGCGACGTCTTCGGAATTTGGGGACATTTTGATGGCGTAGGGTGGTTGGCGCAATGGTTGCGCGAGTATCTGCGTAGCGGGTACGATGTTTGAGCTAGAAATTATTTTTTTGTTGAATTTGTGAATAAACAGGAAATACGATCAAAAATCATGCCAAAATAATAATAATGTTGGCACCCATATCTGATATATAAAACTGATAGAGTTCCATAAGGAAACTTTGGGTAACCTAATTTTTGTCGCGGCCAGTCGCACATGCGATAGACTGACCATATTAAATCCGCAGTGGGTGGCCCATTACACGAAGGCACATACGAGTATGTCAAAGCCGGCAGAGAAGGATGGCGTCGCATCGTGAGGCAAATCAGGGCTGTCTGAAATCTCACTGCAACGTGATGACCACGTCCGCTCTCTCAAGAGTGCACCGACAACGAAGATGAAGATTATTTTTATTAAAATAAAAACGCAGCAATTATCTAAGTCAAAATCAAAATGAAAAAAAAAAAAAAAAAACAAACTATCTCATGTAAGTAAGTGCCCATGTAGGTTTGTGTGAAATGAAGTCATTTCACACAAACCTACATGGGCACTTATGAAACGTCAGAAGCTAGGTGCGCGGTACCAATTAGTCGTTTCCTATGGAGAAGAGAAACTTCACGGTTACTCTTTTAAAAATAATTGGCTTTTACAATGTTTTCAAATTACAGTAGGTATGGGAGGACAATTTAGGCCTGTCAACAAGTTTCAGGTACCTGATAAAATAAAAAATGGTCTACAGATCTAAAGTCTACAAGGCCTACAAAGTTACTCCTCATATTTACAAAATATGAAAGAATCTATCAAAAGGATAAATAAAATATTATAATAAGGTAATTATCATTAATGAAACCTTTTCCTGTCTCTCAAGCTTAAACATGGAATGTGTCTGAAATGTTTTGATTGATCTTTACTGCCAATCATTATTAGGTAAAGAATCAAAGGATACGATTTTATGGGTTACCCATTTACAAACCATGGGCCTCTGTAATTCTCTGTAAAACTCACCACTAAAAGATGAAACGAACCGTTTTACCGATTTGCAATCTACCACTAAGCCGAGCTAATCCACAGAAGAGGCTCCATTTTATTTTATTTTTTTTCACACCCATAACGTACAAGCTTATCAGTGCTCGACGAGGGGGCGTTTGAGACTCAGGAGGGCAGTAGAAGACCCAGAGAAAACTATATATCCTGTCTTAAGAGAAAACTATATGTCCAATTTTGCGAGGCTTAACTTTGTTTCGGATTTGTTTATTATTAGGAGGAAAAATATATTATGTAACCAGTCTTCAAAAATTTTCTTCTTATGTAATTGATCACTTTGTTGTAACTTTCTGACAGCACCCGATCGATTCTGTATAAAACGTCGCCGTGAAAATTTACGAAAAGCGAGTTGTCAAACCCTAGCTTCTGGTGGGATGACAGCTAGCTTCAAGCTCACTTAACCTAAGTTTTACGGTCCAGAACAGATCGGTTGCTCTTGCAGAAATAGTAGTGATGAAGTTTGAGGGACCAACTACAATCAAAGTGATCCTAAAATCCAATGCCCCATGATTTTATACACGAACAAGTTCCGTTTAGACTTCGGAGCCTTCAGATGTTCACGACATTCTCATAAATAACCGATCATGAACCGATTGATCGATAAAAAAGTTGTTAATTGATCCCATCAAGAGCTGTTAATTAAAGCGTGGGATCATTACGTACGCGGAAATCGAATCGATTTACGATATTTGATGAAGAATCGAATAAAAAATCGGTACTGTTGACAGAAGTGTTATAAAATAGAAGATGCTTTAATAACCATTTAAAAAAGATCTATATAATTTTGCAACAGCATAATGTATTTATTTTATAATTAATCACGTAATTTTTCTCAATAAACTTTTTTGCTGAAATCGATTATCGGAATTATCTATCATATGTAAGTAATATTTATAAATAGACCATTTGAAATAAAATTTATAACGCCACATTTATTTTTAGCGCTGTCATTATGATGTTGAATTTAATATGAGACTGAGTAGAATCTTCTTCAGAAATAGTAAAACTTGCAACTACTTAAAGTTTTAGAGACGAGCAACTTTTGTCTCCGCAACTAATTTGTCTCTCAAGTTTACGGGTATATATGTAATTGCGCGCATGTAGCGACGCGACATCTGGGAGACATTTTTGTGCGCGGGTTTGGACGCAACTATCACCCGTCTATTGGTTGCAATGCAAACGGCGATAAAAAAAAATTGCCGGCTAAGCAGTTGTCGCTCAACCGAAAATTCAACAGAAATGTAGCGTTACTGTCGCTCCCATGTCTGCATCGTATCCTCCTAATCTAGGAGACAGCGACAGAGACAAAAAGTTGCTCGTAGGCGCCCTCCCTTAGTAATAATAATCAGCCTGTATTGTCCCAGGGCAAAGGCAATTCAATCAATTAACAATATGGACCAACCCCTCATATAGGCGTCAAGTTCGTCCCGCCATCTACGTCTGGGTCTTCCGCGATGCCATTGGACGTTTTCAGCGATCCATGCATTTCATTGTTGGTCTTAGCCCACAATGTATGCTACATCCGACAAATGTGTCCGGCTTGGTCCCATCTGAGCTTGGCTGCTTTTTAGGTAACGTCCGCGATTTGTTGACAGCTGTGCTGCTGCTATTTGACAGCTGTGCTGCTGGGGAGTTTGTTGCGCCACTTCTTCTTCCCAGCGATAGCACTAGGAAGTGGCGAAGGGCGGGCGTTTTTGGGGGACTGTCTTTTGTAATTTTGACGTTCGAAAAGTGCTGATTCTCAGCCTAATTTGAATAAATGACTTTTGATTTTGATTTTGATTTTGTGCCTTAAAGCGCAGTATCGTGTTCCATATCCGGTTGGTAAGTCAGACTCCAAGGATACTACGTTCCATTGCTCACTGGCAAACTTTGAGTTTAATTATATTTATTTTGACAAATTTAAAATACAATATACAAGCTCATCATCTGTCTAGCCTTTTCCCAACTATGTTGGGGTCGGCTTCCAGTCTAACCAGCGCCCTAATTGCGTAACACACAATCAATAGTCATTGCTTCATGAGTTCGAAAAATTTGTCTGCTCAGCACGTAAATAACGCAATGAATGTTGTTGAACTCTCAAAATGAAACCGATTCCGATTAATTGTGTGTTACGCAATTAGGGTGCGGATGCAGCTAAATGCTATTTTACATGGAGCGACTGCCAGACATCCACAACCCAATTTATTGGGTAACACGATACCCTTTGGTAAGACTGGTGATCAGACTTTCGGGCTTCTGATGACCCGTAACGACTGTCAAAGATCCACGAACGACAGCCGGAACCAACGGCTTAACGTGCTTTCCGAGACACGACTCGACTAATAGAGAACTATGGAAGAGAACGAAATGTTGCGCCGACCACAAATAAATTGGGAAAAGGACAAGTGAATGGTGTTCTTTCGGTCACACCCTCTATAAACATAGGAAACAGAAGTGTGGAAATAATATGCGTAACAAAACTAAAGATCATACATAAAAAGTGGAATAATCGCTGCAAGGAAGACATTATGTAATTATTTGAGTATGCATTAAAGTAAATAAAAGCTAGAGTTTCGTAATTTCCGTGTCTAAATCAATAAAAATAGTCACGCATTTGCAAAACTAGATTTCTGCAGAAACTTGAAACAACTACTAATTTTATGAATCGGATTTTTGATACTGCCATGGATTTCCCGCGGCTCTGAAACTCTCGAGTCCTCGAACGGAATTTACATAATTTGTCATAAATAGTATTTACTCGTATTTTTGAAAAACATTGTGGTTTTAGAAACTGGATTTCAACTTTGTCTCTTGCGATATCTGCAATACAAAAGGCATAACACGTGCTTTTCCATTGCAGATGTCCATAATAAGTGAAACTAATAACTTAGCCCCCCCCCCTCTCCCCCCGAGGCCCTCGCACGAACAAGCGACGTAAACTTAACATAAGTTCGAACGATTTTTTTATTGAAAATACAACTATTCTATAGCATTTAGGATTAAAAACATCAGATATGAACAAAGTCTTAAAACTAAATAAATACTATGTACAAAACGAGTATTTTCAATTTAAAAAATAATTTACGTTATATTCACTCCGCGCGTTCATGCTAAGCCCACAGTTTGTTTTCGGGTCCAGTCACTTGTGTTTCTGACCATTTAAATGATAGTGTTACTAACACACATGAAGATAGATGCTTCCTAACTCCTAACCCTCGTCCTGCTGCATGCATGCATCCCAAGCACCACCATCAAAGTTACTTCTCAAAATCGTGACCGGTCACAAACTGCCTACCACATAGTGCCAATGTACTTACTTAATCTATTTTACACAATACATTAGCAACATGGTGTAGTTACATAATTCGCAAAAAATATTCATTAACCTTTGGCTGTCGGGCACGAGACTCGAGACGAAGATCACTGGCATCTATAGTTTTTAAGATAGGTAATTGAGACAAAAAACCTTTAACACTTTACTTATCATCATCTGCCTAGCCTTTTCCCAACTATGTTGGGGTCGGCTTCCAGTCTAACCGGATGCAGCTGAATACCAGTATTTTACATGGAGCGACTGCCTAACACTTTACTAATAGTGTTTGGATATACCTAGTAGACTGCCATGGTGTGAAAATCAGAAAAAATCAGTTTTCGCCACCAAGGACCATTGCTGAAAGAGTCCCACAATACTATCATTCCAGTAAACCGTAATTATTATCAGCCTGTGAAGTCCCACTGCTGGGCAAAGGCCTCCTTACTCTTTTCCCACTTCTCTCTGTTCAAAGCTGCTAAGGACCAGTTCTTAATGAAGGAGCTCATCACGCCATCTCCTTCTGGGCCTGCCGCGATGTTACTTGTCCTGAAGAGGGACCCATTGGGTTGTAAGTTTGGCCCATTGTTCCTCTGACATGCGGCAGATGTGTCCAGTCCAGTTCCATTTTAGCGTGGCAGCTTTCCAAGTGACATCAGCTATCAGCAGAGTTCCACCCTCGAGGTTTGCCAGAGGGCTATAGAACGGAGTATTCTGGGTATCAAACTAATAGACCGGGTTAGGAATAGGACCATCCGTTCCATCACAAAGATAACTGAGTCAACCGTAAAGTGGGCAGTTAATCTTCTACCGCACCAACTTATCAGCACCTGCTAAACCTTTTTCCAACTATGTAGGGGTCGGCTTTGAGTCTTACCAGTCTTACCTTCTTCGTGTCGCTGGCATCTTGCTGGCCCAAAACTTTGCCAATTCCACGGCATCGTCGGTGGCAGCACAGAGATCACGGATGCAGCTGAATACCAATATTTTACATGGGGCGAATGCCTATCATAAACATTTACTGGGTTTCAGGATAATCCTTGATGGTCATCCATACTAACATAGGTACATAATATGGGCCGTAAAAATATCACCTATATGAATATAGATAATTGTCCAACCACTGGGCCAATGTCTCCCCACAGCTTTCTACTCTTTTTAGTGTATGGCCAACTGGCCAATCTCCCATAAACCCTTCTAAGTCATCATGTATGTAAGATATATCGGTAGGTACAGATGCGCCAGAGACGTCACGCAGTAGGAAGCCGAGGTAAGATTACTATTAATCTAAATATAGTTAAAACAAAATCTTGCGAATTCAGTGATGCTACCGCATGCATGCTACATGTTGCTACCGAAATAATTATAGGTTTAGTAAAGTATTCCATTAAGAACTAGTGCCTCAAAAGCTAGTGTTAAAATCGTGTCTAATTAATCAATTTATGTTTTTACATTTTTAAGTACTAACTATTAAACTGTAATGTAATTTTTTACCGCCAAGGTGCCTTCTGCTTAGCAGACTAATGTTCTGTCAGTCACGAAAAAGAATCAGGTTGAAATTAATAGGTTCCTGTTTTTTTAAGAATTCTTTGGTTGGTTAAAATTAATAATTTGTCATCATTAAAAATAGGCTACAGCTACTTTGTTTAAAAATTAACAATAAAAACTCTAGAAATATCCAACTATTTATCATCACTAACTTTTTTAACTATTCATCTACACTCGAGAGCAATGAATCCGGGTCACTTGAAGAATCCTAAAAATCTCGGAAACTAAAAATGCTAGGTTAATGCAATAAATTGTATTTAATAGACAATGTAATACTCCTTAAATGAAGGTATTAAAACTTCTTAGTTATTGTAAAGTTATATCATAAAAAAATCAAATTTGAAAAAGGGCCACTTTCGAAGATGGAACTACGAAATTACAGCATTTGGTTTTGCTTTTGTTTGTAATCTATCATTTATGTGGGTACATAAACCATGTTGATAGTGCTCTATATTCATTATTCAAGCTGAAATTATGTCGCTTACGCCTGAAGAATGCACCAGAATACTTACAATGCTGGAAACCGGCCGGAGTCAGCGCGATACAGCCAGGACTGTCGGTGTGTCGCTGTCAACAGTACAAAGAGTTCTCCGACGTTACGAAGAAACTGGTTCTAACCTACGCAGACCAGGAACGGGCAGAACCAGGTGTACCACAGCACGAGAAGACCGATACTTGGTGAACACCATGCTTCGAAATCGCTTTCTCACAGGAACTGAACTCACAAATCAGTTTCGACGCCTCGGAGGAAGTAACCCAAGTGCATGGACAGTAAGACGTCGGCTTGCTGAATCTAACTTAAAACCCCCTAGACCTGCAAACGGCCCTAAACTGGAGCGTGGGCATCGTATTTCAAGACTAAGATATGCCCAGAGCCACGTAAATTGGAGTATTGAAGATTGGTCAAAAGTTATGTTCTCCGACGTATCAAAATTTATGCTCTACAAGCACGATGGAAGACACAGAGTGTATCGAAGACCAGGGGAAAGATTCAAGCAAGCATGCATCGAAGAAAAAGTAGCCTACGGTGGTGGGTCTGTACTTGTGTGGGCCGGAATTTCTTCTGAAAGTCGCACAGAGCTGGTGATCATAGAAAACGGCTCTTTAACTAGCGTAAGATATGTGGAAGAAATCCTCAATGATCACGTTGGTCCATTTATGGTCAATTTAGGTGAGGATGCTATATTTATGCATGACAATGCCCGACCTCATACAGGTAGGATTGTAAATGACTACCTTCAAGAGATGAACATTACTCGTATGGAGTGGCCAGCGCGCAGCCCGGATATCAACCCGATCGAGCATGCTTGGGACGAGCTAGGCAGATGCGTAAAACAACGAAACCCTCCCCCAATCACGCTTCGTGAGCTCAAAATTGCTCTCACAGAGGAATGGGAGAATATTCCCCAAAATCGTATAAGGAACTTGGTGTACAGCATGCCAAACCGCGTAAACGCAGTAATGGAAGCACGAGGAGGCAATACGAAGTATTAAAATTCAAGAAAATCGTAATAAAGTTCAAAAATTTCATGTTTCCTATTTTTGTTTTAAGGAGAGATCAGCAGTTTTTTTTCTTTATGTAATTTTGTGTTAATAAAATGTATGGTGACTCATATTTTTTTTACTTTCATTTAAGGAGTATTACATTGTCTATTAAATACAATTTATTGCATTAACCTATCATTTTTAGTTTCCGAGATTTTTAACATTCTTTAAGTGACCCGGATTCATTGCTCTCGAGTGTATCTCATTCCATCTATGTATTTTGGATTTAATTTTTGTATTTTCATTTTTTGTGTAATTATTTTATTACACTAAAACCTGGCCAGATAGACGTTATTCTGTCCAAATTTCAATAATTTGTTTGTGATTGGTTTGTGAATTTGTGAAAAACTGTAGGAAAATAAGAAAAATTTTTAATGAACGCAAGTCTCGAGTCAAGTTGAAAGAAAAGAAAAAAGGATGATCAGTTTTAAAATAAATGCATTTTCTTTCTTTCTTTTTTTTCCGGGAAGCAAAACAAAATAGCCAAATCGGTCCAGCCGTTCACAAATGATGCGCTTACCAACTAACAGCATATCATTTTTATTTATCTGTCAGGCTGGCATGGGACATCGACGCGCAAACTGTAACCATGGATTCAGCACAGCGTCAGTTATAAAAAAAAAATCTTCCGTTTCATAGAAAAGTGCAATACCTACGCGGTAAAAAGTATGGAACAGCAATGTTTTTTTTAATAACCGACGAAAAATTTCGACGCTATGGGGTCTAAACTCATGTGTTGAATCCATGGTTACATTATCACATTACCTATTGTGTATAGTAATTTTATTCTAATTACATCGTCTTCACGTATAATTATAATTAACTAGCTTCAATCCGCGACTTCGTCGACGTAGTATTTCTTGTTACCCCGACCCACCTCGTCGCATCGCATCACCCTGCCCGCGCTATCACTTCGTTTTCGCTTAACGTTTTTTCTTTTTGCTCGGCTCCTCAGCATCATCTGTAGTGGTCTGGCGAGGGTTGTTTTTTGTGTGATAAAACGTCATCATCATCAGGATGGCATCATGATCATCATCGTTTTACCCCACTGCTGGGTATAGGCCTACCCTTCATCTTTTTCATCATTACTTTCATGTAGGACGTAAAGACGCCAGCAGGTCAACCTACCCGAAACTGTCAAATTTTCCCGGTCAACCTTGAACCTTAATACTCTAGCGATAAAGTTGAAAATCTATTAAAGAAATTTGACAGATTGTAGTAGCTTGATGTGCTGGCGTCTGTACCTAGCTACAATAATTGATTAGAGTTAAGATCTGTATGAGCAACTTGTTAATTAAACTACGCTCATAAGTGGTCCAAAGACTCGCAGTACTTCCTCACGATGTCTACTCTTGCAGTTCTGGTTTTACAACTATTACTAATGACTCTAAGGACCAAGAGAAACGTGCCTAATCAGAAAAAGCTTATCAGTTAGTTTACGTTGTAGTGTTATGTAAGTATTACTTAGTAAGATGAAAATATGTACACCAAGGAGTCGAGAATGTATCGAAAGTGAGCAAATACCAAAACTTTTCCGTTTGGGTCTTTAATATTGATGAAAGTAATTGGCAGAGGAAGGTTTAGTAATTCCTTACGTTTAAATTAATTACTGAATTGTACATGCTATAAATTAAATTGATAAAAGATAATTACATCATTTTGGAAGCTAATAATAAGAATAATAACCCCACCAACATCTCTACGTTGTTGTCGTGGTGGGGCTTGCGCACTCCAGGGGGTCTACTCCGCAGTAGTATCTGCTACGAAGTTACTATTTGGTTCGGTCGGTTGCGAACCGAACCAAATAATATTCGAATATTGACTATGTTCCCGATCCAACTGAGCCAATCCGAACTTTTTTCGCATTTTTCAATAATATTCGGTTCGGCCATGTGCCGGTCCGAACCGAACATTCGCACTTTTCACTTCGAAGTAGGCCCCCTGAACTCTAGGTCTGTACTGGTAGGGAATACTTTGCCGAAACAGGTCTAGAGTGAGAAGACAGATCATGAGGGATACAGAAACCCGCAGGTCAGCGTTTGGCGAGCTTTGGGAAGTAGTGACTCCATGGACCCCTATCTCCGGGGAGAAATTCTTCTTCACCTCTTGCTTGCCATTATTGGCGGGCTCCCACCTCTTTCTTGCCAGCTTGAGTGAAAATTCGTATTATTCCAGGAAGTACTGGTAGGCATCTTGACCACCTTCTGGGCTCCGGGACTGTTCTGATAGCCGTGGACTTAAATATCACTCCACTGCTCAAGGAAAAACCTTACGCTCCAGCAACAAGAAGTAAAACCAGTAGCTAATAATAGCACTCAACAGGGCGCTAAAAACGGATCCTTTCAATAAGACGGTAAAACCCAATAATTAAGATGAACAAGCAAAAGGTTAAAAAAGTGTTACTAAAAGCAACTTTCGACCAGGATCTTTACCTAGGTACTTATTTTTTCCACATTAATTCTGTAACAACACTCTAAAAGTAATTGTATGAACTTTAAAAACAATTGAATCACTCACCTGATCTGTAAGTCGTTTATTCTGAATCTAGATTCATAGATACTTAGCTAATAGGTAGCAATATTTGAAAGTATCAAAGGCCTGGTTCAGACAAAATTGACATCGACAATAATAATATAGTGTAATACATGTAATATTATTGTGTTATTTTTATTTGATTTTTGCCATCTTGTAAACTATTATTATATTGGTTTCATTTCATTGTGATTTTGTGTGTTATGTTATTTATTTTATGTAAACTACAAGTTGGCAATTGCAATCAGCTGAGATGAGAATGCTGAGGGGTGTGTGGTGTTACACGAATGGATAGAATAAGAAATGAGTACATAAGAGGAAGTCTGAAAGTAGCACCGGTAACTGAAAAGTTGTGTGGAAATCGGTGAGAAAATGTCGTGAGGAAAGTTTTGAGTATAATGTCGATGGCTATAAGTGTAGGTGAAGACCAAATAAATAGATGGACTGTGTGAATGATGATATGGTTAGAAAGGGGGTGACTGCCAAGATGGCGACTAATAGAGAAGTATGGAACCCCAAATAAATTGGGATCAGGGCGGGAGAATGATGATGTTATTTCTTTCATATGCAGATAATAAATTATTTATCTATCTATCCATCTAACTTGTTGTTAGTCCTTGTTGGGTGTGAAACATACAGATGTTATACTCCTCAATTTCACCTACGCAATTAACCTAACCGCTGAGCGGTGCAACGGTGTGACTTTAACGATTGACAAATGACAGAATAATCATTTATCCAACTAAGATAGACACATATAGAAGAAGCAATCCGTCAACCTGTCTTAAAATTATATTAATGTGTATTCTGTACAAGTGTCAACACTTGGCAACTTTCAATTGCGATTTTTTCGTGACTTAAGGATTGCAACGTTGAAATACGACACATTACATAAACCTATGGGTTCGAAAATGCTATGTTTTTAACAACATAAAATTTCCTTGAAAAAATACAGGAGTAAATCGCTTTTGATTAAAGTCGAGTGTATACATACTTTTGTTCGTGACTGTACATAGGGATAGTCGAACTCGTAATTGCGTTACCATTTTTGACAAGAATTCCCAGTCAATTGAAACTGCACTAAGATTGTACCCACATAGCTTGCAGAGTAAGCAAGCTGTAGTGGTAGTGGTCTAGCCATGTTTGTCGAAGGACCGATTGCCGCGGTAGAGCAAACGAGATCTGGACTAGAGACCACGAATCAGCAAACTTAGTATAGGACACCCCCTAGTTAAGTTAGTAAAGTTATTTAGGTTAAGCTACGCTTGCCGCGGTCGGTTCATGGATGGGTGACCATTACATATTTCGGAGACCCCTCGTTAATCGAGACCTTTGACAATTGTTACGGGTAGCCAGAAACCCAGTAGTCTGATCACCAGTCTTCCCAAGCGATATCTTGATACCCAGTAACTTGGTTGCGGAGTTCAGATAGGTAGTCGTTCCATGTGAAATATTGGTATTCAGCGGCATCCGCTTAGACTGAAAGCTGACCTAACATTTTTGGGAATCATCAGTTGGCTTAGGAAAATTGATTTTATTGGCCCCTAGAATGAGTTACGAAAATTAAATATCCAGCGAATTTATTTGGCTCATTAACGCTTATTAAATATGTATAAGATTTAAACATAGGAAACTAATATAGCAAGCGAGCCGACAAGCACGAAATCATAATAATATCGATTCATGCAATGCAATTAAACATTCAAGATCACGACCCAGACCCAGACAGTGAACTGATATGAATCGATTTGTATCGATACTTTCGTTTGGAATCGATATGATTTGCTGAATATTTGCCTGAAATATGGTGGGTACACAAGACGTTAAATTAAATTACAGCACAGTACATATTTCACCCTCATTACGGGCATGCAAAAATTATAGTTAATTTACAACAATAATTTTTAAAATTACAATTATTAGAACTATTTGAATTATTACAATTTATAAGAAAATTGGAATTACAATTATTACAATCATTTAAATTACAATTATTAGATACAATCATTTAAATTACAATTAGAATTACAGTGATTTCAATTACTTAAATTATTTAAAATCACAGGAAATAAGAGGAATAACCAGTATCTTAGTGGACACCAAATCGACATGTACTTTTATTCAAAAAATCTTTAACAGTGTAGAAGCTCTCCTGTATTAACCATTTTGCACAACAGAAACTTTTATATGGCAGATCGGTCATTCCTTTGGATAAAGAGTTATATATTAGAGGTGCCATATAGACACAGTTCTTTCTGAACAGTTGTAGCTTAGGCACATTCATTTTTAGGGTCAGGTGGTTAATTTTACGTTTAAATGTTTCGCCAGTTATATTTATTGCCATTAACTGGGCACATAGCCAGATTTAGGGCTGCTAATGAGAACTTCTACTGTCGGAAAAACCCAATAGTAATTTGCCCGTCCTGGGTATCGAACCTTCTTGCTCAGCAGTAGCGCTTGTGAACTTGATCAATTTAATTTATGCTAACCTATGAATGATTGAGCCTGATCCGTTCAGTCAAAATCTCATTATTAAAACAACGTTTGATGCATTAAAAATACTCTACCTTTCCTGATGACTTTTATCTTTTAACATTAACACTTAGGTATTTGGTTTTTAAAGTTACTAAAGCAGAAATGATATGATGCTACATTTCTGAACATTTTATTTATTTATTTTATTATTTATGTACACACAGAAAAATACATATTGATATGACATAAACATAATATGAGTACAAAGGTACTGCTTATTTCTTAAGAAATTTCTTCCAGCAGACCTGCGAAAGGAGAAGTAAAAAAAGAAATGTAGACAATAGTGTGTGAGAACAAGAAGAGAGAAATATGAATGTGTGAAGTCTAAAACAAAAATATTAAATATACCTACACATATAACGCAAAAAAAATAAAAATAATAAATACTTAAGTATACTTAAATAAATACATAATACAAAATATATAAACATATATATATATATATACAAATACTCACGGTATAGAGGAAAGGTAATGCTCTTTTAATCGACGTTTAAATAGAGAAATAGTTTTTAAATCACGAATGCTAGGCGGAAGTGAGTTCCACAATCTTACAGCATGGACAGAGAAGGAATAAGAATAGTAGCTCGTTTTATGAGGATGAGATTTAAGGATGGATCTTAGGTGTGATCTACACGATCTATTTTATGTACTTAGTTCGTTTATATCGATTGATCTCTGTGGTCCGCATCCAGTTGCAAAAACATGGTCACTAAATCATAGAGAAATAATTATTGCTATTGTATTGAATGGTTAAAAAAACCAAAGTGCAGAATCTAAAAATAAATAGGTAGGTACACGAATCTAGGACTAAAATACCAATAGTCCTTTTCCCCATAGATACCAAGTAAATGGAATCCTTGAAAAAATACTCTAAGATCTGACACACGAGGTCGCTCACGTTCGGTAGCTCAAAAAAGCTTCGAACTAATTACATGAGGTATCATAGCTTTGCTTCATTATCTTAGTGATAAAATGACGTCAGACGCGTGTGTTCAGGATCGACAGCAGATGGTATATAATAGGTCAGTTGACTCGCAGTATCACAGTTCAACTTGAGCTTCATCCACATTAGGTTTTGAGTGTTCCGACAACTACTATACAACATGAAACTGGTAATTAATATTTAGCATTTTTAAAATAAGATGAGCCTAATTTTTTTATCCGTCAAGAGTGGATAACTATTTAAGTAAATTAGAAAACGGTCTTACAATATTAAAAAATATTATTTCTTAAAAATACTTTTAGAAAACTATTGACATCGCGAAAACATAAAAATTATCCTTTATTTAAGAAAACTTTCGAAAATTTTTCAACATACTAAATATGCCGATTCCATCTTATTACATCCATCTATTACTGATAATATTTCTCCCTCCACAGTTCGTGATCGCCGCCCTCGTTGCCGTGGCCGCTGCAGGTCGTCTGGAACATCTGGAACGCTCATACCTCCCTCCTGACAACTCCATCGGCGTTGCTAGGTCCTCCTTCGGATCCAACGGAGGCTTCGGTTTTCCCAGCTCCCACGGATCCTTTGAAGCTAGCTCTGGTGCCTTCAGCGGCGCTGGAGCTGGTCAGCACGGTCACAACGCTGGTGGTAACTTCGCCGGTGCCACCTCCAACCAGTACCTGCCCCCTAACCACGGACCTTCTGCTTCTATCGGTGGTTCTCAGTTCGGCGGTTCTCCTCACGGTAAGGCGCACCAAAAATATGCTGGCATACATACATAACATCACGGCTGTAATCTCCGGAAGGGTGAGGGCAGAGGTGTACCAATGTACCTGTAGTACACTCACTTTTCGCCAGGCCGCAAAATTCACCCAAAAATATTTCTACCAAAAACTACGATATTCAAATATGTAGTTTTACGAACATTAATTAGAATAAAATATACAACGACTTATTAAATTAAGATGCCGATCAAACAATTTGCACCGGAATGTCAATTATTGAAATAAAATATTGCGGTTTTAATTATTATGACTTGAAAACCAATATTGTGATGTTTTTATGGCTATTTGATTTTAATTTGATTAATGCGTTGTAAATCAATATACGAGCTTTATCTTTTAAAAACCGCAATTGATTGGATGAACAGATTAATTTCAGTTACCTTTTTGACAGACATTTTGACAGCATTAAGATTTATGTGGTGCTCAAGTCCCAAAAACGATCAGTAAAAACTGTACTAAACCAAAAGATATATTCCTTCCATTACCTACAGGATTCGGTGGCCAGCAGAACTTCCGCAGCCAGCAGTACGGCGGTCACCAGGCTGCCCCTGCCCAACAGTACGCTGCTCCCAGCTCCCAGTTCGGATCTCACGGTGGCAGCTCGTTCGGTGTCCCCAGCCACCAGCAGTACTCCCAGCAGTCCGCGGCCGCCAGCCGTCAGTACCTGGCTCCCAACGCTGGCTCCAACCAGCAATATCCTCAGCAAGCCTTCGATGAACAAACCGGATACCATTACTAAATGCATGTATAAAATGTAGTTGTCTTAGTCAATTGAATTATTTGTTTGTATGTATAATAAATAGCTGTATATATTATTTTGGCTTATACTTTCCTACCCTTATTCACCTTAGTTTTATTGAAGTAAAGAATGCGTGCTTTCGTCCAATTTATAATGGCTGTAAAGACTATGCATTCGGACATGGATTCGGACTTTTTTTAGGAGGGTAAATACATAAATGATGCTGTTACCTGTGGTATACAATTCTGTACCTCGAAAGGAAAAAACGGAACCCTTATAGAATCACTTTGTTGTCCGTCTGTCTGTCTGTCTGTCAAGACCCTTTTTCTCAGGAACGCGTGGAGGTATCAAGCTGGAATTTATATCAAATACTCAGGTCTACTGGCCCTTGGAGCTGTGCAAAAATCAAATTACTAAGCCAACGCAATCAATAGATACAGCCGTTTATGTCGCAAATTTCCACAAATTTTTGACACTCGCAAGTAAATCAAAACCTACAGGTTACTTCCCGTGACCTCAGAATCTTGAAATTTGGTACGAAGCAACGTCTTATAGCACAGATAAAGGGAAAATTGTGAAAACCTTAAAATTTTAGTTACATACCTACAAATTTGTACGGAACCCTCGGTGCGCGAGTCCGACTCGCACTTGTTTTGATATCCCACAACTCTAAGGGGTCATTGTACTCATCATTATGAACGACTTTTACTATGGGCCCAAACCTGAAAGCGCGAACAAAAAATCAGCTGTTCCCTACATTGATGTTCGTATAACTCGTGAAAATGTAGGGAACACCAGCACCCTAATTGCGGAAATCGGTGTCATTGGGTTCATATTTTCGTTGTTTGCCACCAACTTCTGAAATTAAAGTTATTTTTCACTTTGTAGTGTCGTTTTTGGAAGTCGGTTGATTTTTTTTTTTTGCAAAAAAGTTTTTTTATTTTTCACTTTTAAGTTGTAATTTTTACCAGTAATTTTGGTTTAAAAACCAAACTACTGAACCGTTTTTGATGAAATTTCTATGGGACCATTTGGAAAGTATACCCTTTCCAACAAAAAAAGAATTTTTCAAATCAGTTGGCAAGCGACGGAATTAAGCGCGACAAACATAAAAAAAAAATACAAACATCTGAATTGAGAACCTCCTCCTTTTTTAGAAGTCGGTTAAAAATCCAATATTTCAATCCGTTGAATTAAAATATTTTTATGTTTGTATGAAAGATGAATTAATAAAATTCATAGAACAAATTTGTTGTTTAAGATGTTAGTGATATAGTTCTGAGAGGTTGTTACTCGTAATGTTTTCCCACCAACCCTGTATATACATTAAATGGTTCACGTATCGTTTGGTTTACCAATAGTTGGAAAGGTGCTGTCTTTTCCTTTAGTTTCATATTTTTTGGTGTCTTTGCCAATTACATAACACCACGCCTGCTATACCCGAAGGGTTAGGTAGAGTTGTATCTGTATTACCTACACCCACATTTCGCAAACACTTCGTTAAAATCATCAATGACTGTCGTATGTACATATATCTAACAACTGGTCCAGAAAACACTGCAATTAAAAATCAAATGGTCCAGAAAAATTGCTCTTCCACATTCTTCCTAGTCCCAGAAACGTTGAGTATGCAATGAATGACTGCTGATTTGGCAAGGTCGAAGTTCAATGTATCTTTAACATCTACGAAACACAAATGATCTGTGTCATTAGGCTACTTTAACAAATGGACTGTTATTACACATACAAATGCGGTCTTTTAACTCAGCGTTAATGGATTCTTGTTAACTAATAGATTCGTTTTTGTCTAGCATTGTTAAAAAAAAATATGTTATGTATAAACTTACTCCACATATGGTAAGATACCTAAATAAAAAATGGCAAATTATGCTTTGTAAATAGTGGTAATAAAAAAATCATGACTTCAAACAGGAGTCTGGACATTTTCATGTAAAATTTAAATTACTAAGAACTGCGCGAAAAAGAGTCCATGAATGCTGGTAGATTTTCAAACAAATACCAGACTGGGACAAACCCAGTTGCCAAATGCAGATAGATTAAAATCAAGCATATCGCAGTCTACTCCTGGACATAGGCCTCTCCCAGGCTGCGCCACAACTCCCTGTCCTCCACCTTCCGCATCCAGTTTGTCCCAGCTACCTTATTTAGGTCGTCGATCGATCTAGCAGGCGGGGCGTCCCACTCTACACTTGTCGATACTCGGTCTCCACTTCAGGAGTCGATAGATTCAAATAATTCATTTAAATTGCACTCAATTTAATGTTCAAAAGAATCGAATAATAATTTCCTTTTTAAGACTAATTAAATAAAACAAGCTGTGTTATATAAACTATGAGGAAATCTTTTATAAAAACCAACACCAAAACTAGAATGTCTATAAAAATCAACAAAGGCGATGGCGATTCGGCCATTTTCTCACAACTTGTGTCAACTACCCCCACACCTATATGTTTAGTAAATGTCGTTTTATTTACCGCTTACATGTAGGCAGAGCAGTTAAAAAAGTTTTGTGTGTTTTTGTAACGCTCCTTGCAATGTTCTCATAAATATTACCAAATATTAATAAATAGTTTTTTAAACATTAAGTATAATATGTTTAAAAAAACTATTAAAATTGGAACTTTTTATTACTATAGTGGATTATTATAATGTTTCTGTTATTTCAAAGACTAAAGTCATAGTAATATCTAAACTGGTAATTACTTCCATTCATTATTTTTTAATTATAACCTACGTCATCAGATACCAACAGAAGATACGTAGTAATGTAATCCATTTATGAGAATCCGAAACCACTCGTCATCTAGCAATTAATAAACCATAGCAACAGACCAATTAGCTAAAAAAAAAAACACGAAAAAAAAGCCCTAACAGACATAGACGCGCAACATGTTACCGTGGACCAGTACACCAGTAGTATCAGTACACGATTCTGAAATTTTGCCGATTAAAAAAAAAAAGTTGCTTTTCCATATATTTTGATCGCGTAGGCATTGCGTTGGCATTTTTTTCTCTTTTAGTTATTAGATACTAACATAGTTCCTTAAGTTCATACTAACAATTTAAATGTATTATTAATGTAATGGATCAATGGTTGTCTGAGTAAATAAATTATTATTATTATTATTGCGCTTTTCTATGAAACAGCAGATTTTTTTTTTTTTTGATAACCGACAAAAAAATTCTACACTTGACCACCGGGGTGGTTTTAGTGAAGAGGTCTAGAATCCTGTGCTGAATTCATTGTTTCAGTTTGCGCGTCGATGCCCCTACCACCCTGTATAGTCATATTCATAATCATATTGATAGAGCAGCCCCAGCAGTCTCGACATTCATAGCGATCGCTTTACGACCGAATTCGGTCGCAAAGTCCTGTCACTCCACACATTACACCTGTCAATCCGGGCCTTTGCGACCGAATTCGGTCGTAAAGCGATCGCTATGAATGTCGAGACTGCTGGGGCTGGGTGGTGCTGATCCACGCGTCATGTTCGTGAACGGGCGCCGTTGGTTGAGACTGGTCATCTCTTAACTGCCAGGGCATATTTTTAATTTTATATTTTAAATTATTTCGTTTTTACATTGTTCTCACATATAGAAGCAATAAGAATAATGTACTCAGGATTTTGTAATAATATCTTGATTTAATAGAGTGTCCTTGAAGTTTCTTGCCCGTTCTTCTCCATAGAGATCTACGTTTTGGAATGGGCAACTAGCTTCAACTTTCTCACTAACTGACCGACTATTTAATTTTGACAATTCAAAAGTGCCTGTAAATGGTTTAATTGAAATAAATTATTTCAGTTTATTCGTTTATTTTCAACCCACAAGGTATAATAAGATGTTCACAAAAGGCTTAGAGCTAAGCCGTTGTAGACCCAGCCAGGGCACAGCAAAATTCATTGTTTAATACATATCTATTAAAAATCTAAATCGTAGAAACTAAAGTCAAAATAAAATTTTACATGAAACTAAATAATTACGTTTGCATGCAAAAGTTAATAACAATAACATAAATAATTCTATTATTGGTAAGTAGGTAGCCATATAAAAAAATACTATTTTTACATTTAGATATAGTAGATTATATCCACACAACCCATATAGTACCTAAAGAGGAAGCATCAGAAATGACTTCGGGTTGCTACTGAGAAATTCCTGTTATATAAACCAATAAACCTGATCGGAGAATTAAACCTAAGATCGCACCAGAAACTAGTACGTGCAACCACGAGTCACATTGCCAAAGATACAGTCGTAAGAAGCCTACAAGATTACACAATAATATAATGTTGCCAAACGATATTTAATCGATTTCATTGAACGGAAAGCATTCAAGAGTTCAGTGTTTGGGTCTTGATCTTGAAATTTTTAATTACTTACGATGCGTGAATACAAGTCATTAATATGAAGCTACGTTGTATAGAAACGAATGATTTATTAATTAAGGCAAACGTCTAATTTGGATTGAAAGTCCGCTCAATGAAAGATTGCTCAATGAAAGAAGAAATATATGTGTAAGGAATAGAAGGGAATGTGAAATAACCCTTTGTTTAGCATTGGAATATATTGGCTGTGACTGATATTGACGACCGGTCTTACCGCCGACTCCCGGCCACCGTAGGCGCGGGCTTGCGGGCGGCGATCAATGGGCAGCTCGCCGCCCGGTAAGGACCAGGCCCGGGTCGACGGCGCGTTGTGTTCCACGCGCGCCTCATAGAAATGTCAGCACGAATTGACGGGATCCGCTAGGGCCAATGCCTGCCAGGGCCGCGGGTTATTCGAAAGAGATACCGTGGCCCCTGGAATATCTGACTGAAGGAACACGGGTGGGTTTTAGTCAGTAAAAGTCTGACACGCCCTTCCGCTCAGCCCAGAGCGGGAGACGTCATTTGATGATTTCCCACCCCAAAAAAAAAGAGAATGTGAAATATTGAAGTGTGTTTTATAATCTAAACTGATTTGGTTCTGACTCTGAATGAGTACCATCTCTTCTTCTTTTTCGTGCCCCTGGCACGACAATTATTCTAATTTTGGTGACTCAAAACTTCGCTACTTCCACGGTGTTATCAGTGGCAGCGCAGAGTTCACTTTGGCTGCATGTTTTACGGGCTCAGAAGGCAGGATAGGAGATGAAGCAGAGTTTTTGATACAGCTCCACATCCAACATGGAAAAAAAAATAAAAAAAATAAATGGATATTATTCATTTGAAAATACCAAGAAACTTAAAGTTTTACGGATCTGTGGTATACGTCAAAAGCTTTTAGATTAATGATTTTGACATTTTTATTTGCATGTGCTTCTTTGTTTTAAAAATACGAAATGTTTTATTCATGATGATCGGCAGATTAAACAATTTTTTTTTTTGTTTTGACGCACAATTATTATGTTTTTTTAATCCTTGTTTTTTTTATGATTTTATCGGTTGCTGGACCACGTGCCAGATCGAATATACTTCATGACTGCTATCAAATCAATTTGATTTTTTTGAACTAGCTATTTTAAAAAAATCAAAAAGAAAAAAAAACAATAAAATTCAAGAGTACACAACTATTTTTTCACACCACCTGCTCGAAAATGTCAAATTATATCAAGCAACCTTAACCTAAAGTGACTCATTAGTGGCCGGGGGCACAGCCGGTCAATAATGTTGTACTGGATTTCATTATGACCCGCTGGTCAATAATGTGATTTGAATTTGGAATCTCACATGCTCAGCTAAATTGGCAGTAGGTATAGTACTAACAAACACCCTTTGGTGCCAGAAAGAGGAAAGCTATTCTCGATACCCTTACTACGCGTGGATGATATTCTCGATTTCCTACAAAATCATAACGACTGCTTCTTCATATCGTTGCCCTGTTTTCGAAGACATAATATTGTAAGAACAATTAGATTAGTTATCTAATTATTCTCTCGAACCATTTTTTAAAAGTAATGGAATAACATTAAAACTGGCATTAATAATAACAAATACCGTACCGCGCCGTAATACCGTAATAGTAATTGGCTGTAACATTAGTTAATGTATTTTAAGTAAACTGCGCAAAGATTGCTGTGGATTTTGTGAGTAAATAAATAAATAATAAAACAGTCGATTTATCACATTTTATCAAAAATACTCTATTTTCACGAGCGTCTCCAATGACGTTCTAAATTCAAAATGCATACAGCCAATCATCCAAAACCATTCTACCAGCCCTGTATAAAGCTTAGTTTACACAAATGCTACTTCCACGAGAGTGATATCAATAGACACACACGACAAAACCGTAGAAGAGACTTTTTTTTTTGAAAATCGAATTGATCGTGTCTAGGCTACTTGTTTGTAGACGCAATAAAGGCGCGAACTTTTGGCATTTAAACTTTAAATTTATCAACAAAGTATTCGTTTTTCGTACTATGGCTATTATTTTCTCACAGTAGGTGTAAAAAGTAGAGTATCCTCCTCTGGGCTAAAGGTGTCTTTGTCTTGGGCTAGCTTGAATCCCTCGCTGCATTCAGGATTCTTGTATTAACTCCCTCGCTTCGCTCGTGAGTTAAATCCCGAATCCTTCATTGCGCTCGAGATTCAATATGACGCCCGTGACATAAGACACAACTTTAGCCCCTCGGTGCATAATCTACTATTATTATACATACAAATAATTATTCAATTGACTAACACCCGGTTTCTGATTTGAGAAAAGTAGCAAATCTCAACTGATTATACGACGGCAAACACTTAGTAATGGTATCCGGTTTGTTCATCGAAAGCTTGCTGAGGAGGTTGCTGGTAGGAGCCAGCGTTGGGAGCTAGGTACTGACGGCTGGTGGCCGCGAACTGCTGGGGGTACTGCTGGTAGCTAAGGGCGCCAAATGAGCTGCCAGCCTGAAGAGATCCGAACTGGGAGCTGGGGGCAGCGTACTGCTGGGCAGGGGCAGCCTGGTGACCGCTGTACTGCTGGCTGGGGAAGTTCTGCTGGCCACCGAATCCTAAAGAACGAAAAGTTTTGGTGTTATACGTAAGAAAGAGATATTACTTCTTTAGAGTTCAAATGATTAAATAAAAAATAGGTAAAAATAACAGTTTTTTTTTTTTTTGATAATCCATTTGAATTACGTAAATGCATCATCGTTTGTCGTCGATAGTTCGTTCATGCGTTCAATGATGTATTATTGATCTGATTTATGATGGTAAGAATAATAGTCATAATAATTGATCTGAAGTCAATTCACTCTAACACACTTAATTTTACCTTGAAGGGAACCAGCGAAGTGGGGCGCACCGTTGGAAGAAGTTCCGTAGTTAGGAGGCAGGTACTGGTTAGAGGTGGCGCCAGCGAAGTTACCGCCAGCGTTGTGATCTTGCAGACCAGCGCCAGCTGCGCCGAAGGCACCAGGGTTAGCTCCGAAAGATCCGTGGGAACTGGGAGAACCAAACCCTCCGTTAGAACCGTGGGGAGGTAGGTAGGAGCGTTCCAGGTGTTCCAGACGACCTGCGGCGGCCACGGCAACGAAGGCGGCGATCACGAACTGTGGACACAAAGACAACATTTAACTTGCAAGACTTCAATGTGTATTTTAAAAAAATAAGGCAAAACAAAAAGGTGGTTTACGTATGTACAGACGCCAGCACATCAAGCTACTACAATCTGTCAAATTTCTTTAATAGATTTTCAACTTTATCCCTAGAGTATTAAGGTTCAAGATTGATTGGGAAAATTTGACAGTTTCGGGTAGGTTGACCTGCTGGCGTCTGCACGTATGGCTACAGAACATAACTTTCGTGACCCAAACTTTGCCTTCCAGGTTCGTAAGTTATTTATAAAATTTTATAACACTGACTGACTAATTCACTAAAACGCGAAATTACAATCGGTGAAAATCGATAGTAAATATGTTCACCAAACAAAGATCAATCAACCTACCAGTTTCATGTTGTATAGTAGTTGTCGGAACACTCAAAACCTAATGTGGATGAAGCTCAAGTTAAACTGTGATGCTGCGAGTGATCTGACCTATTATATACCATCTGCTGTCGATCCTAAACACACGCGTCTGACGTCATTTTATAGCTAAGCTAATAAACTAAAGTTATGATAGGCCAAGTAATTGGTTCATGTCTTTTTAAGCTACCGAACGTGATTAAACTCGTGTGTCGAATTTCTCTGTAATTCTCAAGGGTTTGGTAAAGTTTATGGACAAAGGACCAAAACGACCTGATCTTTTGGTACCTAATTACTAGATTTAGCTAGTTATAATAAAGTTGCTCTTGTCATACATTATTTTAAATTTAATTGAATGTAGGCAAATATTCCTTCTACGACGTCTTGGCTGAATTAAAAACTGCCTTAATTTCTATACTAGAGGATGTAAATTATCTCTACGAACTATCACATTACTCTGGAACTCTAAGTCTTTGTATTAAAAGTGAACTTTTACGGGAAAGCTCGAAAAGCCAAAGATTTTTTTGATATAATATGTTCCCAGTTTGATGCCAGTGTTTTTCGATATCGGAAAGCATAATATGGAACTCAAATGGAGTTGGGCAGGACACCTAGCAAAGCGCAGTGATGACAGGTGGAGTAAAGGCTGTGACAGAGTGGCGTCCAAGAACTGAAAGACGAGATGCTGGTCGTCCGGCCGCGAGATAGGCAGGCCTGCCGACCGATTCTGTAAAAATCTCACCGTGAAAAGTTAGGTGAAGTGAGCTTAGAGTGAGCTGTTAACAGTGTTAATCCTTAGCATTAGTTGGAATGACAGCTCACTCCACGCTCACTTCACCTAAGTTATCACGGTGAGATGGTTACAGTATCGCATTGCTGTGCGAGGCTGGCATAGGGGCATGGTGATTTTTTTTTTCCGGATGGGAAATCATCGACCCCTCCCGACAATGACCCCTCCCGCTTGGGGTGGAGCGGAAGTGTCAGACTCTTACTGACTAAAACCCACCCGTGTTTCTTCCTTAGCCCTTTATGTTCCAGGGCAGCGGTAACCCTTTCGGACGATCCCGCTACCCTGGCAGGCTTCGGCCCTATCGGGCCCTGTCACTCGTGCTGACATCTTTTTGAGGCGCGTGGAACACATACGCGCCGTCCGGCACGGGCCTGTTCCTGATCGGACGGTGAGTTACCCATTACTCTTCGCCCGCAGGCCCGCGCCTACGGTGGCCGGGAGTCGTCACGCGGCTCCCGACGCCCGGAGCGTCTCCCGCGGTGGCTGAGGCGTGAGGTTCTCTCCCTCGTCCACCCCGCCACCTCCTTCGCTAGCATGGGCATGGTGAATGGCACAAGAAAAAGAAGGAGAATGCCTAGCAGTGGGTTAGGTTGGGCCACAGACTTATATTGGCTAGATAACGCAAATCTCATCTTCTGTATAGAAACCAAGCGTGCCATTATTTTTCTACCTACTGTGACGTCACATGAGCGATTTAGTGATGGGAACTCCCTGTCCGCGAGTAAACGATTCAAAACGATCCGCGTTTCGCCTCGCTCGTCCGCCAGTACTCTTTGGATCGAGAGGTCGCGTGCGCGCATCCCGTCCGCTTGCATGTTATTGTTTAAGTTCGCCGCTCTTCAAGTTACACGATGTATCCTCATTTGACGTAGACGGCTGGTGAATGTCCTGTAACACGAATTAACTATTAAATAATCCTAATATCTGCGTCAAGACGTCCACTTTTTCCGACCCGTTACATTTAGAATGAAACGAGTACCTACTAATCGATTTTTGCAAGATAACAGTGATAATTTAACTTGGGATCACTTGGAAGTCTGTAAATATAATTAATAATATTCTAAACAAAATCAATAAATTGAAACATTGCAGTAAAAAAAAAAAGTACATGTCACAAAATACCCAACGCAAACATTATCATTCCTCTGTTTCCAAAATCGATTAGAATCGAGTACAACTGTACAAACTGTGTGTACAACACTATTTGCTTTATTTGACAGAAAAATGAGAATAGCGACTGTACCATGAAGCTGAGCGACAAGTGAAAATATCGATCATTTTAATTTTCATTGCGTGTTTTAACAGACAAGTCCTACATACTGCCATGTAACTAAAAACGGAAATGTATCATGAATTATTCGATACACACTCAGTTGCATAGTGTTCATTGTAAGACCACAATGAACACAAAATAATTGATTTTGCAATAAATAACACATAATTTAATAACAAAATGACTTACCGATGAAAGGAAATGTTTCCATTATCTCGTCCCACTTTTTTTGTGTAGTTTTTACAGCTGAATACCGCACAATTTGGCATTTTTTAGTTTTTGTTTGACGTCTGGCATCAAGAACGTTCGAGCGCGGACTGATTAGAAATGACGCTGAAGGAAGTCAATTTTACTCCCTTTTTACACGCGAAGTACATACACTTGCGTGGTCTAGCCAATATAAGTCTGTGGGTTGGGCTGTGGATGATGATGGTGGCAATAAGCTCGCCCCATATTATATGGTACTAAAACATAACTTTCGAAATGTGGGTACACAAGTATACACACAAAACAAATGTTCAAAAAAATTGCGTTGAGTCATCTCAACACCTCTTTCCCTTGATTTTGTATATACTCGTATATAATATAGTAATAGTATGTATGTGTATATAACCTATTTATGTATTTGTGTATCTAGTTTTAAGATTTTTTTTTGTCATTGTCCCTTTCAACCAAAGCACCTGCCATCTTATCTCTTCACCACCCTTGGTTGACTGGTAGAGAATGCCTAAGGCATTAAGTCCGCCTTTGTACCTTTTTGTGCGAAAGTTTAAATAAATAAATAAAGTATAGGTATACGCTAGGTATGTTTGATGTTATCAACACTCAATTGTTTATTGCATTAGTCTAGATCATCGTGCCAAAGAAGCCAGCACGTTTAAAGAAAAAGATCTAATACAGACGAAAGTATTCCAAGTAATTGATCCGTATCAGTAATCAGATCACTGTCTGGGTCGTGATCTTGAATATTAGATTACATTGCGTGTCAAAACATCGTGTAAGTGGCATATTTCACAACTGAGTAACAGCGGTTTTATAATGGTATTATTCGCGTAGGTACTTACTTTACATATTAAAAATTCTTAAACGTCGAAAATATTAATTCAACAGGACTTTCATGTGTTTCACTTTCAACACGAGTTTCATGTCCACTCTTTCCAAGTCCAAAAATTTTTTTTTGGGAGGTTTATGTCTCTCAAAATATGTTTGTGCGATTCCGAGAAACATTTTCAGAAGAAAATATTTCATTGGTTCGTTTTTTATTAGTTTCACTGAAGAAGAACCTCCTCCGTTTTTTTTCGTCGGTTAAAAAGATATCAAGTAGACCGGCTCTTAGTTCGGTATAATTATTTAGTTCGACTCTGTGCATTGAACCATGTTTCAGTAATATGACGGTGACTGATTGTCAAGTGGGACCAGTTCAGTGGTAATGACCGCGACTTACAAGTTGTAAGTTGGTCGTAGGTGGAACCTAGACAGGCCCTTTACTTTGTGTAAATTATTTCATCACCACTACTCTCAAAACGGTGAAAGAAATTATCGTGAGGAAGCCCGAATGTCTAAGAACCAAAAATACAAAGACATGTGACATCTACCAACTCGCACTGGGCCCGCGTGGTGGATTACAGCCCCCTCCCTCTCACAGAGAGACCTTTGCCCTGAAGTGATCCACAAACGGTATACGGTAATAATAATGATTTTATTTGCATAAGAATAAGGTTCGATTTCGCTTACCTTTCTTATCAATGTAAAGTTAATGTGCGGTCTATGGATGTTGCCCATAGTTTCTACCAACCTGACGAAGAAAGTCCTAAAGACCAGTTGATGTAATGCCTACGTCATTTTGTATTCTGTTAGATATAATGTTAGTTTTATGTTCACCAAGATTGTAACAAAGCTTATTGTGAATTTCAACTCAAACTTACGAATACGAATGACCAGGATTAATTAACAAAATCGGAATTTGAATCGTGTATGACTATCGCTTTTCACACACGATTTAATTTTGGACAAATGTGTAGTTGCTGGAGACAATGAATTTAAGGTAATTAACAAAAGGAAGAAATTTATGATTGATGATGTTCCACCCACTGCTGAGAATTTTGTGCCATGCTACCCTGAGATGTACGAGTACCTATATTGTAGCAAGTACACAACAAGTACACTGATCTCATTGATGATGGCCTTCAAATGGTTAGATCAAAATGGGTACATACTATTCTTAAACTGAACGGAAGGTGTTTGTTTGATCATACTTATCAAAGTCGACGGAGTAAAAGGAGCATGTCCTATCTCTTGGAAAAAAGAGTATTCTGTCCATTTGGTTTGAGTATTGGTGTGTATTTTTATTATAAAAAATAGGGGTGACTGTAAATTATTCGCTTGATGTTATAATGGCCGCAATAGTTACATCCACTCATGATGCGCACTTTCATTAGAATCTTGGCAATGGACATAAACGAACAGACATCATCATCTACTGTTCGACGTCATCCACTACCAGCAGTGGGTGATTGAGATTGGCACAAGAAGGTCCTATAAGAGCCTTTATAAGGAGTACTGCTCAATACCCTAGAATCCTCAGATGATGTGCTTGCCATCATTTGCTTAGATTTACTCGTTTTGTAAAGTATACTCGTATTAAAGTCAAAATTATGGTTATATAAAGCATTTTATTACACAAATACAATTGACTAAAACAACTCCATGCTGTAATGAACACACTTAGTAATGGTATCCGGTTTGTTCATCGAAGGGTTGCTGAGGATGTTGCTGGTTGGAGCCAAGGTTTGGAGCCAGGTACTGACGGCTGGCGGCCGCGGACTGCTGGGAGTACTGATGGTGGCTGGGGGCGCTGAATGAGCTGCCAGTCTGAGAAGATCCGAACTGGGAGCTGGGGGCAGCGTACTGCTGGGCAGGGGCAACCTGGTGACCGCTGTACTGCTGGCTGCGGTAGTTTTGTTGGGCGCCGAATCCTGAAGTAATGGAAATTTTTAATCATAAGCATCATAGAGCGTATGCGCATTAGTTACAGGAGCTAGGGATTATCCATCTGTATTTAAGAGGTATCAAATAATCGTCCCATTAGTCGTTGCACATGTATGAGCACAGTAAACTATTTATTTTCTTCGATGAATCGAACGAGTAATTTTTTATTCCAATGTATTTTAATACAAATCTGACTAATGATAACCAAAAACAGCCTGTAATATTTGAATACAGACAGATCATCGAATTGCCACTGTAAATCCTAATGAAAAATATCATCACGTATATTATAGATTACTTGTTAAACTTAATTGATTGTCTTACCTTGAAGGGATCCAGCGAACTGGGAACCACCATTGGAAGAACGTCTGTGGTTAGGAGGCAGGTACTGGTTAGAGGTGGCACCAACGAAGTTACCGCCAGCATTGTGACCGTGCAGACCAGCTCCAGCAGCGCCGAAGGCACCAGAGTTAGCTCCAAAAGATCTGTGGGAGCTTGGAGAACCGAAGCCTCCGATGGAACCGTGGGGAGGAAGGTAGGAGCGTTCCAGGTGTTCCAGACGACCTGCAGCAGCCACGGCGACAAGGGCTGCGATCACGAACTGTGGACATAAAAGTACATGGTTTTAAATTAAGAGCTAGACATCACGAAATAAGAATTTTCCTTAGGAGTAACATCATTCAATTCATTCATTCATGGATGGAAAAATCGAAAATATGGAAAAAGAATCTGGGTTGAAAAGAATGCGGGTTAATTAACACTCGCACTCTTTCTCCACCCCGATTTTAACACTGCTAAAAATAAAAGTTTATTTGTCAATTGTAATAGAAAATATTGATTGCATGAAGTAGCACAAAACTAATTTTAATTACCAGTTTCATTTTGTATAGTAGTTGTCGGAACACTCAAAACCTAATGTGGAGGAAGCTCAAGTTGAACTGTGATACTGCGAGTCGACTGACCTATTATATACCATCTGCTGTCGATCCTGAACACACGCGTCTGACGTCATTTTATAGCTAAGATAAAGTTATGATAGGATATGATAGTAATCAGTTCAAAACTTTTTAAGCTACCGAACGTGATTGACCTCGTGTGTCCAAATTATCTGTAATTTTCAAGGATATTAGACTGAAATCTATCCATTTACCTGTTAGTACATTTTGCAGGTTAGCTTAGAATTGCTCTGTTTAACTATAAATTCCTTAATTATATTTTAATTTTTTGTATGTTGGCACCTTGTTTTTAAATATTCACGTAATTTGTTATCATTTAATTGTGCTTTTATGTGTTTTGTTATGTATTTTGTGTGCTCTGAATAGATGGTTTATCTATCTAAGTAAAAATAAATATTTTTTGAAAATTTTAATCTTTGCGGTAAACATGACGCAGAGAAAGAACACAAAGAAAAAAAGAACAAGCTGGGGAAAAATATATCAATTGCTGAGCATAATGCTAAGAATTTATGTGAGACAGCCCCAGTGCTGGTTTTCAGCGACAGCCGACGTAAAATAAATTATCGTCAATTATACGCAAAACTCTACTAGGTCATCTCGCCAAATTGAATACTTAGTATGAGGTATCTAAAGGACCTCTATAACGTGATACATTGCTCTAGGCCTTCAGGCTTTAGTACTTAAAATATGGTTTTACGGGAAACCTCGAAAAACTGTTCTATTTTTTTTGTGCCTGGTTGATGGTCAGCATATGTAGGTTCTTTATGGGAATTAAATACAATAGGCTATTTTCTTAAAAAAATCTAATTAGGTAGTCCGTCAGTTAGATGATCAAAAAATATTGGACACGTATTTTTTCTTTTGTGAATTATATAAAAAAATGATGAAGATATCGCCCGTTAAAGTTCCGCGTGACGTGACTTGCTTGCGACACTTTTGCAAGCAAGTGACGTCACTACACTCCCAAATTTTGACGCGCTTTATCTTTGACATTTTTTGTTCGATCGACAAAAGAAAAAATACGTGTCCATTATTTTTCGATAATCTAACTGACGGAATAAATATAATTATTTTTTTATACCCAAGCAACTACCCATATGGATAAACCACTATAGAAACACCTCTGCCTTACCCTTCGGGGAAAGCAGGCGTAATATTATCAATACTTACTTCTTTATTGCCTTGATATAGATCATTGTGCACAGAAGTCATCACGTTACAAGAAATATTAATATCGATTATATTGACCTTGCTTTGATAACGCCGATATGAGTAGACAAGAAATCGTGACAAGTTTGAGACTTCGTTCCGGACATATTTCATTGAATAGTTTTGCGGCATTGATGGGCAAAGTTACATCTCCAAACTGCACGGAACGCAATGTGGTCGAAGTCGTTTTTAACTCCGACAAAAACAGAGGGGTGTTATTCACTGCGAGGGTCGCGGGTTGTTAGAAAGAGTTACAGTGACCCCTGGCACAGGCAACTGAAGGAACGCGGGTGGTTTTTAGTATGTAGAAGTCTGACATCCCGCTCACCCCAGAGCGGGAGAAGTTATTTGATGATTTTCCCACGCAAAAAATAAATGGGTAAAGAAAATCATATTATGGTGGAGTGTGTCCGAATCGGAGCGGAAAGGTACTTGATTCAAGACCAATTTTATATGAATATTAATAAATTTGGAGAATGTAATACTATTCTAACTTCGCCAGCATTCTACGCCACTAGAATTTTATATATTTAAATTAGTTAATTTAGGTACTGAGCGTAGACTGTGTTAAGTTTTGCATGTAACAAAGGTTTCCTATGAGGGTGACATGTTCACTATTTGATCTATCCTTTGTTAAAAAATGATGACATTACAAAAAAGATCCATTACATACAAAATTATTTCATGTCATTGAAATGTTTCAGTAATCATATCACTGTCCGGGTCGCGATCTTGAATATTAGGTTACACTTCGGGCAATTTCATAACTGAGTAATTCCACGCTGGTGAAGCCGCGGGCGAAAGCAAGTCAGTGATCTGAAGGCCAATTCTCGTAATTTAAAATGTTCAAAGTCTAGTCTTAGTGTCATCTCGGGGACAAATAAATGTCAAAAACTTGTCAAAATGTAGGGAAATTTGAGGTATTTTTGACAGATTGAGACTGAGATCAGACTGTGAACGTTCTTAAAATTACAAGAATTGCCCCTCTGATGACATGTGCATGTGGTAACGATCTACCACCGACTACCATCTAACCAACTCGTAAGTCACCACGACTTATGAGTTGTCGGTCATAGGTTCGAACCCACACAGGCGCTTTACATTGTGTAAATTATTTCATTACTACTGCTTTCAAAACGGTTAAGGAAAACTCGTGAGAAAACCGGTATGTCCTAGAACCAAAAATTGGGAGACATGTGACTTCTATCAACCCACACTGGGCGTGGTGGATTACAGCCCAGTCCCTCTCACAGGGAGGAGGCCTGTGTCCCAGCAGTGGGAACATAATAGCCTGTTTGAGAAGACGAAGAAAGACTTAGGTCTTTCTTAAACATAACGATGCCGCGATGCCGCGTGCGATGTCGCCCAAGCGGCACCGCAACCTACCCGCCGGTTGCTACGTCGTCGGCTTAGTGGCAAAGCCCTGACGAACGGCCCCTCCTCGGGTTCCTCTTGGCTTCACCGTGGTTCTCCAAGCCACGGCTACTGAGCCACACCGCCTCGACAATGCGGGAACCCACGGGGGGGGGGGGGGGATGCTCCACTGGGTTAACCATTGTGATGAGTGTTTCCGATTATCATACAGGATCCATTTTTCATCACAAGTAACGATATGCTTCAAAATCGCCTCGTTATTTTGAAGGTTGAATAATGTAACGAAGCACCCAACGCGTGTTTGCAGGTGTGCTTCACTCAATTCATGCGGTAGCCATTTTCGAGCTTTTTCATTTTTCCAATTTGATTCAAGTGAATTAAAATTGTTTAATCACTCATACCGGAGCCTGCCACTAACTCTGACGTGGTTTGCGATGGATCCACTTCCGCGATCACTTTTAATTTTTCATTGCCAACTAGGGTCTCCGGCCGTCCACGGGTTTGTTCTGTAGATCAAAATTTTCAGAACAAAACATTGGAAACAAAAACGTACCATGTTTTCTTTTACAGTAATGTTCCCTTAAACATAATTTATCCTTAAAGCTGTTTCTGCAGCGCTGGTGCCACGGTGGAACTCGTATTCGTAAATAACGCGATATTTTAAGTTTTCATCAGTGACTAAAAAATTAAAAAAGGGGCAATTCTCGTTATTTTAAGAATGTCCACAGTCTGATCTCAGTCTCAATCTGTCAAAAACACCTCTAATTTCTCTACATTTTGACAAATTTTTAACTTTTGTTGGTCGCCGAGATGAGATTAGATTTTGAACGTTTTAAATTACGAGAATTGGCCTTCTGATCAATGTCAAAGAAAAATCAAATGGCGCGAAAACAAATGAATTACTAAATTCAAAACACAAATAAACAAGCCTCAATTTGAAATTAATTTCAATTTGGAATTCCTGACCAAACGCCAAATATTTCTGATCAAAGTGGCCAGTTCGACAAAACGCCAATTTCTTGTAAAGACCTATTAATTAAAATATTGGCGGTGGATGATCCACTAAGGGCTGACCGTTCCAATGTCAGATAATTTTATCCGAGGAATAATTTTGAATTTTTGACAGCTATATACAAGCTTCATACAAGAACTGGCAAACGTCAATTTTACTCCTCGAATAAAGTTATCTGGCGATGAAAAAATTAGCCCTAAATGTTATAACCGGTACCTATTTATACGGAATTCCTTGAAAACCACGTCCATCATATGTCTTATACATTAGCAGTTTAGCAACGGAAATAGGAAATTCAGTATTACAGCCAACAATCTTTTATTATTAGTTCTGTTAATTTTCTAGAATAATTTTGATGATGTGCTTGCCTTATTCATTCATTATTAATTCTTTTTAATTATCACCACATAATATATCATTTGCTTAGACTGACTCTCACTATAGAGAAATAATTTTAAAGTCGAAATTGGTTACGTACAGCAATTTATTAAACAATACATTTGCCTAATACAACTTCATGTTGTAATAAACACACTTAGTAATGGTATCCGGTTTGTTCATCGAAGGCTTGCTGAGGATGTTGCTGGTTGGAGCCGATGTTGGGAGCCAGGTACTGACGGCTGGCGGCCGTGGACTGCTGGGAGTACTGCTGGCGGCTGGGGGCGCGGAACGAGCTGCCTGCCTGGGGAGAACCGAACTGGGAGCTGGCAGCGTACTGCTGGGCAGGGGCAGCCTGGTGACCGCTGTACTGTTGGCTGCGGTAGTTCTGCTGGGCGCCGAATCCTGAAGCAATAGAAAGTTTTGGTTATAAACGTCACAGGAGCGTCTGCCTATTAGTCACTGAAACTAGGGGTTTGTATTCTGCATTTGAGAGGTACCAAAATTAATCGTCTCGTTGCGGATGAGCATATTAAACGATTTCTTTGATGAACCGATCGAGTATTTTTTTCTTTAAATGTATTTTATTACAGATCTGACTGATGATAGCGATATAACAGTCATAATATTTGATCCGAAGGCAATTAAGTCTCTTATATCATAAAACAGTGAGATTATAAAACTGCTACTGTAAATGCAAATACTCAAAGACTCAAATTCACTTATAAAAGCACTTCAATAAAATAAATACCTTGAAGAGAACCACCGAACTGAGAGCCACCATTGGAAGCAGAAGATCCATGGTTAGGGGGCAGGTACTGGTTGGAGGTGGCGCTAGCAAAGTTACCGCCAGCGTTGTGACCGTACTGACCAGCTCCAGCAGCCCCGAAGGCACCAAAGTTAGCTCCGAAGGATCCGTGGGAGCTGGGAGAGCCGAAGCCTCCGTGGGAACCGTGGGGAGGAAGGTAGGAGCGTTCCAGGTGCTCCAGACGACCAGCGGCAGCCACGGCGACGAGGGCAGCGATCACAAACTGGAAGGGCAGAAAGCATGGAACAATATGATAACAGCTGGAGATCAGTCTGTGCAGGTTGACGACACAAATTTTTTAAACACATGCTAAAATGAAATTAAATATCTCAAATGTAATGGAAGCACTCATTGCAAAAGATTTTGCACCAAACAAAGATCAATTAACTACCAGTTTCATGTTGTATAGTAGTTGTCGGAACACTGAAAACCTAATGTGAATGAAGCTCAAGTTGAACTGTGTGACTGCGAGTCGACTGACCTATTATATACAATCTGCTGTCGATCCTGAACACACGCGCCTGACGTCATTTTATAGCTAAGATAATAAACCAAAGTTATGATAGGATATGTAATTAGTTCGAGTATTTTTAAGCTACCGAACGTGATTGACCTCGTGTGTCGAATTTCTCTGTAATTTTCAAGGATATTAGTCAGAAGTCTACCGGTGGTAACTACCGAGATAACGACTAATAGAGGAGTATGGAAGAAAAATATATGACCAAATAAATTTGAATATGGGCAGGAGTGTGATGATTAGTTAGAAGTCTATGGACAAAGGATGAATATAGGACGTGGTCCTATGGTACATAGTTACTAGATTTATACTAATAATATATTCTTTATTTCGGACTACACATACAAGTACACATAATCCATATAATGTTAGTGACAATGACTTAAAAACTATGTTAGTAAACTTTTAAAAACTATACAATAGAAATATTGGATCAGGACCGCACTACTCATGCATGGAGTTTGGTCCAATGCTCCATGAAGGAACAATCCACATCCATTCTCCCTGCAATAAGCTGCAGGAAGCTGTTGGGGCTGCCCCGTATGCGGCGCAGATTTCAATCGAGTGTTATTACAAAATTACTTTTGTAAAAGTATTAATTATATTCATTTATTGTCATTACTTGCAAAAAATGTTCCTGCTACGATGATTAAAAACTAAAAACTACCTACATACATATGATGTATAACGGGTCTGAAACACGCTCATCAAAGCCGAGAATCACTTCTACTTCCCGTCTTCGTCATTCTGTCATTTTTCTTTTTCGAAAACTAGTTTTGTTATACTCGTAACTTAACTTTAAATAGTACCCCCACAGCTCCTGTACCGTTGCATGCATCTAAAGGCTAAGTAACAAAAGCTGCACGGGCCGATCGATCGGGTTAAGCTGCGCTTGCCGCGGTTGGTCCGTAGATGGGTGACCATCTTCACATGCCAAGATCCCTCCATGCTGTGGAAAGTACGGTTAGTCGTTGGTCCCGGCTGTCATTCGTGGATCTTTGACAGTCGTTACGGGTCGTCAGAAGCCCGTAAGGCTTACAACCAGTCTTACCAAGGGGTATCGTATTACCTAGTAACTGGGTTCTGGAGGTCAGACAGGCAGTCGCTCCATGTAAAATACTGGTATTCAGCTGAATCCGGTTAGACTGGAAGCCGACCCCAACATAGTTGGGAAAAGGCTAGGCAGATGATGACATCGTGCACATTTTCACAAGAAAAACAAAAGTTGTTTCCCAACAATAATGTTTGCATATACAGCATGCGTAGATAACGGATTAGTTGATTATTCTTGTTCAGGCATCAGATTACTCAGGACCTAACGTCTCGATACTGAAAGTCGACACTAAAAGGCAAAGATATTTTTTGATACGAGTATTCTGCCCAGTTCATGGCAATAGGTTTGCTTCCATGAAACATAATTGGTGAAATGCGATTTCCCCTTCGGAGAAAACAGGCATGATCTTATGTGTGATTTTATCAGTACTCAGTTATTTATTGCGTCAATGTAGATCATCGTGCTTTGAAGCCGCCAACACATTAAAAAAAATTTGATTGATTTCAGACTAAAGTATTTCAAGTACTTAATTGATACTTATTAGTACAATCAGATCACTGTTTGGGTTGCGATCTTGAATATTAGATTACACAACTTATGAAGACATCATAATAAGTGGCATAATTCAGAACTGAGTAAGAGCGGCTTTTGAATGGTATGTATAACCAGCCTATAGGCTGGTGGTGGCTGGTGGTGGCTGGTGGTGTTTCCACTGCTAGGACACACGCCACAGGTGGGATGTAATATATCACGCGGTCCCAGTGCGGGTTGGTAGACGTTACATGTCTTCGAATTTTTGGTTCTATGACATGCGGGTTTCCTCGCGATGGTTTCCTTCGAACAGACAGCTGTGCTGCTGGGGAATTTGTTGCGCCACATTATTCTTCCCAGCGATAGCACTAGGAAGTGGTGAAGGGCGGCCGTTTTTGGGGACTGTCTTTTGTAATTTTGACGTTCGAAAAGTGCTGATTCTCAGCCTAATTTGAATAAATGACTTTTGATTTTGATTTTATCCTGTACCATTATTTGCATATTAACCACCTTTACTTACTTTTGGTATCATAAATTTTGGTGTAAAAATTAAAAAATCTTGATAACCCAGGATTCAAACCGGCTTGAGCCGATCAGAAAGTTTTTTTTTGGCGAAGGGCGGGCGTTTTTGGGGGACTGTCTTTTGTAATTTTGACGTTCGAAAAGTGCTGATTCTCAGCCTAATTTGAATAAATGACTTTTGATTTTGATTTTTTTTTGTGTTGATAAAAATGATTATTTTTAGTGTTGTTTAAAAGCAGCTTCCCTGCTGGCCCGTATACGGGGTAGCAACAACGGCATTCTGAACGCAATAGCAGTACATTTTGACTGTCCCCTTCAGAATCAGTTGGTCGTGTCGTGTGTAGGTGGCGAGTCATGGCAAATTGTAAAGATTTATGTAATGTGTACTAGGTTAAGGTTTCTATGGATCTATGCCACCCGAAATAAACTTATTATTATTATTATGTCGTTTATTTATTTAATTTTCTTATTTTATTACATTTTTAAATATTATTATTAAAAAAAAACATTATTATTATTAAAATTTTAATTGTAAATTCCTATTTTATAATGACTTGTTTAGAGCTTAAGTACGATGGGGCCGAAAGGTTCTAGGTTGGCGAACACGTGCCGGAATTTGCAGCGGAGGTAGACGTCAAGGTTGCGGAAACCCTTTGTCAGTAAGAAGCACAGGACCGATCGTCGTGGCAATGGTTTGGAGACGCCCATGTCCAGCAGAATGATGCGGTATAGTTGACTAGTATAAATCATCACCTAATGAAAAAGTGCTAAGCCCTCTCTCCATGAGACTATCTCTCTCTCTGTTTCTTTCTATTATATATGTATGTGCGTGTAAATATCGCGAAAGGAACTTCGTCTCCCGACCGCACATGTTTTTTTTTCTTCATGAACCAGTCTTGCCAAGCGGTATCGTGTTACTCAGTAACTGAATTGTGGAGGTTAGATAGGCAATCGCACTATGTAAAACACTGCTATTCAGCTGCATCCGGTTAGACTGGAAGCCGATCCTAATAGTTGGGTAACGTCTAGGCAATTTTTTTTTTTTTAAACTTTACTCCACACTTGGAATTTCTCCTGTATCGTGGGTGCGTTTACAAACATTTAAACTCACATACACAAACAGCCAGACCCGGAACAACTACTTGTAGGTCATACAAATTTATGTTCCGTGCGAGAATCGAACCCGCGACACGCAGCGCAGCAATCAATCGCTTAACCACGTCGCCAACCATGCCGTCAGATTGATTTTGTACTATCTTTTTCTTTTAGAGTTACCTATTCTTGACCTAAACACGCCAGATCAATAGAAAAAAAGAAAGAATAACAACGATGGCGACGCAGAAGATTGACGATACCGCGATATATGAATACAAAATATAAAATAGGAATATAAAATACAAGGTGCCAGGGACATCGACGCGCAAACTGTAACCATGGACTCAGCACATGAGTTTAGACCCCATAGCGTCGAAATTTTTCGTCGGTTATTAAAAAAAAATATTGCTGTTCCATACATTTTGACCGCGTAGGTATTGCACTTTTCTATGAAACAAAAGATTTTTTTTTGATAACCGACGTAAAATTTCGACGCTTTGGGGTCTAAACTCATGTGCTGAGTCCATGGTTACAGTTTGCGCGTCGATGTCCCTGCCGCCCTGTATATATTATGAAGTATTCAAGTTAACGCAACTTGAATACTTATATTATTAGTTTGGTATTGATTTGATGATTTGCTTGAACATGCTTTCAGCATCATGGAGGTCAAGGGTTGTAAAGACACTGCTAAAACAAGACAATCTTCGTTTGTCAGTTTCCACAAATCTGACGAAGAAAACCTAGAAGGTAGTTGATGTAATATGTACGTAATTATGCAGACTTTTACTAATGGGGTATCTTACTTCCTATCCTACTATATAATATTATATATAATATTATAAACGTGAAAGTTTGTATGGACGGATGGATGGATTGATGGATGTATGTAACTCTTTCACGCAAAAACTACTGAACGGATTTGAAATTTGGCACACAGATGGTTTATAACCAGGACTAACATATAGGATACTTTTTAACCCGATAATCTCACGGGATCGAAACTTATGCGGGTGAAACCGCGGGGCGCAGCTAGTAGGGAATAAAACAGTACAAGATAAACGGAATCGTACATTATTATTATTATTTTTTCTTTTTGACCTTACTTCAAACAAATGTTATGTTAAAACTGGAAGACAGCAATAATAATAATAATAATAATATCCCTGGACATTTCACACAGCGCCATCTAGTCCCAAGCTAAGCAACCTAATGCTTGTGTTATGGTAACAAGATGGCTGATAAACTACTTATATACATTTTTTTTTTTTGTAAATACATACATATTATAGATAGAAAAACACCCAGACTCGGAACAAATACATGTAGGTCATACAAATATTTGTTCCGTGCGGGAATCGAACCCGCGACACGCAGCACAGCAGTCAATCGCATAACCACTGCGCCAACCGTGCCGTCAAAATAGATGAAAGTATTGAAAAACCTTCTAGAACGTTAGTTCTTTAACACATTTCAATGATATTTCTGATTGAGGATTATGAATTCACATTCCATTAGTTCTCATGATTGACAATTGTACGAAGTTTCCTTAGACTTTGGAGAGTAACGACACAAATTCAGAATTACGTACAGCCATTTATTAAACAATACATTTGACTAGTACACCTCCATGTACTGAACACATTTAGTAAAGGTATCCGGTTTGTTCATCGAAGGCTTGCTGAGGATGTTGCTGGTTGGAGCCGACGTTGGGAGCCAGGTACTGGCGGCTAGCGCCCGCGGACTGCTGGGAGTGTTGCTGGGAGTACTGCTGGTGGCTGGGGGCACGGAACGAGCTGCCAGCCTGAGGAGATCCGAACTGGGAGCTGGGGGCACCGTACTGTTGGGCAGGGGCAGCCTGGTGACCGCTGTACTGTTGGCTGCGGTAGTTCTGCTGGTTGCCGAATCCTGTAGAAAACGAGAATTTTTAGTCTTTCAAATACTTTTTAGTAATCATACTGAGCTTATACCATTTTTATTGAAATGACAGAAAAGCTTTTACATTAATTTATAACTGGTCAGGCTAATATTGCCATAAAACAGTCATAATATTTAACATAGAGCGGATGATTTGATCCGATTACCATTGTAAAATCATAAATACAAATACAGTTAGTTCATATGATTTTGAGATACAAAATAAATATAATCATACCTTGCAGGGATCCAGAGAACTGGGACGCACCGTTGGAAGAAGGTCCGTGGTTAGGAGGCAGGTACTGGTTGGAGGTGGCGCCAGCGAAGTTACCGCCAGCATTGTGACCATGCTGACCAGCTCCAGCAGCACCGAAGCTACCAGAGTTAGCTCCGAAGGATCCGTGGGAGCTGGGAGATCCGAAGCCTCCGTTGGAACCTTGGGGAGGAAGGTAGGAGCGTTCCAGGTGTTCCAGGCGACCTGCGGCGGCCACAGCGATAAGGGCAGCGATCACAAACTGGAAATACAAAAAGCATAGTAATCATGGTAGGAGCTGGAGATTAAAATCACACTTGAGATCAAAGTTAAACTTTTTATAGAAACCAATTTTAGACTGGAAAGTATGCAAGTTAACGACACTAATTTTATAAACACTGCCAAAATGAAAATCAATATCTCAAATGTAATGGAAGCACTCATTACAAAAGATTTTGCACGAACCAAAGATCAATCAACCACCTACCAGTTTCATTTTGTATTGTAGTTGTCGGAACACTCAAAACCTAATGTGGATGAAGCTCAAGTTGAACTGTGTTGCTGCCAGTCGACTGACCTATTATATACCATCTGCTGTCGATCCTGAACACACGCGTCTGACGTCATTTTATAGCTAATATAATAAACCAGAGCGATCATACCTCATATAATTTATTAGTTTAAGGCGTTTTAAGCTACCGAACGTGGTTAACCTCGTGTGTCAAATTTCTCTGTAAGTTATCAAGGATTTTATTAATTTTGTATGTTTAGAGGCGGTAGTCGTGACCCTTAATTAGGTGTTGATCTTAAATTATCTACAGTGACATCAGCTGTTTTATTGATTGAAGAAGCATGAGTTAAACGCCAAACCTGATTTTGAATTGACCGCGGACAAATGGAAGACTATCATGTCAGTGTATTCAATGAGTTTAGTGAGATGAGCGTATGAATTTTGTGTTATTTTTTTTAACTATGTAATTGTTATATATTATGTTTAAGTACAGTAAATGCAAAAATGACTGAAACAAAAAGATGATGTTAAAAGCCTGCCTAAGCGTCACTGGGACTGTGAATCCTTTATGTCAATGATGAAAAAATTATAAGGGCTTGATGAAAATTATTTTTGCTTATTTTTTATTGGTAATAGAAGATTGGGTCTACAACTATTGGATTTAATAGGAAAACGCTTACGCGATAATACCCTTTCAGAAGAATTTATAAGAATTAATAAAAATCTATATTTATAATATTAATAAAGTTGAAGAGTTTGTTTGTTTGAACACGCTAATCTCGGGAACTACTAGTCGGATTTGAAAAAATCTCTGTGCATTTATTGGACCATTCCTTGAGGAAAGCTACTCAACACCACAGCAAAAATAAAAAAAAGTCAGAAAGATGAAGTAATAGCGCAATCAGGCGATGCAGTGCGACAGGGTGGGTTGGGGCCTGAAATGTTACGCGGACAAGACGGAGGAGTTGGCTGCTCTGCCCTTTGGGGTAATGTTTAACACACCCAATCAAGATCAGAAAATATCTCAGATTAATGGTGCATCGAATCATATGATTTTGATACCGAGTGATCTGTAAATGCCAACGTGCAGTTACTTAATTGGCTAATTTAGACAGGGTGATTGACCTGAGAGGCAATTCTCGTAATTTTAAGAACGTTCACAGTCTGATCTCAGTCTCAATCTGTCAAAAATACGTCTAATTTCCCTACATTTTGACAAGTTTTTGACGTTTGTTTGTCGCCGAGATGAGACTGCGACTATATTTTGAACGATTTAAGTTACGAGAATTGGCCTTCATAAAAAAACTTGTAACGATTATGACATTCATTGATAAGTATCAAAGTATTTAGTATTTTTGTAGTATTTTAGTATTTTTAGTCTACACAAAGGGCAGGTATTCTGATTACGATTGCTTTGCTGATTATTAAAAATATTTTTTTACAAAATACATAATTTCAAATTACAATGTATCATAGGTATCTAAGTTAAACACGATTAACATTGATTCTTTATGAATTAATCATTAAAGTTTAACTATCCAACCATTTATACACAGTGGCCTCCAAAAGTTAGTTGATATTTTTCCATTTCCGCTGTGATGCCACTTTATGATGTTGAAATAAAAAAGATATCAGGTAGGTACTCCAAAGGGCTTAATTGATTATTTATTATGAGAAGTCAAAGGCAATCTATATATATATATATGAAAATCAATTGCTGTTCGTTTGTCTGGCTAAAACTCGAGAACGGCTGGGCCGATTAAGCTGATTTGGGTTTTGAAATGTTTGTCGTAGTCCAGGGAAGGTTTAAACGGTGAGAAAATATGGAAAAATTGCGAGGAAGAAAGTAAAAACAACAACTTCATTTTCCCATATAAACTGTACCTATTACCTACTTTCCTGTAAAACATTTGACGATCGTCCCTTCGGTACGGTAGACTCGGGTCTACTCGAATTGAAGTACGTATTAAATTAAAGGTTTTGAATCGACAACATACTTATATCCACATTATTCGGATTAGTAGGTTAGGAGTAGGGTAGGAGTAGGGTAGAAGTAGGTTAGGAGTAGGGGAGAAGTAGGGTAGGAGTAGGGTAGGAGTTGGGTAGGAGTAGTGTAGGAGTAGGGTAGAAGTAGGGTAGGAGTAGGGTAGGAGTAGGGTAGGAGTAGGGTAGGAGTGGGGTAGGAGTAGGGTAGGGGGTAGGACACCACGCGAACGAAGTAGCGCCGGGCAGCTAGAAATAATTTATATGGCAAAACAACGTTTGGCGGGTCAGCTAGTTGTCAATAAAAACGTTATAGCAGTTCAAACATTTGGAACACTAAAATTTTAAATCATAATGTGTGCCGCGTCAAACTGAACTGGAACGTCAAAACTGTCAAATAATTTTAGGAGGCCACTGTTGAAGTGTTTCGCATTGGTTAAAATTTCTTCTGTTGATAACATCTTTGGACCTATTTGTCTCCCTTTCCTTTCACAAAACACTATTAAATGTTTGTGTTATTCAAGATGGGACCTTGAAAGGCTCGTTGTTATAAATCATTGGCTACATTTCATTACAAAATTACAACTGACCACATTCATGAAAAACTTCACATTTCTGACAAAGTCAAATGCCTATGATTGAATGACATTTCAGCTGAAAGACATCGCATGCACTGAATTTTGTGCAACTTACAACATTGTGTAGTGTTATGTAATTATTATTATGTGGGTATCTACTTACATGTATAACGTTTGCTGATTGCTTTAAGAGCCATCGCTAATCGATTCTCATTCACCACAGTAATTATTATTTAGAGACGGTTCGTATCAAACTAAAATAATTTATTTTTATTGTTTTTTTAATAACTAAACACCTGGCTTTTAATCGTTCGCCATCTTTTTTCTACTGTTTTGTTTTAATTTGCACACTTTATCAGTTTTGGCCCTCTGTTTCATCATTCAACGGATCTGGTAATACATTTTTTATTTTATTTAGCCATTGACGTTTTATCAGTGGTGCGATGAGACTTTTTTACGTTTATCTTCAAATAATAGTTTTTGCGAAATTATTAATACATTAATTTGTTTTATCGAATCGAAACCATAAAAACGGTCTTGGGTAATGCATTGCGGCCGTATTTCGGAACCACAGATAATTAAACCTTTCATTAGTAATAAAACAGTCGTTCTGTTTTGTTCCAATTAATTAAAGTTACATCTTTGCAATCCTTCTCCCTTCACAAGAAGGTCGTTGGTTATCACATGATTATCATCACGAGAACCAGTAGTACCATCACGTGGTAGTAACAAGGACATAGTATACTAATCATAAAAATGCTCATTATGTTAACCTTCCATACATACGTGCACGTCCACATACACAACAACACACATGAACATGAACTGATCGTTTCTATGACAATATTTTTTTCATCATTTTCTATGACTTGCCCATTGTTCATACCTAATTAAAGGTAATTAGGACCTGGCTACTACAACGTAAACCACCAAAATACCACTCGTTCATTCGCCAGACAATGCACTGCCTATACTCCTGAGTCTAGAAGCATGAAATTTTGCACAAGAGTGCCTTACATAACGACAATGAGCACTAGGGACAGGTTTTTTTTTAAATTTCGTACTAAAGGGGATGAAAGTTTGTATGAAAACTATATCATTTTTGCCGATGGGAAATCCCATCGGGCGCATTGTTCGTATTTAATCATTATGTAACAAACTGAAAGAGTAGTTCACAATTTTATTCTAAAATAGTCTTATGTGTTACCTATAAAACTTGATTTTAGAATTCGCTTGGATGATTTCATCTTATATGTGATTTAAGATAATGTGTAAATCGTGGAAGTCATAAACCATTTCTTGAAACTTGCCGTGACATAATAGGTATGAAAGAAAATCTTCAGTATTTGCTTTTAAATGGTTGATTAATACTGGAAATAAAAATTAATTGGAATCGTGATGTCTAAGCATTGTTAATTATTATTTTAAATAGAGCAGGTTTAAAATATTAAGAAGTGGTATGGCTTATGGATATTAAAGTTATTATTAATGTAGTCTTCAGAAGAATAATGACATCAATATAGTTCGCAAATAGATTCATTCTGCAACGAATGAATCTATTTGCCAACTTATACAGTGTGGCGATTAGGCAAGTATTCTACATTACATATTTTAAACATATGCAATTAAAATTATTAATAACAATTCATTCTAGCCGTAGGGCCTCTTTTTTTTTCGTTTTAGTGTTTAACATCATTAAAATTAATTTTGTGATTATTTGGTAACAATATCATAAAGTTGGTGTTGAATTGTTGATACCATTGTCCCGCGCGTGTATGGTTCTTTATTATCAAGGATGGTTTATATCGTGCCAATTTTTAAGCTATTTATTTTGTTTGAATAACTCAGTTTTCTATTTTTAGTACAATTGATTAGTTTTTTTATTTTAACAGACTGATTACGACTTCTACTTAATTATCGCTGTACTCTTTAATGTGTTAACCTAATCGCCACTTTGTATAACCATAATATTTGGCACGTCTATTGAAACTGGAATATTTCCTAGAAAATGGAAAAAATCAATTATAATTATAACCCCTATAACCAAAAACAGAATACAGATCGATCTCTAAATTATGTGTTCTGGGGAAATATTAGAAAAAGTAATAACATTTCAAATCTTACTCGCTCTTCGTAATCACATTTCTCAGCACCAGCATGGTTCTTTTAAACATCGCAGCGTAGATAGTAACATGTTGAATTATTCGCAATTTATAGTGCAAGCCATGGATAAGAATCTACAGGTAGATGTCGTGTACACTCACTTTTCAAATGCGTTCGACAAATAAAAGTAATCATGATAATATGCTTATTGAAAAACTAGCGAAGGCCGGAGTGCACGGAAACTTACTGTGATGGATCCGATCTTATATAAAAAATCGAAGTCAGGCGGTCTGTATTAAAGGTTACTCATCTCAATTCCTCCCTGTGGAGTTCCCCAAGGTTCCCATATGGGACCCTTGCTCTTCAACCTTTACATTAGTGACATAGGATCTATATTTGACCATAGTAACCACTTACTATAAACCGATGATAAAAATATATTCAGAATGGTTAAACGTGTCGGAGATTGCGCTAAATTACAAAGTGATTTATTAAATTTGCATAACTACTGTACAACAAATCAACTCTACCTCAACATAGATAAATGTTTTATAATGTCATTTCCGACGAACTAATTTCTTCTTACCATCTTTACGCAGATGATTTACAAATTCACTCGCGAGCGCCTCTTGGAAATCTGTCCGAGGCTATTTTAACGGTTTATCGTGATCTGGCCCGCGACTGGAGCAAGAAATATGGACTTATGGTCAACCCCATAAAGACGCAGGTTGTAGTGGTGGGCAGTTCCAGGATGGTCTCTAGAATCTACTGAACGACCCTTCCCCAAGTTTCTTTTGACAACTCAGTGGTTCCCTTTAGTGATAAAATTAAAAACATAGGGATATTTATTGATAAGACCTTCTCTTGGACTGCCCATCTACAGGAAGTTAGCCGCAAATTATTTGCATCCGCCGCGTCTTTGAAGAGATTGCGTAAATTCCTGTCGACTGCCACCAAGATTGTGTTTACACAATCGCTTCTTCTACCCATCCTTGACTATGCGCATGCCAGCTATCTTGAGCGGCTTCAAAATGTTTGTATAAGGTTCATATTCGGTTTGCGCAAATATGACCATGTTTCCGAATTTCGTGTGAAACTCAAGTGGTTACAAATTCGCCTTCGCCGGAATGCTCATATTCTTTCCCTTCTGTTTAATGTACTTTTTTCCCCTTCCACCCCTCTCTATCTCAAGAAAAGATTTTAGTTCCCAGACTTTCTACTCCCACACGAAATTGTTAAGGTCATCAGATAACTTGAAGCTCAAAATGCCTATGCATCCCACAACTTTCCTTGACAAATCCTTTACTGTCCAGGAAGCTTATTTGTGGAATGCATTGCCAGTTGAAATAAAACGCGCGCAGTCGTTCCAGGTATTCAAAAGACTTGTAAAGGAGCACTACTTTTCGTTGCGATCTTGTTGTCCTAACTGCAATCATCTACAGTCTTCTTTTATTTTTCGTTGCTTGTATATATAGTATGTATGTATTTATGAATCTATAATTTTGGATATGTATTTATTTTTGCATCTTTGTAAGTGTATTGTATACATAATATTTGCACCAACGACAGTCCCATTTTATGTCCAGGAAAATCACTGTCCATTCTAAGGTTGCCTGGAAGAGATCGCAGTAATGAGATAAGGCCGCCCATTGTATATTTTGTAGTGTTTCATGTATTTTTTATGCTATGTATTTTTGTGGTGTACAGTAAAGTAAAATAAATACGCGGAAAACTCACCCATTTAATTTCGACTAAACCATAAACGGCTTAATTGTTTCCACCATTAGAGACCCAGGTCTCGTGATGGACTCCAAATTAACATTTGCCCATCACATTATGGATTGCATAGTCAGCTCCGCATTTCGCAGCCTAGGATTTATTTTGCGAATCAGTAAACCTTATAAAAAGGTTACGACTTTAAAAATTCTTCAAAAGACAAATTAAACATTTGTCCGCTCTATTTTAGACTTTTGTAGCACTGTGTGGAGCCCATGTTTTAACATACATATAAATAGTATAGAAAGAGGGGCCCGTGGCTAAATAATAACAGCCGCACAGGTCGATCGGTCAGGTTAAGCTACGCTTGCCGCGGTTGGTCTGTGGATGGGTGACCATCTTTACATACCGAGACTCCTCCGTGCCTCTGAAAGCACGTTAAGCCGTTGGTCCCGGCTGTCATTCGTGGATCTTTGACAGTCGTTACGGGTAGTCGGACGCCCGAAAATCTGACAACCAACCAGTCTTACCAAGGGGTATCGTATTACCCAGTAACTGGGTTGTGGAGGTTAGATAGGCAGTCGCTCCATGTAAAATACTGGTATTCAGCTGCATCCGGTTAGACTGGAAGCCGACCCCAACATAGTTGGGAAAAGGCTAGGCAGATGATGATAAATAGTATAGAAAGGATAAAAAAAAATTTTTCAAAATCACTAAATTATCGCAATAATATTTACGACCTTTCTTATATCGTTTTCGTACCGTTCCACTCATACACAATAATGCATCAAAATGTTGTTGAACTGTCAAAATCAAAACCATTAATGTTGTTAGTGTGCTACGCAATCATCCCGCAGATTTTGGTCCATGTCCTTAAAAAAGATCAAGATCACAATACAGTTTGTTTTTAGACCGAAATAGAAAGTACTCAAGTTTTTGATATCGTTTTGTCAAGTACAACTTTATAATTAAGCATTCAAGGCTCATACGCGGTGTCATCCAAGATAATCGTTTTTTTAATAAAATAAACGGTTTTTGTCCACATATAAAAGAGGATGGAATTCTAGAAAACGATACAGTTCGAGTTCTGTAGTGAAAAGCTGAGGACAAATATACTAACCAACAATGAATCTGGTAAGTACTAACCTAGAAGAAAAAAGATACGGATTAAATTTTAAATACCTAGGATTAAGTTTGCAAACATCTGGTTAACAGTTTAGTTAAGTTTGGATACGAAATCCCATTTCTGCATTTTAGGTACTTAGAATCTAACATAGACAAATCAATTATTTGAAGAAGCTGACTCTTTAATTGTCTATGTTCCTGTTAGCATCTATTTGCTATCCTCTGCTAGATTGCAATTAATCTAAACAATATTATATATATATTTTTGAACTTAAGATTTTTCTAATCACCTTCTCTTACTTGTTCCAGTTAATCATCAGTGCAGTCTTTGCCATAAGCGCAGCCCAACTCCCGTCTAGGAACTACATCCCCCAAAACCAAGGAGGTCAAGGGGTTCAAGGGGGACAGGGTAGTTACCAGTCCTACCAGGGCTCCCAATCCGCTTTTGGAGGAGGTGGAGCTGGGAACCGACGTCCCCAACAGGATGCTGAGAAGAACGCTGCTACCCTGAAACAGGACCAGGGTGCTAGTGAAGATGGAAGTAAGTAGCATGAGAATGTATTTTTTCTCAAAGATTTTTAAAGAAATGGTTTTAGTAACATTGGGAAATTTAAATCTTTTTTATTTAAAGATTAAAAAAAAATGGTTTTAGTAAAATTAGGAAATTTAAATCTTTTTGATTTAATCTTTAAAGAGTGTCAAAGTTAACGTCAAACATGTAGGCCATTCAAAGGCATTTTTGGACGTCTGAACATACAAAAAAAAATAATTCTAGGTAGTTTCGTATGGAAAAGTATGGGCAGTGAGCGTATATTTAGATTCGCGATAAATTATGATTATGAACTAATGATTATTGCTCCCTATTGACATCATTAAATTTTTTTTATACTCGATTAGACATAAAACTTTCGACATGATGATTTGCTACTATAAGAATAAATGCTTATAGCATCAAAGACCTCAGTCTAAACTTAAAATATTCCATATTGTTATCCAGCATCTAATTAATAATTGATGTTGTGTATTATTTACAATCAACTAAAGCTTTGTAAGATAACAAAGCTTTTGAACTGAATAGAGCTTTGTATTACACCAAACAATAATGAAAGTGCCCTTGCTGTGTACTGGTAATGTCAAGGTTAATAATAAGTTTGTGCCCATCGCGTACGTGCTCTAAATTCGCCCATTCACATCTTTTGCATGTATGTATTGTTACAACTTTTTGTATCACTACAAGTGCTTCAGTTTACTTTCACTATGAATGTATTACTTCATTCTATTCTCCAAAGTAGTGTGACTGATTACTGTCAATATCAATCATCATCTGCCTAGCCTTTTCCTAACTATGTTGGGGTCGGCTTTCAATCTAACCAGACGCAGCTGAATACCAGTATTTTACATGAAGCGACTGCCTATCTGAACTCCACAACCCACGTATTGGGAAATATTATACCCCTTGGTAAGACTGGTCGTCAATATCAGTCACAGCCATTAATATTTCAATGCTGCACAAAGGGTTATCATAAATTATCCCATTCCTTTCGGTATTGTGCGAATGTTTATCATATTCAGGAAAATAGAGTGGTAGCGGCCTAGTGGTATCCGCGCCGACTTACAAATAATAGGTCAAGAGTTCGACCCAGACAGGCACTTTACTTTGTGTATTTAATTTTCTCACCACTGCTCCCAAAACCGAGAAAGAAAACAGTAAAGAAATCGGCATGTGCTAGAAACAATAATAAAAAAAAAAAATCGAATACCATGGTGACATCCGCCAACCCACACTGGGCATGCGTGATGGTTATTACTCCCTCTTAGAGAAAGGAGGTCTGTGTCTCAGCAGTGAGAACGTTATAGGTTGATTATGCTTATTAAATCCAGGATTCTATTCAACTAAAAGACAAATATGTAATGAATGAAGGCCTGAAAATAATAAACCCTTTTTCAGAAAAATATCCAGGCATCTATTTGATGAAGTTGGCAACAAATTTTTTTTTATTAATCAGCTGACGACAAGCCCGATATTATTTTGATTTAATTATTAGTAATAATAATAATAATAATATCCTTGGACATTTCACACAGCGCCATCTAGTCCCAAGCTAAGCAACCTAATGCTTGTGTTATGGTAACAAGATGGCTGATAAACTACTTATATACATTTTTTTTTGTAAATACATACATATTATAGATAGAAAAACACCCAGACTCGGAACAAATACATGTAGGTCATACAAATATTTGTTCCGTGCGGGAATCGAACCCGCGACAACGTCACAAGTCGTCGACAAGTATTAACGTGTGTCACACACCTAGTTAGTTTTACTGGATTAATCCTAATTTCAAAACACTTACTTGTTGTATCTATATCAAATCTTATAGTAATCAAACATCTTCCAGGCTACCACTTCGGCTATGAAACTTCAAACGGCATCCGAGCAGAAGAAGCCGGCAACCCAGCGCAGGCCCAGGGTGGGTTCTCCTACAAAGGCGACGATGGCATCACCTACACCGTGACCTACACATCAGGAGAAGGTGGCTTCAGACCTCAGGGTGAACACCTGCCTGTTGCACCTCCCACTCCTGAAGCTATCCTGGAAGCGCTGAAGAAGAATGAACAGGATGAAGCTGCTGGTATCTTTGATGACGGTAAGCAGAAATTATTAGTAGCTGTTTTGTGGTATCCAAAGATATATAAATCGATTTTAACGTAAACGTATGTAAGATTAAAGTTTGTCCAGAAACATTAACATTGGGAGAAATTTGTAAGACTATGTGACTTTTGCTTCTTATTAGTTTGACTGCTTCGTTGGTACCTGAACAACAAAATTAAAACCAATTACCAAAACCAATAAACAACAAACAAAATAGGTAGGTACTTACCTCAAATTCCCACAAAAGCGTTATCTGATACTAAGCCTTCTGCCTTCAACAGGTAAATACCACCCGGAACAGAACGGAGGCGGTCAAAACAGCGGCTTCGGATCTTCGGGCAGCGGATTCGGTTCTGCGAATCACCAGGGAGGATTCAACTCCAACAGCGGCTATCAGTACTGATTCTATACTCCTCAATAGTAATATTTGTCAATTTTAGGACGTTGGAAAAGTTATTTGAAGTAAAATGTTTGAATGTGAAAATGTTAGATAGAAGTTGAGTGAAATCAAAATGACTATATAAGAGTATTAGTATGAGGAGGTCAGACTTGCAGTTCTAATATTGACAAATGCTATAATTTACAAAACTGAATATGACTGGATATTAGTTCGTAAGGTTAGAAATAAGTAGTTATCCAATGTAATTGTACAGAAAATATTAATACAAAGTAAGAATGATTTAATAAAGAAGATCACAGCTATAAACCCATTGAAAGTTAGAAAGTTTATTTTAAAAACTCTAATCATGAATAGAGCAACCATCCAAACGTAATTTTGTTACGAGTACAGACGCCAGCTGCACATCAAGCTACTAAAATTTGTCAAATTTCTTTAATAGATTTTCAACATATCATATCGCATTAGGTTTAAGGTTGATTGGAAAAATTTGATAGTATCGAGTAGCTTGATGCGCAGGCGTCTGTACATACCATGGAAACTTATAAAGATAATGATCAAGCCAACGTAAGCGCAAGGCTTACTAACGCCATCTGTCTTGTAGACGATAAACTAACACAATTCACTGTTAGCTAGTTTACCAAAAACTTACACATGAACTCATGCTACACATATTATCATGAATCCACAAGTTTCAAAGTGCTCATAAAATATTTTAAATGTTTTGATGTCAGTCGTAAATGAGTTTTTTTTAATGAAATTTATAAGACTTGTAAGGCATAAAATAAATAAAAATAGATAATATATTTGCGAACTTTTTGTGGAACAAAAACTTATTTATTATAATACATTTTTCTCGATAGAAAAACGTCACAACACAACGTTACCTCTAATTTCCACGCGTTTAATTTGTAATTTTCTTAATACAAGACGAAAAAATTATGCAAGAAAAATCCAAACTCCAGGCTGCTAATGAAAAATTCCGGATCACTAGGCTGACGAGGCATATGAATGTGTTACTAATAAAGTTACACTGAGTGATTGCGTAAGAATTTAACAAAACCAGGGTTTATTTATAATTTCATCAGATACTGTTGGAAAAAACCATAGAGGTTTATTGTCCTGAGGGGTTAGCTCGTAACACACAATGGCAATGCTTTTCATTTTGACAGTTCTGTATCATTCATTGCGTTATTTATATTGTTGAGCAGGCACATTTTTTTTTTTCTCTAAGTCGACCAACGAGTTCTTCACTTCATATGTTTTAGTCGCCGTCCACAAACAAAGTGTATATACTATTGTAGTCTTTGAACAAAGTGATCGGTAGCTGTGGTGCGTATACCCCTCGCGTTAGAATATTGGATTTAGGCTGACGTCCTATTGACGATATTTATTGTTTCTGATGAAATTGCATGATTTGATTGAAAATGAAAAAATCAAAAAACCGGCGGGCAGTAAGTTATTTTAGTTCAATCTCAGATTTGATGCCAGCAACTGCATCAGAAAAATGCTTTTCTGCTTGTAAAGTGAGCATGTTTTGAATCTTAGTTGCAGTTGGGTTATGATTTTGTATTTTTTTCAATCCTTTTAGAATGTTATATTTTTATATCGGTTATTTAATAATTTCATAGACTACTAATTCGATTATCGTAATTGGTTTTTATTACCTGCCTCGCAGTAGGTGCGAAAAGCATGCTCCGCGGGGATAAAGGTGTCTTCGTCTTGGGCGAGCTTGAATCCCTCACTACATTCAGGATTCTAGTCTGAACTCCCTCGCTTCGCTAAGGAGTTGCCTCAGAGGTCTCTCGCTGCGCTCGGGAGCCCTAGAATCCTTCGGTCCGTTCAAGATTCAAAATAGTGCCCGCGACATTAAGACACTGCTTTATCCCCTTAGTGAATAATCTACTATTGTATCGCCACTTGTGTAGGCTAAGTTAAGACCCTACTTGCGTCATTTATCCCGCAAATAACCTCATCTATCACGTGTTTGTTAGTCATCTAATTTCTTGCATCAGTGAGATATTGTAACACTAAGATATTTCTAACAACACAGACCACATCTTCATGTCAAGGTCGTAACATCTTTACCAATGATTGCAAAAGTATCTCATTATGGTCATGGCTTGGTTTTATTGTTAGTTCATCTTCTTACTCTGATAACTTTTTAGGTTTTTTACATAATTAGGTAGGTATTCATCAGAATTTCCCCGCAGATTAAAAAAAAGGTAAAGAATTAAGTAATTATTTTAATGATTGGCAGATTTCACCTATTTCTTTGTTTTTTTCTTGAAAACATTATTTGTAACCTTACAATTTTCTTTTTGTTTTTGTCTCTGTGTTTTTGTTTACTAATAATAGTTTTTAAGAACAATGTTACTAACAATTGGGCTTAGTTGCCATAAATAAATAAATATTGAAATTGACATTTTTTATATTTTTCCTTTTGACATTTATATACTTTTCTTTGTTTTTATTTTTATTTTTGTCAAATCAATTAATACTATATGCATTCCATTAATCTAGTTATGTTATTAATTTTAATATCAATGACCTCTATAAATATTTGTACGCCTTCGGGTATAACATAGCGCTCTTCAAAATTTTTGTAACAACTATTTATTGTACCTCCCTATATATATATTATCCAGGATGTCCAGGTACAATCCCTGGATCTGTATATTATCCAGGGATTGTACCTGTGTTAACAAATGAATAAATGACTTATGACTTATGACATTTGCTCTATTAGAGAAGATGCTGCATTTTGTAAATTACAATAAGATCATGTTGCAATTTCTAAAAAAAGGATATAATGCACCTTTATAAATGGGGTTTAAATCCATTGCATATCTATAAATTGCCATATTATAAGAAATTTGTTAAAATAGGTAATTCATTATAATTATGAATATTTGGGAAGTTTTTTGTTGATAAGTCAATGTTTTCTTTTTACGAATTTTTTAGCTTTTGGCTTAATTTTCTCAATAAGTACTATGTATTTAATTAATATGTTGGTGTAAATAAATAAGTTGGCAATCCTGTAATAAGCGCTTTTAACTATGCGTGTTATACAGCGCTTCAAACTTGTGATTTTTAGTTAATAGGAGTTGTAATAAAAATGAAAAGGTATGTATATTGTAGAAAAAAAGTATAAGTTTTATTCATAGAATAAATAATTGCATCCCTCACAACTTCTCACTGGTAACCATTATGACTATATCAGATTACACATATTCATCACGTTTTTATGTTATCATACTCCATTTTAATTGATAGCCTTTTAATTTTATTACTATCTGTAAGCATATTTTGACGTGCAAAAATATCCAGTGCCGTTGACGTAATACTAATTGTTGAATATTGTTAGAAAACAATATTCAAGAATTAGTATTACGTTTTATTACAACATTATTTAACATTACAATCAAATATCACAATTATAATTTTGTCAAAATGTACTTACAGACGAGCCTCATTAAAAAAATGTTGTAGAGCATATTTCGTATCGTCTTATTAGGCACCTGTTCCATTTTTTAATTGTATCACCGCGTTACTATTGCGCGTAATTCATGTTTATTAAATTCACCAATCAGATCACTACCTTACACGTGTGTGTAATGCAAACGATACGAAAGTTGCTCTAGTTGTTTTTTTTATTGTTTTATAAAATGAAATATAACTAAATACTGGTATGGTATTGTGATGTTTAGTATTTGAAGTTGGAAGGTTGTCTGTAAGCCTGTGCTCTCGGGAACTGGGGCTGTTGGCCGTAGGCAGCACCACCAGCGCTGGGGGCGTCTCCGTACTTGCCAGGGTTGTATTGACCTGGAAAATTTAGAAGAAAAATGTATTAGAATATTGCATGTGAGAAAAATTAATAGTATACAATGACAGGTCAATGGTGAATATGGTACTACTGCATTTTTGAGATTTCCAGAGTAAAAACTATTGAATGTGAAATATTTTAAATTATAAATGGACAACATAATATATCGCCTGTTCATCCCTGAAGGGTTACGCATAGTTCACCCACATATGTCCACTGTCGACGTGGCCGAATTCTGTTCAAAGCTTATTTTTCAACTTCTTAATCTTCCTTTGGTACCTTTCTTCTTTACATTCACACTTTCTTTTCGGCATCTTTAGCATTAAAATACTTTAAAAAGCAGTATAAAATGTAGAAGAAGACTCAGATACAAAAAAAAATGGAGGATTTCATTAATTCTGCACATTACGTCTTCACATTTCTTATAAAAGTTGCTTGGATATATTACAAGAGTGTATCAAACATGAGTTACAAGATTTCATTGCTGTCTGATCGATCAGCTGCACCATAAATATTAAAAGATTGCAACAGTCTGTAATAACATTAACGTCTTTCAAAATTATAGGCCACAGGTACATACTCTTGTAATTAACTGACATTTAAGCCATGTCGGAACAGTTTGTTGAGGAAATTATTATTGGGTAGAATGTCACAGGTGTTCCAATAGAAGACATGTATGAGACTGTACGGATGCATGGACAAACGGATGGCCTACATTCAACAGTGGATGAAGCAAGGCTGTCAATGAACATGATTCCAATTATGAGATTTTTTTTTTTTTCATAATTTAATATCGATAGCGTTGACAGGAACAATGTCCAATACCAAGCCTGCTTTTTCACTTATCATAGGTACTATTAATTTTAATATGTGGTCAAATCTTGGGTATTTTCGTTAATCAATTATAACAACGAGCTTCATTAAGGGTCTTGGGGTTAGGGGACACGATCAATGTGACCAAGACCCGGAGATTAATGTTACAGCTCCTGTATCACTGAATACTATGGCATTTTACAATTTATTTATTTAAAAGTAGGAGAACCAACAGCTAAACCAAAGCGAGTTTATTCATCAAAAACGGACCACAATCCATCTTGCATACACATTTGGCCACAAAAACCAACAGCACTTGCGAATTTCGAAGCCTCAAATCTCTACATGACCTTAGAATGTTCGTGGGACATTCCCTTCACTGCACTGACCTATTGTTCAGTAAGACAGTAACTATTATCCTCCACAAACTTTAGTTCCCGTACATTATTATTTACAACCTTATTCTAAGATAAACACATGCAAAACCCAACTTTATTCTTCAAGTCATAAAGTGTTACACAACTGTATTTTAAAATTGGAAGCTTCAAAGAAGTTTGAACTTTAGTTTCTGAGAAATAAGGTGCAAATGTTGGGTGATTCTCAACGGTCATAGTGACGGGTCATTGGGTAATCTTGTAAAGGTCAGTGTACTAGTGCAAGTGCTGCAGGTGATTCTGTTATTTATACATGTTTGGTTATTTTAATGTTTGTTTTATTGTGAATCATCACGCTATTTTTCGATTACAGGTGTGCAGAAGTAAGCTGGTGGGATGGACTTTGTAACAAGGTCGTATGTCTAGATTTTGGAAAATTATTTTTTATCGGCTCTAAAGTAGTGATAAAAACCATAATATACGCCACTTTACACTGATAGGAAAACGAAAAACGAGTTTGTTTTCGGATTCACAGTAAAACTGGTATAAAGCCCAAGAATCACTATTAAAATTGCTCTAAGCCACATAATTCCTTAGCCCGCACAAACCATTACAAGACATATCAAACCCGTATCAATAAAAATTCACTTAGATAAACAGAATAGCCCTCTAAACTATAGACTAACAAACACATTCAGACGCGCCACCCAGCATGTTATAAAGAGTGACATTTCCCACAGATTACCGCGCCCTCTGTGATTACTAATAGTCATTATTAGTCTGTGTATAATGCCATTCTAAAGCAATTTGCTAGTTAGTCTGCTACTTTAGGAGGCTTTGTTATGTTTCGTAGCGGGTTGAGATGACAAAAGGATTTCTGGAAATGTATTTGCATCGCGGATTAATTTATGTCCAACATTGTTTTCAAATTGAATATCATTTACATCTATTTCTGTTAATAGTACTATTTATTACATAGACTTTATCCATTATACCATCCTTTATCCATGATAATGATTAACACATAATCAAACTGTTATGATTCAACTGCTGGGACACAGGCCTCCTCTCTGTGAGAGGGACTGGGCCGCCACCACTCGGGCCCAGTGCGGGTTGGTGGATGTCACATGTCTTCGAATTTTTGGTTCCAGGACATGCCGGTTTCTCACGATGTTTTCCTTCACCGTTTTGAGAGCATGAACAAATAAATTACACAAACTAAAGCGCCTGTTTGGGTCATGTTTTCATGTCACGGTTCCCCAAAACCATCTAGATTGAGATAAATTATGATTTTTCAGTGATAAATCAGGCTTTATCTCAATATGGTATGGTGTTGCAAGTAGTGACTTGCAACACCATACCAGCTATCAGGACTTTACGATGTTACGAGTAGGTGTGACCATACTAATGTAATTTGAGACATATTTAACGTCTATCGGAATATACTTGTAATAGGTGTGAAGTAACTCTTAATTTATAATAAGGAATTAATTAAAAATTGGCCATTTAATGTCGATAGCTGGTGTATAGTGTTCTATTACCAATTTAAGAACGTGAAAGATTTTATTGGGTAGTAACTGAATATTTGTAATTAAATTAATAGACTTATCATCTGATATAGATAATGAACTGCGATAATTTTACAGAGAATTCTGACTGAATGCATGCAACCCAAACATCAAACTTCAGGTTAAAGAGAGTTGATGTTAAAAGCAACCCCGAAGACGACCCTCTGAACCTAGGACTTGTCTTCTTGCAGTAACACAAAAAGAATCATCCATTAATTTTTTTTTTTTGCCTTTCTCCAAATTTCACACAGATTTCTTCCTAATCAATCCAAACCCATCTACTAAAAACGTTGCAGAAAATTCAACTCACCATCATCGATGATGCCAGCGGCCTCATCACGAGCGTTCTGCTCCAAAGCCTTCAGGATCTCTTCTGGTACAGGGGGAGGGGTGGGGATGTGGGCACCCTGGGGCTGGAAACCACCCTGGCCGGCTGCGTAACTGATGGCGTAGACCTGGCCGTCGTCACCGGTGTACTGGAAGCCACCCTGAGCCTCAATGCCGTCAGCCTGGAATGTTGAAAGGGGTTTTGTGAGTATGTGTGTGCTTTTGGTAGTTGTTAACACTATGTATTAATATAAATATAAAAGTGATAGTATTGTTCATTTTATGGCAAAGTCTTCTCCAATTTACCATTGCCTAGTGCAGTGATCCATATCTGGAACTCGGGGCTTGTTTTAGCTGTTTTGGAGGCAGTGAAAGGGTTAAAGCTTAGAAAAAAATTGGAACTACCCAGCCAGACATAAATACTATTCCGGAAATCTTTACCAACTCTTTGATTACCAGAATCTAAATATTGACATAAAAGTGACTTATTTTGAAAAAGTTAGAACACCTATGATTTTAGACCGACATTTAAAACAAGTTTAGGAAAATACCTGGACAAGCTAAACTCGTAAACTTCCAGTTTTTACAATATCTCTTAGCGATAATTGATTCTGAGAACATTATGGCTCATAAAAGTCTGACCTACGTCTTCCGTAACTCATCCAGAACATTAACATTTACCGTGAAAGATGTTATGACCTGATCATATCTATGTAAACGAGTTTGTTTTAGGTCTAGCATTTATTATTATATGACAAAAATCTTAATCTAAAGAGAATTGAGTGACTAATGCATTTTTTTGTTGAATGACCTAGGGTAATATTCTAGTTAATTATTCTTATGTATTGTTAGTTTCTCATATACCTAAGTTTTGATTGTGTCTTTATTTCGTCCAATATTTTTGATTACTTTAAGATTCCTTTACATAAAATATGTCAAAGAACGTTTGATCTAGAACTCTATCATCATAAATTATAGTCCATTCTTGTTGTCATTAGGGATAAACAGCAACAGCTATTAAGCTGTTGCTATATAATACACAAATAAAAGAATGTATTATAACAATGACTCCATTTTTTTGAGTTCATATTATGTATTCTAACATATGATTCCTTCTACGCAAATCCCTATATTTATGTCTTACATTTGTCTAAGAAGACGGACGATCTAAATAGTTATTATCTAAATGTCAATGCAATGGATGCTCAATAAGTTATAACATATTACTATTACGTTCACTGAGGATCGAGGTTAATTGAATGAATTACAATTGTTATTACGTTAGACCTTGACATTTTGTGGCTTTTCGGGAAGGTCAATTTTTGACCTCACTTTACTGAGATAGATAATTATAATTATTATTATGAGAATAACCCTCACAGTGACCGTAACTCTTTAAGGGGGATGCGGTAGCTCGCTAAATTCAAATTTGAAAAAAAAGAATTATTTTCATGATTTTAATGATTCATCATCATCGTCATTTCAGACGAAAGACGTCCACTGCTGGACATAGGCCTCTCCCAAGCACCTCCACTTTGACCGGTTTTGTGCCGCTCGCATCCAACATACATTTACAAAATTATAATCATTAAAACATCAGTTTTAATGATTATAATTTTGTAAATGTATATTACGTCGCGATTCATATTTTGATCAACATACAACCGGATATTGACTTGTGAAATCTATGAGTTTATGTTCATACTCCACTCAAGTAAAGATCCTAAAACCGTAAATGCCAGGACGATTAAGTGCTAAAACCGCCATGATAATTAAATACAATAATACAGCTATTTGTCACATTAACATATAATTTTATGACCACATAACTTAGTATCTGCTAATGATATTATATTTTATGTTCAACAATTTAATCACACTATTATATAAATTGTTGTAAATAAATATTTGAGTATCTAATGACAGCACTAATCGTCTATAAAAACTAACTGAAGCATGTCAATCTGATTGATCTAGACCTGTCAAAATATGTCAAGATTTTAGTCTTATCTCTGACATTTTGACGTGTATTACTGATAGCTGTCCATTAGCAGTCGATTAGCGAAGTGTAAAGTAAATTGGTTTGTCAAAATAATGTGTCTAGTTTTTATGGAACTGACATGGCTACATTGCCGTATGCTGGAGGAGCTATTGACTTAAATAACCATACAGTGGGTCCTTAAAAACAGCAAACGGAAACGTGGCAGGCCCAGGAGGAGATTGTGGGAAGAACTCGACTTGTTTCATATGGATTGGTTACAAATAGCAGAAGAAAGGGCAGGTAGAAGGAGGGAAAGGAGTTCTTTTCCCTGCTGTTGGACATGAACGGCTGATTAATAAATAATAATAGTTTATATTTATCGTCTAAACACTAACCTTCTAACGGTATTTTTAACCGACTTCTAAAAAAGGAGGAGGTTCTCAATTCGGATGTTTGTATTTTTTTTTTTATGTTTGTTCGCGCATAACTCCGTCGCTTGCCAACCGATTTGAAAAAATCTTTTTTTGTTGGAAAGGGTATACTTCCCAAATGGTCCCATGGAAATTTCATCAAAAACGGTTCAGCAGTTTGCTTTTTAAACCAAAATTACTGTTAAAAATTACAACTTAAAAGTGAAAAATGAAAACTTTTTTGCAAAAAAAAACAACCGACTTCCAAAAACTACACTACAAAGTGAAAAATAACTTTAATTTCGGAAGTCGGTGGCAAACAACAAAACTTGTGAACCCAACGACACCGACTTCCGAAATTAAAGTTATTTTTCACTTTGTAGTGTTGTTTCTGGAAGTCGGTTGTTTTTTTTTGCAAAAATGTTTTTAATAGAAAAAAATTAGACTGGAATTTATTATTAACCTTTGCAAAATACGTAGAAGGATGAATCTGTAATTATTTAAAAATATACTTGTCAGTGCATATCAATCATATTATGAAGACTAATTGACTAAAACTAAAAGTTTGACATATGCACTTTCGATTTTATGTAACGACGGCCCATGGGTTCGATTTCATAGCAGGTGGCTTATGTAGGTGTAGCACATAGACAAATCGTTAATCAAACAATTCACGGATATGTAAAATTTTTACAAGTTTTTTTTTTATTACTTAGTTTAATTTCGATAATTATATAATCAGCCTATAACTTTTCCACTGCTGGGACACAGGCCTCCTCTTTCTGAGAGGGAGTGGGCCGTAATCCACCACACGGACCCAGTGCGGGTTGGTGGATGTCACATGTCTTCGAATGTTTGGTTTTAGGACATACCGATCGATAGAACTTTACAATAAAAAGTTACGTTACATTCAAAAGCATTTTTCTCGTGAAATAAAAATGGCTACTTTGAGAAGAGATATATTTCAACACCATCAAATATCGATTAATACTTTAGGAGAAAATCGCGTTTGAATCTTGCATATGTGTAAGGTATGTTCATGACTGCACAAACCACATAACTACAAATGAGACGGCCATACAAATAGATCTAATAACTTAGTAACCGCAAATATTTTGCATAATATTGACCTTTCCTAACTGGCCAGTGCCCTTTCAGAATAACCCCATATGGGCGAGCCGTTGAGAAAAAGATTACTAGGTCATCTGCTGGTTAATGTTTTAGAAGGGACGGATACGACACGATTAATAGTCCTTGCGACTATTTCTATATTTATTGTTTTTGAAAGACATTTATTTTGAATGCAAAGACAATTATATTGAATGTGGCAGATTACGGCCCACTCCCTTTCACAGAGAGGGGCCTGTGTCCCAGCAGTGGGAATGTTATAGGCCAATTATGAAATTATTATGAAATCCGAAACTAGAAACCAGTGGGACACTAGTAAAAAATGAAAATGAGTACCTATTTATCGAACAAGCTATGAATAAACTCATGTTCAGAAATAATTACTTAGAAATGTTTCCTTTAACCTTTTGGACAAAATAGTCATGATTAATGGAATGCTCAAGCCGTAAAAGTTTAATTTGTTGCTGCTCAAGTGCCTAGTAATAAAATGTATAGTGTCCCAGTAAGACCACCCATGCTACAGGTGTCGTAAGGCACTAAGCGATCAAATTGAAAGGATGGGCAACATTCACTTGTGTCCTATTAACATTACGTTTTTATCACATAGGCCTGGCCTATTCATTACTTTGGCGGCTAGTACGACATGTGTCAAGGAATTTGATAGAGAAAATTAGCAAATCTGTGACAAATCTTATTCTTAGTCATGTCGATTGGCGAAAAAAAAAAAAAAAAATGTAATCAAAATGTAATCCACTGTGGATTACATTTTGTTGGCCAAAATCTTCGTCAAACTTTTGTGGCAAATGTTCTGGGAACACGGATGTCTTTTACATTTTTTTAGACAACAAGTCGTCTCATGTAAATGTCTTTTTAATCATAATAATGTGAGTGTCCATGTGTACGTTTGCTTTGTTTAATAGCATGATATTATTGGCACGAGATGGCAAATTGCCATACTTTGTGGGACAATGAACAAAACCTTGGTGTTCAAGGAATTTCAGAAATAGATGTCAAATTAGATTCTATTGCTATTTTACTTTAAAATAATTGATTATCTTATGGTATGCAGTGACTGTAATTTTTTACATTCATATATTGCCGCTTTTTTTTATGTAACAAAAGTTACTTAATTATTTGACTTATGATGATCATTATATATCATTTTTTTTTTTATATCTTTATTAATTATAAGGGACTATTGTATAAAAGTCCCTTATAATTAATAAAGATATATATAAAAAAAAAAAAAAATGATGATCATTGATCACTTACCTCACGACCCTGCTCCTCAGCCTTGATTCCGTTCTCAGTTTCATAGTTGTATCTGAAGGAGTCTTCCTTCACATCAGAGTCCAGGGCTATGATCCTGGCATTCCTGTCCGCGGAAGCCTGGGGGCGGTTGGACTGTTCTTGGTAGCCTTGCGGGGCGTAAGCGGCCGCGGCCAAGCCGAAGAGAGCGGAGATCAGGAGCTGGAGAAAAAATAGGGAGTTAGATACAAATTGTGGGGGCAAAATCAAAAGTCATTTAAACGAATTAGGTTGAGAATCAGCGCTTTTTGTACGTCTAAATCACATAAGACCCCAAAGCCTTTCAACACTTCCTATTACTTTAATTGGCAAAAAAGATGCAGGGAATCATTTGGCGATGATTCTAATTTTTCTTGATCTAATTTTCCTGTTGAATGAAAAATCAGATACGATTTGAATTGGGAGAAAAAACATTAGCTTTTAAAAAGCTTAGGTAGCACAATCAAGGAGCTTGTAAAGCTTATTCAATTCAATTTAATTTGTCGTGAATTATCATGTCAAGTCATAAAATTGGATGTTGGCATTTTGTCCAACCGATTTCTTACGACAGTGCAATTTGTTGACGCCAGATTTTAATTGATGTAGCTTTCAGACACCATTAAGTTACTTTGTTGTAAGTATTACAAATATATACTTTAATGAAAGACATGGTAATTAACGTTCAAAAGAGCAATGAGACCTAATAAGAAATGCTTTATTGTTCAAAGAAAAGACTCATATAATAATGTGACATTAACCCCTTTTCACTATTCAGTGTTACAACCAGTTATATCATAGAAATAGAATACATAACACTATTCGATATATTGTTAACTTGATAAACAATAGTGGAATGATATAAGTTTAATTAGTATGTACTTCCCTTGGGCCATACTGATTAAATTTTATGACTTTTGAGGTTCCGCGTGAGAGGAAATATTGATGCTTTTATTTGGCACATTTTTTTTTATGATTTTGTCGTAATATTAATAGTTTTTACTGATATTGCTAGGTAAGATTAGCGATGTAAATTTTATATTTACAGTAAACGTTTTTTAACGTAGGAAATGTCATATTCACTTTTTGTTTATGTCCAATGCGTGAAACCAAGTTTACTCACTGATATTTCGTATATTATTATTTTAATAAAGTTTTTTTTATACGGAACCACTATCTGCCCCTCTCAATGCGCCCCGAACTTTGATACATGACCGTTAACATTACACAAGTGCGACTCTTGCGCAAGTGTGCAATAGATCAGATATTATCGCGGTCCCACCCATTGTTTTACATTTTGACACCGCTTCAAGTACGCGAAATGTTCAAAATAAGTGTTTTAACAAATTGCAGTGTTTTTCCATTTAGTTTTTAGATGTTTGGAGATTTTTTATATTGTTTTTGAAAATTAGGTACATTTTCAAAAGTTGGTCTTTTAATACACATAGTATATACGGATAAAAATATTTTGTGCCTTAACAAAATGCTTTAAAAAAAAGGTGTTTTTAAAAACCTATTAGCGCACTTGCTTCGTCTACTTCGTGACCTAGTATGAATTAGTCGAGCACTAGATCTAAGACAAGCTTAAATGTAGACAGGTATTTAATTAGGTGTGAATTAAGTGCATGAATAGAAAATACTAGTTATATTTTGGAGGTTCGCTCGTGTGAAATTCTGGCGCAATCATTTGCATAACCGCACCATGACTCTTGTTCGTAGAAATTGTTTCAATAATAATTTAAATAAACTGAACTTTGATTTGATAGTAATAATTCGAAGGTATCAAGAGATATTTTTATTAGACTTGCGTCTCGGAAATGTATAATTTTTTTTTATAAATTCGTTACACTTTTAACCGCACACTGCGAAAAATAAATCACCGGAAAAACTAAATCCCTTTTATATTACTAATTGTAAAACATAATAAAAAAAATAATATAAAATTCAAATCACTTCAACCGCACGATTAATAAATTACAAATCCCGAAATCCAATAAACATGTCACGGTAACTCCCTAAATCGATTCCCGCCCACTTGATTAAATCGTCTAACAAATCGAATCGACTATCGCGACTTACCAGTTTCATATTGTCAGGTCGGAGGTGAACACTTGAATGTAACAACGACGGCCCAGCCTGCATATATATACACATCGGATGATAGGAGGATTACAAAATTCATTCTAGTTCATAATGATGCCACTTTTAACAAACATTACTACGGATACATTTTTTTGCGTAAGTAATGACATTTCGGAGGAATGATTGGAAGATGAAATATGAATATTTTTGGATCATTGGTACAAGGTCAGGCAGAAGACCAGCCTATATGCAAATACCCATAAATGTGGTCTTTTTGAAGGTCTGGTAGGGATCGAAGGAACCCATTTGTCTATTAGCCAGTAATCCAGTGCAACATCGGGAAAATTACAGCACTATGAAAATTATGAGTGTTTTTGGATCATTGGTCACGAGGTCATGCAGAAGACCAGTCTATATGCAAATACCTACAAATGTAGTTCTTCCGTTTTGGTGATATTTTTAAGATCAAAAGAACTTTGACTTCTTTTAGTCAGAAGTTCATAAATCCTAAACTATGAAAATTATGACTGCTTTTTCTTCGTTACAAAGTCATGCAAAAGACCAGCTATCGGTAAAACAAATGTGGTCCTTTTGATTGGTCCAATCACGGAGGAAGATAATGGACTTTTACCCTTATTTGCCAGTGCATGATTGCCGAAAATGAACGAAATGTGGATCTTTAGTCCAAGGCCAATAAGTTAACTAATCATTGCAAAAAAAGCACATGACGTGGTCTTTCTTCTCTTTCTCATTTGGACACTGAGTCATTATGATTTAGACTTAACCCAGTTTTTGATACAGTAAGAAATTATATAATTTTCAAAGCCTTAGGTAAAATAATTATATCATGTACTCAGTATCATGTACAGCCGATTGATTCTGTAAAAATCTCACCGTGAAAAGTTAGGTGAAGTGAGCTTAGAGTGAGCTGTCAATAGTGTCAATCCCTAGCATTAGTTGGAATGACAGCTCACTCCACGCTCACTTCACCTATGTTTTCACGGTGAGATGGTTACTGAATCGTACTGCTGGTACACAGTCAGCACATCAAGCTACCCGAAACCGTCAAATTTTCCCATTCAACCTTGAAACTTAATGCTTTAGCGATAAAGTTGTAAATCTATAAATAAATTTGACAGATTGTAGTAGCTTGATGACTGGCGTCTATATATGATATAATTATCAGGCTATAAAAAATCAATACAAAAAACCGGACAGAAGAGCAAATTTTTCACATGAAACAAAACTTATCTCAATTTTGATTTTTTTTAAGATATCTTACTTTTGAACTAGGGCAGCGATATCTTCAATGGTTACACATTTCGCTGTACTAAAGTACAGCATGACTTAATATGTAAGGTTAGATGTTTTGCAAGACGGTAAAGTTCCTGCATTGCAGAACAATAAAGTCATCTGAAACATCTGTTTCAGATGCTCTTTTTTGAAAATGCTGTAACCATATTCAATTTGCCTAACCTTGTCTCAACTATGTTGGGGTCAGCTTCTAATCTACATAAAGCGTCTGCCTATCTGACCTCCACAACCCAGTTACTGGGTAACACGGCTGTAACTATTATTTAATCATACTATACTATTATTTATTGTTACGATAACCAAGAATTCGAAGACATGTGACATCCACCAACCCGCACTAGGTCCGCGTGGTGGATTATGGCCCACTCTCTCTCACTGAGAGGAGGCCTTTGCTCCAGCATTGGGAACATTAAGTATAGGTTGAACATGCCTATGCTAACGATAACAATTAACATTAAAAACAATGTACCTAGGTTTAATAGAAAAAAAGGTAACATTTTCAAGTCGAGTTGTCTTTAAAGGCATCCCTGAAAACAAAATCATGAATCATTTGATTCATAATTTTCATGCTTAAAATCCTATAGGGTAATTAATACAGGGTGGCAGGGACATCGGCGCGCAAATTGTAACCATGGATTCAGCACATGAGTGTAGATCCCATAGCGTCGAAATTTATTACTGTTCCATACATTTTGACCGCGTAGGTAAAAGGTAGGTTACCACTTTTCTATGAAACAGAAGATTTCTTTTTTTTGATAACCGACGAGAAATTTCGACGATATGATGGGGTCTAGTATCATGAGCTGAATCCATGGTTACAGTTTGCGCGTCGATGTACCTGCCACCCTGTATAATGGCTGTATGCTTATCATGATTTTAGTGCCTAGTTATTATTCTTTATCACAGCGTATTTCCCGCCTACGGTCAATGTCATCTCTCTCTGATTATATTATGCCTTATTGTTTCAAGGAGCTTATCATAATCAGAGGTATGACTAATAAACAAATGGGTAGGTAACTCAAGAAAGAATACGACTTTTTTTGCAAAGCATGTAATATTTTGTAGCATAAGCATACATACTCCTATAATGTTCCCACTGCTGGGACACAGGCCTCTTCGCTTCGAGAGGGAGTGGGTTGTAATCCACCACGCTGGCCCAGTGCGGGTTGGTAGATGTCACATGTCTCCGGATTTTTAGTTCTAGGACATGCCGGTTTCCTCACGTTGTTTTCCTTCACCGTTTAATATTTTGTAGGATAATTATTATTTTTAGCGAGGTAGCACTACCTCGCTAAAATTGAATTGGGCTGGTCACATCTGCCGCATGACAGATGACCAAATGTTCCAAACTCACTAACCAATGGGTGCCTCTTAAATGGCAAGCGACCTCGTGGCAGGCCCAGACGGACATGGCAGGGTGAACTGGACTCCTTCAACATGAACTGGTCCTTAGCAGCTTTAAACAGAGAGGACTGAAAAGAGAGTAGTAAACCCTTGCTCTACAATGGGACATCACAGGCTTTTAAAAATAATAAAATTATATATATTATTTATTTTTAATTATATATTTTTAATATTATATCTACAGAGTTAATAAAACAAATCAACATACATTCAAAAACCTTCAGAAATATAAATTGCATTTTATAACATTACCTTAATAACTTAGATAATTATGTCATTACAGATTTATAAGTAGCTAAGTATTTATTACGCCTTTGCGATTGTATCAAAAACACATTATAATATGATCATCTTCATATCAATCAAAAGACATCATCTGTAGGACGAAGGAATCCCTTGTTAATTGAAATATATCACAAGAATCTACATAATAATGGTGCCGGAATTATCGTCCTATTGGCTTGAGTGTTTTCTGCTAAACATGCTTTTCCAATTTTTCATTTGCAGTTTTTTTTTAAACATCTTTAAGAAAATTGATATTGAGAAAGAAGTAACATATTTATTAGCAAAAACTCAATCAGGAATTAATTATGTTTATAACAGTGTTTAGCAGGGCGTCCGTCTCGATAAAGGTCTTGGAAACCACGATAAATGGTTTTACAAATTTTAGATTATTTTTTAACAAAAAGTCCTTATCCCCATTCTGAAAATCAAACCTAGTTCCTCACTTCCTCAATTTCTGTATTTCCCCAAGCCGTCACTAAATCCTTCTGACATGCATTGGTTTTCTCGTAGAACGGTACAAAGGGCACTGGAAAAAAAGTTACAATTAAAAATAATTGTTTTTTAATTCCCACACTAAAATTATAACAAGTCTGAGTTTATGAGATGAATAATTATATTACGATGCACACTCATTAATACATATAACAATTTCCTTTTCACATAATTTTATTTTTATTATTACATTTATTACATAACTGAAGTTATGTAATGAATCATAATTTATTGAGAGTGCTTAAAGTGATTTTGTGGTTATAGTTCAATGTCACACTCACATCATTAACCTTGTTGATGTTTCTCAGTTAGTCAATGTATGGAAATATTATGAGGACACTTATAAATTTCCGTTCACGATAACGTAATAACGTACACATATTTCGATACGAATATGGACATTGACGTCCACGATAATGTCGCCACATTAGAAAATATAAAAGCGCACAATTGAACAGGTTATGGGTTATAAAGAGTTTTCTAAATATTTTTAATCATCGGATTAAATTAGAAAAAAAAAAGAAGAAAATCAATTTGAAAGCAAATTATATTGAACAAAAAGCTTTTGTATGTACAGTTGACCTCGTAACTGCTTTACCACCCTAAGGTTAAAACGACAAGGTCTATTTGTCTTTGTAATAATTAGCTAGTTTCCCAGGTTGGGCAAAGTTTTCCATCAGGAATTTCTCAGTACCAGCCAGGGGATTCGTGCCCGGTTGATGGCAATACGCTCGCTCCTGTAACATGGGACTTAAACATATGTATGTAGCGCAATGGTATACTATAGGTACACCCCTGCCTAACCCTTCATCGAATACAAGCGTGGTGTTATTTAACAGAAGAAGCTATAAGTATAATGATAATATATTGCAGTTATTATCTATAATTGCTAACAAACAAAACGTTCAATTTAACACAATTCTAACAACTGTCGATAAGTACATAAGAGATCTTATTGATTCCCAGACACAAGTTATAGATAGGTATATGAAACAGTTAGTAAAACAGAAGCGTGTTATTATGTAGCTGTGGATTCTGACAACGATGATAAAGATCATTATGTACTTAGGATGTATGTAGAAGAAGCATATTTAAATAAGGATTGTTTTGTAATAACTGCCGCACGGGTCGATCGATCAGGTTAAGCTACGCTTGCCGCGGTTGGTCCGTGGATGGGTGACCATCTTTACATACCAAGACCCCTTCGTGGCTCGGAAAGCACGTTAAGCCGTAGTCCCCGCTGTCATTCGTGGATCTTTGACAGTCGTTACGGGTAGTCAGAAACCCGAAAATCGTCACGACCTGTAAGTAATGAAAATAGCTCATTATACAATATACAAACCCCGCTATATACATGCACCGCTGGGACACAGGTCTTCTCTCGGTGAGAGGGAGTGGGTTGTAATCTACCACGCAATCGCCGTCGCAGGTTGGTATGTCACATGTCTTCCAATTTTTGGTTTCAGGACATGTTGGTTTCCTCACGACGTTTTCCTTCACCGTTTTTGAGAGCAATGGTGATGAAATTATTTACACAAAGTACTGCGCCTGCCTGGATTCGAACCCACGACCTACAACTCTTAAGGCCTTTACCACTGGGCCACGACTACTCGTAGAACAAGGATCGTAGGTGTTTGATTTTTCTCTAAATTTCCTAAAGATTTATTTACTTAATCAAGATAATATTGACATTATATAAGCTAACATTTAAAATAATAATATGTACATGTGAAAAAACAAGCAAAAGAATCATAGGGCATCAAAAAAAAAATCGTCCACATCGCTGTCAACAGGAACAGTGCCTAAAAGGCTGGCAGCATTGCCACTTTGTATGGCGATGCTAATTCTTTGGCCAAGAAACAGGCCAGCCCTCTGGGTATCTCAAAAAACCAAATGTGCACTCGGACCCCATAGCCCTAGTGCTGCAACCCCAAACGGCTCGAACATATAACTCCCAATCAGGTTGGAATTTTCTACTGGAAATACCACACAATCTGACTCATATCTTCGTATTTTAGCTAAAAATGTGATTACCTTCGATAGAGACACAGCGATGAGGCGTGTAACAATAACGTTGGAAGTAATAGCTTGTGAAAGGTCACATTCCTACACAACATTAACACATAGACTATTGTCTCACTTACTAATACCCTGGTCTGTCTGTTCGCTGGTTTGTACGAATGTATCCATCATCAACTCAGCCTAACGCAGTCCACAGCTGGACATGGCCGTTAATAAATGCCATGTAATAAATTTCATATTTAAAAATTAAGATGACAAATTGATAATTTATGTTCTTTTTTTTGTATTGAATGGGGGTCTTTACCTGAAATAAATGAATTTTATCTATATAAATAAAGATTAATCACCGATCGGGATCGTCCGAAAGGGTTACCGCTGCCCTGGAACTTAGAGGGCTAAGGAAGGAACACGGGTGGGTTTTAGTCAGTAAGAGTCTGACACTCCCTTCCGCTCCACCCAGAGGGGTCATTTGATGATTTCCCATCCAAAAAAAAAAAAGGAATAGAATGGAGGTTGTACATGTTACTATTGTTATTTACGCTGGCTTCAAATTCAAATTTCAATTTATCAATCACAATTTGTACAAGAATAGATTAGACGGTGACCCTAAACTAGACATTTTCCTGTACCTTGGGAGTCAGAGTTGCGACATTTTCAAAGTGTGGTACAGATGCCAGCACATCAAGCTACTACAATCTGTCAAATTTCTTTAATAGATTTTCAACTTTATCGCTAAAGTATTAAGGTTCAAGGTTGATTGGGAAAATTTAACAATTTCGGGTAGCTTGATGTGCTGGCGTCTGTACATAGTGTTCTTTTTTTATTTTCTTTTTTATTGCAAAACAGTAAAACAGAAACTAAAAAGGTACGAATGTATACTAAGGGTTGTAAAGAAAACAGACACACTACGTTAATTTGCAGTGTTATAGCCATTTTATACAACTGTCAAAGTATGACAGTTGTGTTTTGAATATACGGACAATTTTGAGTTGGTAGTCAATCTGCTAAACAATTCATTTCCCTGACTTTATTACCCACTTGTGTTATCCAGACATTCTTACAAAGAATCCACTATACTAAAATAGTGAACATTCTTCATGGGACTCGTTTTTTTTTTGAACCGTGTATAAAACAATAAATAATTTTGCACTCCAACGAGCAACATCGAGTGTATAACCGATGTCAGCAATAAACTTAATCTGAGATGCTGGTCTTCATGTTAAAGGTCTCCTGAAGATCAAGGGCTCGAAGGGACCAAAGGTTGAACGTAAATGTATCAGGACTGAGAATCTGACATTCTTATAGAGAAAAAGATATACATTAATTTATTATAGGACATTGTAATTGAAAATTGTGTATGGCGTGGTAGTAAAACTATATGCTTATATCTGGTTATCTTTAATTTTCATGGTACTAAAAGTTAGCTACAGCGTATTATGGAACTCAAATGGAGTTAGGCAGGATACCTGAAGGCCAATCCCGTAACTAAAAACGATCAAAATCTAGTCGCAATCTCATCACAGCGAATATTAATGTCAAAAACTTTTAAAAAATTTAGGGAAATTAGAAGTATTTTTTGACAGATTAAGACTGAGATCAGACTGTGAACGGTCTTAAAATTACGAGAATTGCCCTCTGACTGTGAACGTTCTTAAAATTACGAGAATTGCCCTCTGACTGTGAACGTTCTTAAAATTACGAGAATTGCCCCTCAGGTAAGGCGCAGTGATGACAGGTGGAGTTAGATTGTGACAGAGTGGCGTTCAAGGACTGGAAGTCGAGATGTCGATCGTCCAGCGGTAATAATAAAGAAGATGTTTAGTTTTACTGTGAAAATAACATACCGCTTTATCTAAATAAAATGAGACTGTTTACTATCTAAAACCAACTCTAAAAATTCTCAAAATACAGTCATTCGGTCGCAAGAGGCGTGCGAATTCATTCACAATCAGCGCTTGAGATGATTAATGATGATTGTGATGGCTTTACCTCGCTTTATTTCGCCGCGGTCGGGCAAATATTTTGTAACAACTTGTTTGACGTCTTGTAATTACTGGTAAAAATAACATCTTAAAACTTCTTCTATTTCGGAAGTCGGTGGCAAACAACGAAAATGCGAACCCAACGACACTGACTTCCGAAATTAAAGTTATTTTTCACTTTGAAGTGTCATTTTTGGAAATCGGTTGTTTTTTTTTTTCAAAAAAGTATTTATTTTTCACTTTTTTCTGTAATATGTTTTGAACGTAACTGGCACATTGACAGTAGGCAACCAATTCTTCGGTCGTTTAAAATTATGAGTTAGTAGTTAAAAACGTTGATCTTTCTGATCAACGTTTAAAAGTAAAGCTGGATTAGGATCATCACCATGATCAGCCTTGAGCTAAAGACTGGCATAAGAGTGAGACTTCTCCAACCTGTTACTCGATCCACGACTAGTCTTCATCCAGCTGCTACTCTTTTTTTTTGGGCGGGAAATCATCAAATGATCTCTCCCGCTCTGGGCTGAGCGGAAGGGCGTGTCAGACTTTTACTGACTAAAACCCACCCGTGTTCCTGCAGTGGCCTGTGCCGGGGGCCACGGTATCTCTTTCGAACAACCCGCGGCCCTGGCGGCATCGGTCAGTTCGTGCTGACATCTCTTTGAGGCGCGCGTGGAACAACACATCGCGCCGTCGACCCGGGGCTGGTCCTTATCGGGCGGCGAGCTGCCCATTGCTCGCCGCCCGACTACCAGCTACCCTGCGAACAGCATTCCTCCATCTAGTCTGAGGGACTCCCATCTAACCTTTGCTTGTTTTCTAAACATAACTACACCATGCCTGTTATCCCCGGAAGGTTAGGCAGAGTTGTACCTATATTAAAATTTTATTTATGTTTTAAATTGACGTTATTTCAAGTTAAACAAATATCAACTTTATTTTAATTGTAATAAAGTTGATTTCAGAGTGACTAGCACTATTGAAAACGTTATAAAAATGTTTGAAGTTGTAGCGTAAATTGAACTTTATTGTGGAGGAATTAAAGTTATTTTTCCATAAACTCATATTTGTTTACATTTCTGGCGAACATGTCTCGAATGCAGATTACAGTACACGCACCTATCGCTAGTTATTATCCAGATGGCAAAACCCAATACCACATTACCCGCACCCTAATTGCGTTACACACAATCAATCGGAATCGGTTTCACTTTGACAGTTCAACAACATTCATTGCGTTATTTACCTACGTGTTGAGCAGACAAATGTTTCGAACTTATGAAGCAATGGATTAGCAATTTGCTTCAAAATGATTCAGATTACGATTGATTGTGTGTTACGCAATTAGGGTGCTGGCCTGGGAATCGAACCCAAACATCAAACTTAGCACCTTGCGAACGTGATTCTTTAGTAAACAATAAAATAAATAATTTGGTAGATATTTCTTGAAACGATGGATGCACTGTGTGAATGATGAGATGGTTAGAAAGGGGGTGTCTACCGAGATATCGACTAATAGAGAGAAGAAGAGAAGAGAGAAGTAAGGAAGAAAATGATATGTTGCGCCGACCCCAAACAAACTGGGATGAGGTCAGTAGACTAATGATGATTTTCTTGATTTCTTTTGATTACTTTGTCTCAAGTCAAGAGTGTTTGTAGTAGGACTAAAAAACTATTAATCATCATCATCTGCCTAGCCTTTTCCCAACTATGTTGGGGTCGGCTTCCAGTCTAACCGGATGCAGCTGAATACCAGTATTTTACATGGAGCGACTGCCTATCTGACCTCCACAACCCAGTTACTGGGTAATACGATACCCCTTGGTAAGACTGGTTGTCAGACTTTCGGGCGTCCGACTACCCGTAACGACTGTCAAAGATCCACGAATGACAGCCGGGACCTACGGCTTAACGTGCTTTCCGAGGCACGGAGGGGTCTCGGTATGTAAAGATGGTCACCCATCCACAGACCAACCGCGGCAAGCGTAGCTTAACCTGACCGATCGACCTGTGCGGCTGTTATTATTTAGCCAAAAACTATTAATACTAGAGGATATACACATATTAAACGATAACATCAGTTTTAATTAAAACAATTTACTTGAACATATAATTATTGACACTAGCTTGCTCTGTGACTTGGCTTGTGACCTTTGGTGGTAGGAAGATGTAACTTGTGCTTGATAGATTTAATTTTATAGTCTAGTAATTGAATAAAATGTGATGGTTTGAAACCCGTTTGCTGGCAGCAAAAGTTTGTTAATGGTTTAAACGAGAAAATCACTATCACTAAAATCCTGTTTATTACAAATTTATATATGTATACAAATATAAATGCCATAATCTGGTGAATATGGTATAGTATTTTTATCTCACGAAGCGACGCGCGCTTTACTTGTGGTAACCAAGTGTATGGTAAAACTGTGAATGTGTGCGTGAGGACGAGAAGCGTCAGCACATACCACACACATGCACTATTAGTGCACACACTTACGACTTCGCTGTTGTCTCAGACGGTGGTCGCTTCGTGAAATAAAAATACTGCAACTCCCAAGTTCTGCGTTTAGATATTGAAAATAATTACGTTTTAATATTCATATTTAATCAATATAATATTTGTTTCTTATTTTTTTTCTTTCTGCAGTTTAATAAAATAAAGCTAATGCAGACAAAGTAACTGCCCTGTAACTGTTTCGTGTAATATATATACTTTCATTCATGAACGCCTCTGAAATAACAGCCATTCTTCTTTAAGTAGTCAGATAGAAAATAACTTCAAGATTATTTGTTCTGAGCCGGAAGCAGCAACAAAAAAACTGTTTGCTGCCAAAGTTGTTGTATTATACCTTTTACCTGTATTTGTAAAATAATCTAAAAATCATGTCCCAGTATTTTGTAATAAACCACCTATCTTGATTTAAAAGAGTGTCCATGGAGTTTTATGCCCGTCCTTGTCCATAGAGATCTACGTTTTGGAATGAGCTTGAGCTTGAGCTTCAACTTTCTGACAAACAAACCTACTTTTTAACATGTTTAATCAACTTGTTCAAGATTGCAGTACGGTAAGTAAACTTTCACAGAAATAAGGATATTTGAATGACTTTCTTATGTCTGGGTGTCTTTATATACGTGTTTTATTAAAAGTTTTAGTTTTTTGTGTTAGAAAAATAAAATCAATAAGTCCAAAAGGAAACCTTTTCCTTCTCAGTTAGTTTTAGTCATGATCTGGCAGTTTGAGTAATTTATGCGGCCTACCCAAATGTAAGTAATGTTAGAAACATTAAGTAACGGACAAACAAACATTCTTAACGACTTATTAACCGTCATAATGTATAATGAAATGAATGTAACCTGAGGATATTATTTTACGATTATAACACGACTATTATAGTAAGATTAATTATTAAATATTAGATTTTAACTATATCGATAAATTGATATTTCGAAACTTTTGATAGGATTCCAATAATAACAAATTTGTTAAGTACACCTGCTGTTATTTTGCTTACCTTGATTCTGGCAAAGGTTTAAGCAAGATAAGATCGCCCATTGTATCCCCTTTGTAAAAAAAATATATGGTGTACTATTAGGTATAATTTTTATATAGTAAGGTGTACATAATAAAGAGTATTCTATGATTAGTGTAACTGTATCATAATCAGACCATAATGTTCCCACTGCTGGGACACAAGCCTTCTCTTCGAGAGGGAGTGGGCTGTAATTTATTACGCGGGCCCAGTGCTTCGATTTTTTAGGAATTCTAGGACATGCCGGTTTCCTCACGATGTCTTAAAATGTATCAATTAATCCTTTTTAAGGAAACGCAGCGAGCCAACATCAAAAAATGTAACCAAACCTCAAGCCTGTCCATTTTCGACATTCTTACAATTTTAGAAAGGTGTATGATACTGCTCCATCCATCCCTCATACCGACATTTACGTTCTCTTCACATTCCAATAATCCCGAAGATAAGTATCATGTTACCTTCACCGACACTCACGACCTTTCCCCTGTCTTCCACCTTGTGGTTCAAGACTAATGCATTCCTTAATAACAATAGATCCAATGACTAATTCATGATCTTCCAATACATACACATTGATCTGTTGCCTTGATCGAGTCATCGCTTTTGCTTATTCGATTATGTCATTCATTATGTAAGTGACATAAGTAACCAACTGGTAGAAATAACAAGGAAGGAAGGAAGCATAGGATAGGTTGGAGCAGTTTTCAGAAAGTGTCAGGTGACTTATCGACTTAAGTATCAAGTGCATTAAGTTTGGTATCTTGCTGTCGTAGTATTGAGCATTATAGTTGCTCTTTGATAATAATAATAAATAATAAATAAATTTATTTCAGGTAAATAACACCCACATCACAATCCACAACCACAAAAATCCACAACAATCCACATCATGAAATGTTTGGACGACTTTAGAAAAATCGCAGCATAATTAGCAAATAACATAATTCATTAAGCAAAATTATATTTTTGCTCCTAAAGTCGGTTTATTTCACATCGGTTTTGCAACCGGAACCCACAGCACAGCAGCCAATTGCTGAGAATTAAACAATCTGGGCTAGATTAATAGTCCTTGGGACAGTTACACGTCATGTGAAACAACCAGTAGAAATGCAAGTATACCTAATAATACCAGCATATATCGTCCCACTACAAAGCAAAGTGCTCTTCTCATACAGAGAAGGCATGGACAATGATCGGCAAACTTGCTCAAGGTGATTTGGCGACACCTTCTTTAAAAAAAAACTGCGCTTTTGTACTTGTGTTGCGCCTCATCCATCAAGCCCCGACGTATGGATCATAACAATAGATCGGTGACTAATCTGTAATCCACGCAGCTTCCAACACAGATCGTCTATACATAGTCTGTAGGAACGTAATCGTGTCCTTGTGAATCGTATCAATGAATTCATTCTGTTATGCACTCGGAGATTGGACGCTCTGTTTGGAAATTAAACATTTGACGACTCGGTTGGCGCAGTGGCTGAGCGATCGCTGTTTGTGTATGTGAGTTTAAATGTTTCTAAACGGACCCACGATACAGGAGTAATTCCTAGTGTGGGGCAACGTCATATAAAAAAAAACAACTTTGAAATGTAGTAATGCATTGTACAGACGCCAGCACATCAAGCTACTACAATCTGTCAAATTTCTTTAATAGATTTTCAACTTTATCGCTAAAGCATTAAGGTTCAAGATTGATTGGGAAAATTTGACAGTTTCGGGTAGCTTGACCTGCGGGCGTCTGTACATCTAGCTAACAATAGTAAATTTCCCATACTATAATTATTATAGTGCCTAAAAAAACTAAAATACCTGTATTACAGGTGCAAGTAATGATGGTTCGGAATAAGGTTAACAATGAAGAAATTAAAATGTTATCATATACTTATTAGAGAAATGGAGTTAGAACACGGATTTCAATATATCATAGTACTGGAGCTACTTACATATGAAATTGATGATCCGGTGAGAACTTACTTCCCATTCCACCATTCTCATACCTACTAGGCTCTCTGTGAGCCTTTTTAGTAGCTCAACTTTCGCATTCTACTATTGGGAAAGGGTCTTTCTAGTGACCACTTTTTTATTGCTTAATTGTCCCTCTCTTGACCTCAATCACGCCTTATGGAAAGCGATAGATAAGGTCTATGATGGAACGAGTTTACCTAGAAGATAGCCTGTTCACTCTTGCTTTGAATAATAACTATCAAAATTAATGATAAAATTCAATATTTCACCGAAAATCAATCCATCATGCCAGAGTGACTTACAACACACACAAAGTTACGACATAAAATCTAAATTAGTAAAATTACGAAATAAAGAAGGTTTAACGGCGTCAATCATAGTTCAATATTATCATATTGTCACTTGGTAGTGGTACTATTACATAGTGTTTTATAACCATTACTTAGCTGACTACTGTGATTCGAACATCTCATTACCGAATAAAGCTTCATTGTCTAGTTTATGGGTTGATGTGCCGATATTGTAGACAAAGAAATTGTGCAAAGCTCTTGAGTAAATCTTTCAGATTTGAATTGATTTCCAATGAGCTATGGGCCAAAATAACCACTAGGTAACCCTGATACAGCTAGAAGGTGTTGCGGCAGATCCCGTAAAAGATGGAGGGATGAGCAGGAGAAAATAAATGAACAGTGGTCCACTCCTAGATCGAAAGAGCTGGAAGGCTTTCCATGGCAGTGGGTGATTTGCGACTTTTGCTCCTCGGTAAATAGTATTGTTCAGTCAGTATTTATTCTACTCGGTAGTCAATTGTTTTTAAACAATGAACCATTTACGTGTCCATGAATAAAAAATACCGCATTATGTAATGCGTTAATACCGCACAGTTACGCGCAAAAAACCACAATATTTACCAAAACTTAATCTCTTTAGTCCATAACTTTAATACTTGGGTCACCCAAGGCCAAATTTAAATACACTATTACGACGTATTACTAAAGTTTGCCCAACTAGATATAAATCACAGCAGCTCCGCTCATTTTTTCCGTAACGTTAGTTATAGACGCTCGAGGCCACAGTGTGAATGTCAGTAGGTCAAAGTGGAACAAACTTGTTGAGATGGAACAGGAATGTGTTACAATAGGAGACTCGTAGGCTGTAATTGTGCTTAGTGGTATTAAGTCACGGTTTTATTGTTTTAGGTGTGTTTCAGCTTGATAGGATAAAAGATTTCATGTCCTAGCTATAGGATTTGAATTTCAGCACTTTTTGATGCAATTATCCAGTTTAGGTGCTCCACACTCACATTGGGCTTACATAATCAGCTAATCAGCATAATCAGCCTATAATGTTCCCACTGCTGGGACACAGGCCGTCTCTTGTTGAGAGGTAGTGGGCCGTAATCCACCACGCGGGCGCAGTGCGGGTTGGTAGATGTCACACATTGGACTTGAGACGATTCAAAGACTTATTTAAATATTTTTTTTGTCAATAGCTGACTTTTAATTTCTTCTGTATCGTAGATGCATTAGCAGACAACACACACTCACTAGTTGTTCTTTATGGGATTTGAATCTGTAACCTGTAACGCAAAATCCATTCAGCTACTGCGCCAACAGTATCGGACAGCAATAGCTTACAGTTTATGGTATATTCGATCTCGTAATTACTTTACCACCCTATGGTTGAATGTCACTTGCACGTAATAAAACTAGAAGGTCTATTTGTCTATGTGACAGTTATGGTTTCAACCTTACTGAAGTTTCAATCTACTGGTAATTGTTGTCAAAAGTGGTAAAGCAATTACGTGGTCGACTATACCATAAACTGTACGAGAATAGCATAATCATGCCAAATTAGCCTATAATGTTCCCACTGCTCGGACACAGGCCTCCTTTCTTCGAGATGGAGTGGGCTGTAATCTACCACGCGGGACCAGTGCGCGTTGAGATGTCGCATGTCTTCGAATTTTAGGTTCAGGGACATTCCGGTTTCCTCACTATGTTTTCCTTTACCGTTTTGAGAGCTGAGAAATTATTTACATAAAATGAAGCGTCTGGCTGAGTTCAACTCGTAACCGCACGTATCACGAAGTATTCCTACTCATCTATGAGGAAAAGTCACGTTCAACAGTGACACAGACCCTTCTATTACTGCACTCCTTTCTATACCCAAGGTACCTACAAAGTAGGCTTTATTCTAAGAATCAAGCTGAAAGTGATTGTACCTACCTACCACGTCTGATGTTACATCATGAGTTTCTGTTTTAAAGGATGCGTCTGATTAGTGAGTGTGAGAGGCGCTAATTTTATTTGGTTTTAGCAATTTTCGAATGTAATATGTTAAGTAGTGGGGTAACGGTGTTCCGTCTGTTATAAAAGGTCAGGCACTGTTGCTATTGTAAACGCCAGTACTGAGCTTCACGTGGACTATGACGAGGTGGAAGAATGATGCAAACTTGATTTTTATAATTATTGGTTTAATGACCAAGAGAAATTTACAAACAAACAAAAATGTAGGTATGCATATGGCGGTTTCAACGATCTATGGGCGAATGACGTGACATCGTCGCTCGCGGCTGTTGTCTTTTCGTGTCGTGTGCGTGTGTGCGTGAGACGTTGGTCACCAACACCAACTAGTAGTAGTAGCGCACACGTGCTAGGCGTTAACATGTTGCCGCCCCAGGAACGCAGTTCTGGTCCATGACTGGTAGGCACAGTCGGTTGAAGGCTCGTCGAAGAGTGCACGAATTGTTGAACACGTCAACCACGCGGGTCACGCCGTCGGAGCCGGGGTACAGGCGCACTACGCGCCCTAGCAGCCACCGGGAGGGAGACAACCGGTCATCTCTCACCAGCACCATTTCTCCGAGCTGGAGTTGCTTTCCTTGCTGGCGCCATTTCTGCCGTTTTTGGAGTTCTGTAATGTATTCTATGTAATAACGTTTCCAGAAATGGGCTTTTAATTGCTGGATTCTCATATATCGTGAAAGAGTAGGTATCACCGAAGGTTCTGTGTCCTGAAGAGAAGGTAAAGCTGTTAGCGTCCGTCCAATTAGAAAATGTGATGGGGTGAGCGCTATGAGATCAGAAGGATCAGATGATAACGGAGTAAGAGGCCTAGAAATCAAAAGACAAGAAAAGGTTACATTTCTTTTCTTTTATACAGATCACTGGCGTCTGCCCACGACTTCTTCCACATGACATTTCTTGTTCTCCCGAACTGTCACATCGCATCGCCAGTCCGCACTACTACTTCGTTCCCGCTTAACGTTTTTTGACTTTTTATCATTTTGATCTGCTCTTAAGGATCCTAGCGAGATCCAAGAATTGGGCTATCAAAAACAAAATGTCCGCTTGGTACTTCCAGAGATTAGCGGGCTCAAACAAACCAAAAAACAAAGAAACTCTTCTTATTTTTTATTCCATTTTTTTTCCTTCTTCATTACTATTAGTATGGATTTTCTATTTTGTAAATGTGAGAACGTTATAGGCCTTATAAACTAATAGGTACTTCATTTGTTAACCATTTTCTATTTTGTTAAGTGCCAAGTACTGCCTATTAACACTGTAATTTGAAAACATTGCAAAAGCTAATTATTTTTAAAAGAGTAACCGTGGAGTTTCTTGCCGGCTCTTCTCCATAGGAAACGTCCAATTGGAACCGTGCACCTAGCTTCTGACCTGATAAGTACCCATGTAGGTTTATGTGAAATAAAATATTTAAAATCTGGAATTGAACTTCATTAGCCTCTGGTTAGAAGGATGCGTAACTAACAGTCTATATAGGCTTCGACCAGTCTACGGTTAACGATACATAATATTGTAACCTTTGTCAATTATAAATATTGTAGGTCTTCCATGTTTGTGATCTGCATTCACGGTAGCTCTTATTAGTGAACTCCGAAATGACGATACGGTTGACAACATTATATGGATTGGATAGATCAGGGGTCGGCTTCCAGTCTAGCCGGATTTAGCTGACTACCAATATTTTACATGGGGCGACTGTCTATCTGACCCTTTTTTTTTTTTTTGAGGATGGGACATCATCAAATGACTCCTTCCGCTCTGGGTGGAGCAGGAGGGAGTGTCAGACTCTTACTGACTAAAACCCACCCGTGTTCCTTCCTTAGCCCTTTATGTTCCAGCGCAGCGGTAACCCTTTCGGACAATCCCGCTACCCTGTCTATCTGATCCTTGGAAAGACTGGTTGTCAGACTTGCGAGCTTCTGACTACCCGTAACGACTATCAAAGATCCACGAATAACAGCCAGGACCAACGGATAAGCGTGCTTTCTTAGGCACGGAGGGACCCGTGGCTAAATAATGGATTAATAATAATAATATTAATAAATGTTTATTTCAAAAACTTACAATTAAATTACATATTCTTAAGGGAATTTCCATGTATGTATTAATTTTACTTTAGATAGATAAATAGAATATAAAAATAAATACAAACCTTAATTACAAACCTCAATTTCTTCTCAGAGTAGTCAGATAGGAAACGCACGAACTCATCTAGTTTTAAAAAAATATGATTGACGTGTAAAAGTGTTTGTGCAGACGCCAGTTGACAGATTGTAGTCGCTTGATGTGCTGCACATCAAGCGACTACAATCTGTCAAATTTCTTTAATAGATTTTCAACTTTATCGCTAAAGCATTGGGTTCAAAATTGATTGAAAAAAATTGGCAGTTTCGGGTACCTTGATGTGCTGACGTCTGTACAAACCTACTTACAGAAAATAGATCATTTATCATTTACTTACTTATCATTAACCATTCAATATTCAGGGAACAACGGTGATCTTTTGAATTTTAAACTGATTTACATCCGTCACCTCACACATCAGGTTCAGTTGAAAACCAGCGTCAGGCACTATTGTCTGGCATTTTTGCTGAACTGGGCCTTTTTGGTGCAGCCGTGAGGCACACTTACCTCAGTTACCTCCTAATTTCTTATAAAGGTCTTTGTACTTTCTATTTGTTTTTTTATTAGTTGCTATCTGATGTATGTATCTGGTGTATTGTGTGTCTTTTAGTCTGTGCTAAATAAATGTTTTTTCTTTCTTCTTTCTTTTCTTTTGCTGTGCACGATTGTTACAACAAATGTTTACTTACCACCTAAGCATATACATTGTGAAATGCAATAAATAATTGAGTATTGAGTATCTTATCGCTGAAACCAATATCTTCCAAACAACCTTTGTATGGTCAGGGAGACAATAAGTTAAGTTATAATTGTAGTCTTTGGCTATGAGAGTCGGGGAAGATCAACGAAACGATGGATGGACTGTGTGAGTGATGATATGATTAGAAAGGAGGTGACTGTCGAGATGACAACTACTAGAGAAGTTTGGCAATGACATGTTGTTGACCGAATTTGGGATAAGCGCAGTAGAATGATAATTATAGTTTATAGATTTTCATGTCCACTGCATTTGCAGACAAACTAATCGACAACAATATTCAATCAAAAACGTTCAGTATCAATAAAAACATTTATTTCACAATAAAACAACAACAACAATATAATTTAGACACCCTAAAAACATCAAATTGTCTAAGAAACTAGGTTTTAAATATTAGTCACGGACTGATATGCCAGCCATTTTACTACAAAAAGCTCTAGCAATATTGCAAATCCATTGCCTAGGTTTTTTGTGAAACAATTTTGAAATAGGTAGTTTAAAAATTCTATTTAAAATTTGAAACAGCACTATAGCCGTCGATAGATGTTAAAGTATCAATTATGTAACATGATCTCGTCATAGACATTACAGTTTGACATTGACGTCTGTCTGTCAAGTCGCCATTTGCGCTTTGATAGACGTTTTATGAATCACTTAATTTGGTAATCTTTTGATGAGCACACAATTTAACTACTATTTTTAATAATATTTGTAATGCAGTTTGTACCAGTCATCTTTACGTTGCAGATTTATGAAATAAACTACAATCATGAGATTAATAGTCTGTGGTAAAAACTAACACTGCATGTTTATTGCATTTGAAAATTTTAATAACATTTTTTGATATTCACGCTCAATCAATCCTGAAGCCTGTCCAGTCAGGAATAGGCCTTCCCTAAAGTGTAATTTGCCAACAATGACAATAAGAGGCCAGTTATGAACCGGGACTAACATTAATAGCTGTTGGCAAATTATTTATATTATTATACACTGTTTATATATTTGTACGTTAAATTTTTTTTAATCGATCCGTCATTTATTTTATTGCACTTATTATTCATAATTCACTCACACATTTCACTTTGCAACATTCATTTCACTTTCAATTCACTAATAAATTTCACTTGAATTTAATGATGACCATGGTACGCCGATGCAGGGGCAGAAGCGTGGCCTGAGGAAGCATAACCCGAATGAGCGCTATACGCTATTTGGGCTCCAGAAGAATGACTGGAAGGAACATGATACGCCATTTGAGCGGTAGAACCATGACTCGATGGAGCATGATACGCCAATTGGGAGCTAGAACCATGACCCGATGGAGCATGATACGCCAATTGGGCACTAGAACCATGTCCCGATGGGGCATGATACGCTAATTGGGCACTTGAACCATGTCCCGAGGAAGCATAGGCTGATTGAGCGCCCGACGAAAGTCCCGAGATTCCTGAGAGAGCATTACCGGAATGAGCGTGATACGCTAAATCGGCGCCAGAGACATGCCCTGAGGGAACATGATACGCCAAAGCGGCGCCAGAAGAATGAACTAATGGTGCCTGGTAACCGACGGTTTGGTAACTGGCATCGTACTGCTGGTAGCCATGAGCCATACCTTGACCAGATTGCTCCATGTATTTACCTGGAAATAAGAGAAAAAAATCTTTAGAGGACTTCATTTTTACGTAGATTAAACCGTAAAAACTTTTATGAAAACTGGTTTTTTTCAAATTTTTGGAACTTGGAAGCTCCAAAAATTTGAAAGGAAATTCATTTAAAAAAAATTAGATCCATTTCTTCATTTGTAAATACGTGTTTACTTAGGCAGTAATAAAGCCGTCGATAGACGTTGAGATATCTACATCACCAATCATAGTGTGGAAATTCTAGGTAACCTACCTGTCCATCATTTCACCGGCAGTCATAATATATTTTATATCCTCAAATTACGCAGAGCACAGTGCTGCCTCGTGTCAGAAAACGGTATCAGTGGTACTACTAAGAATTTGTTTATTGCACATCAACACCTTGTGTTCGCGTAGGTATTATGCTATTGACCTTACATTCAACAGACATTGTGTCGACAGTACAGTCTAAATATCATAGATGGCGCTACTTCTATTAACCTATTACAGTTATAATAAAATATTTAAAAAAATATATTATATATAATTATATAAAACATATTGTTTATATCAGCGAAGGAACTATAAGCTAAAAAAAATAATCAATAGATTGAGATGACGAATTAGCAAATATTGTAGCAAAGCAATCTTTTTAAAGTGCATCGGACGTACCAACACCCGTCTTCGTTACTAAGGCCCAATTTTGGACATCTAACCTCCAGTATTTCAGACACCGTTCTGCAGTGTAACTGCGTAATATACTATCAGAAGCAATGGCTTTAATTTTTGCAGATCAACAACATTCATTGCGTTATTTACGTTGTTGAGCAGAATTTTTTTGAACATATGCAATATCCTTCAAAATGATTCAATTTGTAATTAAAAGTGCGTTACGCAATTAGGATGCTAAAATGCTTACTAACGAGTATAAAATAATTATACCGTCTGACAGATTTTGTCTCGAAGAACTGTCAAAAATTCAAAATTATACCTCGGATAAAATTATATTGGCGTTGGAAAAATTAGCCCTAAGATAAATAAACATTATTTAGCACGTGCTTTGGCTGAAGATTATTCCTGTTATTGTCATACAACTGGCAATCTAACAAAAGCCACCACATGCTACCTATGGGAACATATCTAAACTTTGGCGTAGTTTATGTTTCCATATTTTGTTAATTTTAAGTATTGTGTAGCTTTAGGAGGGTTTTCCTTTTTTATATAGTTAACAATTAAACACAACTCACCATCATCAAAAATACCAGCAGCCTCATCCTTTGCGTTCTGCTCCAAGCTCTTCGCGATAGCTTCAGGGATGGGTGGGGGTGTGGGTAGATGAGCACCCTGGGGGTGGAAACCATGCTCATCAGCTGTGTAGGTCACGGTGTAGGTCTGGCCATCATCGCCCTTGTAGGAGTAGGCACCATGAGCGACCGAGCCACCATGTTCTGACGTCTGGCCTGCTTCCTCAGCCTTGATTCCTAGAAAGCGGGAAGACATGTTTTTAAAACATTTTTTTTCTTGTTGATTATAAATATGTTATGTTTCTTAAGTGTTCAAAACTTAAGAGCTTGTAGGATCAAATTTCAATAAACCTGTAATTCTGAGTTTCATGTTTAGTTTTGTGTGTTTGGATCGAAGATCAAAGAGAAATTAATTAGACGATAAATAGTACAGTCCCATCAAGAATTAATGTGTGTTTGTAAAACTTATTTCATTATCACTGCTCTCAAAAACGGTGAAAGAAAATATCGTGAGAAATCAGGATGTCCTAGAAGCAAAAATTTGAGGACATGAGACATCTTCCAACCCGCACTGGGCCCTCTTGGTGGATTACGGCCCATTCCCGCTCACAGAGAGAAGGCCTGTGTCCCAGCAGTAGGAACTTTATAGAATGATTATGATAATGTGTAACAAACCGCATTTGATCTTCAACAGTGAAATGGGCTTACCTATAGTTAATAGCTTAATAATATTTTAATCCATAGTTGGTAATGAGCATAAACGAATGAGAAAACTGTCAATGCTGTATGGGGTTTGTCGACTCACCATTTTCAGTTTCATAAGAATACTGGTACTGGTGACCATTGTTCTCATTATTGAAGCTCAAGATCCTTGCGCTCTTCTCCCCAGATGGCCTGCTGTTATATGACACTTCATGTCCCACTCCCTCATGCCCCGACAACGTTTGGGGCGCCTGTGATTGCTCAGAATACAATCCATTCTGCTGGTGTTCGAGCGCTGATTGGTACTGCTCTGATGACTGCGCGTAGCTCTCCGCTGATTGGCCTGTGTAGATCTGGCCAGCTGATGCAGCGGCGATGAAGGCGGCAATTGGAGCGAGCTGAAAAATTACAATTTAGGGACGTTCTCTTAAAAGTTACTTAATTTTTTTTTTTCTATTTATTTAAAGGTGCTTGTTCAATTTGTCGATGTACTTCATTTTGATTTTTACTGTTGCCATAACAACTTTGAAGTTTGAACATCATCATCTGACTAGCTTTTTCCCAACTATGTTGGGGTCAGCTTCCAGTCTTACCAGATGCAGCTGAATACCAGTATTTTACATGGAGCGACTGCCTATCTGACCGTCACAACCCAGGTACTGCGTAATACGATACTTCTTGATAAGACTGGTTGTCAGAGTTTCGGTTTTCTGACGACCCGTAATGACTGTCAAAGATCCACGAATGACAGCAGGGACCATCCGGTCTTGGTATGTTAAGATGATCACCCATTCACGGATCAACCGCGGTATGCGTAGCTTAACCCGATCGATCGACCCTGCTGTTATTACTTAGCCCCCACATCTTTGAAAAATGTCAACTGATATTAAATTACGTTAATTTTATCAGCACGCCCATTGGGATCAGCTCCTTATGGTTTTATGTCAGTAAGACAGCTGATGCAGCAGGCTATTTTGCCACCAGAGTATTTTAACCCAGCCCCAATATACCAACGGACTTAACACTTCAACCCTGGATGATTAACACTCCTTTCACTTTCATCCTAACTGAACCATCAAGGACTCAAATTAAACCATTCTAAAAGAACTTTCACTGAAACCACTCCTAACTTTACACCTAGACCGAAAATCTAGACATCTAATTAAAAAATCTAAATTACAGATCTAATTAGATCCTGACTAATTATAAGCACTGAACGTACCAGCTTCATGATGGTAATTAGTTAGCACTTGAATGTAAGACACTTGGATTTAGAATGACTTTGTAATTTCTTTCATACGTTTATATACCGAAAAATTTCCGAGTACGCATAGATGTATGAACTCACACTTGGGATAGAAATGACTCTGATGACTGTGGACTTGGACCATGATTGCAATTTTGCACTATTATGTAGATACCTACTCTTAATTTTGTTGCCTCTCGACATTTAATTCAACTTCACGAGTCATGATGTTTTGTAGGTCTATTTTTCGAGAACCAAGCCCCAATTTTGTAAATTAAGTAATTTAAATCGCCCTTTTAAGAAACACATAATAGTTTGAACCAAAATTCAGCTCTTTAAATCTTAAGACTAAGTTAATCCTCTCAATACTAACATTTAGCAATTTTAAAAACCCATTTCTAAATATTGCTTGTGAAAATTTTAAGTAAAACATCTCACTTGGCAGTAAGAAGTTTTGTATACCCAGACCATAAAAAAAAAAACATGACAACCACTTGACTTAGAGATTACTTTTCTATTTTAAAATTTATTTTATTATTATTAACTAGCTTCTGCCAGCGGCTTCGCCCGCGTGGATGTCGGAAATTATCCCACGGGAACGTGCTACCCTAATAAAAAGTATGTCCTTCCCTAGGATGCCATCTATTTCTTTGCCAAATCAGAAGTTCAGTGGTTTACGTGTGAAAATGTAACATACAGTTTCAAGTTTAAATCCTCCCCTTATAAACCGAATTACCCCTTTTTGCCCCGTCAGGGGTCAATTTTCGACTACTTTACATCATCATCTGCCTAGCCTTTTCCCAACTATGCAGCTGAATTTTCGACTACTTTAAATAATTATTATTAATTATTTTCTGTCAAAACTATTAATACTGAGTTTCGTGTTAATTGGACCGCGCATTCAATTACTTCCACACAAACTTCAAGACCCCTATATCCCCCTTTAAGGGGTAGTTTTGAAAAACTTATAATAATAAACTTTATTACTTACTTAGGCGAGTATTCTTGCCAAGTTTCAAGTTTATTAACCTAATAAAGACGATTTTTCATATAAACTGTATCCCTGCTTTTAAACCCCACAGGGGTGGAATTTAAAAAAAATCGTTTGGGATGTATTTATAACTTGACTTAAAGATTATTTATACTAATTTTCGAGCTAATCAAGCCATGCAGTAAAATCCTCCCCTGTAAAATTAACTACCCCTTTTCAGCCCGTCACTGGTAATTTTCGAAAAACAATATTCTTTACTTTCGATCGTAGGTATAAATAGTGAGTTTCAAGATAATCGGACCGCGCGCTAAAATTCTTCCATACAAACTTTGAAACACCCCAATCCCTTTTTAGTTTAGAAAAACATAAAATGACAAACTTCATAATTTACTTAGATTAGTATTGGTGCCAAGTTTCAAGTTTATTAACTCAAGGAATAAGATTTAAATCTTAAATCTTATTCCTTGTTTTACCCTCTTAGGGGTGGAATTTCGAAAAACCCTTTCTTAGTGGATACCTACTCTTCACTAAGAACACACCCTCCAAATTTCATGTCTCTAGGACCAGCGGTTTAGGTTGTGCGTTGATATATCAGTCAGTCAGTGAGTCAGGACTTTGAATTTCTGCCAGGGTAGCAGGATCGTCCGAAAGGGTTACCGCTGCCCTGGAACATAAAGGGCTATCGAAGGAACACGGGTGGGTATTAGTCAGTAAGAGTCTGACACTCCCTTCCGCTCCACCCGGAGCGGGAGGGGTCATTTGATGATTTCCCATCCTCAAAAAAAAGAAAAGGACTTTGAATTTAATATATATAGATTTTAAATCTAAAGTTACAGTCTTGAAACATATTCAAAAACCAATAAGGTAACATACTCGTAGAACGTATTAATCAGTCAGTAATTAAGCTAGGTAGTAGCTAGCAAGTAGGTATTAGAATGATCGGCATTGCCGATTAGTCGGCCGACTAATCGGCATTTTGAAAACCGATTAGTCGGCTAGTTGATTAGTCGGCTAGTCGGTTAGTCGGCAAATACTATATGTAGTCGGCCCATCTCTAATCTTAAGATAAAATATTACAGTATCTTAGCCGTGTGCAGAACTCCACTACGGGTGACATAACCTACGACAAACTTATTATTTGCGGTTGGTACAGTAATCGGGTCTAGGGATCGAACCGCAAAATTAAGTTTGTATTTTATTGTGTATACATTTCCGGGATAAAAAGTACCCAGTGTGGTGCCCAGGATATTAAAGAATAATTATACCAAGTTTCATCGTAATCGAACCGGTAGGCGTCGAGCGTGATTCAGTATTCACGCGCGATGGCTTATTATTAGTGTATTTCATGTATAACTTTGGTGTTTCTATACCGATTTCTATGATTCTTTTTTATGGAATAGTTAATTATGTTAACTTTTTAATTAGAAATGACTGAGAGTGTTATAAACGTAAGAGTAGACAAATATAATCAGAATGCTTCGAACTGCTAAACTATCTACTACTACTACACGTGTTATTGTGAGTAAACCATAAAAGATAGACATATGCTGTCGTGGGATATTTTTTATATAATTTAAAGGAGAACATTTCCGTCATACATGATTTCTGTGCAGTTTTAACCATTAAGGTTGCACATGCGACGAAAGCTTAAAAAATGGAGTAACTTCTCCCGTTTTCCCAACATTTCCCTTCACTGCTCTGCTCCTATTGATTGTAGCGTGATGAAAAGTATACTATAACCAGCTCAGGAGTATGAAAAATAATTGTACCAAGTTTCGTTAAAATCCGTCGAGTAGTTTTTGTTTCTATAACGGTTATACAGACAGACAGACAGACAGACAGACAAAAATTTTACTGATTGCATTTTTGGCATCAGTATCGATCCCTAATCACCCCCTGATAGTTATTTTGGAAATATATTTCATGTACAGAATTGACCTCTCTACAGATTTATTATAAGTATAGATAGATAGAAGATAGATATAGATTAAAAAGTATTATTGGACCCGATGATAATAAAGCAAAAAAGACAGACATTAAAAACTAGAGTACAATAGGCTTTTCCTCATTGTCAGCCAAATAATAATTTCCTTCCCAACTTTTCTTTATTTTTGCCACATAAATATACAAATAACGCACCAATTATGCATCTCCCCAGCTACTAATAAAAAGTGCCTAACTCCAAAGCCACTCACATCGACATGTGATTCAAGTCCGAGATCATGGTTAGGTAACAGTAGTAACGAGATGCGCCCGCCGGCTGAACATTTGGAGCACTTATAGACTTAAGAACGGATAGAGGTGTCTGTATCACGTGGTTTTGATAGGAGTTGTTGTGGGGTAGCTAAAGAGTATCCTACTAATTTATAAACGTGAAAGTTTGTATGGATGGATGGATGGGTGGATGGATGGATGTTTTTTACTCTTGCACGCAAAAACTACTGAAAGGATTTGGATGAAATTTGGTACATAGATGGTTTATAACCAGGATTAACATATAAGATACTTTTTATTCCGATATTCCCACGGGATAGAAACTTATGTGGGTGAAACCGCGGGGCGCAGCAACAATCTTCTATACTTATAATAAATCTGTAGAAGTGAAAATTCTGTACATTGAAAATATCAAAAAAATAAATGGCAGGGGGTGTTACTAGACCGACACCGAACCCAAAAATGTGATTAAAAAAATTTTTGTCTGTCTGTCTGTCTGTCTGTCTGTTTGTTCAGGCATCACGCAAAAACTACCGGTTCGATTACGATGAAACTTGGTATAATTATTCTTTAATATCCTGGGCACCACACTGGGTACTTTTTATCCCGGAAAAGTATATACAATAAAAAACAAACTTAATTTTGCGGTTCGATCCCTAGATCCGATTACTGTACCAACCGCAAATAATAAGTTTGTCGTAGGTTAGGTCACCCGCAGTGGAGTTCATTTTTATTCCTTTTACTTTTTAGAGTTATTTAGGTTTATTTTTATATAAGTCGTAGGTATAGATTTTAATTTTAAAGTATAGGTAGTATATTTGATAGTGTACGTAGTGACCGTAGGTTATTTTATAATACTGTTAGGTAGGATAGTCATTCGTATAGATATTAGTTTTTAGAGATTTTGCTTATTTATTGAGTTTAGATTGAGGGGCCCGTGGCTAAATAATAACAGCCGCACAGGTCGATCGGTCAGGTTAAGCTACGCTTGCCGCGGTCGGTCTGTGGATGGGTGACCATCTTTACATACCGAGACACCTCCGTGCCTCGGAAAGCACGTTAAGCCGTTGGTCCCGGCTGTCATTCGTGGATCTTTGACAGTCGTTACGGGTAGTCAGAAGCCCGAAAGTCTGACAACCAGTCGTACCAAGGGTATCGTATTACCCAATAACTGGGTTGTGGAGGTCAGATAGGCAGTCGCTCCATGTAAAATACTGGTATTCAGCTGCATCCGGTTAGACTGGAAGCCGGCCCTGAACATAGTTGGGAAAAGGCTAGGCAGATGATGATTGAGTTTAGATTAGTTATCGTGTCATAAATAGGTTTATTTAGGTAGGTAGGTATTTTATTTTCTGTTATTGAGTTTATTTATTTTTTTAATTAGGTAGGTACTTAGGTAAAGATATCATATAGGTACCCTCTTAATCACCATTAATGAGACACAATTGGTTTTCTATTGTAATTAGCCACAAAGGGCCCGCGAGATAGATGGCATCCTGGTGCACATACATTTTATCCTGTTAGCACGTTCTCGTGGGATAATTTCCGACATCCACGCGGGCGAAGCCGCGGGCAGAAGCTAGTTCTACAATAAATTCACTGAATTATTTAAATATTGCTTAAGTTCTTTACGCAAAACACAGAATTTTCAACAACCGAACTACTAATCTTATTTTTTTATGATTGTCAAAAAACTGAGATATCTTTTATTTTCGTGTTTATGGGATTTATATGAAATGCTTGTTGGATGGTTCGTAATAAACTGTTATTTTTTACAAAATGACGTCATGTTAACCAAACGGCCTAGACAAAGACACGAATATGGAAAAGTTAAAAATATATTGGACTGACATACATAACATATGCATAATCAGCCAATAAAATTCCCACTGCTGGAACACAAGCCTCCATAATCTACCACGCGGGCCCATTGCGGGTTGGTAGATGTCACATGTCTTCGAATTTTTGGTTTTAGGATATGCCAGTTTGTTCACGATGTTTTCCATCACCGTTTTGAGAGCAGTGGTGATGAAATAATTGACACAAAGTAAAGCGCCTGTCTGGGTTCGAACCTACGACCTACAACTCGTAAGTCGCGGCCGTTACCACTGGGCCACCACTACTTTCTTGGGACTAACATAAGCTATCGAAAAGCTTAAATGTCAATCCATTGCGAAAATCATATTAATAAAGTGTTGGGGGCCTAAAAAGGCCACTTTGTTAGAATCATAATAGGATAACAATATGAATCATATAAAAAATCGTAAAATTGTCAAAAACTGACAATTCATAATATGATTTGTGTGCAATTCATATCATAACGAAGTAATATTTAAACTGTAGAAAAAAAAAATAAATAACCAATTTGATTAATAAAAACTGTAATGAAAAATTTACCGATAAAATTACGGTTTTTATTTTTTTCATGCGGTAATGTTTACACCAAATCATCATCATCATCATCATCATCATCATCTGCTTAGCCTTTTCCCAACTATGTTGGGGTCGGCTTCCAGTCTAACCGGATGCAGCTGAATACCAGTTTACACCAAATATGAAATTAAATTTTACGAAAATTAGAGGAATTGCTAATGATCTGCTGGGAATTCAGAAAATGAATAGCTTTTAGAGGTATTGCTTAAAGTGGCCTTTTTAGGCCCCCTGTTGAAATACGAAACGTTCAGAATGTTCAATTTTTTGTAAAGATCATCCACATAATATTTTCAATCATCGCCTACCTACATAAATGCTACTACTATTTCTTGTGCTACCCTAATATTGTCAGTGAAAACTTTAATTGGCCTTCTTTCACTAACTGTCTACTATTTATTTATTTATTAGTTATTTTATTACTTATGTACACACAGTAAAATACATATTGATATGACATAATCATAATATGAGCACAAAGGTACTAACTGTATCTTAGGTGTGAGTTTTCTTAAGAAATAAACTAAATTAAGTTATTAAAGCGTATGCTATCTAAACATTCTAAGCTCTATGTCCACAAAATAACTACATTACTCCGTGGCGCAGTGTCCAAACAGTCGATATTATTTGTATCAGCTAATAACTGATATACAATAGTTTCGTGATGTAACTGTTACTATAGTTTAACTGTAACATGTTCGCACTTCGGGCGGTAATGATTGACAACTGGATCACTGGGTCAGTATGCTTGGATTCCATTGGAAGTTTGGTTTCATTCATTTGGTATGATTGTATGCTATTATTTTAAGTATAGCCACGGTTTTGAAATGATACCTTTTTATTTTGGCGCGTGCTAGAGTGAATTGGTAGGTCGTTTTTAGGGTTCCGTGCTGAAAGACTGCCAACGGGACCCTGTTACTAAGCCCCCGCTGTCCATCCGTCCGTCCGTCCGTCCGTCCGTCCATCTGTCTGTCAGCGGGCTGTATCTCATAAACCGTAATAGGTAGACAATTTAAATTTTCACAGAGTGTGTATGAATATTGCTGATTTAGAAATAAAAATAAAATAAAGTTAAAAATTAAAGGGAGACCTCCACACAAGAAACGTGTTGCGGTACGGAACCCTTGGTGTGCGAAACCGACTTGCGCATGGCCGGTTTTTTTATTTGCGATTTTGGCCAATTATGTAGCCAACCAACCATATCTGACGCGTTCTTAGTGCTTTAGTTTTAGAATTTATATTAGCTATTTCGATATATGTATGTGAGTCGATTCAGATATTAATATCAGATAATGACCGGGCAATAATTTTAATGAGATATTATTATAATTATATAATTCGTCTTGCAAAATTGCAACAGGTCAACTAATAGGCCGACCGCTTAACTGATACGTTGCTTGAGGTATCAGCGCGGTGCGGGAGGGGTGATATTGTCACAAGTTGTTACTACACCCCTCCCGCACCGCGCAGATACCTCAAGCAACGTCTCAGTTAAGCGGTTGGCTTAATACACACTTCTACTAGATAACTCACAAGTGGACTCCACATGAATAAGTCTCACCCAATTATTTATTATGTAGGTACTTTGTAATGTACCTAATACTTACCCAGTTCCGACGTTATATCGTCAACAGTAGTTTGTATAATAGCCACGCAAAATTAACTATTATTACGCATCTCTAATTTGAAATTACCATAGATATCCGAGAAATTACTAAGGTCCCATTTAATATAACTGAAAATATGATATATTTGTTAAAAAATTACATAATTGTTAATTTAGAACAAATAATAGAAGAACGAAAGTTAATAGAATAGAATAGAAGACTCTGTACACCATACACCACATAAATTATACACCATATAAATTATAAACAATTATACTATAAATCAAACAAAGCAATGAATAGGTGGACATGACTTACAAAGTCAGATTGTCACCTGTCGGATTTATTTAATAGGCCCCAGGTATTGAATGAAAAAGTCCCCTCTCAGAAAGGAGACCTGAATCCCAGCAGTGCGGACATTTAAGGCTGATTAATCAAAGAAAATTAGTCAACGTACATTATCCCGTTCAGCGTACCCTGGACAGTCTTTAAACATGAAACTGTTGCTGATGTCATTGATGACGAACCTTTCAGTTGATATTTTTTTTTTTTTTTAAAGTTTGGTGCAGACTGTTAAAATATATATAATTTTACAATTTAGTGAGAAATCGTAAAGAGAGTAACAAATAACAGAATTGCATCTGGCATCCTAGCTAGGTTACATGGGGTTACCGTTATTAAGGTTCGCCAGCCCAAGTTCCCACAGAAGGAGAAATGATGAGATCATCAGAAGCTGCTAAGCAGTGTCTACTATCCCACTCAGGAAGGCATCATTCGATAGCAAGATATTTTAAACAAAACCCAATTACGAATATACGAGTATATCGTACGATACCTAGTTACTGCAATACTAATTAATCTATGTATCATTATTAGCTAATAATTGTAATATCTTATATAACAGTCTCATAGACATAACAATGGTTAATCAGGGTCAAGATTCGGTTGTTATGTAACGATGTGAATCGAATCGAGACAAGTGATTGATTGGATTATAACTAATGGTTATGTACTTAAAGATGTTACGCGAATAATATAGTAATATTAAGTAGGTTTGCAACATCAGTAGAACAGCTTAATTAAGTCCTGTGAAAAATGTATTGTTCTTATGCAAACATCAACAAAGCGTTTGCTCCTAGTGTGTTTGCTTACATTTCAGACTGTTAGGTCAACCAGTCGTTTAAGTGTTTCACAGACACAAACACACCCCCACACACACACACACACACTGTGTTCATTTCGTACGTCAGCAATTTCTAAGATTACACAGAAAATTATACTAGGGTGAACTAATTAACTCATGGTGGTACATTTGATTGAATTTGACATTGACAGCGTCTTTATGTCGAACGAGTAAAAGCGCTACCACTGATATGCGATTGATTGCGCCTGTTACCTACAAAATCTTCAAAAAGCGAGTAGGAAGGAAACAATTGCCAAAATAAAACGAAACTGCTTCAGAATCCTAGCCTACAGTAAGCAACTCTAGACCAATTCATGCATATTCATCAATTTACTTTTAAGTAATTTGGTGATTAAGGCAATTAACAGCAGCATCCATTAAGACGCGAGATAATAATAGATTCATTTTATCTCGACAGACGTTCAGATTTCTTTATTTTGGCTGTTAGCATTGTCTGTTACTTTTTCTCTTTTGGCTCATGCATAAAGAGTTTATTTATCTCTTGTTTGAATAGACTTGTCGATTATACATATTTTCTAAGTATTTATATATCTTTTGTACTGATATCCATATAGAATAGGGAAAAAATAGGGCATTTTATTTTATTTTTAATTAACCCCCGACGCAAAAACGACGGGGTGTAATAAGTTTGACGTGTGTGTGTGTGTATGTCTGTCTGTGGCATCGTAGCTCCCGAACGGATGAACCAATTTTGATTTTGTTTTTTATGTTTGAAACGTGAATTTGTCGGGAGTGTTCTTAGCTATGTTTGATCAAAATGGCAGATTACATATTTTTTCAGAACTCCCTCAGTATGGGTATTAAATGAAAGGGCTTGACTAGTAGAATACTATACACTATGACAAATTTCAAATCCAAGATGGCCGCCACCACAAAATGGCGAATTACAAAAAACCTGACTAAACACCAAATCTTGAAACGACCTGAATCTTAAAACGTAAGAAAATAAAAGAAATGAAATAATAAGGAGTCCATACAAAAAGCATGAAATAAAAAATTAAATTAAAATTTTAAAACACCCCCGACACAAAATATCAAAATCAAATCATTTATTCTTGATTTATACAAATGATTTACCCAGAGTCACAAGACATATGATGGTTCTTTTCGCAGACGACAGTACAGCCCTAATCAAATGCACAAATATAAATGAATATGAAAATGACATAAATAATTGTTTAATTGACATTATAAATTGGCTTAGTAATAATAATTTAATTATGAACTTAAGTAAAACAAAAATAATGCACTTTCATAAAAAATGTGACATTCCTAAAGTTTGCTGTGCCTATAATAATATTGAAATAGAAGACGTAAAAAAACCTAAATTCTTAGGAATAATGATAGACAATAAACTGACCTGGAAACCCCACATAGAAAAAATATGCAATCGACTTAGTAAAACTGCTTATGTGCTTTTCCAACTCGCAAAAAAAGTAAATATTGACACACTTCTAACGGCATACCACGGACTTGTGGTTTCGGTTTTGAGGTTTGGCATCATTTTCTGGGGCTATTCTACTGGTAGGGAACAAGCATTTAAAATACAAAAAAGATGCATAAGGTCAATGTGTGGTCTGAAAGCAACAGACAGCTGTGCACCAGTTTTCAAGGAGCATAAACTGTTAACATTGCCATCACTGTACATTTTGGAAGTGGCACTGTTTACAAAACAAAATGTAAAGTTATTTGACAATGTCGCTACAGTACGAGATGTTCCCCTTCGTACCCAATATAAAAATAAATTATGCACTGTGAAATGCAAAACAGCATTAATGAAAAAAAGTATTCTTGGTATGGCACCTCGTATCTTTAATAAGATTGATTGATTGTTTTAAAGAAATGACTTATGTAAAATTTAAAAAAAACCTGACTAATTTACTGATAGAAAAATGTTATTATACTGTTGACGAATTTCTAAAAGACTTAACAATTTGATGTGACTTTTTAAATCTATTGTGATTTTTTATGTACCCACTTATTTTACTTTTTATGACATTTCGTATTTTTTTATAATCTTTCAAACCTAATTTAAATTTATATTACTAATTGTGTTGTAATTAAATTTAGTATGATTGCTATTTTAAACAATCGTTATGTTAAAATATTTGTATGCTGTAATAGCAAAACATGGCGACCTACTTATATAAATATGTAATGCAAGAACCCAATGTACCTATGTTTGACAAATAAAATTCTGATTCTGATTCTGAAAATAATAATGAAAATAGTATGAATGTAAAAAGCCTAAAACAATTTAAAAAATAAAACTATTGAAAAAATAGCCACAAAAAGAACAAAAAAGGTATAAACGTGAAATCCTATAAAAAGAAAAAAATAACCTTGAAATTATGACCCTACCTATAGGTAATAGGTAGGCAGCGGGCTAGTGTCCGCAACTCCACGACAATGCGCGTATTTTGCGTACAGGGGACCCTACCTATGAACTTATAATTTTTTTTTATTAAATGTTGTCCCGTCGGGGGGACCGCAGGCTGCTAGTTTAAACTTTAACAGAACGTTAGGCTAATAATTAGAGCTTATAAGTATATAAAATGCTTAGGAAGGAAAGGGTCCTTTGCCCAACAGGGGAATGTAAAACGGTCGTTTTAATATTTTACTAAAAGATACGTGCTGTACAAATTACGTTTTAAACTTAAAATAAACAGTCATATTATATGTATCATTGGTTCCAAATAGAAAAAGGAAATCGTTAATAATACTCATTTCAATTAATTTACATTTGATACAGTTTTTAAAATTCACAAAAAATCTCATAAATATCTAATGACATCCTTGTTATTTAAATTTAACCACACTTTTAGACATGATCCCATTTAGAATGTCAGAATCTGTTGCTGGTATTGAGTTATTGCATTATTTTAAATTAGTCGATGATTCAAATTGTATTTTTTGTATCAAAATGCAATAATGTAAGGGAAGAGGTGTTACAAGCTAAGCTTTTTAATGCACGTACATAATTTCATAAATAATCATCGATATATCATAGATTATAGATTTGATCTAGCCTTTCCTTGACGCCCTCCCCCAGCGATGCCCTAAGCCGAGTTCCGTAGGTACCCCACAGGAGCCTCAGTAGGCCCTTCTGTAACCTTGTGTGCGTGTAGTCGCAAAATTTATAAGTTTTATGCCCTGGCTGGAGGCCTTATATTTTGAGGTATCCACAGGATAGCTCTGTTAAGCAGCCGACCACCTCCTATATTGACTTGAGAGCTGCCATACACAAAAAAAACACACGAAAAACATTATAAATTCTGGAAATTTTATTTTGATTTCCAAATAACTAGATCCAATTTCAATTCAGGAATCATACTTTTATACATAGCGTTAACAATAGCATAGCTTCTAATGGAAGCTCAACTTTACAGGTAGTCTAAATAGGTTTCCAAGGCCTTCAAGGTGAAGGCCTATTATTGTGATGATTTAGTGATTCATTCTACATGTAGGTAGTACTTTACTCTTCCTACCCACTAACAGCTTTTGGAGGATGCCTTCGAATTATCGTAATAAATTATGGATCTTAAGATTAGTCTGTAGTAGAACCAACAGTTACTGCAATATCCTACTTAATATTATAAACGCGAAAGTTTGTGAAGATGGACGACTGTTAGTTACTCTTTCACGCGAAAACTACTGAACGGATTTTGATGAAACTTTACAGTAATATAGCTTAAACATCAGAATAACACGTTCATCGACATCATCATCATGTTCAACGACATCTCCTAACAGCTGGTTGACAGTTCTCTTCACCCAAGGGCTGGCTTTTACCTTGGCCAGAAGCTATGCATTGCCATACAACGTGGCAATGCCGCCAGTCTCTTGGGTACATTACCAGCCGACAGCGATGCGGAAGAATTTTTCGAAACCATATTTTAGTTAGTTAATTAGGTAAGAATATTATATTTTAATTATTAGAAAATTTACATTTATCAAACTAGAAATTATTTTATTCAAATTATTTATAGAATATGCTGTCAAACAGGACAAAGCAGCAGAAAAATGGAAAAAGAAGTTCAGAAATACTGTGCCATTGATTGAAACAAGGTTTTTTAATCCGTGGCGAAAGACATTGACCAATCAGCGAAGATGGTAGCAGAATTTAACGCTTAAATGCATTTGCATCATAATCTTTAATTATTAAACATTCTATTGACAATGCAGTCACCAATAAATTAGGATTATTTAGCTATAATATACCACTGAATTAGGATTATCATGCTATTAATCATTTGGATGTCCCAAAAGATTAATGGCAACACCACCCAAGCACCCACCAAGGTTCGTGGACCTACACAAAACTGCAAAGTAATATAACACAGCATAATGCATGTAATCCCTGAAGGGGCCTATGCACCTATAGTAACACCCACATTACACCAGGGTACGAGACTATTGTAAAACCAGGCACAAATCTAAACTCCAGGCTGCTACTGAGTGATTGCCAGTGGAAAAACCCAATAACATTTTGCCCGCCCCGGGATTCGAACCCAGAACCTCATCCTCAGCAGTAGCGCTTCCAACTACTAGATCAAAGAGGCAGACCCTTATTGTTGTAATTTCACTTTACTCCATTCGGAATAAGATTAGACACTTAACCAAACCGTTTTTACAGTCCTTTCAACCGATTTTAACTTCTATTCCGTAGGCATAAGGATGGCATTAAAAGCAAAAACGTGGTTACGATACCAACTATTTACTGCAGCTGTCTTTTGTCATGCCACCAACGCAATAGAACTCAAAATCGGTTGAACGGACTGTAAAAAAAGGTTTATTTAAATAACTAATCTTATTCCGAATGGAGCATAGGTACATTGTAATATTTCTTACACATTACATAATTACCTCGAATGTTTGGTATTGATATTTTTAAAGCCTGACATCAAAAATAACTATGTCATGTTCTCACATGATATAGTTACTGTCGTAAAGCGAACTGGGAATCGAACCCAGGATCTCATACTCTACAGTAGCGCTGGCGACCACTAGATCAGTGAGGCAGTAGTACACACAAAGTTACACTGACCTATAACCCGAAACTACAACGCTTCATCTAAACTAATATTATAAAGAGATCAAATTTGTTTGTTTGTTTGTAAGTATGTATGTAGGGGGTAATCTCCGGAACTACCAGTCGAAAAAAATGTTTGCATTCGGTAGTCCAATTTTTGTTATGGGTTAGAGCTATTTAACATCACGCTACGAATTTAAGAGCCGAGCAAAGGGGAAAAAAGTCAGAAAGAACTTTATTTGTTTTTTACAAATGAAAAAAAAAAAAACTACTTAACCGGGCTATCCTGTGGTTGCCTTAAGTAAACTTAAAGCCTCCAGCCAGGGCCTTAAACTAGTTATAACGCTAAGGGCACCCCCTGTGGAGTACGAACCTCGGCTTAGGGCGTCGCTGGGAGAAGGCAGCAAGGGACAGGCTGGATCGTTTTTTTAAAAATTATTTATGCTTTGATGAGCACGGCGTTTCCTAGGACTATATCTGAGAAGAGAGGCCGAAACGAACTCTAGAGGTCACAGTCTGGCTGGCACTTCATCGAGCAGGGGGGGAGGGGGGTTGGGGGAAAGAACGCTAAGTGACAACGGAGTAGTAGCACAAGCGAGCGATGGGATACGACACGATGAGTCGGAGCCGAAATTTCACGCGGATGAAAGTCGCCGGCAAAAGCTAGTTCCTAATACAAACACAACATTGAAATCCTTTAGTCCTTAAGAAATCCATGATCATTCAAAATATAAGATTTATGAAGACCACCACTATGACATTATCAAAGCATGATTAATGTGCTAAGGTAAACTGGATGGGCACAGATGTTCATAATAGCACACGATTACACAGAATTGTTGTCAAGATGAATCCATCTTGATTACATTGCCTTGTTAGTCAAGTGGCCGCAAGCGCTACTGCTGAGCGTGAGGTCCGGGTTTGATTCCCAGGTCGGGCGAAGTGTTTTGGGGTTTTTCTTAGTAGTATCCCGGAGTTTGGATTTGTGCCTGGTTGATGGCAATAGGCTCGCCTTCTACTATAATATGGGACTTAATCATAACTGGTGAAATATGGGTGTCTTAGGTATACCTCCGCCCAACCCTTCAGGGAAACATGGTGTGATGTTGTGTTATATAATGTTACTCGCTAACCAAACAGACGTTGTCCTGTTTCCTAGTACTGGATCACAGCGCTACCTACCGGATCCAATTGTGAATCTGAACCATCCAGGGAAAAATAAAAATAAAAAACAAACAAACAAAAATATGGATATTTTTCATTCGGGACAAGTCAAAAGCATAGCATAGAAGCAAATTTTTGGCAGGTTCCTCTCTGTTTGAAGACAGAAAACTTCTTCCTCTCTTGTTCTTATTGATGTTGAAACTTGTCCTTCTTTCTTGGAGGAAACTTCTAACTGCAGTATACCTACAGCAAGCAGCAGTCAAACACACACAATTTCATCAAAATCGTTTTAGCCGTTTAAGAGGAGGAGAGTCACTATGAAATAATCAAGGCGTGATTAATGTACTAAATTGAACTAGATGGGACAGATGTTTATAATAGCACATGATTATATCGACTAAGATGAAGCCATATTGATTAGTATTGAGTTAGATTTGTTATTGTGGATGATATATGACGAAATGACTCGACATTCCCCAAAGGTTACTAGGAGAGTAGGAATTATAACACGTCGAGGGAATGTCGGTATGATTAATGAGCTTGACTGCATAGCTGTCTTTCCTGAATGGAGGCTTTAATACTAGGAGGTATTTAATATAGGATTTGCAACTACTGATTTGTGCTAGTGAACAGCTGTTTGTGTTTGAGGTGTAGATTACTGATGCTGGAAAATACCTGACTATTTGCAACCACATTCAAATGGGGTTTCATAAGGATTTTCTAATGACCTACTTCTGCAAGTCAGTAGGCAAAATGGCACTTTTTAATGATGTGCACGGCTATCGATAGACTTATGTTCGTTTTAGATTAACTTTTGTTGCAGGGAGTTTTAGGTACTCTATTAACTAACTTACTACAGCTGTTCGAAAAAATACCCCTTTATTTATAAACGTTGCTTATAGTTAAGTAATGTTCAGTTACCATATGTTTTTGAAGTTTAAACATGACTTAACTTTAAGCAACATTTATAATTAAATCCCTAACAAATTGATATATACGTTTCAGTTCTACAAATGCTTTTGAAGACTAATTACAACGTAGACTTGTTGTAAATATTCTTCATAATTCAAGGTTAATCAGCAACTATAGCAACAATTTAATTGCCAACAAACTAGATTTAACACGTTCAAATTATAGCCTACAATAATACAATGTAGTAACGGCACAACGATTATAACCCATCTCGGTAAAAAACAGTAATAAAGTTAATTTTATAGCCGCGTTCAAATTGTACAAGAATTAAAGAAGTTCATCAAAATTTTATCACTTTGTTGCATCATTATGAGAATAGAATTTGTTATGCCTTAAAAGGTTTTGTTGCAAAACTTAAAGTTTTAGGTATAAATGAGATAGTTGTTATTCTTTAATTACCAACCAATTCAACCTAAAGAAAAGCGGAAGGCTTGCTGTTAGGAGCCTAAAACTGGCAGTAATTTATTGATCTCATGGTCCACACTTTTTTCATGTGTAGCATGTGTGGCTAGTTGCCTTGGTAAAAAATGATTATTATATTTAGTCCGTCAGATTATCGAAAAATAATGGACACGTATTTTTTCTTTGGTCAATCAAACAAAAAATGACATAGATAAAGCGCGTCAAAATTTGGGAGTAGGGGGTCGTGACGTCACGCCTTGCTAAAAAGTGTAGCAAGGCGTGACGTCACTTGGAACTTTAACGGGCGATATCTTCATCATTTTTTATATAATTGACAAAAGAAAAAATACGGGTCCAATATTTTTTGATAATCTAACTGACGGACTAATTAGATTTTTTAGGCATCTAGCCTATTGCCAAGGAAACTTCTTATTGCAGTAGATAGACTGCAGATTGCTGCTTGCTGTAGGTATACTGCAGTAAGAAGTTTCCTTCAAGAAAGAAGAACAAGTTTCAACATCAATAAGAACAAGAGAGGTAGAAGTTTTCTGTGTTCAGACAGAGAAGGACCAGCCAAAAATTTGCTTCTATGCTATGCTTTTGACTTGTCCCGAATGAAAAATAACCATCTTTTCAGCTAACAAGTACATGTGTATCTTAAGGCACTCAGCCGTGAAGGTTATGAACGAGTCAAAATAAAACAATAATTAAAAATATTATTGCAACTTTATTGCTTCAATATACAAATTAACGTACAGAAGAGCCACTCCTTACAACATACGATGAGAAACTCACAAAGTTCAATCGAACAAACAACGGACGATCGTTTGACACTTTCGAAGCCAAAGAATTTGCAACTTTATCATCATGCGTTGTATATCGTAATCTTCTATGCTTTTTCTTTTCATTGTAAATATAATCCTTAAGGTCTAATATCAAATGGCACTGTACAATGTTGCTGTGTTGTCTCGCTGTGGTACTGTCTCAGAAGCGACGGTAGGGGTTGAAAGGGTTGTATCTCGTGGGGTATTGGTTACGGGCTAAGACTACGCCAGGGGCGTATTTGGCGTCGTGGTAGCTGCCTGGAAGATAGAAAAAGCAATATGTGAAAATTAAGATAACTGACCAAAAAATGGTGTTATTAAACTCAAACTCAAATCTTTATTGCATACCATATATGTTACATAGATGGTATATAAAAGGTTAAAGATCAATATGGACCCTGTCGGGCACAGCAAAATTTAGGAGAGAGGAAGAGAGCTAAGCGGCAATTCAAACAATTATATATTATTAGATGTGCTTAATTGGGTGTGTATTACCAAGGGGTATTGTGTTACCCAGTAACTGGGATGTGGAGGTCAGATAGACAGTCGCTCCATGTAAAATGCTGGCATTCAGCTATATCTAGTAAAACTGGAAGCCGATTCCTACGTAGTTGGGAAATAGCTAGACAGGTGATTACCTATTTGTAAATTAAGATAGTGACGATTCGCTGGGGCGTAACAAGATTATAATTTTTAGCATAAAAAGTAATGTTCCCTTAGCAAATTGGTTTTGATGGCAAATGTCTAGTTTATAGCAATAATATTTTAAATATTTCTTTTCCAGTTAGTCAGTCTGTGTCAGTTTCCAGTCTAATTGTATACAGCTGAATACCAGTATTTTATATGGAACAACAGAAAAAAACTGGAGTCCTAACAATACAATTTGTTCTCAATGTATGTATGAGTACCTAATATAATCACACCGACTAGGTGTGATTTTATTATTTGCTGATTACTATTGACATCATAACCAATGACAGATATACACATACATAGATACAGTAAAAACTCTGGTCAATATCACAAATATGGATATTTTTACTTATTCACCTTAAAATTCATTAAGTGTCGCTAATGATTACAAATTTATTTATTACACTGTTAAAACTGTACCATAACATGTGCAAAAGCTGCAATTATTCACTTAATGGTGATGGCTTATGGGCGTACTAGCCTATTCGCGATGGCGATAATTATCGCGCTAATTATCGCGTTATTAACAAGAAATCTAGATTAATGGATATGACACGATAAAATGTTGATTAACATCCAACATGTGGGTTGATATCACAATGTTGGTGGGATTAGCAGATTTGTGCTAGCTGTCACGTAGGGACGATTAATTTTATTAGGTTGGCTACAGGTGAAGTCTCAATTAGAAGGTATTTGTAACCCGATTAGAGTTGTATGTAATTACGAGCCTTACGTTTCTTTGGATAAAATTGTATTCGAATTTTCAATGTGATTTTTGTGATTACAAGTTAAATACTTCTTTAAACCTTTTCTTGTACTGCGAGGTGATTATTCGTATTACATGGAATTGCTTTATTTTTATAGCAGATGGAAAATGGTAGCTTGGAGATGCCATTCATCATCTTTATTAACATCGTCCACAGCCCGGCTTCAGCGATTGCTAGACATAGGCTTTCTTTGCTTGTGCCATCGTCACATTTAAAACAATAAAGGACAACTAAAGAAACTGGTGTCAGATACTATTTGATTTAATCTGTTGTGTGTTGTAACCATTTAGGTCATCCAAACACAACATAGAGATTTTCATTCGGCTCTCAAAAATCAAAATGAGTCAAACACGTATTCCTTACCGTCATCGAAAATTCCAGCAGCCTCATCTCTCGCGTTCTCCTGGAGCGATCTGGCGATGGCCTCAGGAATGGGAGGTGGGGTGGGAAGATGGGAACCCTGGGGCTGGAAGCCGTTGGCGTCAGCAGTGTAGCTCACGCTGTAGACTTGGCCGTCGTCGCCGGTGTACGAATAGCTACCTGCCGCCTGGATGCCGTTGGCTTCGACACCCGCTTCATCGGCGTGAATGCCTGTAAAGATGGAAGAGGTACTAGGTTAGTTATATTTATAAATACATAAGATATTATATCGAGTGTAGCGTCAAAAAAGCATTCATAAGAATTATGCGAAAGGATATTGCTAAGGTCACTTTAATTGGCAGAGGAGGGGTTAGCGGTTGCAAAGTTTATTGTTATTAGATGACAGGGAATAAATAAATAGTAAAACGTCAATTAGTTTTTAGATCATTTTTTCTAGGTTTCACCATTTCATGCAGTGCTAATTACTGCATGAAATGGTGAAGGTCAATTTCCGTAATTGAAAACGTTCAAAATCTTGTTACAGTCTCATCTCACCGATTGTCACTGTCAAAAACTTTCAAAGATTTAGGAAAATTAGACGTATTTTCGACAGATTGAGACTGACATCGGACTGTGAGCGTTATTAAAATTACGAGAATGCCCCTCTGTACTAAATTGGATATTGCTAAAACAAATATTATGAATCATTTCTTTGCACATTTTAGCCTAAACCGTTACAAATTCTAACACAAACAATATTACAAACCGTAACACATGTTTGCCTAAACTCGAGCTCATTGTGAAAATGGCAAGTAATATGTGCTAGATAAGATCTACCCACTTAAGTGCAGTCTGCAATTATGTGCAACGATCTAATATATGGATCGTTACTATAAATGTGTTCAATTCCAGCTTATTTCTGAACTATTTTGTAATGCAGAAACCCTTTTGACTTTTAATCGGGCTAAGTAGCTTGAACCATGAAATTATAATAGCTTGCTGCTTACTTTTACAATCACTCACTGTCTGAAATGTTATCTAAAACAGAATCTAATGCATCTGAGTTTACTTTTGATTTAAAGGGCACGGTTTTTGCAGTATCTCTATGATACGGTTTGTTATGCTGATTATGAGATTGATACCCAGAGGTCTGTCTGGGTATCAATCTCATAATCAGCATAACAAACCGGACTTCGGTCGAAGTCCGCCTTACTTATAATCGCTGTATAACGTTAGGTCATGATTAACGCCAGTATCACCACACATATATTTTTATGTTTAAGCTTGTCTTAAGTTTACTCAACGATTATAATTAAAAGGGTTTATGTTATCCTGGAGATTCTTGTAAGAGTAGTGGTGGCCCAGTAGCAGCGACCCCAGCTTACGGGTCGTGGGTTCGAGCCCAGGCAGGCGCTTTACTTTGTGTAATTTATTTTATCACCACTGCTCTTAAAATGGTGAAGGAAAACATCGTGAGGAAACCGGCATGTCCGAGTACTAAAAAATTCGGAGACATGCGACATCTACCGCATTGGGCCCGCGTGGTGGATTACGGCCCACTCCCTCTCACTGAGGGCCGGTGTCCCAATAGTGGGAAGGTTATAGGCTGATTATGATATGTTATCCTTTGTTTCAGAGTATTTGAGTTTGTGCATGTGAGCTTCGTATTTTTTAAATATCCAAGACACAATGAATCACCTAGCATAACTCAAAGATTTCTTGAAGCGCCATTTTTATATTTTATGTTAAAAATTAAAAAAAATTAAAATTATTTATTGAGCATAAGGTGTACAATAACACTAGTAGGTAATATAATATACATAATATTACCTACTAGTGTTATTTTAATTTTTAATTTTTTTCTGTTCTGATTACTTCTCACAGATAGGTAGTAATTCGTAATGACTGTCAATAATATCAAGTCTCACTGTCTATATTACCATATTCTCAGCGAAATTAAAAGAGAGAAAAGTCTAGCTATTCACACGCTCTATGCTTATGATATGCACCAAACCGTAAACCATAGATTTCAAATTAGGTCTTTTACTTAAAGTTGCGTAAAGTACGGACGCACCCACGATCAACTTGATAAGGTTAATAATGTGAATGCGTATCATCTTGCTTCAAAACTTGTGTGGTAAGTAGATTTTGATGTGACACTATTTTGATTTATGTAGGACCGGTTTACAGATCAGATTACTCTAATAATACCAAAGTTTCCAATAAAAGTTAAGACACAAAATTGAGCAGATTAGAGGTGCTTCGGTTTGTCGTTTTGTATTTTTTTCTCTCGTAAATAATTAATTTTGATTGTAGGGCACATGAGTTTGCTTTCGTGATAAACTTTTCGTTTTGGTACAAATGTTATAAGGACCGAAGCTCTATTATTATAATATACTTCTTTATTTACAAGAGCTACACAAAAATAGGTCACACTGTAGTAAAAAGATTTATCATCAAGCTAGGTCGGTATTGGGGCTGACCTATATGCCTCAGACATTATTGTATAAATATTATTACTTGAGTAGAATGACACCTTACGTTTTTCATAAGCTACGAAAAACTTAGGTACACCTAATAAAAGTTTTTCACTGTGGCATCATAGCAGCCATTTTCACACACAAAGAATTCACACTAAAAACTCACCATTCTCTGTATCGAATTCGTAACGGAATCCCTGCTCGTTAACCTCAGAGTTGGACCTCAAGATGGCGGCGCTCCTGTCGAGTGAAGCCCTGGCTCTGGAGTCCTGGTAGTTGTAGGGATAGCGGTACTGGGGGGCGACGTAGCCAGGAGTCACGTAGCCGGGAAGGACGGCGGCGGCGCAGGCGCCGATGATGCAAGCGAGGATGATCTGAAGGAAAATGGGGTTGAATTTGGTGTTGGTGAAGATAGAGAGGAAGTTAAACATAACATCCCAGGGGGCCTACTCCGAAGTGCAAAGTGCGAATGTTCGGATCGGACCGACACATGGCCGAACCGAATATTATTGAAAAATGCGATGGATCGGCTCAGTTGGGTCGGGACCATAGTCAATATTCGAAAGAGCGTAGGAGTGTAGGATCGGAACCAACCGAACCATTTGGTTCGGTTGGTTCTATTTAGTAACTTCGTAGCAGGAAACGGCCGAACATTCGGCCGATACTACTTCGGAGTAGACCCCCTGATTTCGCCAGTCATGTAAGTCTCGTGTCCTAAGATCCCATTTCAAATAAGCGGGTACAAATTGAATTTAAAAAAAAAATGATTGATCAAATTAAGAAAATATGCGAAGGAAAATCTGAGTTTATTGCATGCAAAATTCTAGTAAATTCATGGAAATTGACTGTTATGGGAGCTTATTTCAATACATTTTCTTAAGAAAGAATATCTGTATAATTTACAACTAAAGTAGTTTTTTTTTTTTCTGGAATAATGGCTGAGATTTTACTACCGCGTTATCCACTTCGTACTTTTGTGAAAATGATTCACTCTCAGCCATTTTTGGCTCATTATTAATTGGTTAATTTTATCTATGTGGGATTTATTGTTCTGCAGTTACAACAATACAAAACAATATTCCATTAAACACCATAACAAAAACACTTCCCAAGCTATTACGGTAACCGTTACCGAAGTTTTATAAACGAATAAACAACAAAAATATTATCAAAGAAAACACAATGAAACCCCATAACGAAACAGTTGCACAAATCACGAAAACCTTAACCAAACGTCACGATCAAAAAAAAAAAAACAATTGACACTACAAAGGAGTATTGAATTAGACAGCAAACTCTTTTGACACAAATTATCGTGACTTTTTCGATTCGTCTAAAGCTTTCGATACACCTACCAACTTCATGTTGTTATCTGGTCTGAGGTTGGCAGAAGAATGCTGGTGTTGGTCCTCGTTCCACTATATATAGGTGTCGACCTGATATCCTGAACCAAGGTCATGGTCAGGCAAAGTTGCATTAGAAGATCTGATTCACTATTATACGTAGATGATGGTTTTAATTAGATCTCTGCGGAATTTGAAAGGGGAATTCAAACGTCCGTTAAATTTTTGAACACTTTTGAACTTACACGTCCAATAAAGGTTACAGACCCAATAAAACTGATTACGATTTAATTTACTGTGTTAAAAAAAAATCGACATTCAATTTGGTTTTTTATTGGTTCAACCAAAATGTCCGATAGTTTGCCTGTCATATAATTCATTTAAATCAATTATTATTTAATTTTAAATATCCATGTTTTGTGTGATAAGATTAGAATTTAATCAATAATCAATCAAAAATAATTTAAAACGTAAAATACAAAAGGTTTCAGTTTTTGATTATCAAGTTAGTTTCAAAATCGTTTAGCTATTAATTAACTAGAAATTATAGTCATTATAATAATATATTCACGCTATAATTTAATTTGAGTAAGGTGACTTGTTTCTTAGGGATTATTATCCATTTATTATCTTTTATCCGTGTTATAAAATTGTTGTCTGACAATTTTTCTACGTAAAATTACTGTCAAACGTTCAAAATATTCCTTGGATAAAGATAGGTATGTTGCGTTTGAAAAGTCAGCCCGTATGAGTCTATATTATCTTCTTCTACATGATAAAAATGAAATGCTATTCGTTGGTAAGTTCATCACTTGAGAACGGCTGGACTGATTTGGCTTTATTTTTGTTTTAAAATGTCCGAATTATTCCGAATCAGGTTTTTATTGACAGCTAAGTTGGAAAAGGTTCCCGGTAAAATCTTCAAACTCGGGAAAGACTGAACATGCTTTTTTGTATGAATTATTGAAATTTGGACAGGACTATGTCAATCGGGTCAACTGGTAGATTATTAAAAATAACCATTGGGTTAAAATTAGAAGGAACTTGGGCAATAAAGAAGCATCGCTAAAGGATATTTAGGCGTCTGTACCGAGTATTTAACGTAATTATGTCGTATCTTGCATTCGATGCCTAAATATCCTTTTGTTTTTGTACTTATTGTAATCTAGTTAGTCTTTTAAAATATAGATAATGTTTAATTGGCTGTAAGTAAACCTTTCTGGGTATATTCAAAAGCCCAAATTGAAAAAAAAAAACAATATCCATTTAAAACGTCAACGACATGTTCTTCATTAATTGAAATTTAAACCGGCGGTGTAAGATTACATTTAATCACAGCAAGATTAATATCACCATTTACAGCGTTGAGTGAGCCTAAAATATTCACCATGTACAATGTAATAAAAACAATTTATTTCTGCGGCTGTCAACCGGTAGTTATAAGGCGTGACATCCTTGTACGTAATATTTATAGTTCCAGTTGTCAAAATTATTTTGAACGGTTTTGTAGAGCACTTGTTTGATTAAAACGAGGTATTCGGAGGCACTCTTGGTTTTTTAAGTAGGTACAAAAAAGTACTTTTTATTCAGTTTTTAAATAGGGTTTTTTTATACGGCCTAGGGTGTGGCTGGGTGGCTGGTAGCAGCTGCATGAGAGTTACCGAGAATTGAGCTAAATAGCGTGCTATTGGAGACGCCTATGTCCAGCTGTGGACTGCTGTTGGCTGATGATGATGTGGATGTAGCGGGGCCCTTCTTGTTCTTTTTGTATCGACGGTATTTTGATTTGACTTTTTTTATATTGTTTGAACCCTGCTAATTGCGGCATCGGTAGCATGTTTTAGATAAACATAAGGTGAACCACTTGTTGAAGGTCGAAAGAATTCAATTGATGCTGGAAGCACAGACATTCATCATTGTTACTGTGCTTATGGAAGCAATGTCTAGCAATGGACATCTTTAGCATGATGGAACTATGTACTCCAATTTTATAAGTATCAGCTTCTAGGGTTTGCCTAATTGAAACCTTTTTAGAATCTTTCTTTTTTAATCTTCGGTTTCGTTGGGCAAAAAGTTTTTTAGTTTTTTTAGAAAAGTCGTGTTGAACTTGGTACACTTTTTTTCCCAAATGAACCTAATAAGAGAATTTTGTTACCTTTCTAACTAAAAAATTCTTGCATTCCTTATGAGGTCCCTAAAACTGCACTTGTGGCCTATATCTAGCACATGCCTGCTACAGACTGTTATTATCAATGATAATGTCTTGCACTAAAACCCTATAGTAATTACAGGTTGTGGCAAAGATTGCATTTGGATTGACATTTTAGACCTGCATAGATTAGTTGCGCTTTTGAAGAATGCACGATTCTTTGTGCCAAAACCGACTCTAAATATCTAAACACATCTTGGGCCACCTGTTGTTTATACATAACCAAATGTGAAATCATAAACCTTATCTTGTTACAAATATCTGCTTTGAAACGATTGTCATTAAATCATTGTCTACCTCGTTATATTCCAGTGGTCGCCAGAACGAATGCTAAGCATCGGTCCTCAGGTTGGACAGTCTTTTGGATTTTTCTTTAGAAATTTGTCAGTCTGGTCTGGTAGCAGCTCGGAGTCAAGATGTGCGCCCGATAGGTTAGGCTCGCCCCTATTACAAGCAATTATAACTGACTAGCTGCAGCCCGCGGTTTCACCCGCATAAGTTTCGATTTCGTGGGAATATTAAGATAAAAAGTATGCTATATGTTAATCCTAGTTATAAACCATCTGTGTGTCAAATTTTATCCAAATCCGTGCTGTAGTTTTTGCGTGAAAGAGTAACAAACATCCATCCATCGATCCATCCATCTATACGTACTTTCACGTTTATAATATTATAACTGATGAAATGTGTGTACATTTTCATATGTTCCAACCTCTTTGGAAAATACAGGCTTTGTTGTTTTATCATCATCTTCCCTTCCCTCCCCCCTTCCGCAATCAACCCCCCAATCCCTTCTTCGATACTAGGGTCACCCGTACCTCAAAACTTAAAAGTCAAAACATGAAGCTTATAATGAACATCAACTGAATTAGTTAACCATTGTCATCAAAATTTAGATTAGATCTCGTCACGGTTCCAACATCCTGGTACATTTGATTGATCGGCAGAGCAACATCCTACAAAATATCGTTTAAAAGTAATGCCGTGGGATTAATTTATATTTCCATATCTTTTTATGTACAAAAGGTGTCTTTACGAGATTTTTATTGTATTTAATTAGTTTTATTCATCCGGCAAGCTTTGAACTCGTGTAATCTATCATTATTGATGTTTTATGGAGTTTAAACTAGTTTCATACTATGTCATATAGTGTGATTGTTCGTCTGTATGTAGTCAAGTTTTTTTTTCTGGATAGGCTTCGTGGGGTAGCCCGCGAAATTGAAATTTTCTTATGTTTTTTTGCAATTTGCAGGCCTGTATCAGGTTGTATGTTGATCTAAATATGATTTGCAGCCGTAACAAATATTTACTTGTACAATTATAATCATAAAAATCATCAATACAACTCCCTAAGGAAATATTACCCTACTGAATGGGTTGGGTATTTCATGAAATCATGTCATTAGAGGCCAATTCTAACTTATGGAGTTGAGAGAGGGGCCCGTGGCTAAATAATAACAGCCGCACAGGTCGATCGGTCAGGTTAAGCTACGCTTGCCGTGGTTGGTCTGTGGATGGGTGACCATCTTTACATACCAAAACCCCTCCGTGCCTCGGAAAGCACGTTAAGCCGTTGGTCCCGGCTGTCATTCGTGGATCTTTGACAGTCGTTACGGGTAGTCAAAGCCCGAAAGTCTGACAACCAGTCTTACCAAGGGGTATCGTATTACCCAGTAACTGGGTTGTGGAGGTCAGATAGGCAGTCGCTCCATGTAATATACTGGTATTCAGCTGCATCCGGTTAGACTGGAAGCCGACCCCAACATAGTTGGGAAAAGGCTAGGCAGATGATGATCTAATTTATGGAGTTGTATCTCCATCTTACTTTCAGAAGCGATGTGGTTGACGATGAGGCACGCTTGTTTAAAAAAAAAGCATTTACTAGTGGTTGTTTTTTGTAGAATTGCTATCTTTATACGTTCTGCTTTGAAAAGTCAACTGATAATATGATCTTTGGAAGTTTGCTACTTCTTTAAATATTATATACTCACTCCGTACATCATAAGACAGAAATGTTGCTTTATACGCTTGTGAATCATTTTTTTACTCTCACGATTTAACGTGCTGTGAAGGTGGCGCGATTTTTTTTTAATTAAGACTTTTCCCAAAATTACTACTTTATTATGCACTACACTATATAGTGCAGAAAAGTATTTTTATCAAAAAATGTTATAACATATCTAGGTTCCGTCTAAGACTTCTAGATAAAAAAACAGCTGTAGGCAAAGTTATGGTAAAAACATTGTCGTACCTAACTATGCAATTTTCGTAAGCATTTACTTGAAACAACCATAAATTCTTATTGTAAAACATTCGAAATTATTATAACAATGTCGATAATATTACTCATAATGCCTTAAAGACTCCGACTATTACACTTGATTATTTTTAATATTTTTCATTTAATTTTCACACCACCTGTAAAAAATTGTATTATATCATGCAACGCTAACCTAAAGTGCGTCATTATAATCTAGGAAATAATCATCACATTATAACTCGTTGGTCAATAATGTGATTAAAGTTAGGAGCCTCAACCAAAAATTTGTAAGAAAACTTAAAAATTAAAAAATGACTATCAAATGACTTTTATTATCACACAGAATGTGTGAAAAGTAGAGTATTCTCCTTGGAGATATCGGTGTCTTCGGCTTGGATCCCTCGCTGCCCTGAAGATTCTAGTCTAGTCTTGGCTCTAAGCTTCCTCTCTGCGCTAGGAACCTAACCCATAGGATCTTTCGTAGCGCTCAGGATTCAATATAGCACCCGTGACCTAAGACACTGCATTATCCCCTTGGTGAATAATCTACTATTAAAGTTTCCTGGCTAGCATTTTAGTAGTAGTTTTTTTAGGTAAGTGCCTATAAAAACTACTACTGAAAAGCTTTAATTTGTTAGGATTATAATCCATTTTTTGCATAGCTCTTATGTAGTTATAGTTTAAAACCTTTATGGTTATTCTCTGCTCCATTATATAGCTTTTACAGACAAGCTAAATCATTCAAACGAAAGCACTAGGAAGTGGTGATGGAGGGCGTTTTGGGGGACTGTGTTTATAATTTTGACGTTCGAAAAGTGCTGATTCTCTGCCTAATTTGAATAAATATGACTTTTGATTTTTGATTTTGATTCTAACAACTAATTTTAAGGATACTAATGCCTAGAGATTAAAACAAACCACCGAAGAAACATTCGTTGTTACTGCTAAGTGGGAGGTCTAAATAAGCCAGCATAGACTTTTGACAATATTATCGTGAACATCCATCTTGCCACACCTATTACCAAGATCGATATAAAACTCGAAAATCAGAACCCAAAATTAAAATAACAAAACAAATTATCATACAAATGTGCGTAAATGCATTAAAAAATACAACTTCTCGTCCACAAATTACGTAATAATCGATAAAAAATGTATCCATATAAATCATTGAGTTACGTCTCGAGTTTCGATCTACTCCGAATATGACAAATTGAATGGCTGGCTATAATAAATGGGGCCAAGTTCTTCTCTACTACGTTTTACACAATACGTAGTTGAAATATCGTAGAATAAGTATAAGCTTTTATAGTAGTGTTTAGTTCTATAGTTGTTGAAATGTGAAACTAAAATAATGACGATTGTGTTGAACTTGGCATGCTTTATTTTATCTATATATATATATATTATATCTATATATGCTATATCTAAACATAACTGGCAAAATGTACCCATATTCCATAGTACACCCCTATAAGTGCACATCTGCATAACCCTTCGGGAAATACATACGTGATGTTATGTTCTGTAAAACTTAAGAAACCTTATGTATAGCAAAATCCGTCTAGAACCTTTTCTGTAACGGTATCTCCTAACTAATTAAGTACTTATAATAACGGCTAACTAATTATTAATTGCTACTAATGAGATTATTACTTAATATGACATGTCTAATCACATCAGCGGTATTTGTAAAGGCAATTATTAAAGACCCTTATGGTATTATTGGCAATAGAAGACATATTTTTGCAGATGCATCGACGATTACAATGCCTATGAGAAAATGCATCATTATGAAGTAGGTCCAATTATTTTCTAGCAAAGTTCACTGCTGAAATAGATTCCCAATTAAAGTCAATTAAAGAGTAACATTTCAGTAACCGTTATGGCTTCATATATATATTATTTGGCTATTGAAAGAGACTCCGCCTTTTAATTATGGCTCATTTACACGAGGAAGGTTTCTCGCCTTGAATAAAAATTTAAAGGTGATAAAAAGTTGACTCGTGTAAAAAGTAGTATGTAGACCAGCAAGAATCTCCTCACCACACACATTCACATATACGGGAATTGTTGCCTGGAAGCGTCAGTGTAAACAAAAAATGTATATTATAAAGTTTTCAAATCACTCGTCAAACGATTTTCTCCAACTGAAATGATATCAGAATATGGCGTTTCCTTGTATGAGATATCATTATCATATACATGAAAACTCGATATTACCTATAGAAAATATCAAGTTTTTGTACCTTACTTGAGTGTAAACACGCGAGTCTCGCCTACGAGACTCGCATGAAAATACTCGCCTGTCAAGAAACTCTAGTTGTGGAAACGAGCTTGTAAAGCTAATAGCTTTTTTTCCATAAAAGGGTCATTGTCCTATTTCTAATGTTTACGTAAGCATGCAGATTTTTCAAAGTCTATCGTTAATTAGGTATTTGTATGTAAGTGCGACATAAGAAAGACGTTAATTGTTATTTATTGAAGGTAAGCGGATACTACTCCGTACGTGAGGTCACTAGAAATTGCCTACTTTGATATACTTTCATTAATAGGTACATCTAAAGATGCATAGAAAATGAATCATTTCAAACTATGCGCAAAGACATAAAGGTTTCAATAGATTTGATTTCCTTTTTAACCGACTTCAACAAAAAGCATTCTTCAAGAAAAGCATCTCGGTTCGTTGGATTTTATTTTTTTTATCTTTACTCCCCTATTACTCCAACACGACTGAACCGATTGAATTTTTTTTTTTTTTTTGTTTTAACGCGTATACTTCCCAGGCTGTACCATGGTCATCAGGTCAGGATCTGATGATGGGATCATAGTGAAATCGAGGGAAACTTAAAGTAATTTGGGTATTTATTAGTTAGTTGAATAACTAAAAGGTGATAAATAAAAATTATTACAAAAAAAAAAAAGTGAAAAATTACTTTCGTTCTCGAAAAAACTAGTTTCGGAAGTTGGTGGCAAAAACCGAAAATACAAAACCAAAGACCGTCTTCTTAAGTCAGTTGGTTATTTTTTGTAAATGGTTTTTACTGTAGCAAAATTTGCCCGTTGCCTGATTGAGAGCAAAAATGTGCATCATACACTCAGATGGGTCCCCAGCAAGTTCGCTAGGTTACATAGAAAAGTATGGCATTTTTTAAGGTATAGTGATCGACTAATCTACCTACTGACTGATAATAGCTTGATGCTTGGACCCAATTATGATATCATAATTGGGTCCTGCATCAAGTTATTACTACAGCAGGAGTCAGAGAATCCAATGATTTGTGAACATTTGGTTTTACTATTTAAGAGAGTTCAGCTGCATCCGGTTAGACTGGAAGCCGACCCCAACATAGTTGGGAAAAGGCTAGGCAGATGATGTTGACTATTTAAGAGCGTTCATCCCGCGCGGGCTATTATTAATATTGTGGGTTATTTTCTATTTCAAGTACTTATTACGATTAAATATTTTGATTTAAGAGTAAATGTTAAAAATCAATATCACCAACGATCTAAAACTTGGCTGTAAAAAAGTAGTACTTTGGTTAAAATTTAACAAAATAATCACGAAATAATACAAATGTGACGTTGCCAACCCACGCGGGATGAACGCTCTTTTTTTATTAAACAGTCAAACTGCTTTCGATTCGATTAATTTACTTACTGATTCGATTAACTTACAATGAAGACGAAAATTAAGATCTCTGAAAATATCTATAAATCAACACAATGCTCTATGTGATTTTTTGTAATTCATTCAACATCATAATTTTTCTCATTCATTTATGAGTCAAAAAAATACTGATTTAAAATTAATAGTAATCACCGTTTTATGATGAGCTGCAATTGTTTGATAATTATAGCCCCGAACCCACTGCGTGCCATTAATTAATGAAATATTGAGGAAGATTTGAACATTAAGCAACAAATTGTTGGCAACCTTGTAACCTTAGTAGGCTTAACTGAAAAAATAACTTAAACTTAACTGAATAATAATCAGAATCTTAAAATTATTCTACTACTAGCTTCTGCCCGCGGCTTCGCCCGCGTGGATGTCGGAAATTATCCCACGGGAACGTGCTAACAGGATAAAATGTATGTGCACCAGGATGCCATCGATCTCGCGGGCCCTTTGTGGCTAATTACAATAGAAAACCAATTGTGTCTCATTAATGGTGATTAAGAGGGTACCTATATGATATCTTTACTTAAGTACCTACCTAATTAAAAAAATAAATAAACTCAATAACAGAAAATAAAATACCTACCTACCTAAATAAACCTATTTATGACCATAACTAATCTAAACTCAATCATCATCTGCCTAGCCTTTTCCCAACTATGTTCAGGGCCGGCTTTCAGTCTAACCGGATGCAGCTGAATACCAGTATTTTACATGGAGCGACTGCCTATCTGACCTCCACAACCCAGTTATTGGGTAATACGATACCCTTGGTATGACTGGTTGTCAGACTTTCGGGCTTCTGACTACCCGTAACGACTGTCAAAGATCCACGAATGACAGCCGGGACCAACGGCTTAACGTGCTTTCCGAGGCACGGAGGTGTCTCGGTATGTAAAGATGGTCACCCATCCACAGACCGACCGCGGCAAGCGTAGCTTAACCTGACCGATCGACCTGTACGGCTGTTATTATTTAGCCACGGGCCCCTCAATCTAAACTCAATAAATAAGCAAAATCTCTAAAAACTAATATCTATACGAATGACTATCGTACCTAACAGTATTATAAAATAACCTACGGTCACTACGTACACTATCAAATATACTACCTATACTTTAAAATTAAAATCTATACCTACGACTTATACAGGATAATTTTTTATTCAGTGCGCAAATTTTTACAGGGTGTTCTACCCATGAATATGAACAACATTCACTATGGGACCATCTCTGAAATCACGAAAAAAAAATCAGCAGATTCATACATTTTGGTCGAGTAGGTATTGAACTTTTATAAGAAACAGCTGATTTTTTTTTTGTGATTTCAGAGATGGTCCCATAGTGAAAGTTGTTCATATTCATGGGTAGAACACCCTGTGAAAATTTACGCACTGAATAAAAAATTATCCTGTATAAAAATAAACATAAATAACTCTAAAAAGTAAAAGGAATAAAAATGAACTCCACTGCGTGTGACCTAACCTACGACAAACTTATTATTTGCGGTTGGTACAGTAATCGGATCTAGGGATCGAACCGCAAAATTAAGTTTGTTTTTTATTGTATATACTTTTCCGGGATAAAAAGTACCCAGTGTGGTGCCCAGGATATTAAAGAATAATTATACCAAGTTTCATCGTAATCGAACCGGTAGTTTTTGCGTGATGCCTGAACAAACAGACAGACAGACAGACAGACAGACAGACAGACAGACAGACCGACAGACAGACAAAAATTTTTTTAATCACATTTTTGGGTTCGGTGTCGGTCTAGTAACACCCCCTGCCATTTATTTTTTTGATATTTTCAATGTACAGAATTTTCACTTCTACAGATTTATTTTAAGTATAGATTATATATGAATGAAGCAATTCTCGTAATTATGTATTTTGTACAAAATAAATAAAGATCACATGATTTTTCAAATATTTGTGTACATAATCAGTCTATAATGTTCCCACTGCTGGGACACAGGCCTCCTCTCGGTGAGACGGAGTGGGCTGTAATCTACGACGCAGGCCCAGTGCGGGTTGGTAGATATGACATGTCTTCGAATTTTTGGTTCTAGAACATAAATATTTGTGTAATTAAATTTAATAGATGAATTTAGACATATTTAAGTATTTCGTACAATATAAAATTCAGATTAACATCCAATGATTTCTCAAATATCCCCAATTAAAGTAAATAGATGAATTTGTAGATATTTAAATGTAAATTGCTTACCTAAATACCTACAAATTTTATTGATTGCAGCCATTTGATATTTTTAATTTTGTGTCCGGAAGCTTTTAAATCCAATGTTGATTATCAGTAATAAAACCTCATAGCGACAGAAAAAATATGTAGATACGAAAAAAAAAACTGCAAAACGTCAAATGTCACACACCAACTCATAAATGAAACCTAATGGAAATAACATTGACGTAAGCGCTATTGCTGAGCCTGGGTTCGATTCCCAGGTCGGGCAAATTGTTATTAGGTTTTTCAATCAGGAATTTCTCAGTCCGCCCCGAGTCTAGAGTTGAAACTTAAACATAACTGGGAAAATGTGGGTGTACAATAGGTACACTCCGCGGATTACACGCCATTTGTAAATTAAGGCTGCCATCAGACGAACTGCATCGCAGCAACCGCGCGCAGTCGATTAATTCAACTGCATGCAGTTGTACGTTCGACTTCGTTCAGTCATGATATCAACTTCACGCGGTCGGCTGCAGTCAACTGTCGCAGTCGGCTACAGTCGTGTAGTGTCGACGCACGCTGTTCATTGCGTACCGCATACAATAAGAGAAGTAACATCTGTGCTTCCATTTCGACGTCAAATCTTACACTGAGCTCCTGGGCTAGATGCGTGGCGTCAACTGCGCAAAGTCAGATCCGACTGCAGATAACTGCATGCAGTTGAGTATATCGACTGCGCGCGGTTGCTGCGATGCAGTCCGTCTGATGGCAGCCTAAAAAGTTGGGCCGTATTTTCGTCTAACTCCTGCTGAGTAAATAAGATAAATTGACTTCACTCCACGCTCACATCACCTAAGTTTTCACGGTGAAATGGTTACAGAATCACATTGTTGATGTATGAGGTGACGGATGTAAATCAGTTTTATACTCAATGTCTTCTGTAACTAAGTAATACTTTTCACAAATACTCTGCAACTCATTTGATATTAATCTAGGCTCAGTCTCAGGAATTTATATATATGCCTAGCCTATGCTAAAAACAAAAGAACAAAAGGAATCTTAAGTAACTGACTGGCACATTGAATAAGTATGTCAATCAAAGTTAGCAGTATCTCATTTCAAAGCTATGCGCATTGCGTATGCTCTAGCGCATGGACTGAAAAAAAGATTTATTAAGGTCAAGGGCAGGGCTGGTTTTTTTTTTTGAGGATGGGTAATCATCAAATGACCCCTCCCACTCTGGGTGGACCGGAAGGGAGTGTCAGACTCTTACTGACTAAAACCCACCCGTGTTCTTTCCTTAGCCCTTTATGTTCCAGGGCAGCGGTAACCCTTTCGGACGATCCCGCTACCCTGGCAGGCTTCGGCCCTATCGGGCCCCGTCACTCGTGCTGACATCTCTTTGAGGCGCGCGTGGAACACATACGCGCCGTCCGGCATGAGCCTGGTCCTGATCGGACGGTGAGTTACCCATTACTCTCCGCCCGCAGGCCCGCGCCTACGGTGGCCGGGAGTCGTCACGCGGCTCCCGATGCCCGGAGCGTCTCCCGCGGCGGCTGAGGCGTGAGGTCCTGTCCCTCGTCCACCCCGCCACCTCCTTCGCCAGCATGACTGCTTCGCAGAAGGAGGTGACTGCCTCCCACTCCCTCTCGCCCCGGACCATGGCTTGAACCAGGGCAGGGCAGGGGGCTTGATTGAAGAGTCTGTCTAGTCTACATATATATATATATATATATTTTGCTAGCCTATGCTGTCCCACTCCTGGGCAAAGGCTTCCCCCACTCCTTCCTCCTTCCAGTTTTGACAGAATCTGTCCAGCTCGTCTCGCCATCTCCTACGTGGGCTGCCGCGACACCGCCTCACTGTCTCAAGCCACCAATTCTGTGCTATTTGGGCCCCCAGTTTCATGCGACTTTAAGAACAGAAGGTTATTCTTTACCTTTCTTACGATAGAAACAAATGAATAAGATACTGTCAAGCAAACACCCAGTTTCTGAAAGGCTCAAAACAAAAATTAACTTACCCTGATTGAGTGCTACAAGGATCTTCTGGCACTGACCTATACTATACAAGTACGCTGGACTAAATAATATATACTATACGAAATGACAGTTGTTTTTTGTGCCAATTCAAAGCACCCCGTTCCAGCGTCTCAGGAACTAAAATTAACACACTGTTTCAAATGGTCGTCGTGTTGTTTTGGTACATCTCTGATGATTTTTTGTGATTATTACGATATATTTGAACATTTTGATCATAAATTAACACATTTGAACATTTATGCGTATTTTGTAATACTTACTATCAAAAATATTAGTTCCACGGACAAAATGGCTCAGCGCCAAAATAGCGAAAATCAAGTGTCTTCGTTTTGTCATCGATATTATGATGTCCTGCGTACTTGTATAATATAGATCAGTGCCTGAATGACATTGAGAGTAAATATTTGTCAAATTGTCACAAGAATCATATTGACAAAACAAGATGGCAGGATTTTTTGGCCACGCGCCGAATTATCCTTGACATCCTTGTACAGTTGTAACTGTTGTCACTTGACCTGAGATTGTCATTCATATTGCTAATATACTGACTGGGAGTTACTACTTTTTAGTTTTTAACGTTTTTAGGATTGAATTACAAGAACATTATTCTAGAAACTACGGAGCTTGAGAAGGATGGATGGATGGGGAAGGATGTAAGACTTTATTTATTCCGGATAATTCACGATTAGAAATTCACATGAACCGTTTGCTTGTCTCAGTTTTATCTAAAACAGTAGTTCACGATTGGGAATTTTAAAACCCATTGTTAGAAACGGAGATAATCATCACTTAAACCGCGATACGTGAGGTCGTGAGTTCGATCCCGGACTAGAACAAATATGGTTACTTCAAACAAACTTCTTAATATGCACATATTTTAACTTTTCAATGTTCTTGCCTAAAGTATCTTAACTATGTGGAACAGGCCTAAAACACAACTCTATAATCTACTTTCATCAAAAACTAAGGATGCCCTTAGTTTCTGATGAAAATACATTATATCTGACCAACTTGCGGAATATTCCTGCTTGCAGAGCATATTATTAGTCAACCTAAAAACGATCCTCTTTTGTTTTACTTACGGACGCAGCTGTGGTCATCATGTGCACGGGATTTTGTTTTTAAAATGGTCAGATATAGGTTTTGGCAATAGTACATAATATAATAAAAAATGCTTTAACCTCTACCAAACCAGAATACAGGCAGTATTCCGGTTTGGTAGAGGTTAAAGTACTTACAGTACTACCCACATTTCGCAAATTATGTTTCAGTTCCGTGTAATAGCATCTATTGAAAGAATTTGTCTTCCGTCTGTATTTCAGAACCATTGCTTGTTTGTTCTAAGCCTAAGTTTTCCCACTGCTGGGCAAAGGCCTCATGCAGGCAGGCAGGGGAAAGAAAGAAAACACATTTATTTGCGGCAAGCATGACGCATAAAAAGAACACAAACACAAAAAAAAAATAACAAGTGGGAGAAAGCATGCGTCACATGCACGCAAAACGGCACCAAACGGAAGTACCATTGGAATTATTTGAATAGAAAAACGAAAAATGTATAATGTTTTGAAGAAATACCTACTCAATTGTATTTTACAAACTATCTAATTGTGCAATAAGTACTAGGTTACTACTACTTAGTGCATAATTGGATAGTTTGATATTTATATCCAGTTTTCAGTTGAAAACCAGAGATTAACATCCAACTACGCACTAAACACAACGTTATGCCCTTCTAAACAAGACAGCTATTTCCCACACACCTATCAGACGAGGAAACAATATAAAACATTCTACCAAAACAGCGGTACACAATAACACCAAAACATTAGCTAAATAAAGCTATTTACATACTATTACACGTGTCTGATTGTTCACCAGTGAATCATGGCACCTTGACACATGCGTGGGAGTCACAATGGGTGGAACGCGTGAATCGAAGCCTGGGAGAAGGAGTTTTGGGATTGTGGGTAGGTAGAGTTTGTAGTGTATGACTGTTGGTGATGTTTTGGGAAGTAGCTTCCGGTTTAAAATGATGTAACGTATTAGGCAACTGTAAGTATAGTAAGGAATTACTTCCCAAATAAATAAAATTTTGGAAAAAGCAACGGCAAACTTTATTTACACCTTCTTTATGTTTTTTATGTTAAAAACAGCCATCAAACAAGGTCTACTTAAAGTTAAAGAAGCTTTTTACTATCAATGCTGCTTCTCGTTCTTATTATTATAATTCAGTTGGTTAGAGTCCAATGTTGATCGCTCCCTGTTCTAACTTTATGTACTTTTATGCTATATACATAGTAAACAAGCAAACAAGCAGACAGCCTACCTGATAGTTAATGGTTACCAACTAACTAGCCACCGCCTGTGGATACCACCTGTTTCATCACCATCGCTTGAATTGAAAAATGTTTGAAAGAAAGAAAGAAAAATATTTTATTCTGCACAAACAAAAAGCATAGTTACAAATAAAAATAATAATAGTGAAAAAAATTAAAAAACAAAACATAAGATACACATAGTTAAAAGACACGTAGCCAAGCATAAAAAAAATAAAATAAAAATAATGTTGACACTTTTGTCTATTGCTTGATGTCAAGGCCAAAGTTTGCAAAGAACACTGCTGGATAAACGCCTCCTCCAAGCGTTGCCACCTCGACTGGTCCTGCTTCTTGCATCCAGCGGATTCCCACGATCTTCACAAGATCAAGGTCTCACAACTTAGTTAGAAACATTTGTATCTTATTCCTTGTCTCATCGGCGGCATTCCCAGAGCCATCATAAGGTAAATTATTTCCCGATACAATATTGTGATGGACAACATTATTAAGATACAGCATAAAAACGTCATCATCATCATTTCAGCCGACGTCCACTGCTGGACATGGGCCTCCCCCAAGCATCTCCACTTCGACCAGCTCTGTGCTTCTCGCATCCAACGGGTTCTTGCGGCCTTCATAAGGTCGTCGGTCCACCTTGTGGAGGCTTTCCAACGGTACGTCTTCCGGTACGCGGTCGCCACTCCAGAACCTTTCGGCCCCATCGGCCATCTGTTCTGCAAGCAATGTGACCTGCCCACTGCCACTTAAGTAAAGAACGTACTCTTATCATAATAATTCATACCATCGTTACATCAATTTAACCAACAATGAACTCACTAGCAAGCTACCTACCGTAACGACTTTCCAAAATGTTCACTTTCATCCTCATAATATTTTGATTCATGTAATTAATACAACTCTATGTAAATACGGTGTGCGTGGGCGCAACATCGTGTAACTACACCTTCCTGTCTTGATGTCGTTAAGATCACCAGTTCTGTTGAACAATGGAGGACGATTTTTGAAGGATATTATAATCTAAAGTGATTGGATCAACCTTAAATATGACAGGTAACCTTATATTGTTGCTAAAATATTGTAAAACATATAAAAAAAAAGTAACTATAGTTTCTTGCTCATTCTAATATAATAATAATAGTAAGTACCCTTTAATTATGGCTTATTGGAAATAAATTATGAGACTTTTTTGACATATAAAAATAAGTTAGAAATTGGAGCTTTTTCTACTCTGACCATTATTACCAATTATTAACATCAATCTCCATTCAATTTAAACACGTTCACTGCTGAACTTCCTTTCTTCCAGTATCACTACAATGAACCGGTTCTATGCTTCTCCCATACAGTGGATTCCAGCAACCAAAAAAGTAAAAAAGGACCAGAATAGGGTTAGATGACCAAAGAAACTATGGATGGACTGTTAAAAAGGGGGTGACTGCCGAGATAGCGACTAATAGAGAAGTATGGAAGAATAAGACATATTGCGCCGACCTCAAATAAATTGGGATGAGGACAGGAGACAGAAGAATGATGATTAGAGGACCAGAATATAATTCTACAGTTGAGTAGGCTTACAGCTTTTATAGAAGATAAACTTTACTTATTACCTAATTCTATCTAATATTTATACCTAACTCCTTAATATACTCGTATTGTATAACTTTCCTGTTACTTTTATTTTAAACAAATTATTCTTAATTTTTTATAAATTATACTATTAATGTTCCTAGCGATTAGCTCTTTTTTTAACCGACTTCTAAAATAGGAGGAGGTTCTGAATTCGGATGTTTGTTTTTTTTTTATGTTTGTTCGCGCATGACTCCGTCGCTTGCCAACCGATTTGAAAAATTCTTTTTTTGTTGGAAAGGGTATACTTCCCAAATGGTCCCATAGAAATTTCATCAAAAACGGTTCAGTAGTTTGGTTTTGAAACCAAAATTATTGGTAAAAATACAACTTAAAAGTGAAAAATAAAAACTTTTTTGCAAAAAAATACAACCGACTTCCAAAAACTACACTACAAAGTGAAAAATAACTTTAATTTCGGAAGTCGGTGGCAAACAACGAAAATGCGAACCCAACGACACCGACTTCCGAAATTAAAGTTATTTTTCACTTTGTAGTGTAGTTTTTGGAAGTCGGTTGTATTTTTTTGCAAAAAAGTTTTTTCTTAAACTTCTATGCCTACTTGTGGACAGCGTTATGGGTTACTTTATGACCAAATTGCTATTTTGTTAAACTAGTTGTAAGTCCTTAAAATGTAACTGTATGCTGTTCATTTCAATAAAAAATAAAATAAAATAATTCGTAACCATAATTATGTATTGCACAATCCACAAGCCTATAATAATTATTCTATAATTATCACAAAAGTTCAAACCAGAAGTCCTCGGACACTTGGCCAACCAGATTATTAATTGCAGAAAATCCTCTAAACCATTAACTCTTGGTCACAACTCCCATAATGTACAAAACAGACAGACAGACAAATCGCATCTGTATCTCATTGTGATTGATACCGTGATTAAACTGTCTTATCTTACAATATAAATGATAATTAATTCAATATTGTACGCATTTTCTATGTTCCTCTGATTCTATGGTGAATGACGTCATGTTGTGTTTTGTAATGCATTCTTCGTGGATGCGCTTGCGTGTGTTGAAATGTCTGAAATGAACAGTCATGAAACAGGTTTTGCCTCAATTTCAGTAAATGGTTTGAGATGTTCTGACTTTAGTAATAGTTTCGTGTTGCATTTATGACCTAACCTTTTTTGTTCTTCTCTATATTAATGGGGGAAGAATGTGTGTTTCTTTCCTAGTCCTCCATTTTCTTTTGTAATCAATTTCGTTGCATAGACAGTACAACGACCTGCACCCTAATTGCGTAACACACGATCAATCGGAATCGGTTTCATTTTGACAGTTCAACAACATTCATGGCGTTATTTACGTGTTGAGCAGACAAATTTTTCGAACTTCTGAAGCAATGGATTAGCAATTTGCTTCAAAATGATTCTGATTCCGATTGATTGTGTGTTACGCAATTAGGGTGCTGTTTGGCTATGACGCGTCGACCTACATTTTTTCTATTCTTTTCTGGTGGGATGCCATGATTAATTTCGTTACAAGTTCCTAGATAGTAGAATTACCTACATGTTTGGTTGGGACACGTGAGCTATATTTCCTCTGCCCTTTTCTGATGAAACGCTACTGCAGAGTCTGACTTACAGAAATGGCGAAGTTTGGGAATTGTGTGATTTGGTATCGCTTTCTGGAAGATTTTACCAACAATCACCTAAGTTATTAAATATCCGAAGAAATTATTAAGAGAAAAGTTAAAAGGATATCATTTCCTTTGTCAGAAATCACAACCAAGAGAGCTGGCTGAGTTTTCATCTGACCAAGATTATATCTGGACTTTGAAAGAGACTGTGACCTCTGAGTTTGTTTCAGCCTTTCTTCGCAGAATAGTCAGATAGGAAACGGCGACCTCATGTAGCTTATTTTTATTTTTGAATATGTTGTGTAAAAGTAATTCTGATATCGTATTTACAGAATAAAAAATTTCATTACATTTTCATCTTAAAAGACAGTGGCAAACACTTCTACATAAACGTAGGTAACTTCAGCGCATCCTGTCTGACTATAGTTAAACTAACGTTATAATTGTTTTGTAGGTAATTACGAGCATAACTATTACATAGCGTTTAGTTAAAGATACTTAGTAATGGGTAATACCATACTAATGCCACCTGATTATCATGTGAAAGACATAAAAATACATTATGTGATTCCATAAATTGTGCAACGAGATTTCTATGTAAATACATACACAGATATAGGATCCCGGATCTACTCGTGAGTATCTACTGTTCTGAATATCCCAGGATAAAAACTACCCTGTCTCTTTCTCAAACTACCAAGCATCATCATCATCTAGCCTTTTTCCAACTATGTCGAGGTTAGCCTCTAGTCTAATCGGAAGCAGCTGAAAAACCAGTATTTTGCATGGGGTAAATGCCTATCTGATTTCTCAACTCCGTTACTGGGTAGCAAGATACTTGGTAAGACTGGTTGTCCGACTTTCGAGATTCTGCCTACCCGTATGGCCTGTCAAAGATCAACGAATGACAGCCGGAACCAACTGCTTAACGTGCTTTCCGAGGCATGGAGGGATGTCAGTATGTTAGGGATGTTCACCTATCCACGGACCCTCATCGCTAAGCGTTGCTCAACCTTTAAGATCGTCCCTTGCGGCTGTTATTATTTAGCCACTAGCCCCTCCTACCAAACTACCTATCTGGTAATTTTCAATAATATCGGTTCAGCAGTTTAGTACTAACAACGAACCAAACAGACAGACATAAAGATAAACTTTCAGATTACAATCTAAGTAGGAATAACATTGATGCAAGTTACAATAGGAGATGATTAGTACTATTATTACTAATATTGTGTGGTGCGAATGTTAGTAAAATACTATTAGTGTAATATCATTAATTTGTTCCAGCCCACATGGTGACCTAAGACTTTGTTTGTCTGTTGATGAGTGGTTTGTAGGCGAAGAAACACCTTTAATAGAATACAATGAGCAATGACTAATGAACTTGGTGAAAAATTATGAAAAAGTTTTTAAAAGGTTCAGTACTTTCGTAGGTTTTTTAGGTGCCTAGAGCCTATTATTCTACATTGCAGGTAATGTGGTAATGGTATTACCGTATTACCCAGTAACTGGGCTGTGGAGTCAGATAGGCAGTCGCTCCATGTAAAATAGTGGTACTTTCTTTTAATTATTGAAATAAAGGTAGGTAAGGTATTATGATACAGGTAAGACCTGCGATTTCAATTATTGAAAGGCGGCTGTTTTTTTTTTTTTTGTTTTCCTGTAGTTTTTACATATACAAATAAAAGCGGGGACGGAGGAATTTAATGAAGGACCGAACAGGAATATCAAATGTGGGGCATACTTTGTGAACGGACGCTTTTAACGTTCTGCGTCGTTCTCACATGCATAATTGTTAACATGAATGATGTACAGACGCCAGCACATCAAGCTACTACAATCTGTCAAATTTCTTTATTAGATTTTCAACGTTATTGCTAAAGCATTAAGGTTCAAGGTTGATTGGGAAAATTTGACAGTTTCGGGTAGCTTGACCTGCTGGCGTCTGTACCTAACTAATACTTTGTAACCATATATTATTTTGTTTGAGTTTGAAGCAAATCTTCTATATCATTTAAGACACATTTTTCTTCTATAGCAACGAATTTTTCTACGAAATTCACACTGGAGAAATAGATTTCGATATAAATGTAGGTGCGTAGTGGTATCAACGTAATGAATCGAAAATCTACGGGTCTTTACCAAGCGCAAACGCATACAGCCATATTATAATTGGTAGGTAGTTATTATTTAATATAACATTTAACTCTTACTATTGTTACACAACCGTCACGCTAGGCCTATTTGAGGCAGAGTAGAAAGCCAGCATTGTTTAAATAAAGTAATTATTAAGAATGTAGATTTTTACCTACTACGAGGTGTGGGTACGAGTCTGATGTCGAAAATATCGTTTTTAGAATCTTTGTCCGTTTGTCTGGATGTATGTTCCGGAATGACGCAAAAACAGAATTACATTTCTGCATTTGGGTTCATAAAAAATTTAGATTAGGTAAAAATTACTACCTAGTTTTTTGATAGTGCGTATCATGATTTTAAATGGTAAGGATTTTTTATTGTGAAACTTTTGTTTTAATTTTATGAGTGCTTGTTTACAACGCATATAAAAATAAAGATTATATTTTAGTATGTCTCCGTTGAGAGGAGCGTCTCTACAGTCTGTGTTATCTTTGCAAAAAATAACCGTTCCTAGATATAAATATGCTAAAGCCAATGTACAGATGCCAGCACATCAAGCTACTACAATCTGTCATATTTCTTTAATAGATTTTCAACTTTATCGCTAAAGCATTAGGTTCAAGGTTGGTTGGGAAAATTTGACCTGCTGGCGTCTGTACGATATATATAGATGATTCTACACCCTAATTGCGTAACACACGATCAATCGGAATCAGTTTCATTTTGACAGTTCAACAACATTCATTGCGTTATTTACGTGTTGAGCAGACAAATTTTTCGAACTTATGAAGCAATGGATTAGCAATTTGCTTCAAAATGATTCAGATTCCGATTGATCTGGTGTTACGCAATTAGGGTGCTGTTATAAATGAAAATAAAAAACTGCAAGTATTCCCTAGCGATTCAAATTCAGCTTACCGCCGTCCGTAATGCTGGGCACTCTTCGGCATCCAGTCTGTCCCAGCCATCCTGTTAAGTCGTCGGTCTATCTAGCTGGGGGGCGTCCCACACTACGCTTTCCGATACGCGGTCTCCGCTCCAGGACTCGTCTGCTCCACCGGCCATCGATCCTTTCACAAACGAAGCCAACCTACCACGCCACTTACGACTTACTTTTCTCACTTCTATCCTTGCGTGATGCTCAGGGTCTCTTAAACCTTTATAAAATCTAGACCTACGAAGCCAGACACAAACCACATACAAAAGGATACCCAACAAAATTAAATACAGTCATTACTAACCTTACAATTACATCAGCCTTAGCAGGAATCCTAAAATAGTCAGCTAATTGATTTACATAACTGAAGCCTACTGAGGTCGCCGCAGATTCATAAAAAGTAATTTAATTTGTGATCACAAGCGTCCTTCAGTTCCCAAAATGGAGGGACTGTCAGCGTTTCTAAAATGTTTAACATTGAAAATAAGATCGTTTAGCGAAATTATTTCATTTCAATGTGAATAAATGCCTGATTAACATTGAATTTCATCTTAAAAGTAATTGGTTGTTTAACATTGGATATAAAAAAACTTGAGAGGTGTCAAGTGACACCCGGATGGAACGAAGTTCAAAGAGAGAGAGAGAGAGAGAGAGAGACAGAGAAATACGCGCACGCCGCACGGCTTACAACTGTAGCAAAAAGTGTCGTTCCAACTTTTGGTTTTAATTTTTTCCGTCTAGCCCCCTTTCGCAATGCGCGATAAGGAACTTCGTTCCAACTAACAATAATTAAAAAAAAAAAAACGATATATATAATTTAAATACACAAAAGGCAAGTGAAGGCTTCTCTATTCTTTTTTACAGAATCATTGGGATGAATGAAATATATTGTACACTAGCTTCTGCCCGCGGCTTCGCCCGCGTGGATGTTGGAAATTATCCCACGGGAACGTGCTAACAGGATAAAATGTATGTGCACCAGGATGCCATCTATCTCGCGGGCCCTTTGTGGCTAATTACAATAGAAAACCAATTGTGTCTCATTAATGGTGATTAAGAGGGTACCTATATGATATCTTTACATAAGTACCTACCTAATTAAAAAAATAAATAAACTCAATAACAGAAAATAAAATACCTACCTACCTAAATAAACCTATTTATGACGATAACTAATCTAAACTCAATCATCATCTGCCTAGCCTTTTCCCAACTATGTTCAGGGCCGGCTTCCAGTCTAACCGGATGCAGCTGAATACCAGTATTTTACATGGAGCGACTGCCTATCTGACCTCCACAACCCAGTTATTGGGTAATACGATAGCCTTGGTAAGACTGGTTGTCAGACTTTCGGGCTTCTGACTACCCGTAACGACTGTCAAAGATCCACGAATGACAGCCGGGACCAACGGCTTAACGTGCTTTCCGAGGCACGGAGGTGTCTCGGTATGTAAAGATGGTCACCCATCCACAGACCGACCGCGGCAAGCGTAGCTTAACCTGACCGATCGACCTGTGCGGCTGTTATTATTTAGCCACGGGCCCCTCAATCTAAACTCAATAAATAAGCAAAATCTCTAAAAACTAATATCTATACGAATGACTATTCTACCTAACAGTATTATAAAATAACCTACGGTCACTACGTACACTATCAAATATACTACCTATACTTTAAAATTAAAATCTATACCTACGACTTATATAAAAATAAACCTAAATAACTCTAAAAAGTAAAAGGAATAAAAATGAACTCCACTGCGTGTGACCTAACCTACGACAAACTTATTATTTGCGGTTGGTACAGTAATCGGATCTAGGGATCGAACCACAAAATTAAGTTTGTTTTTTATTGTATATACTTTTCCGGGATAAAAAGTACCCAGTGTGGTGCCCAGGATATTAAAGAATAATTATACCAAGTTTCATCGTAATCGAACCGGTAGTTTTTGCGTGATGCCTGAACAAACAGACAGACAGACAGACAGACAGACAGACAGACAGACAAAAAATTTTTTAATCACATTTTTGGGTTCGGTGTCGGTCTAGTAACACCCCCTGCCATTTATTTTTTTGATATTTTCAATGTACAGAATTTTCACTTCTACAGATTTATTATAAATATACTAGCTTCTGCCCGCGGCTTCGCCCGCGTGGATGTCGGAAATTATCCCACGGGAACGTGCTAACAGGATAAAATGTACCTATGTGCTTCCCCAGAATGCCATCTATCTCGCGGGCCCTTTGTGGCTAATTACAATAGAAAACCAATTGTGTCTCATTAGTGGTGATTAAGAGGGTACCTATATGATATCTTTACCTAAGTACCTACCTAATTAAAAAAAAAAAAACTCAATAACAGAAAATTAAATACCTACCTACCTAAATAAACCTATTTCTGATGATAACTAATCTAAACTCAATAAATAAGCAAAATCCCTAAAAACTAATATCTATACGAATGACTAAACCTACCTAACAGTATTATAAAATAACCTACGGTCACTACGTACACTATCAAATATACTACCTATACTTTAAAATTAAAATCTATACCTACAACTTATATAAAAATAAACCAAAATAACTCTAAAAACTAAAAGGAATAAAAATGAACTCCATTGCGAGTGACTTAACCTACGACAAACTTATTATTTGCGGTTGGTACAGTAATCGGTCTAGGGATCGAACCGCAAAATTAAGTTTGTTTTTTATTGTATATACTTTTCCGGGATAAAAAGTACCCAGTGTGGTGCCCAGGATATTAAAGAATAATTATACCAAGTTTCATCGTAATCGAACCGGTAGTTTTTGCGTGATGCCTGAACAAACAGACAGACAGACAGACAGACAGACAGACAGACAGACAGACAGACAGACCGACAGACAGACAGACAAAAATTTTTTTAATCACATTTTTGGGTTCGGTGTCGGTCTAGTAACACCCCCTGCCATTTATTTTTTTGATATTTTCAATGTACAGAATTTTCACTTCTACAGATTTATTATAAGTATAGATATATATAGAATAGATGTTCATTTGTGTTTTTAACGTTCAGAAGTAATCTCTAATTCAACTCCGAGTTTTGTGTCTCCCTATCGACCAGTAACTTCGAACCTTGTTTATAAATTAAGTAGATCCTTATTTTAAACAATATGTCTTTTAAGGTTGAAGGGGCTTGTGGCTAAGTACGTAATAACAGCCGCACAGTTTGATCGATCAGGTTAAGCCATGGTTGCCACGGTCGGTCCGTGGATGGGTGACCATCTTTACATAAATCAAGACCCCTCGGTGCCTCGGAAAGCACGTAAAGCCGTTGGTCCCGGCTGTCATTCGTAGATCTTTGGCAGTTGTTACGGGTCGTCAGAAGCCCGAATGTCTGACAAGAGGTTAAAACCAGTTACTGGGTAATATGATACCCCTTGGTAAGCCAAGGGGTATCGTATTTTTTTTTTTTTTTTTTGTTTTGGCAGGAGTGGGAAATCCTCATGGACGCCCAGACTGCCTCACTTGTGAACCAGTCTGGGCAGTGCCGGACTCTTACCGGCTAAAACCCACTCCTGCCCTTGCTCGTGTCCCCCTGACATAGTCAGGGACCTTTTTTGGGCTTATTTCTATTGTTGTATATTTTGTGTTATTATAGATAATTTGTTATTTTTATTGTTTTGTGCTTAGTCTGAATATCTATTCTATAAGAAACTTTATATCCAGAAAAGCAGAGTTTTAAGCATTTTTGTTTCTCTCGATTACCTTTTTCGCCACTGTTACGCAGTATTCTACTAGTATTTTTCTAGTTTTGGTTTCTGACATCAGGCTTGGTATGCTGTTTCTTTCAATTCTGATATCGAGTTTTTGTTCTGTGTTGTACCTCTCCGCTTCAAAAACTGGGCATTCCGTTAAAATGTGTGCGATCGACTCCACTTTATCCGGCTCACAGATACACCATGGGTTCTCCTTACGCCTGAAACGGTGCAGGTATTCGGAGAACCCACCGTGACCCGTCAGGATTTGTGTAACTATTCCGACTGGTTTTAGTTTCAACACAATTCGGTGGGCGTCGATCGCATCTGGGAGGAAAATTTTTGTGCCTGAGGCTGTCTCGCCGTTCCTGTACCTCCTGTTCCATTCGTCAAGCGACCCCAGCCGGATCTGCCGCTTGACGAATGAAACCGGGCAGCGGTCATAGTCCGGCCTCTTTTTGGACCGGAGTGCAGCCTCTTTCGCGAGAATGTCCGCGCGTTCGTTGCCTTCTAGCCCTGCGTGGGCCTTTACCCAGAACAAGGACACATCTTTGCTCTGGGATAAAGCTGCGGCAACGTTCGCTCTCGCTTCCACGGCCAGGGCGTGGAGGGAACCTTGGTTTGTGACTGTCTGCAGTGCGGCCTTTGAGTCACTGTAGATGCCGAAGGTTCCCTCTTTGCTTTTGAGGATTTCGCGCGTGGCTACGCATATGGCCAGAAGTTCAGCCTGGTAGACCGTGCAGTAGGACGGCAAGCTAAGTTTGACGGACTTGATCTCGGCATCGCTGTTCCAGAGTGACAGCGCTGCTCCGACCCTGCCCGCAATCTTGCTGCCGTCTGTGAACACCCTGACTGCTTGGGTATTGTGGGTGTCCACGAGCGTCCGGTCCTCCAGGCACACGAACTCCATGGCCATATGCTTCGCCGGGTGCGGAGTCTCTGCAAATGCCACCACCTGCTCTACCTCCCTGCCCGCAAGTGCCGGCTGTGGTATCCCTCTCTTCGCCTCGTACAGAGCGGCTGCTTCCTGTATTCGGAGGTCGAGTGGGAGTAACCCAGCCAGCACCAGGGACGCGTTCAGCGAAACGGTGCGGTAGGATTTGCAGAGCTTCTGCGCGAACCCTCGTTGGACCGTGTTGAGGCTCTTTTGCACTCCGATCTTCTTCGCGGCCGGTGCCCAGGCGCTTGCCGCGTACAAGATTACAGGCTCCACTGCTGCCGTGTAGATCGTGTGGATGATCTCCGGGTGAAGGCCCCAGCTCACTTTTGCCGCACGTGCCAGCTGCTTATAGATATTCACAGCTTTTCTGCAAACGTTAGCGACATGGGCGTTGAAAGTGAGCTGGTGGTCGACGGTGAGTCCCAGCACCTTGATTACCTTGGACATGCCAATGTCTACCCCGCCCATGCTCAGGAGTGGGACATCGTACTTCAGCTTCTTGGTAATCACCATTGCACAAGTTTTTTGCGGTGCAAACTTCAGCTTGTTTCCGATGCCCCACACCCGAACATACTCGAGGGCGGCATTGGCATGTCTCTGGACTTCCAGCGCTGTCTCACCGTCGAAGATCATCACCACATCGTCGGCGAACGCCTGGCAGTGGACGCCTAGCTCATCCAGCCCCTTTAGCAGAGGGTCGAGGATTAGGTTCCATAGGATCGGACCGCCAATGGACCCCTGCACGCACCCCTTATTCGTGTCCTTTCGATACTCGGCACCTGCGTATCTTAGTCTGACACTCCTACCAGTCAGATAGCTGTCTAGTAGCCTTCTAAGGTTCACCGGGCAGTTTTCCTCAGCCAGTCTGGTCCTGATGGCCGGCCACCATGCGCTATCGAAGGCTCCCTCTATGTCCAGTGATACAACAGTGATTAGCTTCTTTTCACTCAGCTTCCCTTTAATATGTTGTATCATGGTGTAGAGGGAGTCCTCGGTGCTCCTCTGTGGCATGAAACCAAACTGGCGAGTACTGAGCCGCGGGATTAGGTGCCACTTCAACCTTGCTACTAGCAGTTTCTCCAGCGTTTTACCTAGGACTGGCAGGAGGCCGATCGGCCTGTATGATTTAGGGGTGGTGTAAGACTCTTTGCCGGGTTTTCGGAGGACTACCACTGTGGCTACCTTCCAGGCCCCAGGGAAGTGTCCGTGCTCGAGGCATTTATTTGCCAGTGCAAGAAACGTCCCTGGGTCCCGGGATATAGCCTGGGCACAGATGTCGGCTGTGAGACCGTCTGCCCCGGGTGCCTTCTTCGGGTTAAAGCTTTCCACCGCGGTTTTCAGCTCCTGAAGTGTAAACGGTGGGTCATGTTGTTCATCATGCGCCCAGTCGTTTACACGACAGGCCGCTTCACGTGTCCGACGGTGGTCAGCAGATTCTCCCTCTTCTAGGTCTTCCGGGTAGAAGGTCTCGGCCAGCAGCTGAGCCGATTCCTGTGCACTCAGTGGCACTCCATCCTTTACCAACGGCAAGTCCTCCTGTCTTTTGGCGGTCCGTCCTATGATCCTATATATCCCCTCCCACATTCCTTCCCTGTCTTGTTTTTGACAGAAGGCCTTCCATCCTTCTGTCTGCGCCTTTTTTGCAAGGGACTCATAGTTTAATTTTGCTTGCAGGTACTCATCGACGACTTTTTGTCTCCGGACCGGTGCAGCGCATCGAATGCGACGTCTCCGGGTGTTCATCTCCGACTTCAGCTCAGCGAGCTCTTTGGACCACCACGGTATAGTAATTCGTGTGTTGTTTTTGATTTTATCTAAAGTATCTTCACAAGATTCTGTAATTTGGAAGATGTATTTGTTTATGTATTGTTCAAGTTCTATTTTATTTTGAATTTTGCCAATTTCGGTTGAATTTAAATTTGAATCAGCTTTTAATTGGGCCAATTTCGAATGAAATTGGCTCCAATTAGCCTTTTTGGTGTTGAAGATTCTTGTGGTCCTGTTAACGTTATTTCCTTTTGCTTTTTGAAGATTGATTTTAAATACTATACCGTTGTGGTCCGAGCTCGTGAGGCCTTCCTCGACCCGCCAGTCCTCCACCAAGTCCAGCAGCTCCGTTGAGCAGGCTGTGACATCTACGAAGCTGCTGTACACGGTGTTTCCTCTGACGGTGTCGAAGGTCGGAGTGTTGCCGACGTTGAGTATCTGCAAGCGCATTTCCTCCAGGGTTCCCGACATGTCCTCACCCTTTGTGTCGGTTACCAGGCTACCCCACCAGGTACTCTTGGCGTTGGCGTCGCCGCCAATAATTATCCTAGTGGGGCCTATTTCCTCGCGAATCTGCAAGAGTTGCTCCAGGTATGGCTGTATGGGCTGGTCTGGTTCAAAGTAGAAGGAGACTACTGCGATTTCCCAGGCGCTGGTACGGATCCTTACCACCACGATGTTGTTGGTGGTGAGTTTCGGACACTGTGTCACGTCAAGGTCGTGATCGAAGACGACTATTGCCGCCTTCACAGTTCCACCTCCTTGTTCAGCGCACTGGTAGACTCTCGCTCCCCGGTAGTCTCTCATCTTTTTAACCCCACCCACATACGGCTCCTGGAGCAATGCGAACGCAACCCTCCGCTCGCTAGCCAAGATCATGAGCTCTTGGGTTGCTAGGTTCTTCCTCTGCAGATTCGCTTGGATTACCTGGTAATTCTTGCGGGCTCTCGAGTGTGTTCGGGAATCCCTGGATGAGTCCCTGGAGTCATATTCCGCTGGCTGGCCCTTAGCAATACGCCACCGACAGTCGTGCCAATGCGTCCCACTTCACGCGACTTGGGCACTCACTGTCGAAGGCGTTGTGCTGGGTGTTGCTCAGCTTTGCGGAGACGCAGTTCCGGCATTTTGGCGCTTCTGCAGCCAACCTTGAGGGGCAGTCGACTCTCAGATGGGGATCGCCACAGTGTGTGCAGAGGTCTGCGGGCTCCGTGCACAGTTTACGGCCGTGGCCGTAGCGCAAGCGGCGGGTGCACTGAATCACTGGCGACTGGTCCAGCACACGCACCCGCTGCAAGTCTATGTGCACTCGACCCGCGTGCGTCAGCCTCTGCCACACGGCAGGAGACACCTGCAGGATGACGTGGCATGTGTGGGGGTTCCTCGTCTTGCGACGGTACTTCACCCCCATCCTCAGGTCATCCGCAGGCACGTCCCCTATCAGGTGGCTGTTTTGCCGCTTCAGCGCCTCAATGATATCCCCATCCGAGTGGCACGAGAGAACATCCTTGGCTATGATGAGAGGATCCTTGTTTTTCACCTCTTCCACCATTAGGTTTCCGGCCTTTCTGATCCTCTCGGCCACCCGAGTCAACTCCTCCCTGGTCCTGAAGCCAACTACCACCTTCTGATCCCTCGCCTTTCGCAGCCTCTCCACCCTGGTGCCCTCGTTTCTCGCGTCAACCGCCGTTCTTAGCTTCTCAATCACCTCTTCACCGGTGTCCGTGTCACTGACTGATGACACGACCATCGAGTGAAGAGGCGCTTGAATATGCCGCTTCGGAACGGCGGCCATCTCCGCGAACGAGGGTCCCTGGCCTGCTACAAAACGAGGTGCCTGTTGAAGGTGCTCCGACAGAGCTCGTGTATGCAGCTGGCATTCCTCCAGCGCCTTATTGTGCTGCTGAAGGTTCTCCATGAGCTGCTTCATGAGCTCTGTCGGTGCGTCTGAGGCCGGCGTCAGGACCCTGGAGTTCCTCTCGGGCTCAACTGCCTTCTCCCCCGGTGTAATGGCTCGTTCTATCTCTCCCTCCCTGACGAGGTGGTACAGTCTGTCGACAGCTTTGTTTATCCCGTCCTTAATTTCTTTTTTGAGATTCCTAGAGCTGTCTAGGTGCAACTTGGCCTTGGAAAGACACGCCTTTGCCTCCGTGGTTCTGTTGAGGTACTTCACGGGTGGCACTTCTCGAGGCGGACTCTCTAGGGCTCTCCCTGGCAGCTCGTAGGTCTCAGTCCTTGCCCGATGGGTAACTGAAGCTTTGGCCTTGAGTTTGGGGGAGGTGGGCTCGACTGTCTTCTTGGGGGGAGTGGGAACGGGTGCCTTTTTAGGAGGTGTTGTAGCCTTTTGGGGTTGCCCCGATTTTAGCGTCTCCGCCTCCCACTCGCCAATACTGCGCCTCACTGAGGGGCCCGCTGGTACTGGGCATGCCTCTTCCGCGCCCGAACTCTCCTCCGCGGCCTGCGGCTTTTTGACGGGGGTCCTTAGTCCAAGCATGTTTGGTTTGTCAGGGGACACTGCTTTTACGATAACTGAATCCCTGTAAAGGGGGGGTGCAGTCAGTAAAAATATTAATCAGATTAAAATAGAAAAATAAATAATAATAATGATGTAATAAATAATTAAAATCAATTAGTCAATTTATTTAAAACCGATAAAATAATTAATAAGATAACCGAAATAATAATAATCCCTGTAAAGAGGGGATGCAGTCAGTAAAATAACAATCAGATTATAAATGAATTAAATAGTAATAAAATGAATAATTAAAATGATGGGTCAATATAGTTAAATCCGATTTTCGTCAGTTGTTTCTCCCTCACACGACTGAAACGATATCTGATCCCTGTAAAGAGGGGATCGGTAAGCGTTTTTTTTTGTAAAGAAAACGAGTCCTGTAAACTCCTGTGACCAGGAGTCGGTCGGTGGGTTAAAGTTTTCAGTAAAACTCAAAGGCGCCCAATGTCACAAAGAACTAATTATTTTTGCAGATTACTACAACCTTAGGTGTAAACGTCGCTGGAAGAGCAAAATTTGAGAGCTGATTTTTTCGCCAAAAACCCCTTGTCTACCTTCCTATAGAACAGAGGGCGGGTAGGTGGGCAAAATTTTTGTGAGCTAGTCGCACGTGTGAGGTGTCAAAAGACGCGTCTCCGCGCGGGCTAGCTAACTATGGCGTTTCTGGATGTAGTCCCGAAGAAAAATCGGGAATTTTCCTGGAAAAACTGAATTTACGACCAAAATGTGTGTAAAAACCTGGAATAACACTACCAAAACGGGACTCTGGCACGCGGAACGCGCACGGGAGTACAGGTAAGGCAGGTAAGTATCAATTAAAATTACAGGAACGGGAATTTAGATGAAAATTTTGAAGAAAAATTTTAAAAATAGTGTTTTTTAAAGGAATTTTATTGAAATTTTTCACAAGTCAATGATGAAAAGTGTTTTTCGCGTTTTCGTCAATTTTCCCTAGTGGGAACGTTTCAGGGAGCTTAGGGAAGAATTAATATGCTGAAAACAGCTTGTAATTGCGTCACCGGGAAGCAAAGTTATATAGATTTGATCAAAATCAAGACTCCCTAAGGTGGATTTCGTCAATTTGTATTATGTATGAAATGCAAAAAATTCTGGAATTTTTTATGTTATATGTGGGCTAGGCGCACGGGCGAGGTGTCAAAAGACGCGTCTCCGCGCGGGCTAGCTAACTATGGCGTTTCTGGATGTAGTCCCGAAGAAAAATCGGGAATTTTCCTGGAAAAACTGAATTTACGACCAAAATGTGTGTAAAAACCTGGAATAACACTACCAAAACGGGACTCTGGCACGCGGAACGCGCACGGGAGTACAGGTAAGGCAGGTAAGTATCAATTAAAATTACAGGAACGGGAATTTAGATGAAAATTTTGAAGAAAAATTTTAACAATAGTGTTTTTTAAAGGAATTTTATTGAAATTTTTCACAAGTCAATGATGAAAAGTGTTTTTCGCGTTTTCGTCAATTTTCCCTAGTGGGAACGTTTCAGGGAGCTTAGGGAAGAATTAATATGCTGAAAAAAGGGGTATCGTATTACCCAGTAACTGGTTTATGGAGGTCAGATAGACAGTTGCGTCATGTAAAATACTGGTATTCGACTGCATCAACATAGTTGGGAAAATGCAAGGCAGATGATGTTGTTTCACTATTCCATACAGTTTGAGAACCACTGTGTTGAGTGCAGCAGGTGTTCAAAATGCGCCATTTTTGTTCATACGCGCTTCTTCCTACGTATGTATTGTTTACCAATACATTGTTTTATCTTGTAGGTTTTGTTTTTGTAAATAATTCAATATCTTAATTATGAGAAAATTAGTGGCGTAATTAATGTTATGTTGATTGCCAAACGATTAATTAAATGATTTTTTGTTTTTCTCCGTAATTCCTCCGTAAATTTCCTTTTAAGTTGATAATACTTTCTCAACGCTGGAGCACTGACGCATAAACATTTTTGTATGAGCGTTAATGGCAGCGACACAGTTTATAACTAATGCAGTCATTATCGTACATAATTTTATTGTAATTTGTGTTTCTTAATCCCAATAAAATATTATTATTATTTCCTTTATTTCACTTAAATACTTACAAATTACATTTTAAAATATTTTTATAAACAAAGAGAAAAAAAAAACTTAAAAAATATAAAAAAATAGTAGCCCACCGGTATCGGGAACAGGGTCTAAGCTACCAGCGGTCAGGGCTCCAGAGAGAGGTTTAATATTATTATCTCGATGCTCATAATTATTTTGTGATAAACATTATTATTTATTTGCTTATTTAATAAAATGTATCTACATGAATACAAAAAATCAAATCATGAATCATGTATCTAATAATACTGAAGAGTTTTGTTAGTTTGAACGCACTAATCTCTGGAACTATCAGTCGGATTTTAAAAATCAAAAATGCGATGCGATGCGATGCATTGGGGCGGATCGGGGAAACAAAAAATGTAACGCAGACGAAGTCACAGGCACATGCTATTTATTATTACTCGTATATTTGCCTACAAGAATCCTTTTGTCTTTCATTCTGACATTTTAACAAAGTTTAGCGCACAGTATCTTTGAAACTCATTGTGTGAATGCCAATCATTATAAACACAGATGATTCGCACACATAAATCATCTTCTTAATAATCCTTTTATGTTCATACTTATTACCTGCGACAGGCGTAGTAACAAACTACCATCTTCAATATTCTACCCTTAATGAGGTACCCATGCATGCACATATTTATTTCAAATACTTCTCATAATCTAATCACAAAAGCCAATGATGATTAATATCATCATAACACTCAGGCTTAATTTAATGCCACTTCATACATAAAAGTTATGAATAATTCACCATGAAATCAAATCGCTTAGAATTCGTTCAAAAGGCTTGCCTATATTACTGCGAATTACCAAACAGTTAATCGCAGTAATATATGGCGAGGTAAAGGAAGCGATGGCTCAAATAATTTATGAAATCTAATGTGAGATCAAAGAGCTATGCAACCTGTTTGGTCAGCCTAACTTTGTAAGCCGTATGAGTAGTAAAGGTTCTGTCCTATATGGGGTTCGATTTACGGTGGCGTTGTAATTGGTTCTAATTGCTGTATGTCGCTACTGGCTTAAGTGATTTCTGTAGACAATCATCATTATTAGACCAGAGTCGATAATTTTTGAAACCAATAGAAATAATAGTAGGATGAAGCCCATTGGAAAATGAGGGTAATATAATAAAAATTAAAGGAAAAATAATTTACGGGTGATCTGAGGTCGGGAAGGGGAAAGGGGTGAGTTTTTAAGGGTAAAAAACGGTTTATCTCGATTTCCGACAAAACTACAAGTCCTATGGAAAAAAAGTCAAATGGCAAAGTTGTAGATATCTACAACTTTTGTATTCACACTTTTTTCACATAACCTCAAAATTTATGCGAAAAATTCAAAAAATCAAGTTTTTGGTTTTTGATTTAAAAAAAAATCACGATATTTGCTGGAAACTTACCTTTTAATGTCCCAAATACACTGTAATTTATTTGATTTGAAATATTTATTTTTTCACCTTATTTTGACTTAATATCGAAAAAGCACCCTAATTTTCAATCGAAAATTCTCCCGTCAAAATATCAGCTTTTTTCAAAAACTTGGTGTGCTTTCTGTTTGTTGAAATGTCTACTCGATTCGATTCGATTCGGGCTCGAGGCTTCCCGACCTCAGATCACCCGTAAATTATGTTTCCTTTCATTTTTATTATATTCTCCTCCTTTTCCAATGGGTTTCATCCCACTATTATTTTTTTTCACTTTTTATCATTTTTAAAGGCTTCTACCCCCTGGTCTATAATATCACCTATTAAATAGCTACTTGATAGCAATGGTGATAGTGGGTAACGGCCGCGGGATTACGATTTGTAGGTCGTAGGTTCGAACCTAGACAGGCGCTTTACTTTGTGTAAATAGAACGTTGCCACTGCTGGGACACAGCCCTCCTCTCTGTGAGAGGGCATGGGCCGTAATCCAACACGAGGGCCCAGTTGGTAGATGTCTTCGCTTTTTTTGTTTCTACGACATGCCGGTTTCCCCACGATGTTTTCCTTCAGTGGGCCACGACTGGTCTCGATTTACCATAATATTCTATTGCAGTGTCATCTATACCTTCTCAACCAGTGATAAATCCGTCGTTTACATAACAAAGTTGGACAAATACATCAGTAGCACAGAGCTCATAAGTTAATGATGTCGCATAAATCTTTTCTTTACAAACTATGACACTGTTGTATATTCATACTCTTTTATTCAAAAAGTTATGGATATAAGGTCTTTACTCTATACTTGTCATGTTCTTTTTACTTTTCAATAAAGCCAGTTCAATATGCTCCTGCATTATATTTTCTTATAATATTTATATCCTTCCAACACGTTATCAGCACGAATTATAAGGTGTTATATGATGACAGGGTATAATATGAGTTTTCACGGTATTCAAATGTTAAAAAACCGAGATGGATACCCAACCTGGAAGTTCAAAATGCGGATGCTTCTCATTCATGAGGAGCTGTGGACGTCCATCACTGGGTATGATGATTCTGATAAAACGGCGGAGGATGTGCGCTCTCGTAATGACCAGAAGGCGTTGTCAAAAATATGCCTTACGGTTGACGAAGCAGCAATTTCGCATGTGAGAAATGCGAAAAACGCCAAGGAGGCTTGGAGTGCTTTACAAAAAGCTTATGAAGATAAAGGTATGGGTCGTAGGCTATCACTAGAGCGTAGACTTTACAAATATGCCTTAATCGATTTCCAAGATATAGAATCGTATATCAACGCCATAATGAGCATTGCTCAAGATCTTGAAGATATTGGTAAGAAGATCGACGATGGATCTTTGGCTGCGATAATTCTCGGAGGTTTGACATCACGATATGAACCGCTGATAATGGCTTTAGAGAATTCTAATGTTGAAGTAACCAGCGAGTTGGTTAAGGCGAAGCTGTTAAACGAGCTTTCCAAGGACCCTCACCAAGACCAGGTGGCTGCGCTACGTTCAACAGGTTCTACTAGCAAAAAGAACAAGCCTATAATCTGCTTTAAATGTAGAGAACCAGGACACAAAAGCCCCCAATGTCCCAATAAGAAGAATAAGAAGACGGCTTTGAGTGTGTCGGCAAAGGTTTTCAAAGGTACAGATTGCCATCATCATAAGGAGGTGGAACAGGCTGTTGTTAAGGAAGTGGCTCTCTCTGCGCCAGGTGCAATTGAAGGATGGATTATTGATTCCGGTGCAACAATTCACATGACTCCGCATCGCGAGTGGTTCAGCAGTTATCGGCCTGTACAGGGTGGAACGATTACTGTGGCAAATGGACAAAAAGTGGCGGCTGTTGGAATTGGTGATGTATCAATAGATACAGGTACTTTGGCAAACAAGATAGAGAATGTAGTTCACGTTCCTGATTTAAACTGTAACTTACTTTCAGTTGATAAAATAGTAAAGAAAGGTTACTCTGTAGTTTTCAATAAAAAGGCTGTACAATTTATGACACAAAATGTGATGTTGTAAATAGTAAAAATGTTTTAGCGTATGGTTCTGAATGTAATGGGTTGTATACTTTGAATTGTTCAATTAATATGTTCAATAATGTTTCAGCTAAACTTGTGCACTCTGATTGTTCCAACTTCCAGCTTTGGCATAAGAGGTTAGGACATTTATGTCGTATAGGCATGGATCTACTAAGAAAAGGTCAGGCTATCGGCGTAGAGTACACGGAGGTTGACAAGGAACCATGCATACCCTGCATAGAGGGTAAGCAGGCTAGAAAGCCATTCAAAAGTTTGAAATACAGGAAAGCTACGTCACCACTTCTATTGGTTCATACCGATATTTGTGGTCCTTTTTCTACTAATTCGTTTACAGGTAATAGGTATTTTATTATTTTTGTAGACGATTATACACGTTATATTTTTGTGTATTTTATTTCTTCTAAAACGGAAGTGAAAACCAAGTTTTGTTCTTTTCATTCATTTGTCGAGAGACAGTTTGGTGGCAAGATTAAGGCTATGCGGTCGGACAATGGCACTGAATTCATGAATAAGGAATTGATGGATTATATTCAGTCTATTGGTATCGCGTGGCAAACGACTGCACCTTACAGCCCTCAACAGAATGGGGTAAGTGAACGGTGTAATCGTAGTTTAGTAGAAAAGGCTCGCTCACTGTTGTCACATAGCTCACTATCAAAAGGCTATTGGCAGGACGCAGTGGAGACAAGCGTCTACTTAAAAAATCGAGCACCACACCGCGCGCTTAACGGTAAAACTCCATTTGAAATGTGGTTTCATGAAAAACCAGATCTGTCTCACCTAAAGGTTTTTGGATGCAGAGCACTTGTTCATGTTCCATCAAGCCAGAGATGTAAGTTGGACATGAAAGCTGAAGAACAGATTTTTGTAGGGTATTCAGAAGATCCTCATACGTATTTTTTCCGGAATGCTATAACTCCTAGACGGTTAATGAAGTCAAGAGATGTTACATTTTTTGAAAATAACTTTACTGGTCTGAAGGATAATATTGAGACTATTGATACTGTCAACTCTGACATTGTCAATTTGCTTTCACAGTCACCATCGGCAGCAGTGCCAAGACAAGAAGTTCTTCCCTCCTCTTCACCTGGGAGTAGCGAGATGGATGTTCCGGATGTTCCTAGCATGGATACTTCTTTCGTGGATGCTGAGGATACTGATGTTGAAAACAGTGAAGCAGTCGATACAGAGGTCAACAATGTTGATGATCAGCAATCTAGGCGATATCCTTCGAGAGATCGCAAACCACCGGATTATTTTTCATATAAAACATTGCTAGATGATGGATGCGACGATCCAAACAGTTATCGGGCTGCTATTAGCAGCGACGAAAAAGATAACTGGTTTTTAGCAATGAAAGACGAGTATGATGCCTTAGTCAGAAAGGGCACGTGGGTTTTGGTAGATAAACCAAAAGGTAAAACTTGTATTCCTAGCAAGTGGGTTTTCAAGTTGAAGCGAGATGCGAACGGTGATGTTGTTAGACATAAAGCGCGCCTAGTAGCAAAAGGTTTCCGACAGCAAGAAGGTGTCGACTATCATGAAACGTTTTCTCCGGTTGTGCGTAACTCATCTTTGCGAACCTTGCTAGCTCTTGCAGTGCAGGAAGATTATAAGGTTCGGCATATGGATGTGGACACAGCTTTTCTGAACGGAGATATAGATGAAGAAATCTTCATGACACAGCCAGAAGGTTTTGTAAAGGAAGGCGATGAGTCGAAAGTTTGCTTATTGAAACGGTCTCTTTATGGGTTGAAGCAAGCACCAAGAGCCTGGAATACAAAGTTAAAACAGACTTTGTCAGTTCTTGGTTTTATGCCGACATCTGAACCATGTATTTTCAAAAACAATTCGTACTCGGACTCCTTGGTTCTTGCTGTTTACGTCGATGACCTCCTAATTTTGTATAAAAAAGAAATTACGTTTGACAATTTCAAATGTCAATTTGTAAAATATTTTTCATCAAAAGATCTTGGACAAATAAATTTCTTTACGGGGATAAATATTCATCATAATAAGGATGGGATGAAATTATCTCAAAGCACATATATTGATAAGTTGCTCAAGAAATTCAATATGCAAGATTGTAAGGGTGTGTCTACACCTCTGCTCAAGAAAACACTTGAACCTGGAGTAGGTGAGTGTGAGCACCCATACAGGGAGTTGATAGGCTGTCTCATGTTTTTGGCTGTAAATACAAGGCCAGACATCGCATACACCGTGAGTTACTTAAGTCAATTTAACTCAAAATTTGATCAGTCACATTGGAATGTTGCCAAACGATGTCTTCGTTACCTGAAAGCAACAAAAGATTGTGGTATTACATACAACAAAAAACAAGGTAATACAACAACTTTGACGGGGTTTTCAGATGCAGACTGGGCAAATTGTCCAACTGATAGAAGATCATACACTGGGTTCTATTTTGAACTCGCAGGAGGCCCTATTTCGTGGGAAGCTAAGAAACAGCCCACAGTGGCTTTGTCGTCCGCTGAAGCCGAATATATGGCATTGGCTACAGCAGTAAAGGATGCGTGCTTTTTAAAACGATTGATATCCGATATAACAGGTAGGACTCTTAACATAGTTTTGTATACGGATAGTCAGAGTGCACAAAAATTAGCCATGAATCCTGTTCACCACAATAGGACAAAACACATAGATGTAAAGTTCCATTTTGTCAGAGAGAAAGTGAACGATAAAACCGTTGAACTTAGGTATATGCCCACCGAGAGGTTACCTGCAGATGTTTTGACGAAACCTTTGGGTCCAACAAAGCATCGCAGTTGTTTACAAATGATTGGTATATCATAATGATTTTGTTTACTGTTTTTTTTATGCCTTTGTATTATGAGTGCCATGGGATTAACTTTTTGAGGGGGCATGTTGTATATTCATACTCTTTTATTCAAAAAGTTATGGATATAAGGTCTTTACTCTATACTTGTCATGTTCTTTTTACTTTTCAATAAAGCCAGTTCAATATGCTCCTGCATTATATTTTCTTATAATATTTATATCCTTCCAACAGACACATTACAAATTATTCTAGTTATTATATCTGGCGTCTGGTATTGACCAAAGACGACGTGCAGGCTTCTGTAATTCCTTCTGTGTCTTGTTTAGAACTTGGAGTACTTATAGGTATTTGTATTTTACTTTATCACTCTCCAGCCTTTATCTTAGTGTCGGCACAAACGTTCTTCGTTTGTTTCTGCCATACACGTCTATCAGGAGTTACATCAGTGTTCTCATACTTAATAACGTCTTGTACGTTGTTATGTTGTATAGACGCCAGCAGGTCAAGCTACCCGAAACTGTCAAATTTTTCCAATCAAACTTGAACCTTAATTCTTCAATGATAAAGTTGAAAATCTATTAAAGAAATTTGACAGATTGTAGTAGCTTGATGTGCTGGCGTCTGTACATTTGAATTCTTGGAATCATTGGGCTTTGCCTGGTCATTTATAAGCAACTGTGTTACAACTCTGAAAATAGCTAAATGAATAACCAGTTCCCACTGTAGGGCACACAAAAAAAAACAGAAAACACTTTGTTGTTTTGTAATTGTTTGCCTGACAGCAAAAACTTCTTCTTCTTAGTAAAGAGACGGTACAAGATTTGATCACAAAACCTCCTCACTGCTTGAAAGTACACATACAGTTTAGGTTTCCAGACTATCTTCATCATCATGTGGCCAGCAACCCGTTGACTGCAACTGCTAAAGCTTATTTCTATCAAACTAAAAGCTGTTCCGTAAATCATCGCACCGCCAAGATATCTAAATCAAATAAGTAAATAAGAATGAATAGCCATTTTCAATAACTTATTACTGTCATACGGATTCTACACTCTGACATCTACCCCTTTTGTAACTCAAAGTATTGCGATAGGACTTAAATACCATCAAAGATATTCACTATGGCAACACCGATTACCATTCAGAGTAATCCAATTTGTAAGTAAATCGAGCGGCTACTAACGTAAGATGGTCGGTCCGTTTGCCATTGACGTGTGCTGGTAAAGCTGCGTATTTATTGGGAATCAAGTTGCTTCTTCTTCATATTCATGGTAAATAACAAAAGACACGATGTCGTGATGGCCCAGCGGTTAGGGACTCGCCTCTCATGCACAAGATTGTGGGTCTACATCCGGGCCAGTACCAATGTGACTTTTTCAATTACTTCGTTTTTTCTTAGTTAATCTTGGACATCACTGATCATCCCTTCATAGATGTGAAGGGAAAACCCTGGGCTTATTTATTTTTTGTATACTTTATTATATACCATGTTCACATAAATTATTAAATACCATAAACATACAATGGACTTGTGCAAGCGTGGTGTTTAATGCTCATTTCTTCTCTGTATGGGAAGAGTGCTCAACATTGCTTCCAACGAATACGGGGCTTTATCGTGTCCAAAAGTAAGGCTTTAGCTAATCTCTGGCTAAAATTAACGGTAATTGGCATGCATGAGATAGACACTTGATACATATTTTGAAGGAATTGGTAAGAGGTAATGGTCTACTTTAGACTAGTCATAATATAATGGGTAAGATATGGCCGGTCAAAACTGTATATAAAGAGTTGGCCAACTATATTATGCACGGATTAGTGTCTCTAGTTGAACGTTATTGAAATTCAGATGGATGCTGCTTTTTAACCGACTTCTAAAAAAGGAGGAGGTTCTCAATTCGGATTTTTGTATTTTTTTTATGTTTGTTCGCGCATAACTCCGTCCTTTGCCAACCGATTTGAAAATTCTTTTTTTGTTGGAAAGGGTATACTTTCCAAATGGTCTCATAGAAATTTCATCAAAAACGGTTCAGTAGTTTGAAAAAAAATGACTGGTAAAAATTACAACTTAAAAGTGAAAAATAAAAACTTTTTTGAAAAAAAAACAACTGATTTTGAACTGAAAAACAACTTTAATTTCGGAAGTCGGTGTCGTTGGGTTCGCATTTTCGTTGTTTGCCACCGACTTCCGAAATTAAAGTTGTTTTCACTTTGTAGTGTCGTTTTTGGAAGTCGGTTGTTATTTTTTTCAAAAAAGTTTTTATATATAAACTATGATAGACTTCGTCATACCTAATGCTTAATGATGATCATGAAAAAAAGAAAAAAGAGCGCGTACAAAACAGCTATCTGTAGTGAGCTACAGATAACTGTTTTGTACGCGCTCTTTTAATATACATCGCTATCGATTTGGGGCATGGTTGTGTTGTGAATAATAAATAAATATAGATATTAGCTGTAGATATTATGACTTTAAAGTTCCCCATTCCGACCCATGCTTAGCATGATCATCCTATAATGTTCCCACTGCTGGGAGACAGGGCTCCTCTCAGTGAGAAGGAGTGGACCATACTTCCACCACGCGGGCCTAGTGCCGGCTGGTAGATGTCACATGTCTTTGAATTTGCCTTCCTTCACCGGTTTGAGAGATTTGATGATGCCATTATTCAAAGTAAAGCGCATGTCTGGGTTCGAACCCACGACCTACAACTCGTAAGTTGGAGCCGTTACCACTGGGCCATCACTGCTCTCTTTTTTTAAGGTTCCGTACCTCAAAAGGAAAAACGGAACCCTTATAATATCACTTCGTTGTCCGTTCGTCTGTCCGTCAGTCAAAACCCTTTTTCTCAGAGAGGCGTGGAGTTATCAAGTTGTTATTAATATCAAATACTCAAGGCTTCAATCCATTGAAGCAGTAAAAAAACTGACTCCCAAAGAAATATAAAATCATTATTGATTTTATCAGCGCTATCACTGACCTCTATATACAATAATACAGTAGCTCTATGCTTGCTTCAATTGCTTTCAAAGGTCATGCTTAGCTGGATGTCTTCGGTTACACATCAATGACAATCAAATCCAAGCTCTAGTTCCAAAAAAGTCTTTTCTATATTAGAGCCAAGAATATGAGATCATTTTCATGTGGATGGAACAATAAACTAAATGTCACACTTAACAAAGTTCAAATTCCATTGCAACCAAAAACTTATTAGGACCTTTGTTATAAATGGTCGCTCAAAAAGCAACTTAGAATACATTTGACTAAAGTAGATAACTGATTGAGTGACGATGGAATGTAAAGTATCTGAGATATCCTTCACATAACGCTCGTCTAAAATCTAAATCAACTAAACAACAAAAGTTTATTATGGGTCGCTGGAACCATCAGAAATATAACACATTAATATTGTTGTCAGTCAAAAAACAATAAAGATCAAACATCACAATGACATCTTATAACCCACTCTGCCGTACGTTTCCTTGAACTTTCCATTTTGCCAAGCCATTTCCAACCTTATTGCTTGGAAATAAGGATAATGAGATGTGGGGATTTGAAAATGAGGCTTTGTTTTGTTGTTAAATAAATATGGCTTCCGTATTTGTTTGTGTTTGAATTGTATTATTATAATAAAACCATGAGGCCTAAAGTGCACTACGACATAATCGGCTTAACTTTAAACCACAAAGGTTGAGGTCGTTGAGGTCGGCTTCCAGTCTTAACAGATGCAGCTGAATACCAGTGTTTTACATGGAGCGACTGCCTATCTGACCTCCACAACCCAATTACTGGGTAATACGATACCTCTTGGTAGGATTGGTTGACAGACTTTCGGGCTTCTGGCGATTCGTAACGACTGTCAAACATACACAAATGACAGCCGAGACCAACGGCTTAACGTGCTTTCCGAGGCACGGAGCGGTCTTGGTATATAATGATGGTCACCCATCCTCGGACCAACCGCGATAAGCATTGCTTAATCTGATCGATCGACCCGTGCAGCTGTTATTATCTAGCAAGCCCCTCCAAACACAAATTACAAAGGTATAAGTGTGAACTGTATGGAGAACATAAAGTAATGGATTTTAAATAGGAAACTGCTATTTAAATTCATTAGTTTAGTAAGCCATTGAAAACAGTTATTCAATGGATTACCTAATTTCAGAACTTCTCGGGCGTAAAGTACAGACGCCAGCACATCAAGCTACTACAATCTGTCAAATTTCTGTAATAGATTTTCAACTTTATCTGTAAAGTTTTAAGGTTCAAGGTTGATTGGGAAAATTTGACAGTTTCGGGTAGCTTGACCTGCTGGTGTCTGTACACTACAGATCAGAAGGCCAATTCCCGTAATTTAAAACGTTCAAAATCTAGTCGCTAACTCGGCGACAATCAATGTCAAAATCTTGATAAAAATGTAGGGAAATTTAGGGAGAGGTATTTTTGACAGAGACTGAGATCAGACTGTGAACGTTCATAAAATTACGAGAATTGCTCCTCAGATAGTCACCTAATTGTGTCTCTTTGGTCAAAATTTAACAGGTCGAACTTCCACTTTCGGATACTATGGAACTCGATGTTTGTCGTGTGATCGTATAAAATATCAATGTACGATCAAAATTAGAACCAAGCTTCATATTTTCCATCCCGATGCGCCTGGTTGATCTTGTTTTCTACTCTAACATGTAGGTAGTCTATTCTGACATCTATGCTATGAAAAACACGGATCTTAATTATCTTGTACCAATAAATTCTCAACGACAAAAAAGTGAGACAATACTACGCATTATTCCATGCAATAATCTAGAACAACACATCAAAATAACACCAATTAATAACTATATTAATACAATGCAATTACTATTGTATACAATTCCATATTTTTCATATTTCTATAAAATTACAAAAATGTCATAATGTCACAAACAATTATAACGCAGCTGCATTAAAATTCATAAGATATTAATTGTTTGAAATTCTTCAGATATCCGTGTTTTCATGTGCAATGATTTATGTGACATTTAACTTGCAATGACACCTGTCTTGTCAGTCATAAGGAATCAGCTGCAAGGTTGTGACATTTAGGAGATGGGTTTCCACTGATCTAGTTCTTTGTGATGTTGAGGGGTATAGACCATGGTGATAGGAGAAGCGGCGGATTAGATAACCATTTTGACAATTTGGCCCGTGCTGCTCGATAAAGTCACAAAAAGGAAAGAGATAGTCAATAGATCCATAATCGAATGATCGTAGGTTCTATGATCTACAGTCTTTACTGTAAGGCTGTAATGTGTAACTTACTAACGGTATAAAAGAACGTGGAAAGCGATACAACCATCCATTGTATAATCAGTGATCTGATTATACAATCGATGGTTGGTGATGATGAATAAATAAATAAATCTATTAGAGGGTTTCAGATTCGGGCTAGTCTTATATTTTAATCAGAAGGCCAATTCTCGTAATTTAAAACCTTCAAAATCTAGTCAGTCTCATATCGGCGACAAACAAATGTCAAAAACATGTCAAAATGTAGGGAAAATAGAAGTATTTTTTGACAGATTGAGACTGAGATCAGACTGTGAACGTTCTTATAATTACGAGAATTGCCCCTCTGTTCTCTAATAAGAAAAACGTTCATGATTTTTTCACGTTTGAAAGCCATATATTCTGATTTTGAGAACAAAAGCTTAAAAAATATATTTAGTTTTTGATCTTCCTTTGCGATCATTCATGTGTCTTTGAGAGTCGTTACGGGTAAACAGAAACCCGATAAGTCTGACAACCAGTCTTACTAAGGAGTATCGTATTACCCAATAAATGGGTTGTGGAGGTCAGATAAGCAGTCGCTCTATGTAAAACACTGGTATTCAGCTGCATCCACTTGAACTGGAAGCTGACCCCAACATAGTTGGGAAAAGTCTAGGCAGATGATGATGATGATCTTCCTTTGCGAACCTAATAAATATTTTTGAAATGAAAACTTCTTTAGCGGCGTTATGCACTTTTGTTGTGATAGGTAAAAAATGTTAAACTCGCGTCAGGACACGTGACCTGATCGAAAATTCTTAAGACGGAGCTCGCGTCAGGACACGTGACCTGATCGAAAATTCGTAAGACGGAGCTCGCGTCAGGACACGTGACCTGATCAAAAATTCGTAAGACGGAGAGGGAGTAGACCGCATTCCAAAATATCAAAAATGCACAACGTTAATATTCATGTTTTCACTTCTGCCGGCACTCCCGGAGTACAACCCGTTGATTTTTTTCTCTCTTCCTTAAAAATAAATGCTGAAAGGGGAATGTGAGAAAATTCAGTCAGCAATTTAAGCAGTCGTAAGAAACCGTCTACCCAACTTTAATCTCTATCCGCTTCGCCTATCATTAACCCCACCAAATCAACACCTACAGTCAGCCCGGGGCACCCATAATTTCAATACTTTAATTGAATTACGTAGAATCGCAATTATATTGTAATTATTATTCTAAAGTTATTATACAGAGGTCGACAAGTTCCAATGCGTCTTCGATCCGGAACTAATGATCTTCAATGGATTATAAACAAGATCATATTGTGGTTATATTGAATTGATGTCTGCAGATCCTGATATTAATTGGTTTTTAATGCTATTATGGTATAAAGCCTATTTATTTATAGTGATGATGATACACGCGGTGGTGATGCAGTATTTTGTAGAATGCAGTAAAGCAGAAGGCCAGTTCTTGTAGTTAAAAATGTTCAAAATCTAGTCGCAATCTCATCTCAGCGATAATCAATGTCAAAAACTTGTCAAAAATGTAGAAAAATTAGATGTATTTTTGACAGATTGAGACAGATCAGACTGTGAACGTTCTTAAAATTACGAGAATTTTCACTCTGATCTCAGACGTTTCACTTTTTTTCTTTCATTCGGCATCATTCGCCCTTTTTTCTTTGAAATGTATGTGATAAATTTATAATGATAATAAAAATAAATGATAATAATTAACAATCAGTTGTTACATATGTCTATGTATATAATAAAAGCTTATTTTATCACCTAGGGCTTATTAAGTGTATTACTATTAACAAAACTACTCTAAATTCATGCCTAAATATGCCTGTTTTTACATACCATCTTATTACCAAACACAAGCCTATACAAAAACTAGACTAACCGGTATGAGCGCTCTAATAATCTAGAGTAATTTTATCAAGCAATTAATTCGTCATCTAAAATGATTTGTGTGACTTCTGATCTTCTTTTACTTTTTTTGAAGCAGTAATGACCTTGTGTTCGTGCACTAGACAAGTCTTCATCCAGTAGATCTCGCCCTGTAGTGTTCTGGTGCTGTTACACAAACGATGGAGACTCAAACTCAAAGCATGTATTTAAATTAAACCATTTACAGGCACTTTTGAATTGTCAAAATGTCGGTTAGTTAGTCAGTAAGTTGAAGCTAGTTGCCCATTCCAAATCGTAGATCTGTATGGAGAAAATCGGGCAAGAAACTCCAAGGACATGCTTTTAATTGAAGTCATTCAACATACTTAATAATATCATGTGCGTGTCCTGCCCGCTGCACGTTACAGAAACTAATAAACGCTTGTGATGGCGCTAAAAACGTAGCCAAATTCTGGGCTGAGTGATTGCCATCGACATGCTAAGAAGTAGTAGAGCCCGCAATGACAGATGACAGACAATCATCAAAAAATTTGTCAATATAACAAACCTGTCGTAAAAATGTGTCACATTTTTATTTTATTTCACAAATATTTCGCATTGTCAGTTATCTTACTACCTACTCTACTTTTTGTGCCTTCAAGTACTACTGCTTTGTTTCAATTTGAAAATTCTGGGTGCCAGCCAGGGTAAATAAGGGTATGAGAAACTAAACTTATTTACTTGGCATCAGAAGACCAATTTCAAAGTCTAGTCACAATATCATCTCAGCGACAATCAATGTCAAAAACATGTCAAAATATAGGGAAACTAGGGGTATTTTTGACGGATTAAGACTGAGATCAGAATGTAAACGGTCTTAAAATTAAGGGAATTACCCCTCTGATACCTAAGTTCATTCCTCTAGAATCTAGAACAGTATCTGCAACACAAGACTACAGTCAAGATATTGCAGATGCTGGGGCTGCGGTAAGTATGTAGCTTTTCTTGCTATCCCAAAACGATAAACAATTGTCTATTAGATTGGGCCACGAAAAGTTATGTGAATAAAAGACTTAAACGCACTCATACCGAAGGAAAATATTTTTTTAAAGAACAAAATAAACTTTGATATTATCATTGCTTTAAAAGTTAAGAAATGCCAAGAATCAGATTTCACGAGCTATCCTCTTAATTACCGTCTCACAAAGCAAGGCTATCGTCATTACAATCTCGGTTCAAACCTCGATACATAAATATCAAACAATGTCTTAACATCTCAATTGTTTTCTGATCATAACATTTCCCTGGTTACTGAGATTGTATCAGCAGACATATTGCGGGTGACCTCACAAAAATTAATAGGTGGCCTTCACCCTGGCAAAGAGTAGCCATGTTTAAACAGATGTGACTTTTTTTCGTAAGATTTGTTTGTGCCTATTTGTCTTCTCTTGATCTTCTTAAAAACGATTTTTTTTCTCACTGTCCTAATGCTGGACAAAAGACTCCCTAAATTCTGTTTGAAATCCACCAGAACCACCATTAAACAATAACAATGTTTTTAACAAGTTCAGCGTTTAAAAAAAAAATGGACGAGGAAAGATAATAATGTGTGCAAACATTTTGTCAATTTATTCACCAAGTCTATGTAAATTAAGTTATACATCAAATCAACCTTTAATAATAAAATTCTAACGTACACTAGTCCAGTGAGACAAGAAAAAAATCTTATAAAAACCCATACCTACTTGACATTTCACTAAGCAACTGAAAAACCTCCTTATATAGTTGACCATAATAATTTGATACACAGAAGCCTTTAAAGTGACATTTACGAAAGCACAGTTCATTAAAGGTTCCGTATTTCCATAATGTACTCATAATGACGGGACAGACAACAAACTGACATTATTTTGATTAGATTAGATTAATCGAGATTCACATTGATTGATCGAATGAAAGGTGGTGGGGTGACATTTTGTTATTAGGAGTTTAGAATATTTCTTAACTTACAATAACTTGGCGTAAGACAGGCACAAAAAGCTTGAGAGTGTACCTAATTTGTAAATTGTAGTACACACTAAGTAGGTAGTCACTAAAAGAGATAAGTAACCAGGGTCGTCGGATATAGTTGAAGTTTAGTAAGAAACTGATGGATGTTTTCGAATGACAGTTAATTTGATAGATGAACTGTTTGTTTTTTATTCATTTTATTTTAATCGAAAACATATATCGGTGTCTTACTAAACTTCAACAATATCCGATGACCGTGGTTACTTATCTCCTTGTGTGACCGTACTTTATACAGCTTGTATCAGAAATAGGGATAATAGATAATTCAGATGGGACTAACATCGTAATCGCGAATAAACAATCAGCTCTCCCAAACATTTGGCTCTAGTAGGTATTGAGGTTTTGTATGGGACATACAATACATAGAGAAAGATTTTTAGTTTCATGGTCTGTAACCACACCCTTAAAATATGACCACGCATTTTTTATACAAGTATAAAGTACCTACATAACGTGCACTATATACTATTTGATGCTTTACAGTATATGGTGTATTTCTTGCTATTTTACAATAAATAATAAAGTTTTTATACAAACATACAGTCAGACCGTTGAGATAATACGTTCCTGACACCTGTCAGTGGGACAATTCTAGTAGCTAATAAAGATCAAATTCGTTTGTACCAAACTGACAGGTGTAAAGAACGGATTCTTTCGTCGATCACACTGTAGTTTTTGTTTATCTTAAGGGGACTTTTACATACGGATCTACTTGGACTAGGAAATTGGCTGTTTCCTACATTTTGACAATTTATATGAACGCAAATGAAAATATGGGATAGCTGATTTTTTTTTTTCGTTATTCTGCTTTATTCCCATAGTAAAACTTATTCATAGTGATGAGTACACTGACCACTTAAAGATAGGGTACACAAAAATTAAAAGTGTTTATCTCTTCTATTACATGCTTTGACTTTAATTTGCCTCACAGAATCAGTGACACCATAGGCAACAATCCCCCAAAACTTTACTTTACCTCTCACACCACTTGATCTTTGACCCTCATGACCGAAAACACAGCAAGAATAATAGTCGGTCTGTAACAAGTTACAACATGGCACAACAATGCAGATCTTAGAGTAGCTTCGTGAGATCTGCCGCTAGATGCATGTGTGTACGTCCCACGCTTGTTTTGGATGTCAGCAGAGTTCCAGATACATAGGTATTGTAGTGAGTCATGGTTCAGGAAGTGAATGGATATTGTGATGATGTCTTAATTAGTTCTATGTGCTGGAATATGAAGTGGTAAAGCTACAAAAAATGTATAGTCTGGTATCGTTAGGAGTTTTTAAACAATAATTTATGATGTGTTATACATACAGTATCAGTCCATTAAAGCTCCGCCGCGTGTTCAAAAGTATCGATTTTGTTGCCCACAAACCACTGCTCCCTTATCGGTGTAAGAAAACATTGTGTAGAACCAAAAATTCGTAGACATCTACCAATCCGCACTGGACCCACGTGGTGGATTACGGCCCACTCCCTCTCACAGAGAGGAGGCCTGTGTCCCAGAAATGTGAACATTATAGGCTAATTATTAGAATAGAATACTCTTTATTATGTACACTATATGTATTCATTACAGACATAAGTATAGAAATTTTAGAAAGGGCGACACAATGTTTGGTCTTGTTGCTGAGAGACTATTATTGCCCATTTTCTTTGAAGTCCATTGCTTCAATCATGTTCTTTTTCTTAGCGTGTGCATAGCATTCTGTATGAAAGTGAGGCTTTCATACAGAATGCAGTAAACAGGAGTAGACTTCAATCACCAAACTGAATAACTTATTTATTACTGATCTTTCTTCTGTGATACCTTTACCACCTTACTTTTTCGCAACTTTTAATGTCACCTACCGGAAATGAGAAGATTATTCGATTCGTAAAGAGCTCGTAACGGTTATAAATAATTTTGACATTGATATCAGACAAAATATGAGAACATTAAAATAAATGGCTGATTTCTTGAGTTATTTCAATTAAAATACTAATCGAGTTCCCATACGTTAATAATTAGCAATTATTAATTTCATCAATCAATTGAGTAGATCTATAAATAAATTGATTTATTAAGAGTAGGATGCCCAAGGCATCTAAGAATTATAATTAAGTATTAATTTACTAATTTTATTAAAGGTGCTTATAAGACGAGTACATCAGTGGTGGCCCAGTGGTAACAGCCGCGACTTAGAAGTTGTAGGTCGTAGGTTCGAACCCATACACGCGCTTTATTTTGTGTAAATTATTTCATCACCACTGCTCTCAATACGGTGAAGGAAAACATCGTGAGGAAACCGGCATGTCCAAGAACTAAAAATTCGAAGACATGTGACATCTACCATCCCGCAATGGGCACGCTTGGTGGATTACAGCCCACTCCCTCTCGAAGAGAGTGGGCCTGTACCCCAGCGGTGGGAACATTGTAGGCTGATTATGTAGTAGATATTTAAAACAATAAGTGAAACACCTGTAATATATCTATCACTAGAAATGTAGGTTGTACATTACTACTATTCCTGTTACCTCCTCTAGATTCGGATTGCGGCGGAATTGCTATAGATTTAGAAACCTTTTCGTTGCTTGTTTAGAACAGCGGTGTCCCAGTGGTAATGGCCGCGACTTACGAGTTGTAGATCGTAAGTTCAAACCAGTTCAAATCCAGACAGGGGCTTTAATTTGTTTGAATGATTTCATGACCAAAACTTCTCTAAACTTCTTCTCTAAACGGTGAAGTAAAACATCATGAGGAAACTAAAAATTCTAGAACCAAAAATTCTAATCATTTACCAACCCGCACTGGGCCCACGTTATTCTGATGTATTGCCACAGAGTGCTTCTGACACTCAGGGCATAGACAAGTAATGAGGTTACGTCTAGCGCGGATTAAAAATAAATAATATTTATTTTATTGCTAATATTTTACATAATATTATATCTATTTTATTATTTATTTATTACTGTGATTGCCCGTGACATCACAGCGGGCCCTATCAGAATACCAGCGCTGCGACATTTATTTTTTAAATGTCGTAGCATCATGCTGAGATAGGAGCCTTTTGGCCTCGTGTAGGACTTTCTGTTTCATTTTTTTCCTTTTGTTACTTTTTTTATATAATTTGTTTTATTTTTATTTTTAACTGTGTTTAGTTTAGTTTATGATCCTGTACGAGTCGCAATAAATACTTTTTCTTTCTTTCTTTCTTTGATGGATCACTGATCACTCCCTCTCACCGAGAGGAGGCCTGTGTCTCAGCAGTGGGAACATTATAGACTGATTATGCTATGCGTGTTCGCCATATCAATTAAGACTAATAATAGATATCCCAATAGATCCTGTTTATTTGCATAAATGATGTTGATAGCGAAAAAAAATAAATCAAGTTTTCAATCAGGCTTTAAGACTAGGTGTGATTAAATTTCAATGTTCAATGAGTAACATAATATGAATCAAATTATTCTGATTATGCAGGAGTGCTAAAAGTCAAGCAAATGAATCAGGTTCCGTGGTTAAGCTCGTCCTTTCACAGCACTCCTTTATGCGAAGATAATTAAATCACCTGCATTTTGTAACAAATAGCTAGAGCACCTACCTGGTGCTCTAGCTAGCTCTAGCTAGCAATAAGCAATATTTCGTAGTTGCCTTTTACAACATCCAAAAGGGCAGGCCTAAGCACTCGGTAGACAGCGGAGTGTTTTTTTTTTCTGCTAATCTATATCCGGATATGAAATGCATATGGCCGGATCTAAAGATCCACCTAAAACAATTTTTTAACATCACAAAAGTAAAGATTTTTTCTCTTTCTGCCAAACTAACTCTTGTATTTTTACCCTTCTTCATTGTGGAGATATATTCATGTATGACGTCTGATGTGATGACTATCTGAAATGTATAAACAGCAACCTTATTTCTATTTTTTTCCTTCCTTAGAAAAAACATTGCCCACACTAGGAATTTCTCCTTTATCGTGGATGCGTTTACAAACATTTAAACTCACATACACAAACAGCCAGACCCGGAACAACTACTTGTAGGCCATACAAATATTTGTCTCGTGCGGGAATCCTACCCGCGACCCACTGTGCCAACTAATTAAACTGATAAACTATTTATATCTTTCTTCCATGATTTATTAATACCTTTCGGGGACATGATTCAACATAAATTCTTATGCATAGAAAGTGTTCTATATAATTATAAAATTACAATTTATATAGTCCAATTCTTGAGGTAGGCTATATAGGCTATTTAACATCACGCTAGGACCCTTTGGAAACGAGCAAAAAAAAAAAAAAAATGAAAGAAAGCTAAGCAAAAACGAAGTTGGAGCGCGGGCAGGCGATGTGCTGTAACGAGGTTGGTTGGGGAACAAGAAGGTTCCCGCGAACGAACTCGCGGTCAGAAACTAGTATTACAATAATTTCATCAGTGTATGTGAGTAGAGACTAGGGCATTAATTATCTTTGGACGCTAAACCTGAAGGCCAATTCTCGTAATTTAAAACTTTCAAAATCTAGTCGCGCAGTGTCATCTCGGCGACAAGCAAATGTCAAAAACTTGTCAAAATGTAGGGAAATTAGAAGTAGGTATTTTTGACGGATTGAGACTGAGATCAGACTGTGAATGTTCTTAAAATTACGAGAATTGCCCCTTTGACTGTAATGTTTTCGCCGAAATGGAAGAAAATATTGTTCGTATGTTCTGTGAGATGGGTGTATACATTTTGTCTAATTATCTTTAACTAATGTATTTGGCTGATAATCGTTTTATGTTAAATAAATTGTATTTTGTATTTGTTGTGTAAATCGTGTGTGGTATTTTTGTAATAAAAATATGTTAAAAAAACATCATTATTCACCAAATCAATATGAAAATTAATATCACAGTGTAATATTTCATTTATTGTGGCAATGATTGGCTATAATCCCATTTTCCGCGGAGCTTTTACTTACGCTACCTTGATAAAAATGAGTGGATTGATTTTTACCCGACTATACCACGATGCTTATAAGGAAGTTGGTGTTATTTAGTTTTCTTCATTTACAGCTATTTTTATGAGAGGAATAAGAAATGCTATAATGTATAAAAATATGTATACTTGTAGTTTCTATCCAGAGACCAAATAATTTACTCCATATATTCGTGTACGACGGAACTAAAAGGTTTTTGACAAGATTTCAGCCACTCACTCATGGTACGAATCAAAGTATGCATTCAACTAAACTCCTATGAGCAACTATTAGTATAACGTGAGGATAGACAACGCCATCTAACGAGCGTATAGCGAACTATCAGATCTACAATCTATGCGAATCGACACGGCAACAACATTCCTATATTATTCAGAGCATAGATTTAAACTCGGTAAAGGTTTCCTTTACAGTTTCTAGAGGGCGCTGCGTTGCAGTCTGTTAGGTAAGTAAATTTTTCAGTTCAGTTTGAGCTTAGGTGTTTCTTTACTTAACTTCTTCGCCTAGGTTATTGCATTATTGTTTTTTAAGTTTTTGTGTTGTCTATCGCCGTACGGCGTGATGCGGTCGTCGTGCGGTGACTCGTTATCTTTACTTTGCGTTTGAAACCTAAAGACTCGTTTACACTAGAAGCAAATTAATTATGTTAGTTAAGTTTTGTGTTAAATTAGTTATTTTATGACCCTTTATTTTATTGCTTTTTTAATTAGTAATAACGTTTGTGTACTTTTTTTTTTTAATATGTTTTGGTAGTGAGTTATATAATAAAATATGTGCAAAAAAAGGAGCTACGTCTGCCAACAAACTGCTTTGCAGTTTGGCAGAGGTAATAATATATCTGGTTAAAATTATTTATGTGAATAAACACTTTTTCATTTCATTCATAGCTTTTGAAATGAATATGAACATTCATGATTTTTGGTAAGCCACGTCTTCATTCATTCTCCTCCCCTCATCCCTATTTATTTGGGGTCAGCGCAATATGTCTTTTCTTCCATACTTCTCTATAAGTTGCGATCTCGGCAGCCACACCCTTTCTAACCATATACACACAGTCCATCCATCGTTTGGTAGGCCACGTATTGTGATAAAACATCACGGCTTTATTTCCTAAAGTGGTAGGCGGAAATGTACAACCCACTCATATTATAGTTCTCCCTTTAATATTTAATCCTTTGTCAGGACATAATAGGCACAACTACTGACGATGGGCTATATTTTCTTAGAATTTCCAACTGAAAAATCTCAATAACACTAACTGAACCAGGGATGGAACCCAGAACTCCTTAGGTTGCCCAACTTTTAAGTCATTTCTTCAGGTAACTTTCAAATAATTTTCCTCCTTATAGAGAAAAGAAATACATCCTATCTATATGCCAAACAAATTCACATGATATTGAATCTTATGTAACGACCCGTGATAACAAGTTACACAATGCCTGTCATCACTTGAGTACAGGCGGGTCATTGTCATAAATCATTGTGCTAATGACCTGTCACCATTTCAATTTTCATCGGTCGATCGATGCTTTGGACAAATGATTCTACTCGTTGATTTATTGACAACTATTAATAAAAGTTTATTTGTCTAGAGGAGGTAACAGGAATAGTAGTAATGTACAACCTACATTTCTAGTGATAGATATTATTATATATTATAGGTGATTTTTTTTTTTTCAGGATGGGAATTCATCAAATGACTCCTTTCGCTCTGGGTGGAGCGGAGGGAGCGTCAGACTCTTACTGACTAAAACCCACCCGTGTTCCTTCCTTAGCCCTTTATGTTCCAGGGCAGCGGTAACCCTTTCGGACGATCCCGCTACCCTGGCAGGCTTCGGCCCTATCGGGCCCCGTCACTCGTGCTGACATCTCTTTGAGGCGCGCGTGAAACACATACGCGCCGTCCGGCACGGGCCTGGTCCTGATCGGACGGTGAGTTACCCATTACTCACCGCCCGCAGGCCCGCGCCTACGGTGGCCGGGAGTCGTCACGCGGATCCCGACGCCCGGAGCGTCTCCCGCGGCGGCTGAGGCGTGAGGATCTCTCCCTCATCCACCCCGCCACCTCCTTCGCTAGCATGACTGCTTCGCAGAAGGAGGTGACTGCCTCCCACTCCCTCTCGCCCCGGACCCGGATTATAGGTGTTTCACTTATTGTTTTAAATATCTATTACATAATCATCCTATAATGTTCCCACTGCTGGGACACAGGCCTCCTCTCTTCGTAAGGGAGTGCTATGATCTCCCACGCGAGCCCAATGCGGGTTGGTAGATGTCACATGTCTTCGAGTTGTTGGTTCTAGGACATGCTGGTTTCCTCACGATGTTTTCCTTCACCGATTTGAGAGCAGTGGTGATGAAATTATTTACACAAAGTAAAGCGTCTGTCTGGGTTCGAACCCACGACTCGTAAGACGGGGACGTTGCTACTAGGCCACTACTGCTCTCATTAAGTACTATGCTAGACTTAATTAGAATAATTTGCAACTTGATTAAAAAATGGTAATAGATGTCCTTCAATTCATATGTTCCTGTGTCCGAACTTCCTTTTTGAAAATCGAAGCGAAAGTTTGTGATGATAGATTGATGAACGGATGTTTGTTACTCTTTCACGCAAAAACTACTCAACAGATTTGGATGAAATTTTCCATAAAGATAGTTTAAAATCAGAATTAACACATAGAATACTTTTAATCCTGATATTCTTACGGGATCGAAACTTACGCGGGTAAAACAGCGGGGCGCTGCTAGTTACATGTGTAATGTCATGCAAGCTTCAAATGTTAGAACAAGATTTCGTAAAACACAGAGACATACCTATCATAAAGATGATCATTTGCAGAATATTTATAAGTGGCTCTATTGCTGTTAAAATCTAGTTCTTTGGTTACCATAGTCAACCCAATAGTTTTTCCAGTATCATAATTATAATTCATTGTATCGTTTTTTCTTGTGGTTGCTCCTTGCAGAGAAAAAACCATGGTATGGCATGCAACTAGCAATTCATCAGCATAACGTTATGATCTTCGACCTTATAATCCCTTATCCCTTATAATTACTTACTATCCACACACAAATCATCAGTAACAACTTCATCAACCAATTATATAATTGTTGATTAACTTTCTGTGCAAGCGCCAATCAAAACGATTCTGATAACATTCGACATTGATGATCGGTGGATCGATGCGATCTAGATCGACGCGTGATCCACCGTCGTGATCTACGGACACGTCTCCGGTTGCGACTGCGCACCGCATTCCGAGCTTATCGATGTGATACAAGGTGTTCCGAAAATGTCATTGGAAATCTTGTATAGTACCTGCGCGATTATGTGCGTAAGTAAGTGGCATTAAGTCCTGCTACCAATCTTGATGCACATAATTAAATGTCTTTATGGTTGACGATCATGATAGGAATGAGAGGTGAGATGGAGAGACATCACCATAGTCATACCGTAGTCTTGTTCACCAAGCTCCTTAAAATAAATAAAAAAATGCATTGGAGTTCTGAAACCTTATCCTAAACAACATTCAGTAGACGGACTATTACGATGCATGGATGAAGAGTTTTTTTTTTTTACGATTCGAATATGAGTTGAAAGTGGCAGTATGGTGGGTAGAATCACCCCCTTGACGGATGCAGGTCACTAAAGGCCGGCGCCCACTGGCGGCACGGCACGGCAAGGAATTTTTATACCCCTACTAGAAAATATAACTTAAATGTATGAGAATAAAATTGAAATTTCAATGATGATGCCAAAGGACGTCGCGATATGCCTACGGGTACCGCGGCATTATTGCTGCCGATGAAATTTCCATTTTATTGTCATACTTTTAAGTTATATTTTCTAGTAGTCGCATAAAAATCCCTTGCCGTGCCGTGCCGCCAGTGGGCGCCGGCCCTAAATTTCCCCGTGTATTCGAGTGATGATTGGCAATGTTACTACTTATACACTCTGACATCCAACCGTTCTTGATGACTGGCTAATCATTATATTACATAGATATCCGGAGATATGCCTTCATTGCGGAATAGTAAGGAGTCCTAGTGCCGCCGCTAATCTCCCACCCAAATACTTACAACATTAACAAATACTGTACTTACGACACACACTTAAAATTTGAACACTCATACTAAGAAGAAAGCAGCTACACTAAGTCAATTTCTAACAGCACACATGCATAGAATGGGCGGGGCATTCACTTGTAAACATTTGCTATTCAATGCACACGCATGCAATTAGGGAGTCGAAAGCGATGGTCGATAATTTTTGTCGATATTTAATTATAGCACATTCTTGTATTATAATAACTTCATTTAATTTTCTTTAAATAATTTCTTTTTTTTTATATAAATACCTATCCAAAAATATAGTTTATTTTTATTAAAATAAAATGGGAATAGTTTTTTAATATTGTATTACCGGTTAAATTGAACGGTTATTTAACGCATTTGTAAAGAAACAAAATGTTAAACCCTCAGTATTATAGACAAAGATTTGACAAAATAGCGACGGACCGCGAATTTTCTAATTCAAATTTAGAACTTTGGCGTCTGCTCGGCCTTATGATTGACATGAATTGAGTGCTTGTGATTTAGTGATCAATACAAGAATATTGCGCAAAATATTTTTTTTATTTTCAAAAATATTTATTTTTATATTTTTTTTTTCAACGATGTAATATTAATTTGAGTTTTTACATTTCACGAGTAACTGTAAGTATTGAAATAACAATGTCTTAATTTGGTTCAAACAACATTAAATTAATAACTAATTTAACTCTTTTACTTGTAATACGAGAATATCCATTGAGTTCTGTAAACAAATATTCAGCTGCAATAATACGCATATCGATAAAATCAGTCGCACGCACTCGATTGCACCTCTCTAAATTCAAAACGTTCGTTGCGTTCGGGAAGATTCGGGCTAGTTCGGGCTAGTTCGTGTCGCTCCGGACGAAAGTTAATAAAACATTTAAAAATTGATTTAAAATATAAAACACTGACTTAATTGGTTACTTACCGGTGGTAGGACACACCATTTGTTTTCAGGTTGATGGTATTTGATCTATTTTTACATATAATTACTGCACAACTCGGCATTTTGACTTTTTACGCATCAATAGTACACTGTACGGAGTTGCAAAGCGACTGAATGAAGCGTACAGCCGCCGTTCGAACATGAGAACAATTTTATAATATTGAGGCGCCACGTGCCACGCCCCCAAGGCATATCCCGTGATATCCGTGTTATATTACTATAGGACTATTTTTACAAAAAAAAAACCAAACAAGTGCGAGTCAGACTCGCACACAAACGTTCCGTACCACAAGGCAAAAAGCACCGAATATTACACGTTTCTTGTGAGCCAACGGGACCCTTACTAGGCCTCCGCTGACAGTCAAACGGACGGACGGAGAGCAGAGGTTTAGTAATAGGGTTCCGTTGGCACCCTTTAGAAACGGAACCCTATAAAGTTGTATGTATTTATAGTATTTTTAACATATATTAATATTATATTGTATGTGTTTATATGGGCCTTGATGCCTGAAATAAATGGATGAATAAATAAATAAAAATAAAGTAACAGTATTTTTTTAGATATTAAATAACACTCTGTAAGACTATCGATCAAAAATGATTCAAAAGCACGCTGAAGCACTCGCCCTCATTTTACTACACCATCTATAAATAACCAACCAAATAATTGATTCCATTCTCACATAGCATCGATAGCACTTAACATCGACCTCATAGGCTATAAACCATAACTTTTACAACTTAAACCACACTTAAATTAAATAGTTCAAGTACGCATAATTTGATCGCTTCATTTTGACGAGCAGTAAATTGAACTACTGTTTGAGGAATATAGTTAATTTATTTAATGATGGCGTGGATTTAAATGTTTTAAATTAGTGTTTATAAATGTTATGACCTCGTTGTAAGTTATACGAGTAATAAGGCGTATTCCTGCAGTCAAAATCTTTTGTCTGGTGATTTTATAAAAAATATCCATATCTAATGATAACGACAGGTAAATTAAATTATGGATCATATGGACGAGTATGTAACGTTTTGCTCTGCCTGGGTAAAACCAAAATATAAGAGGGGCAATTCTCCTAATTTTAAGAACTTTCACAGTCTGATCTCAGTCTCAATCTGTCGAAAATACCTCTAATTTACCTACATTTTTGATAAGTATTTGACATTGATTATCGCTGAGATGAGATTGCGACTAGATTTTGAACGTTTCTAATTACGAGAATTGGCCTACTGACCTGTTGAGGTAAGTGCCTGTAAATGGCTTGATTGTAATAAGTAGTAGTTAAACTATTTACAGGCACTTTTGAGGGGAAACACAAGCAAGCAGCAAATCATGGCAAGTGATCAAAAAGTGGGACATTTCTACAAAGGAAGCAATATACTCCATTCATAGTTAGTTCATCATTGTTATGTCACTGCACGAAAATCCGAATCCGATATTATGATAAGAAATTTAAGACTTCGTCCGCATGAAATTTCGGTCACCGACCCATTGCGTCGCATCGCATGGCCCTTCCGCGCTACTACTACATTTTCGCATAGCTTTCTTTCTGACTAATTTTGGTATTACTGGACGGTCGTAGTATGTTAATACCTTCCCAAGAATTATGCTATCAAAATACAAAAAAGATTTTTTCAAATCAATCAATCAATCTTTTGACGACACGGTTGGCGCAGTGGCTGAGCGATCAACTGCTGCGCTGCGTGTCACGGGTTCGATTCCCGCACGGAACAAACATTGCCTACAGGTAGTTGTTCCGGGTCTGGTTGTTTGTGTATGTGAGTTTAATTGTTTATGAACGCACCCACGATGCAGGAGTAATTCCTAGTAGGGGACAAAGATATAAAAAAAGATATTACAATATAGTCTCCGACTGGTAGTTCTAGAGATTAGCGCATTAAAACATAAAAAACAAACTCTTCGGATTTATTATTATATATTACATAGTATACTCGTTGTATTAAGCATAATGAACTGTGTGCAGAGTAATGCACGTATTTTTGCACAGTCACCTTTTACTCTTCAAAGTCACCATTACCAAATAACACAACTAAAGCCTACTCACGAAAAATATTTCTAAGTGATACAAATGAGCCATCTTGTCAAGTACCTACTTCAGTATAACGCAAGTCAAAATACTTAAAGCTCTATAAATTGACATTGCTTATGTATTACAACATTATACGGATTAACTGATTACGTGGGTTAACGGTGTGTCGCCTCATGGATCGGTAATTTCTACCCAATTAACTTGAGAGTTAGCAATTCGGATGGTCATTATTATTTGATAGACAGGTGACCTGAAAGCCAAGTCCCCTAATTAAAAACGTTCAAAATCTAGTCGCAATCTCTTCTCAGCGACAATCAATGTCAAAAACTTTTAGGGATGGAAAAAAAATGTAGGGATTTTAGAGCTATTTTTGACAGATTGACACTAAGATCAGACTGTGACCGTTCTAAAAATTACAAGAATTGCCCCTCTGGTCAAGGTCGGGAGTATCGCGTATCTGTTCACAATTTTTTGCCAGTTTACAATCTGCGAATTTGACGAGGATGCAAAACAACACCTTGTATATAGGTGTTGTTTTGCATCCTCGTCAAATTCAAGGAGGTAAGTATGCTACTGATTCTCGACACGAAACAATAATAAAATAAGAAGGTTTTTTTTTTTCAAATTTTCGGAAATCGGCTGGTGTGGGACACGCATTTTAAAACGCGGCATGTGTAAGACCGCACTGTAACTGCCTTTTTACACAGACATAAAAACGCGGCCGCTTATACGATACCATAACGCGATTCTGTTCTTTGAAAGTGGTGTATTCTGAAATACTGTCAAACTTAAATAACTAAGAAAACAAGTATGTATTCATTATTTACCAGGGATCGTAATTTTATTTGATTATCATTTTGATTGTCTTTCATAACAGCCTCCTGAAATTTGACGAGGATGCAAAACAACAGCTTGTATTATAAAATAATAATGATAATGATGAATTATCCGGGGACATGATAAACGGTCGGAAACAGTATATTGCGGAAATCTAAGGAGGTTTTTATCCAAGCCGGTTGTAATAAAAAAAATGGCGCAAGCAATCTATCAATCAATCAAATCAATCAAAACTCATTTATTCAAATTAGGCTGAGAATCAGCACTTTTCGAACGACAAAATTACAAAAGACAGTCCCCCAAAAACGCCCGCCCTTCACCACTTCCTAGTGCTATCGCTGGGAAGAAGAAGCGGCGCAACAAACTCCCCAGCAGCACAGCTGTCTGTTCAGTTAGAAAATACTTGATTGTATACAATACTAGGTGTTAAGTAATTAATATTACAAGGCACAGAACATAAAATTAAATTATTTGCCCTGTGTCAGCTAGCCACGCCACTAAACTAACAAATATAATAAAAACTATACGTACGCAAACTAAAAAAATAATTAATTAAAATTAAAATGTAAATAAAAACTTACTACCTAAATAAAAGCTTCGAGGCATAAAGCGCGTGACAGCTTACATATTTATGCATTGCTGGGTTGCGTCAAATATTGCGTACTTATATAATTAGGTAAGTACGTAGGTACATCCTTAACTAATATGTCTTTAAGCTGGCTTTATACCTGTTCAACAGAAGGTTTTATACTTCTACCAGCCTTTGGCTCAAAAATATAGGAATTTACCCTTTAAATAGTGACCGTGACATTAGATGCCGGAAGGACAAGCTTATATCTAAAGAAAACCTCACACAGTTTGCTTTAGCCCCCGAAACAACTTGACGTGTTGATGATTGACATCTGATCGAAGAACATCGTATCTTGCGATCAAAATAAGATGTTCCTCGATCAGACATATAGGTGCACTTTTAAATATTGATCAGTCTACAAAGTTCCCACTACTGAGAAACAGGCCTCCTCTCCGTGAGAGGGAATGACCCGTAATCCACCACGCGGGCCCAGTGCGGGTTGCTAGATGTCACATATCTTCAAATTTTTGGTTCGAGGACATGCTCGTTTCTTCACGGTGTTTTTAAAAAATATGCTTCTGTGATTATTAATTGAGGCCATGAGAGCCACAGTAGCCTAACTGAAAAAAATTAAACTAATTTTTAGGCCACTGTGGCGCTATGACTTTTACAGTTTAGAGCAGAGAGCCACAGTGGCCTAACTGAAAAAAATTGAACTAATTTTTAGGCCACTGTGGCGCTATGACTTTTACAGCTTAGAGCAGAGAGCCACAGTGGCCTAACTGAAAAAAATTGAACTAATTTTTAGGCCACTGTGGCTCTATGACTTTTACAGTTTAGAGCAGTTTTTTCAAATAAAGTCAGTATTGAAAAAATGACAGTTAGGCCACTGTGGCTCTCATGGCCTCAATTATGACACAGCCAAATTCTTTTATCGGGACGATAATCGCTTGATTATCGTCCCGATAAAAGAATTTGGCTATAATAATTAAAAGTTCACCAGACAACGCCTTAAGGCTTCTTAAGGCGTTGTCTGGCGAACTTTAAATTATTCAAAATGTCTTCCTACACGCCTACTTAGAGCATAATTCACAGACCGCTCTTTGACATTACTTGCTATGTTAAGCATAATCAGCCTATATTTTTCCCAATGCTGGAACACAGGCCTCCTGAGAGAGGGAGTGGGCCATAATCCACCACGCGGGCCTAGTGCGGGCTGGTGGATGTGGCATGACCTTGGTTTTTTTTGGTTTTAGTACATGCCCGTTTCCTCACAATGTTTACCTTCACAGCCGCAGTGGTGATGAAATTAAATACACAAAATAAAGTGCCTGTCTGGGTTTGAACCACACAACCTACAACTCATAAGTGAGGTCCGATACCACTGGGCCATCACTCTCCCTACTAAGTTAAGCGTCTCATATGAATATGAACATTATTCGTATAGCATTGATGTTCATATTCGAATATAACGCTTGTTAACATTCACGTATACGAAAAATAAACATCGGTCTTATAAGAATAAGGTTTATATTCGTATTGAACGCTTATTTTACTTTCAAAGTGCGATCTGTGAATCCAGTCCCTAGACGTGACAAGACTATTGATTCATAGTTACAAAATATCTGAAAATAATAGAAAGAACTATGTTTGTTATGACCACATGCTACAGGTAACGAGTCTCAAGCCGGGTTTACATTAATGTGTTGTGTCGCCTTCTGACGCAGTTTTAACCAATCAAAACTCGTTGTGATTTGACGTAGGCCTGAACAGATACGTTTGATTGGTGTATTCCGCGTCACGACACAACACAACACATTAATGTGCCGGTGGCTTCAGTATTCAGCAGGTGTTTTAATTAGCTGGCATGCTATATTATTCGTATATGTATGTTCTAAGTTGTGAGTAATATAATATTATTTTTTACTAGCTGCCCTGCGGTTTCACCCGCATAAGTTTCGATCCTGTGTAGATATCGGGATAAAAAGTATCCTATGTGTTAATCCTGGTTATAAACCATCTGGTGCCAAATTTTATAAACAATCCATTCAGTAGTTTTTGCGTTAAAGAGTAACAAACATCCATCCATCCATTTATAATATTATTGCATCTGAGCAATTATCTGGGTTTTGTTAAATAATCAGCCATTTTGTATAGAACGATTGATAATTTTTTTGCAATTACGATGTTGGTCCCATGGAGAAAGTTTTTCAGTTGGATGGTCTGTACAAGACCTTTCTGATGCATGCTGTAAATAAAATAAAATAAACAACTTCTTTATTCTGTTCAGTTATAATTATAATAGCAGTTTGACCGGGTTACGATGGTGTACAGAATTCTTGTTAGAACGTTCGCATGATAGACACCTTTATCATATTTTCCATTATTTTTTGTAGTAGATGTCAAAATAAAATATGTGGTGATTTTGTGTGGCTTACGTACCTAAAGGCAGTAGAGCTGTATTATCCATTTCACTTCTGATTACATTCTGTAATCAGATTTTCAACTAAAAATTGTACAGTGCTATTTGCACAGTATAATTTTACCAGACTACTGCGAGGCCAAAACGAAAGGGTTGACATGTAATCTGTATGATTTACGCCTAGTAATGTAATGACGTGTGACTGAAAACTGAAACTGAAAAGGAATCGATATCGATACCTTTTCAGTTCCAATTTTTATTGTACCACAAGTTTTTGATTTTCTTTTTTTTATTAAATATCCGCCGCGCAGCGTCGCCTATGACTTGTACCAACCCAAAGTTCAAAGTTGATCCGTGAATACCCTACAATTAACAGGTTGTTCTAATCTCACTAACATTTGGCAACTTCAATAATATCACTTGATGTGCTTACCATATATTATTTTTACTCTTACCATGGATGCAATAGGTTAAGCGGTTACAGACAGTTACGGCAACCATGATGGTTTATGTAATTGGCCAAGGTTGTCAAAGATGAGGGAAAAGTTAATTAGCTAACCTGTGATTGATGAATAGAATCATCTTTTATTAAGTTTTATTAAAGTTTTGTTGTACGGACAGCAACGGATGATATTTTAAAGGTACCTACACTAAAATATTAATTTTATTACAGAGGTTAAAAATATATACACTGGATAAACTTTTTAAACTTAATTAACTAACAAAACATTATAATAAAATTGAAATAATTATAATAACCTAACCTAACCAAACTAAAACTATTAACTAACTATGAATTCATTCTATTCAGGCATTTTTGGTAGTAAAAACCACAGAACAGATAAAAGAGGTTTTATCCCGGTAAAATCCATGTTAAAAACCCTTCCCAGAAAACCTTTACTGTATTTTTTTTATTATACATTTCATTTTGCATTTTTGCTCATTACAAGTGGCCCCAAAATGTAATTAAGGGCTGATCGTTCCAACGCCAGATAATTTTATCGGAGGAACAATTTTGAATTTTTGACAGTTCTTCTATACAAAATCTATCAGACGTCAATTTTATTCCACGAATAAAAATTAACGGTCGATTGAAAAATCAGCCCTATGTACATTAAATTCAATAATTTCTTAGCCGGTAATTCGATAATTGGACAAGAATTGAGAGTGAAATTTCAATTACGCGTCACGTTTAGCCATATTTCGTTACACGAGAGAGAACAAAGAACTCTATGTGTCGCTCACACTAAATCTGTCTTATTCTTAATTTTCACATTTATGAAGTGAAACTTCTTAAAAAATTAAGCTACACGCTCAATTTTTGGACAATTACTAAAGACTACGTTCACCAACCCATCCGAAAATATTATATCCAGATTTTTTTCGGATGGGTTGGTGAACGAAGTCTTCATATATAACTAGTTCATGCCGTGAACGTTTGATATGTGCCATCGACCTTATACTTATCACTCAGCAATGCCTTTCTTAAGAAGCACCTTCAATCATCAAGCGAGATCATACAAATACCACAGTCTACAAAATATCATTTAATTCCAAGGTTTAATAAAGTTTTCAACGTATAGAACGTGTCGTTCCGGACCAACCTTAGAACGGCATGTGCTCTATATCCTATCTAAAGATCATCTACATAATGCACAAACCAAAAACAACTCTCTTGTAGTAGCTACAAAATCTATTTTCCCTTTTCCTTCCATAGCCTCATCACCCACATCGCACAATCTCAAAGTAATTTAAAGTTTAAGTTAAGGAAGTTATGGTTCAGTTTTGAACGATATAATGTCTGGTAAGAGGGTTTACCGTGCGCAGTAATTGTTTAACTGCAAAACGTGAGCTTTTTGCCACCGAAGTTGTAATATACGATTGTGCGGTGACATTTTTGATCGTAGGAAAGCATATCAAGGTAGCGTTTCTATGAGAGGTGGTTGTTCATTTTCTTTAAAGCATTGATGCCACCGCGGTCACCGGTGTCCGCCAACAACAGATTTTCTATTGTGTCTGTTGTCTGGCAGTCAACGTGTTAACCCGTATGGCTGACCTGTCTGATCGAAAACACAATGGCCATAGCCATAAGTGCGTCATAACTGCGTAATACACTAACAGTGGCAGTGCCTCGGAAAGCACGTTAAGCCGTTGGTCCCGGCTGTCATTCGTGGATCTTTGGCAGTCGTTACGGGTAGTCACAAGCCCGAAAGTCTGACAACCAGTCTTACCAAGGGGTATCGTATTACCCAGTAACTGGGTTGTGGAGGTCAGATAGGCAGTCGCTCCATGTAAAATACTGGTATTCAGCTGCATCCGGTTAGACTGGAAGCCGACCCCAACATAGTTGGGAAAAAGGCTAGACAGATGATGATGATGACTAACAGTGGCTTTCATTTTGACAGTACAAAAACATTAATTGCGTTATTTACATAGTTAAGCAGATTTTTTCGAATATATGACTTTTAACCAGCTGGCCAATTCTCGTAATTTAAAACGATCAAAATCTAGTCGCAGTCTCACCACGGCGACAAACAAATGTCAAAATGTAGGGAAATTAGAAGTATTTTTTGACAGATTGAGACTGAGATCGGACTGTGAACGTTCTTAAAATTACGAGAATTGCCCCTCTGGTATTAATTCAAGTGTCTTCTAGTGTTAGTGAAACCGTATATTAGAGTCAGAACGGAGTGATCTATTTTCTTCAAAAAAAAATCCTCAAGGTAACTACTAATATTCCTGTAGTATTTAGCAAGACTAATTGTGTTTATTTAATTAAAAGTTATTGATAGGAACTTTAATTGAAAGTGAACCTGCCATGCTGTATTATACCAGACAATACTTGTAGCCCTAAATAATGTTTCAACACTCTTCGTTTCACGTTTGCAGCTCAGCCCACGCGTATAGCAAGCGTGAAGATTATTATGATAATAACGAAATACCTTAGCCAACAATATACCTACTAAATGATCCATCTTATTTATTTAACTTATGTCACCTTTCACATATCACGGCGGTTGCAAATTCGGCTCTCCATGCGTCTGTCAAGAATATATTACTCACTGGGATCAATGGTTTTGGAATATTCAATTAGATGTGACTAAATGTTATACCGATGCTCACGCAGGAGGCTGTGTACAGGCTGAGAGTTGCACAGAAAACCTTGGAGCGTTCCCTGCTTGGTATCAGGCAAAAGGAGACAAACGCCAAACGCCGAACAAAAAACAAACGCCAAACGTCGAGATACGGAAACGTACGACAATCTTCGATATCGGAACGTGTATTATGGAACTCAAATGGCAAGTCGCAGTGATGACAGGGGGAATAAGGCTGTGACAGAGTGGTGTTCAAGGACTAGAAGACGAGATGTCGATTGTCCGGCGACGAGATGGGCAGACGACATTGTTGCCATCGCGGGCAAAACTTGGATGAGGCTGGCACACCAGCGTCGAGTTTGGCACAAGAAAAGATAGGCCTATATCTAATCAATGATGTATTTGACGACAACCAGCCATTTTGGCTCCACACGAATCTAAATATAGGCTTATGCTGGAGAGAGTACAAAACAAGTTTGTGAGGTACTACAAGTACCTTGCGCTTGTATGGTGTATACCCATTTTATCCGCTTACGTACCCAACTTTATTTATTTTGCGTCTGTCTGTCAAGACCCTTTTTCTCAAGAACGCATAAAGGTATCGAGCTGGAATTTATGTCAAATACGTAAGTCTACTGACCCTTAGATCTGTGAAAAAATCAAACTTCTAAACCAACGCAATCAAAAGATACAGCCGTTTATGCCGCAAATTTCCGCAAATTTTCGACACTCGCAAGGGAATCAAAACCTACAGGGTACTTCCCGTGAACTCAGAATCTTGAAATTTGGTACGAAGCAACGTCGTATTACACACATAAAGGAAAAATTGCGAAAACCGTAAATTTGTAGTTACATACCTACAAATTTGTACGGAAACCTCGATGCGCGAGTCCGACTCGCACTTGACCGGTTTTTTTTATAGGGGACGAATAATATCAGTAGCATGTACTGAATTGACTGTTTGCGAGTCGATGGCAACCTGCATAATAGACAAAGAAGTCATGCTATGCTCTTCATTCTACATTATAAAGAGCTTGCCCCTTGTCAAAATGCATCTTCAACGCGTTCACGTACCAAAACAGAGCATGTTCTTTACTCAATTTATTTATCCACCCACTATGCCGATGACCTCATCAAAAAACGCAAACTAAATTAAATAAAACACACAGTTATTTACAAAGAAAACACATGTAATGCGTGCATCAGTCTCAAATGAAGATTGATGCTACCAACTCTATCTGGTCCAAGGCCAAGCATTTATTTGACTTGGAGAACTTCAGAAATAATTGTTTTAACAACAAATTGGTTCAAAGTTGCAAGGTTTGTATAAAAACTTAATGAGATCTCATAAAAAGCATGTACTTTTGTGATTATCTTTCTCAACTTTGATATAAGGAATCAAATAAGTAAGTGAATACTACATTATATAGTCATGATGACTGAACTAGATGAATGACATGTTTCTTAACAGCACAACTGTGCAAATCAAAAGGTTCTTATGCGATCAGGGTTTTGAAATCTATCATTTTCGTAAACCTAAATCCCTAGGTAAGTTCTTTTTATCTACCTAATTAGGTTACCAAATCCTACTAATTATAAACGCGAAAGTTTGTGAGGATGGATGTATGGATGTTTGTTACTCTTTCACGCAAAAACTACAGAAGGGATTTTTAGCTTATACATCAAAATATCACAGGATACTTATTATCCCGATATTCCTATGGGATCGACACTTATACGGGTGAAACCGCGGGGCGCTGCTAGTATTATAAATGCGAAAGTTTGTGAGGATGGATGTATGGATATTTGTTACTCTTTCACGCAAAAACTACAGAACGGATTTTAATGAAATTTTACAGTAATATAGCTTATAAATCAAAATAACACACAGGATACTTTTTATCCCGATATTCCCACGTGATCGACACATATGCGGGTAAAACCGCGGGGCGCTGCTAGTATTATAAATGCGAAAGTTTGTGAGGATGGATGTATGGATATTTGTTACTCTTTCACGCAAAAACTACAGAACGGATTTTAATGAAATTTTACAGTAATATAGCTTATAAATCAAAATAACACACAGGATACTTTTTATCCCGATATTCCCACGTGATCGACACTTATGCGAGTGAAACCGCGGGGCGCTGCTAGTATTCAATATGTATAAGTTGTAGATTTTAACAAATTCTACAGGAGGATTGAGGTTTTAATCTTTACTTCCTTACTATCTATCTATATATATAAAAAATCAATTGCTGTTCGTTAGTCTCGCTAAAACTCGAGAACGGCTGGGCCGATTTAGCTGATTTGGGTTTTGAAATGTTTGTCGTAGTCCAGGGAAGGTTTAAACGGTGAGAAAATATGGAAAAATTGCGAGGAAGATAGTAAAAACAACAATTTCATTTTCCCATATAAACTGTTCTACCTACTTTCTTGTCAAACATTATTTTGACGATCGTTCCTTCGGTACGGTAGACTCGGGTCCAGTCGAATTGAAGCACGTATTAAATTAAGGGTTTTTAATAGTGTAGGAGTAGGTTAGAAGTAGGGTAGGAGTAGGGTCGGAGTAGGGTAAGAGTAGGGTAGGAGTAGGGTAGGAGTAGGGTAGAATTAGGGTAGGAGTAGGGTAGGGGGTAGGACACCACGCGAACGAAGTAGCGCCGGGCAGCTAGAAATAATTTATATGGCAAAACAACGTTTGCCGGGTCAGCTAGTTTATATTAAATCATTATGAAAGAATGAATAAGAAGAAATGGTAAATTTTGATATGAAATCTACAGATACATACAGATCACTCCACTCACCCTGACCTGATGACCCTTATTCCTTTTATGAGCTTATAAAAGTAATCAATCTTGATTTAGCATACTTTATTTAAGACAATGGTGTATCAGCACATAGGCAATAAGTAATCAGGCTACAGTCGGCAACAGAAGTTGCTAAACTTAAGAAAAAATAAATATTTAGACGTCGACGGCAGGTTACTTACAATAGGTACTTTATTGACATTTGGTTTGTGAATCCTAAAATAAAATAATTTACGAACTTTGAAAAACTTGCTAACAAATTTAAAAAAAAATGATCTTATAAGATAATATTTAGGTACTTTTTTTCACACCAAATTAAGAGATTTATAAAATCAGTAAGATCTCTAATAATTTTTTTTGAAAAACATGTTTTTTTTTCTATTTTGGCACATATTTTATATTGTGAACTAACCGATCTCGAATGTACTACTTTTGTACGACTTTCGATGAGTAAAACTCACTTTCGTTGCCAACTGTCCTTCGTCGCGTTACATGTGAAATCTTACGTCACATAATCAAGCATTTATTGTAATGATTGATAGTTTTATTATAATTAGGTACTTGTTAGCAAATTATCGGATCATAATTAATTGTATTCATGATAGATGAACGATCTCGAGAATTTGATGAAAGCAGTTTTAAATGAACGATATGAACTTATTGGCTTCTTAGAAGCAGTCAAAAGACCTGACCTCTGACTTAGACCATTTAATTCCTTCTTCTTCTTCTTTGAGAAGGTAGAACTTCAGGGTAACGCCGCCAATTTATGCAAATCATCTGCCTAGCCTATTCCTAACTATGTTTGCTTGGGCTTCCAGGTTTACCAAATGCAGCGGAATACCAGCTTTTTACAATGACCGACTGCCCGTCTATTCTCTACAACCCAGTTACTGGGAAGTACGAAACCCGTCGGTAAGCTGGTTGCCAGATTTTTGGGCTTCTGACTGTAAAAGATCCACGAAGGTTAGCCGGGACCAACATCTTAACGTCGAGCCACAAGGGGTCTTTTTATGTAAAAATGGTCACCCATCTACGGACTAACCGCAACAAATATAGCTTAACCTGATCGATCAAACCGTGCGACTGTTATTACTTAGCCACAAGCCCCTTGTGTCGGCCTTTATTGTTGCAAAAACTTGCGTATGTTAGTTTAGGCCCTTAACCATTCGCTAGCGACTAAAGAAAATGTTAACTATCTAGGTCATCTTAGTACCTAATTATGTTAACAATATCGTATTCATATCTAATTACGACGGTAAAGTCCTGCGATAAGATTTAATTAATCCAATTATTTGTGGGAGCTTTTGGAAAGCTTCCACAAATTATTTAAACTGCTCTACTTACCTACTTAGGGTCATCATCATCATTTCAGCCGAAAGACGTCCACTGCTGGACATAGGCCTCCCCCAAGCACCTCCACTTCGACCGGTTCTGTGCTTCTCGCATCCAACGGGTTACTGCGGCCTTCACAAGGTCGTCGGTATACTTGGGTAACTTATTGAATATTACCTATAGTTTTGGACACTGACAACTTTTTAAATGTGAGACGTAAAATCATTGCTCTTCGTAATAATATAATAATAGGCACAAGCTTGTCACTTTTTCTTTGAGAAAATAAGTCAAAAAGCCAAAAGTAATTGTCCATTTATTATTTACTAGCTGCGCCCCGCGGTTTCACCCGCATAAGTTTCGATCCCGTAGGAATATCGGGATAAAAAGTACCCTATATGTTAATCCTGGTTATAAACCATTTGTGTGACAAATTTCATCCAAATCGTTCTGTAGTTTTTGCGTGAAAGAGTAACCAACATCCATCCATCCATACAAACTTTCACGTTTATAATATTAGTAGGATTTTTGGGATGCTTCCGCCTAACTTCGTCGTCCGTCCTTCGTCTAATTGTGGTAGTCACATGATTACACAGGTATGTACAAATGTGGTCATTTAATTCAAGCACACCAACTCCTGTCTCACGACCAGAACATGTTATAAGGTAATTATCTATACTATTTTTCTTAATAACTATAATATGGTCATCTTTAATTACATGCATTTTAAATTAATCACAGATTGAGACTACCAATCAATTCTACTTCAGATCGTGGATTCTATTGGTGTGATGTCATGCAATTAACAGTTAAAATTGCATAGTAGATTAATGACGGGTCATATGTTACTTACTTCTTTATCAAAATCAAACTTTTCCAGTGGACTTGTTTACCTTGCAAGCGATACTAATGAATTATACATAAATATTTGCTAATTGAAGTGCCGGAATATGAGTATACATGACAATAATTTAATAGTGAGTCTGTATGTGTGGTGAAAACGCCAACCTACTATTATTGTATAGAATGAAATTCTTCTAAGTGAACAGCTGCTGATCTATTCTGTAAAAATCTCACCGTGAAAACTTAGGTGAAACGAGCTGTCAATATGCTAGGGGCTGGTAAAATGACAGCTCACTTCACCTAAGTTTTCACGGTGAGTTTCTTGCAGAATAGATCGGCTGTGCTGCTGGGGAGTTTGTTGTGCCACTTCTTCCCAGCTAAAGCACTAAGAAGTGGTGAAGGGCGGGCATTTTGGGGACTGTCCCACATGTCATTTTGACGTTCAAAATTTGCTGATTTTCAGCCTAGTTTCAATAAATAACTTTTGATATTGATTTTGGTGCCAACCGTTAGTAGGTTTTACAAAAATTAAATTTTTGGTGAAACACTAGACAAATGTTTAGATTTTCATTCAAAATAACTTAATCTAGGATCAATCCATCCTGATTGATTGAAATGTGGACAGTGTACATCTTTAAGTATATATAAAACTGTAAGTATCTACTGAGTAATCTGTAAAAAACAATCATTTCAATATAATTATGCTTGTTTAGTTAGTGCTAAACAAGTGTGAACAAGACATCAATGTCGTGTTTTTCGAATATCGTAACGAAAAATTAAAAAGAAAGAAATACTCCAAGTTATTATTAATACCTCAAAAACGTTGCATAGTAAAAACACCATCTACAGTTTTTTTTACAAGCAAAACCGCAGGCTTCGTTAGCACAAAAAATATATATTATGACCTGAATGTTACAAGTAATAACATCAATTACACTGATACTAAATCAAATAAAAAAACAAATATTGATGCTAACGGAAGCCTATTAATAAATATAAATTGATGCATATAAATATTTGTATCAAAATGTCAAGTTCACCGTATTGATGTATGTAATTGCGTTCTTTATTGGAGAACGAATCGATTTAAGAGAATGTCTGTGGTCGGCGTTAACTAGAGTGGCGTCGGGCGATATATTACTGTTTTTTTTTCTCAGCTGACTGTGTATAGAATAACTCTAAGGCGGGCTACACTCTTGTAGGCATGATTCGGCATAACAGGGCTGCAAAATAGCGAACAGAGCAGTGAGACTTGAGATTAAACGAGTTGTAGGTTTTAGGTTTGAACCCTGACAGGCGCTTTACTTGATGTAAATTATTTCATCACCACTGCTCTCAAAACGTTGAAGGAAAACGTCGTGAGGAAACCGGGATATCCTAGTACGAAATATTTGAAGACATGTGACATCTACCAACCCGCACTGGGCCCGCATGGTGGATTACGGCCCACTCCCTCTTGCATAGAGGAGGCCTGTGTCCCAGCAGTGGGATCATTATAGGCTAATTATGGGCTGCAAAATCGTATTATATATTTTGTCGCCCAAATGTGCTGAATCATGCCGACCCGAACGAATGTGTAGCGCCCCTAAGAAGTAAAATGCCTTGAACATGATGTGGTGCTAAACGATAATAATAGAACATAAATATATAAAAAAACATTTTTGCAAAAAAAAACAACCGACTTCCAAAAACGACACTACAAAGTGAAAAATAACTTTAATTTCGGAAGTCGGTGTCGTTGGGTTCGCATTTTCATTGTTTGCCACCGACTTCCGAAATTAAAGTTATTTTTCACTTTGTAGTGTCGTTTTTGGAAGTCGGTTGTTTTTTTTTTTTCAAAAAAGTTTTTATTTTTCACTTTTTAGTTGTAATTTTTACCAGTAATTTTGGTTTAAAAACCAAACTACTAAACCGTTTTTGATGAAATTTCTATGGGACCATTTGGGAAGTATACCCTTTCCAACAAAAAAATAATTTTTCAAATCGGTTGGCAAGCGACGGAGTTATGCGCGAACAAACATAAAAAAAAAAAATACAAACGTCGGTTAAAAAGAACTACATAGGTAGTAGGTACCTTCCGGACTTAATATTTTTTTGAGTGAAAATAACTAATCTAGTTCCGTAAGTTTCCCTACCATTCTTAGTTCTACATCGACATCATCAACTATAACGTTTTTCGTTTCAATGCAAAGTTTATGCTCTTTAGCTTAGGCTCTAAGAGCTACAATATAATAATAATAATATCCCTGGACATTTCACACAGCGCCATCTAGTCCCAAGCTAAGCAACCTAATGCTTGTGTTATGGTAATTTTTTTTTAAACTTTTTACACTTATACAGGGTGGCGATTAGGTTATCACATTAAATTGTACAGCAGGTATTACAAGTTGTTATCAGTCCGTTAAAATAATAAAATAAATAATTTTACTAAAATTAAGAAAATGCATTTTTCAAACAAAATAAATGGAGTTATAGTTGGTAAAAAATAAATCATCCTTTATAATATTAGTTTACTGACCTGTAAAAGCGGCAACGCCGCAGCGTCGCGCCGGCGGAGCACGCGCCGTACCTACGCGAGGTACGAGTACGAGTACCTACTTGTGGATGTAGGCACGCGCGCGTGGCGCGTGCGATAGTAATTCAACATTTTCACAACATACGATATTGTTTTATGAAATAATAAAAAATTAACTTTAAAAATCTCCACATAAATGCTCAATTATTACGTATTTTAATTTTTACGTTTTCAAAATGTCCACCGTTCTTCTGTACACACAAATGACATCGTCTTACGATATTATTTCGGACTCTTCAGAGTAGGCTTCGCGGCTAAAATTTTTAAATTGTCGAAGGCCCCAATTATTCGAGATTTTAAATCGTCCATAGTCGTCACTTCAGTAGCGTATACCTCATTCTTTAAATGTCCATTGCCCGAACTCCAAATCATATCGGTGTACTCCGGCGATGCGAAATTGATTCGAGGTATCTTGTTGGAAACAATAACACAATGAAAATAGCTACCTAACAATAATTATTATTTAGGCGTTTGATTTCGCATTAAACTGTCACACACACCACCTTCACTAACCTATCCTATTCCTATTACTAAAATAAAGTTAACACAAAACAATGTCCACAAAATAAAAACAATAACAATACTACGAAGGGCGCGTGCGCCAATCGTCAACTATCCCTCAAGGATTTTGGCGGCGGACTATGTGACTCATTCGTCGCACGCGCCAAAGAAATGCCTACAAGCACACCCCCGCACCCCGTCGCATTTCGCGCATAGAAATTTATACCTTAAGTCGTCAACCGTAAGAATACTTTTGCATATTTTTTTCATACCTCTCATGCGGTCCCTTTTCATCTTTTAATTTTGCGCACAAAAAACGCCCTCAACTATTAGCCGTAAGAAGGCGGTAAGGACATTTTTCGCTTGAATTTTTTACGATTCTTGTAATAATAGTTTGTAAAATGGTAGTTTAGTAGTGCTTGTAGGTAATTCGGAATGGCAACGTTTGAAGTTTTGAACTATCTTCGCCGGCCACGGGTCTTTGACCTACTTTTATTGGTCAGCTGATTATGTTTATGCAATACATGATGTTGTGAAATATTAAAATGAAAAAAAGGGTCCTGCGGCTATAATATTGTTTATTATTAAATTATTTTAATTGAATATGATAAAATACCTAATATAGAGTACGTGGTTTCATTTAATGTGATAACCTAATCGCCACCCTGTATACTTACATTTTTTTTTTTTGTAAATACATACATATTATAGATAGAAAAACACCCAGACTCGGAACAACTACCTGTAGGTCATACAAATATTTGTTCCGTGCGGGAATCGAACCCGCGACACTCTTGCACACTTACACACACACACTTGCTTGGACGTCCGGTGAGTTAAATAGAATAGAATAGAATAGAATATGAGATGTTACAGTAAAAAAAACATTGTTCCTGGTACATTCTACCATTTGGCATGCAAAAACTTATACTTATAAACGATTATACAACTTCAATTTAAAAACATTCACAACAAAGTATCATAATATATAGGTAACAAAAAATAATAATAATAACAATATCAGAATTAAATAAAGTAACAACAATAGCTTTATTTGATCTGTTAGGAAATCTGACACAGAATAATAACACTTTTGTATTAAAAAAGACGAAAGCTGTTTTTTTGATGCTATTTGGAATCTTATTATAAATCACAGGTGCCATGCCTAAGACACTTTTCTTTAATAAAGATGTTTTGTGAGCACCAGTACATAACTTATATTTATATTGAGACCTGATTGATGTACTTCATTTAGTTGTGTCCTCTAAAGTAGGGAATATGTGACTATTACTTTTAACAAATATGGAAAGCTCTAATATGTATAGACAGGGAAAAGTAAGTAATTTATTATTAATGAAAAAAATTTTGCAGCTGTCTGTTACTTTTAATTTAAACATTGCTCTAAGACAGCGTTTTTGGGCTTTAAAAATATCCTCTCGATTACAACAATTGCCCCAAAATATTACACCAAACCTTAAATTCGACACCACTAACCCATGGTAAGCAGACAGTAACGTGTTGATGTTCACCTTTTTGGAAAGGTTATATAGGAGGTACGCTGATGAACCTAATTTTTTGCAAATAGCTTCAGCTTGTGGTTTCCACGTAAGTTGGCTATCAATTATGATTCCTAAAAATTTGGCTATATTTACTTTGTCGACTGTTTGGCCATTATAGGTTAAATTCAAGTTTCCGGGTTGAATACGTTGGTAAAAATGCATGACTTTAGTTTTCTTTATATTTATTAATAAATTATTATGATTAAGCCAGTTAACTATTGTTTTTAAAACATTGTTAGTATCAATTTCGTATTGCTCTTTATTAATACATTTAATTATTGCTGTGCTGTCATCAGCAAACAAAACCATTGGATTAGAAATTTGACGTGGCAGATCGTTTATGTAGAGTAAGAAAAGTAACGGCCCGAGGACGCTCCCTTGTGGTACGCCGAATTTAATGTATTTATAGGAAGAAACATGTTTTATTTCTCTTTTAGACCTCATACAAACTCTGGAAACTTCTGTTACTTGTTTACGACCACTTAAATATGATTTTATTAAATCAAGAGCATTTCCACGTATGCCATATGCGTTTAGTTTTTCCAAGAGCTTTTCGTGATTAACGTAATCGAAGGCTTTTGACATGTCTGTGTATATAGCACATACAGGTGTTTTTGTATCTACATTTTTCATGACTGTGTTTAACAAGTCGAACACAGCCATATTAATATTTTTGTTCTTTCTAAACCCTTTCTGTTCATCACGAAGATTTTAGATTAAAGATTAGTTATTAAACATGATACTAGATATAAGGGAGTTCAGTTTCACGTATTTGAATCTTAATTAAGTCGTGATGTACGAACAGCTACTAAACCACTACCTAATGTAATTTATACATTGAATGCTAAAGCTGTAGATTGATTGATGATAATATGCAATAAATGTGGACTTATTAGTCGATTCAATTAAATATTGGTGTTATAAATGTGTTTAAGAAGGTCACGTTGAAGTTTGACGTAAAATTTCTGAGATGTATGACCAATTTTTTTAATGTTGCATCGGTAGCAGAAAGAAGAGAAACCTTTTTATGTTGGTAGTCATTGTATAATTATTGGATCAGTGGTGACTCAGTAGAAATGGCAGCTTACGAGTTGTTGGTCGTAGATTCGAACCTAGACAAGCGCTTTACTTTGTGTAATATTGTAAATTATTTCATCACCACTGATCTCAAAACGGTGAAGGAAAACATCGTGAGGAAACCGGCATGTCCTAGAACCAAAAAATCGAAGACATATGACATCTACCAACCTGCACTGGGCCCGCGTGGTGGATTACTGTCCACTCCCTCTCACCGAGAGGAGGCCTGTGTCCCAGCATTGGGAACATTATAGTCTGATTATGCTACTGTATAAATGATCCTCTGATTCGTGACACGAGGCATGCAGGACACTACAGGACACTTTTCATTCAAATCAGAATCACTGCTGGACAGGACTGACTCGTTGGTCTAGTGGTCGCAAACGCTACTGCTGATCGTGGGGTCCTGGTTTCGATTCCCAGGTCGGGCATAGTTTTATTGGGTTTTGCTATCAGGAATTCCTCCATAGCAGCCTTTTTTTTTTTTTTTTTTGAGGATGGGAAATCATCGAATGACTCCTCCCGCTCTGGGTGGAGCAGGAGGGAGTGTCAGACTCTTACTGACTAAAACCCACCCGTGTTCCTTCCTTAGCCCTTTATGTTCCAGGGCAGCGGTAACCCTTTCGGACAATCCCGCTACCCTGGCAGGCTACGGCCCTATGGGGCCCCGTCTCTCATGCTGACATCTATTTGAGGCGCGCGTGGAACACAACACGCCGTCCGGCACGGGCCTGGTCCTGATCGGACGGTGAGTTACCCATTACTCACCGCCCGCAGGCCCGCGCCTACGGTGGCCGGGAGTCGTCACGCGGCTCCCGACGCCCGGAGCGTCTCCCGCGGCGGCTGAGGCGTGAGGTGCGTTCCCTCGCCCACCCCGCCACCTCCTTCGCTAGCATGACTGCTTCGCAGAAGGAGGTGACTGCCTCCAACTCCCTCTCGCCCCGGACCATAGCTTGAACCAGGGCCGGACGCGAGAGGTCGCCGCCGCTGCCGATCGCCTATACGAGGACACGGCGGTGCTCTGCCCAAGCAGGGCAGACCTCCACCGTATGCTCCACCGTGTCCTCTGGGCGATCCTGACAGTGGTGACACCCGGGCGTCTCCTCCCGCCTGATTATGTGCAGGAACCTCCCGAAACATCCGTGTCCGGAGAGGACCTGCGTCAGGCGGTAGGTGAGAACGCCGTGACGTCTCTCTAGCCACTCCTCAAAGAGGGGTCTTACCGCCGCTATCGTGGCGTGCCCTTCCATAGCAGCCTGGAGTCTGAATTTGTGTCTGGTTGATGGTAATAGGCTCGCCCCCTTATTACATGGTACTTAAACATAACTGGTGAAATTGGTTTTTCAGATTAGTAAGTAAGCATACAAACCTATGGGTAGCGGGATCGTTCGAAAGGGTTACCGCTGCTGCCCTGGAACATAAAGGGCTAAGGAAGGAACACGGGTGGGTTTTAGTCAGTAAGAGTCTGACACTCCCTTCCGCTCCACCCAGAGCGGGAGGGGTCATTTAATGATTTCCCATCCACAAAAAAAAAAAGCATACAAACCTATTGATCTTGATATGATATAATTAAAAGCATTTTTGGAGATAGTTAATCTTTCAATTCATTGCCAGTTAAATCGTGATAAGAATTGCGAAAACCATTCATCTTCAAATAGATTTAATATCGTTATCGATGTTCAAATATGCTTACAGAAATCTTTCTGACGTTTTTAAATTGACACGATATCTTGTACCATCTTTGTTACAATTCTATTGCATAAGTTGTCCATAGGTCTTCCCAAAAAGGATAGGTACTCTCACTTAAACGAATAAAGGACGCGGACATTCATGACGTAAAGTACAATGCTTTAGAAAAAAGAAAGTACAGACGCCAGCAGGTCAAGCTACCCGAAACTGTCAAATTTTCCCAATCAATCTTGAACCTTAATGCTTTATCGATAAAGTTGAAAATCTATTAAAGAAATTTGACAGATTGTAGTAGCTTGATGTGCTGGCGTCTGTACAAAATTTATAGCAACGTATTTTATAGAGTCGACGTTGCTTTCTATATCATTCAGCATATCATCATTTATATCATTTTTTCTCCTTTAAGGCTCACACAAACGAACAAACACTCAGAATTGGAACAGTTACTGTCAAACTCAAACTATTTATTTCAACTAAACCAATTACAGGCACTTTTGAATTGTCAAGGGTCGGTCAGTCAAAAAGATAAAGCTAGTTGCCCATTCCAAAGCGTAGTAGGTACCTGTGGAGAAGAACGGGCAAGAAACTCCATGGACACTCTTTTAAATCACAATAATATGGTTAAAAAGTATGTGTGAAATGTCCAGGGATATTATTATTATTATATTATTATTGGTTACATCATTCATGTTAAAAATTATGCATGTGAGAACGATCTCTTTGGGACATTCAAAATAATATTTATTCCGTGCCAGAACCCGCAAAGCTTAGGTATATCCTTTCAACATATAACCAACCTCGCTTGCCTTGTTGGTATAGTCATAGTGGTCGCTAGCGCTACTACTGAGAATGAGGCCCTGGGTTTGATTCCCAGGTCGGGCAGAAATGAAAAAACTTTGTTTAGAAAATTCAAAATATTTGTTCCATGCGAGAACTGCGTCCAATAACCGCAACACTGAAATCTATACACCATCTAACCAACCGTGCCGTCATAATGTTTAAATAATAAAACTCATTATAGCCTTAAATAGCATTTAAATCCGTATCCTTAACACAAACATCTATTGCCTAAATAACTGTACATGTACAAGTATATAAGGTACTAAGTGCTTATTGAGTTAAATGTTAGCGAACGCTATTCAGAGGCCCTATTTCTATTTAGCGACATTTTATGAGACCTAATGCATAAACATGAGGCTTGAATATAGGATCCCTGTCATTTGGATTTGAGTTCGAATCCTGGTTGGATCCATGACATGTGTACAAAGATTTCAGGAGTATTTAATAAAGGAGGTCACACGAAACATTAATTTAAAAATTCCTTGCTTTGGCCTACCTGGGACCGGAGTCTGGTTAAAGACTGGCCGACAGACCTGTTCAGGTGGAGATTTATAGACGACTCCGCCTTGGAGTCTAAATGTGGTGCTGTTCCACAAACGATGGGACACTTAATATCGGGTCCTGCATGTCCTGTCAGCTGCACGTTACAGGAACTGACGGACACTGGTGATGACAGCCGAATTCTGGGCTGAGTCCATTTAGATTGCTATCGACACGCTGAGAAGTGAATTTAAAAATTTCGGTTATATTTTTTATAGGGGATGTACTGGCTGTAATAGTAATAATTATGTTAGTATATGGTGATAACGCCGCCTTGTTAACCTTGTTAAGGCCGCAGGAATCCGCTGGAAGCACAGAACCGATTGAAGTGCTGGTGCTTGGGGAGGCTTAATAGTGTCACCATGCTTGCTCAACTCGTTGACGATTTCAGACTTTTACTAACCATAATTCCAGGTTTCCTCATCATGTTTTTGCGGAATTATAATGAAGTTAAATTACGATGTGAAAACAGGATGAAAGGGGTGGAAGATTACAGAAAGTAAGGTAATAGGAAAGGTTGACATACAAGAAAGCTGCCCGATAATCAACAGAGTACCTATATAGTTAAAAAAAATACAGATAAATAGAAATGTACCTACTGGGTAGGTACAAACGTTTAAGTATAGGAGATATATGATATATAGGAGATATAGGATAGGATAGAGATATAGGATATAGAAGTTCAAGGCCAAAACCCCTTATTTACATAAGTGTTATGATCAAAGAATGTTTAAAGACTCACCAATGCTATTATTTCCAAATGCTTCCTCGCAATTATGTTTTTTTTTTCTCTAACTTTAATACAGTGTTAATGTCTTACCAATAAATTATCCAGCGATAACCTTTACCTTTACCAAAGCATAATGACACCATTTACAACAAAATGCTATTGATTATTGAGCTCAGGTACTGTTTAGCTAAAACGTTTAGCTGCAGGTGAAATAGAATGTCTAAAAAATAATCTAGACAGGTCACACACTTATAAGGAGTCCCGTTTACGTTTGAAAATTACATCTCCATTTGTCAAAACATAATTTTTAAGACAACCTCAAGGTAATTTTTAAACGCATAGTGTATCTGTAAGTGATTCTGTTAATAAATAAAATAAATTAATGGTCCTTGCGGATGATACCAAAATCCGAAAACCACACAACGAAAATCGAACCTTAACAAAGCCATATAGAGTTAAATTTTGTTTAAGAGTAGCAGCTTTAAAGAGCTGATCTGTGAATGTAAGACAGAATGTATATCACTCAAAATATTGAGCATAGTAAGCTCAAGTATAAAATACGGCAGATTCACTTTGCAGTCACATTTCACTAGCATCTTCCCTAGAGGACACACAGCAATGAAATTCGTTAGTATTTGTAAATAAATGTAAATGTAAATATTTGTAAATGTTTTAAGCAATTGTAATAGTGCAAACCTTTCTAACAATAGTGCCATCTTTGAGTGAGTGTCAAGAAATCGTTATCAGTGATTTTGAAATTCGTGTTTTTCGGGTGTTCTGTGCAATGGTATCGTTCGAAGTAATTTTTGGTTAATTTTTTTACATGAAGGACGGGAGTGTTTTCTGGCATTGGGGTTTCGTGTGAAATTATAGGCGTTTTAAATTTCGGCGTGACCATCTTTAACTGAATGAATTTCTGAGCAAAATAATGATCCCTAAACTTTTGATCTGTTTTTCAAGAGTGCCTGAAATTAATATTATTATAATCTATGTGCAACGCAGCTTTCGACAGGATGTAAGGCATCCAAAGTTCGATCTAACAATTTAATTTAACTCCATTTTCGACAATATCATAATTTTCAACCTAACTGAGTCTACTGCAAAAATTTTTCGGCGTTAAACTCCAAAAAAAAAACTAAACAGACCTTCCTAACTACAACTACTGTTACTTACAACTTCCTTATTACGTTTTCTGAAACCAAGACAAGTCCATCGAAATCGTTACAAATTCTCCTTTTTGATACTTATTTTTATCATCTATTGAAATTTTATACTAAAAAGGTATTGGCTAGTATTTTTTACACGACTACGCCAATATCATTGTTATTATTACAACTTACCGCTCTATTAGGCATCGATTGCAAACGTTTTCATGTATCTATATTTATGTCATACTTACCAAGTCCCACTTTACTTATTGCTTAACATTCTTGTACGACATCTTTATCAAATTGGTACTTACATCTGTGCCTATTAACGTTACACCTAAGGAAACAATGAGAAATATACTTCAAAAGCTGAATGCTTGTCTAATCCGAAATAGATAGGCAGACAAGCATTAAGCTACTTAACTTCAATCTTAACCTAAACTCAATCTTAATTTGGGTGCACTTATTTTATTCAGAATCTCAGATAATTATTAAGTTTTGGATCATTAAACTGAATGTCCTACATAGTAAAGTGATCATTCCATTGCAACCAAAATTTATTTTAGGATCTTTTTATTACAAATGTAGATAGTTGAGTAAGTGGCAATGGATGTAAATTATTTGAGATTAGGAATTGAAGTACTAAAATCCTAACTTTTAGGATAGGATATCCCATTTACGTACGCATTCAAAGTTAGTTCCTAATGGAAGTACTTCATTCCTTTGCAAATCACATACCAGAGCAACTCGAATATGCATATCACGAATAGATATTTTAACCTGCTCTTCTGCATAGCGTGTCGCTGCCAATCTTAATAGTGTCAGCCTAGAATGCGGCTACGACTTTGACACTTTCAGTAAATCCATCAGCTCCTTCAATATGCAGATACACGCAGGACACGATATTAAGTGTCCCATTGTTTGTGGGACAGCACCACATTTACACTTCAGGGCGGAGTCCTCTGTGAATCTCCACCTGAGCAGGTTTTCCATGCTTCCCCTAGCTACCTTACTAAAATAGTTATGCATAATCAGCCTTTAATATTCTCACTGCTAGGAAAGGCCTTCTCTCTTCGAGAGGGAGTGAGCTATAATCTACCACACGGCCCCAGTGCGGGTAGTTGTCACATGCCTTCAAATTTTTTTGTTCTAGAACATGCCGATTTCCTCACGATATTTTCCTTCACCGTCTTGAGATCTACCGTTAGTTATAGAACATTGAATTTTAGTTTTGGCAAGATCCATTGTTATGTAACCAAGGAATTACATTAAAATAATTGTCAATTAGTTTTCAAAATTGTCTTGTTTCTCAGTGCACATCTAATTTGTTAACCGACCTTCCGTCGTGATTACAGCTGTTGTACTTGTTATTATAAGCCTAGTTTGGCCTTATTCTACAGTTATTGGTCTTACTGCATAATCACTCTAGTCGGAATCGGAGTTATGAAGTCAGAAGGCCAATTCCCATAGTTAAAAACATTCAAATTCTGATCACAATCTCATCTCAGCGACAATCAAAGTCAAAAATGTAGGGAAATTAGAGGTATTTTTGACAGATTGAGACAGATCAGACTGTGAACGTTCTTAAAATTACGAGAATTGCTCCTCCGATGACTGTTCATGTTCATATGATAGATATCAACCATTCACTCCAGATGAACAGACTTCCTAACTGAACAAACAGCTGTGCTGCTTGAGAGTTTGTTCCGCCACTTCTTCTTCCCAGCGATAGCACTAGCAAGTGGTGAAGGGCGAGCGTTTTTGGGGGACTGTCTTTTGTAATTTTGACGTTCGAAAAGTGCTGATTCTTAGCCTAATTTGAATAAATGATTTTGATTTTGAGACGCAGGGGTCATGGCTAAATAATAACGAGTAAGCGATACGATGAATATCGAAGGTTAAGCTACGTTGGCCGCGGTCGGTTCGTGGATGGGTGATCATCCATTACATATGAGACTCCTCCGTGCTTTCACAAGCATGTTCAGCCGTTGATCCCGGCTGTCATTCGTAGATCTTTGACAGTAGTTACGGGTAGTCAGAAGCCCCACAGGCTGATGACCAGTCGTACCAAGGAATATCGTGATACCCAGCGACTGGGTTGTGGAGTCAGACAGGCAGTTGCTCCACGTGTAATACTGGTATTCAGCTGCATCTGGTTAGACTAAAAGCCGATCCCAATTTACTTAGTAAGAGGCTAGGCAGATAGATCACCCCAGATGCAGTCGTTTGGACTCCAGAACTGAAACTGTAAACATTACATGATCATTCATTGACGACACGGTTGGCGCAGTGGTTAAGCGATTGATTGCTGCGCTGCGTGTCGCGGGTTCGATTCCCGCACGGAACAAATATTTGTATGACCTACATGTATTTGTTCCGAGTCTGGGTGTTTTTCTATCTATAATATGTATGTATTTACAAAAAAAAAAAATGTATATAAGTAGTTTATCAGCTATCTTGTTACCATAACACAAGCATTAGGTTGCTTAGCTTGGGACTAGATGGCGCTGTGTGAAATGTCCAGGGATATTATTATATTATTATTATTCTGTTCTAAAAGCTCTGGCACTGTTATAATATTGTGACGTAATGACAGACTTACATGATCTAACATCTGATGACCTGTCTGGGTCAAAAGTTTCAACTCGATGTTATATCAAAACTCACCATGTTACAATGTATTATATTAATGACATTACATGTCAGTAACATTAAACATTGTAAAATGATGGGATTGGCAATTTAGTAGTTTATATTTTTGCTATACAGGTTGTCAGGGAAATCGACGCGCAAACAAAAACCATGAATTCAGCATATAATTCTAGATCGGTAGCGTAGAAATTTTAGTCGGTTATCAAAAAAAAAAACCTGCTGTTTCATATAAAAGTGCATTATTTACGCGGTCAAAATGTATGGCAGAATTATTTATTATTTTAATAACGACAAAAATGGTCAACTCAATGTTTAGAATCATATACTCAATCCATGGTGAGGTTGTGCGTCAATTTTCCTGAAATTCCTTTCAGTGAACCTTGTTTGTAAGCTGGGGTGCTGCTTACAAACAAGGTTCACTGAAAGGAATTTCATACACACACATACATCCATCACAACACATATTCACATCAACAACACATACACAAGATATAACATAAACACATGTAACATATGGAACATATATTTACACTGCTAATGTCATTTTGGTTTGAAGCAAGGTTTACATTATGAAACTATTGTCGTGAAACAGCAGCTGGACTGTTCTGTTTCGGGCTATTGTGTTTTGAGCTATAGCTAACTAACACCCGGTTTTGCTAAAGCTGATAAATTCAACTGACCATCTCATACTAACTGCTCAGATTAGTTGGCTGAAAAAATTGTTATTATTTCTCTATACCTATATATGAGACCGTGTTAGTCAATTTTATCAGCTTTTCAAAAACCGGTTGTTAGTTAGCTTTAGCTCGAAACACAACAGTGAAGCTACTGTTTCATGACACTTGTTTCATAATGTAAACCCCGCTTAAGACAGCAAGTGCTTTATGGATAATTTTCGAGTCTGTTCAAAAATACCTTAAAAAAAAGAAGATTTCTATATAGTTTTTTCAAAAAACCCTCATCTCATTTCGAGTTCGTCACATTAATCAATGACAAAGAAGTTCCAAACCAGAGACCACAAATTCTTTTCAGCCCTAATTTCCATAAAATGTCAAAACATCCCAAACTTCCTCATCAAAGCTTTTAACTTCACAACCGCACTTGTGAGTACCAGCAACCACCACAATATTGCTGGTGTGACAGTAATGTCAGCGGCAACGTTATGACATCTGTGAAATAACCGCAGGCAACGCCGCGTGACGGAAGACTAATGGCGCCCGAAAATTGAGTAATCGAAAAATTTAGATTTGGTTAGTTTATTTGAAAAGTGGTGCCCTAATGATAACAACCGCAACTTACGAATTATAGGTTCAAACCCAGCCAGGCACTTTGCGTAAAAAATTTCATCGCCACTGCTCCTAAAAGGGTGGAGGAAAACAACGTGAGGACACTAGCATCTCCTAGAACCAAACATTTTAAGATATAATAAAGCCTACACGTGACATCTACTAAACTAACCCGCACTATGCTCGCGTGGTAGATTATGACCCACTCCCTCCCACAGAGAGGAGGCCTGTGTCCTAGCAGAAGGAACATCATACGCTGATTATGCTTCGAGAAGCATAGGTGGCAAAGGATATTAGATCAAAAGGACCGATTTTTCCATCGCCAGGTAACTTTTATTCCAGGAATAAAATTGTCATTTGAGAGTTTTTGTATCAAATAATTGTCAAAATATAGAATAGAATACTCTTTATAGAACACCACCACACCCAAAAAAAAAAATATATCTAAATTATTCCTCGAATAAAGTTATCAGATGATTGAAAAATTAGCCCTAAGTCACAAAAGTAGCGGGATCGTCCGAAAGGGTTACCGTTGCCCTGGAACATAAAGGGCTAAGGAAGGAACACGGGTGGGTTTTAGTCAGTAAGAGTCTGACACTCCCTCCGCTCCACCCAGAGCGGGAGGGGATTTCCCATCCTCAAAAAAAAAAGGGACACCGGCAAGGATATTTCTAACCTCAGAAACAACCGTTTCTTCAGTTCTCGTCACTTCAGTCTATAACAAGAGCTGTTGCTTAACTTTGTGATTTTGTTTTTACAATATGATTACTCAGTGCTCATCGTTTTAGTTCCTATTTAGCAATTCATCGAAAGTCTTTAACAATTTATTAATTTTATGTGGAGAAGGACTCCTCATAAAATTATTTCCATTAAGAAGCAAGTTAAAAAACTTTTGAAAATTAATTTTCAACATGGCACCTCAAATCAAAATGGCGACAGTATGGTAAACGTGTCCCTTACATACACAAAGGTACATCCAATTATCCACAATTCAAGATTTAGAAGCCGCTAAAACAAAAATACCATATCTAAATTATTCTATCCCGTGTTCGAATACTTAAACCATTTTTAGGGTTCCGTAGCCAAATGGCAACGGAACCCTTATGGATTCGTCATGTCTGTCTGTCTGTCTGTCTGTCTGTCTGTCTGTCTGTCTGTCTGTCTGTCTTTCTGTCCGTCCGTATGTCACAGCCGCTTTTTTCCGAAACTATAAGAGCTATACTGTTGAAACTTGGTAAGTAGATGTATTCTGTGAACCGCATTAAGATTTTCATACAAAAATAGAAAAAAAAACAATAAATTTTGGGGGTCCCCATACTTAGAACTGAAACTCAAAATTTTTTTTTTCATCAAACCCATACGTGTGGGGTATCTATGGATAGGTCTTCAAAAATGATATGGAGGTTTCTAATATCATTTTTTTCTAAACTGAATAGTTTGCGCGAGAGACACTTCCAAAGTGGTAAAATGTGTGTCCCCCCCCCTGTAACTTCTAAAATAAGAGAATGATAAAACTAAAAAAAATATATGATGTACATTACCATATAAACTTCCACCGAAAATTGGTTTGAACGAGATCTAGTGAGTAGTTTTTTTTTAATACGTCATAAATCGTAACGTAACGGAACCCTTCATGGGCGAGTCCGACTCGCACTTGGCCGGTTTTATTATTTCTTGTACTGTTTCGTTTCGGAGTTATGTAAGTAATAAAACCGAAAAACGAGTGAAAATAACACTGAAAAGGATAACACATTTACATAGCCCCTAACACCATAGTAGTAGTAGAAGTAGAGTATATATCACCAGAATAACCGACGCCAATTATACAGTTTCATTAATTTTGACATTTCGTCTGTCTAGACTGGAACGAATTATTTAAAAGACGTTTTTTGACTAAAACAATAAAAATTTTAGAAAACACGGAAGTCTGATTTTTTAGATTTAATTGCAGTTATTAAAGATATTTAGTGACGCTGGCACAATAGTCGACATCGACTCAGTTGCAAAATAAGAAAAAAAAAAAACAAGATATTTCGTAACTTGAAAATATAAATGTCAATTTCGAATTGAGAGATAAACCATCAACAATCTATTTTATGTTATAAGGTACAACTACATTATCCTCATACATGAGATTGATATAATTTTATTAGAAACATGCCTTTCCTATAATAAGTTTTGATATTATGTGTACAATTTTAATTAGGATATTTGCCAGTATTAGTAATATATTCGTCGAGTTGGTTGATTAGTTTGCAAATCTAACTGGGTCAAAGTTCTAAACTGTTTAATGCCTAGTTTATTATGCTGGCTCTTTGCTGGCTGTATTCAATCCTTTCCCTGCGAGATGCTTGTATGTACCTACATAGTTACACAATATTAGAACTTAAGTAAATGTACTAGTTGGGATGACCTTATATTTTATTGGTTTTTCCAGAATCAATTAGTTAATTCTCACTTTTCTGAAAGATCAATTGCTTATTAATTTATAGATGTATTTGGTTAAAATCTCTTGAAAAATCATCAAATTTTAAAATTTATACTGAGGATAGTTTTCAATTCTTCCATGGTCTCGTAATAGTTTTATGTAATCGATTTTTTTATATTCGTTTCTTTTTAAAAACAAAATCTTTCTAATGCAGAAAGCGCTGCCAGAAGCCTCACAGCAGAAGATAAATAATTAATTGAGTCTTTATTATCATTTTGACAGCTGCACAACATTCATTGCGTTATTTATGTTGTTGAACCGACCAATTTTTCGAACATATGAAGCGATGGATTAGCAATATCCTTCGAAATCATTCAGACTGTGACTGTGAAAGTGGTACGCAATCAGGTCGCAGGATCCAAAAAAAAATATTTTGCCTTTCCTCCAAAATTTTTATCCTACTTTATCCTGGGGAATACCTTCCCTAAAGCCAGCATACCAACTTTCCCAATACGTCCTTAGAAGGCTTCCATATTGTTTTGATCGTGACCGGAGTTCCATGGGGTCACATTCAGAACCTTACCCTTTCCCATCGCCGCGTTACCTTCACCTCAATCAGATGCACTCATTTAAGTTTGCCGTAAAACTTTGTTACTTTGGGCTTTATCTGTTACTTTGGGACCAGGATCTGCAAGTTTCGTTTATGGATCATAAAATAGACAGTAACTATTACGTAAAATACTCCGTAAAGTTCAACAAAGTTTAGTTTTGAAGAGTTTTGTATCAATATATGGGTAGGATTAAAATAGTACCATTGCACTTACACGTGTCTACCTAATATTTTTGTGATGTTGCCACACAAGTATTTCGCACAAACTCCTTTTATATAATCACTGATAACGATACTGCGTTCTATAATAAGTGGGAACAAGGCAAGGCTCCTCCCTTTGATAAAGATCATTGGTACCAGTGGATCTACAACTTCTACGACACGCCTCCAAACAATTCCACTTCGCTAATGCTCCTAATTTTCAATTCCAGTTCATCGTATTAGCCCTGGTATCGGCAGCGTCATCCGCTCGCCTGGACAACTCCATCTACCTTCCTCCCAACGCCGGATCTTCAAGTGGAGTCAACGCTGGACTCCAAGCACCTTTAGGAGGCCACGACCATGCAGATTACAACGCTGGAGGTCAGGGAAGGCAGTCTCCGGGCAGCCAAGCCGAGATCTTGCAGTATGAAAATGAGATTAATGAGCAGGGATACCATTATGCTTATGAGACCAGTGATGGAACCAAGGCCCAACAGCAAGGTGGGTGTTGATTTTCATATTATTTTCTTGGGATTTTATTCCCTGGTAGTTAGGTAGGTACAGTCTAATGCTACAACTGCATGCAATGATAACATTTTGACATGGACAGCACCTTTATGTCGTTGCAGTAAGGGTGGTTTTCGTAGTGACAGAATTTTGAAGACTTTCAAAGAAACTTCGAAAATTCGCAAAGATTTGATATTTAGCTCAATAAAGGAATCGCAGTAGCCTTATTTGCTTACAAGTGAAAAAATTCCAGCAGATTTGGAATATTACCTACAACATGACTTCTTTAAAGGGTATTTGGAAGGTATTTCATTTCTTTAAAGGGTATTTGGAAGGTATTTCATTTCTTTAAAGGGTTTTTGGAAGGTATATCATTTCTTTAAAGGGTATTTGGAAGGTATTTCATTTCTTTAAAGGGTATTTGGTAGGTATTTCATTTCTTTAAAGGGTATTTGGAAGGTATTTCATTTCTTTAAAGGGTATTTCATGTTCAAGTTTGTTTTTAGTACTCACCACCTTTGAGTTTCTTAAGTTTTGAGTTGAGCTGCATGATTACTGACTGTACTGACTGGACAGGTCCACTCAATATGTGTGGTTCTTTCCTCAAAAGACCATTTCAGACACCAATCGACATGATCTTCATACTTATGATCTGACCAACATTATGTTTGGACTTTAAGCGAGACTGTGACCTCTAAGTTTATTTCGGCCTTTCCTCTCAGAGTAGTCAGATAGGAAACGCCGATCTCATCTAGTTTTTAAAAATATAATTGACGTGTAAAAAGTGTTTGTACAAACCTATTTATAGAAATAATAGTAGATTATTAACCAAGGGGATAAAGCAGTGTCTTCTGTCGCGGGTGACGATTTAAATCGCGAGCGTAACGAAGGACTTAAGGTTCACTCCCGAGCGTAGCGAGGGTGTTAAAAACTTAAATCACGAGCGAAGCGAGGGATTTAAGACGAGTCCTGAGTGTAGCGAGGGATTGAAGTTCACCCAAGACTAAGACAGCTTTATCACCGAGGAAAATACTCTACTTTTCGTACCATTTGCGAAAAAATTAACACAATAATAATATGAGATAAACATTTATTAAAAATATTGACAATTAAAAGTAAAAGTTAACATTCGAAACAGTGGTCCAATTATTGATAGAGAGAGTTACATTTTTGTTTGGTACATTTATTGTTGATGAGTTGATTTGAGTATTTCTCTGTTCTTGCGTCTGAGGAACTTGGCAAATTCCTAGCCTAATATTTTTTTGTCGGAAAAGCAAAGGCATCAAGCTCATACGGCCTCGTCGGTTTTCGTAATTTTATTTAATAATCATGACTGCATAACAAATGCATATTCCTTTTTCAGAAAGATGTATAATACTTTATATACAAACTCAATGGTGTAAACACAGATGTAGTTCAGTATAAATTTCGGTAAGTATTCCAAATTTAAATCACATTCTCCCCCTAGAGGATGAATGAAATTCAGTACAATTTTCTTTCCCTGTTTTTAACAGATTAAAAATGACTATTGTTATGTTCGCTTTTTGTGGCATAGAATGTCACTTTTTTGAGCAAGTGGTATGAAAAATAATTTATTACCCAATCCTTCGGTTGTTGGTAATCTATTGGTAATTATTTTCATGTTTTAATAAAATATAATTTTAGGTGAAGGTCTCAAAAGTACCCTTTTAAGTTCATCCATAAAGTTAATCGCACCAAATAAAATCATATACTCCACTCGTGCTCCGAACATTGAAAACAATAAACTTTAGTTGTACAATGCTATTACTTTAGCCATAACATTTGCGGTAACTAGAATACATGCAATTAGTGTTATATCATTCTTGCATGCTAAATGTTAATAGTCGTTAGTAACTGCCTCCGAAGTATTAGATGTATGTATTGTTTCATCGTGAACTTTGTTTAAATAAATGGCTTGTTGTTACAACAAAACATTATCTTTTTAAATTTCACTTCTCATTATTGCAATATTATAATTGGGATCATACATCTATTTTATCTTGTTCGATGATTTAGACATCGTTGAACTCTGTAGGTAAATAAACTGTAAATAAAATTTCAACTCATCCGGTAACCGGGAAGTGAATGAAATTTATCTTGCAAGATTTGATTACAAACAAACATCGGGACAGGTGAAACTAAATAAAAGCTTCTAAAAAGGTTTTTTTTATGAATTTCGAAGCTTTCCACGTGTTTTGTATGGGAACTGGATAGGAAAAATAATCAATTCAAACGGAAATTAATATACTATCTTTCTATTCTGAAATACTATGTGGCCACGCATAATAGTGAATTTAATGTCGTACCTATAATGGTATTTTCTACCATTTACTTAAAGATCTGTTGTTAAACAAATTTAACAACAGATCTGGAAATGGTGCACAATGGTGGACAATGCAAACATTGTTATACTTATGAAACTTAATAATTTACAACAAAGTTCACAAAGCCCTTTTTTTTGTGTATGGGAAATCATCAAATGACTCATCCCGCTCTGGGTGGAGCAGGAGGGAGTGTCAGACTCTTACTGACTAAAACCCACCCGTGTTCCTTCCTTAGCCCTTTATGTTCCAGGGCAGCGGTAACCCTTTCGGACGATCCCGCTACCCTGGCACAAAGCCCTTAAGCAAGAGTCTCTCACCGAGGGGAGGCCTGTGTCCCAGCAGTGGGAACATTATAGGCTGATTATGTCGTAAAAAAGAGGAACAATTGCACTAAATCAACGGAAACTTAAAAGCTGCGATGCCTTCCTTTTTTCAGCTTTAATTAGGTAACATTATATTTTTTAATTCCAGGCCGCGTGATCCCCGGTGCGCAACCCGAAGAAGGTTCCCTCGCAGTCTCAGGCTCCTACTCCTACATTGGTGATGATGGCCAGACCTACACCGTAACCTACACAGCCGATGAGAACGGCTTCCACGCTGAGGGAGCTCATCTGCCTACCCCCCCTCCTATCCCCGAGGCGATCCTGAAGAGTTTGCAGCTCACGGACACGAGCAGGTCTCAAGGTATGTATTACAAAATCTAAAATATAAACATAACTTTGCTTCTGTTTTTCTCAAAGGGAGCGATTTACAAGTACAAGGCAGAGGTGTACAAGATGCACATATTACGCGAGATGTATTTTGAGTCCTAGGAGAGGTCCTAGGCACACTTGTGCGCTACAGTATTTCCCACGCCGAAGGCTAATCTCCGTTGAGATTGGCCACCGTGATCGAAAAATGGTCTGGAGGACTTTAATAGGGGCGGACAACCCATTGCTATTAATGAGGCACATAGCCAGACTCCGAGATGCTTTTAATGGAAATCCGAATAACACTTTTCCCAACCCGGGTATCGCACTAAAGATCGTCCTCATGATCATTAGTCGCGCTTGCCAATACTAAACCAAAGAGGGGGTGGGATTGGGGATTTATAGTGATTGTGAGAGTCGATAATGTAGCTTAATAGTTATGTAGAAAAAGTGATTTGAAGTTGTTAGAAAATATAGTTATCAATACAGCATATATAGCATATATATATATGTCCAGTAGGTATACCCTTTTTTGACAGATGGAACTAGTGATTGCAGCAACACACAATACATTGATTGATACACGTATGGTATTATAATGTATGTAAGGAGCCATAAATAAGATAAGGCAGTTTATATATTTATTTTATTACGCATTTTAAAGTAAATTTTTACGTAATCTGGAATATGTACGTTCTAAGATAGCTGTCAAAAAACGGTTAACCTAATGTACAGGATATTAGTATAGCATAATTTAGGCTATAGCAGCCTAATATTAAGTTAATGTAATCAATTTATTTTCAGGCGCATACGACAGCAGAAAAAGCAGCTACGACGCAGACGCAGGCTACTAAAACTAACATAAAAAACTTACTAACAAACTTAAACTAAAAAATTAGAGTAACGACTAAGTCGTTGACTGTACAAGCCATAATACAGTCAGGCACATCATTTTAAGAATAAGTTATTATTTAGTCTCTCAGTGGTCTATTGGACGAAGTGGCCAGTACCTGTGTTCTGTAGTCGTTAATGTTATTATTTTGTAATAAAACTCTTTTGTAAATAATGTTGTCTTTTATTTTCTCCTGTGCTGTTTATTGAATATTAAGATAAGTTAATATTTATTTGGCAAAAACAGTACAGTACATTTCCTTAAAGTCTACATTCATAGCTAGGTTACGTTAAGACGCAAAGGAAGCATTTTATTTTACTTATATGATCTTTACACTAGGTCAAGCATGTCTCGTGGAGTCCATTACTATTACATGTTACACATCACTATTAGTAAGCAACTTTCCCTATTTTTTTCCAGATTGATCATTTGTCTATTTATTTATTTATTTTAAATATAACGGCCGAAGCCAATTAAACTATTTAAACATAATAATGTAATTTATTTAACACAGTCATGCATTCTTCTCACAAAAATTCAAACATTCTGACAATACATCTTCCATTCATTCGCAAACATGTCAAGATCTGTGTTTGAGTCCAGCAGAGCGTTAATAGAGGCTAATGTCCGAGGAATAGGTGACTTGGAGTGTGCCATAGTACGGCAAGTTGGAACAGCCAGTAAGCGGTGTTTTCTGCCACGACACTAATTGTCTGCGACAAATAGATTGCAGATTCCATTATGGAGATCAAGAGCATCACTAATCGCTCTAAGGATTTTAGATGCATAGATAGATATTGATTGTTCTTCTTGAATCTTAATGACCACTACAAATGATTATATTTGAACAACTATTGATAATGTTTGAACGCCTGCAAGTTATGTTTCGGCAAGAATAAAAATGCGATAATGCGGTTAATTAATCGTGCAGGCGTTCAGCTGAGTCTTGACAGTTTTTTACTGAAATAATTGCCTTGTTACGTCTTTTCAGTTTTTTTATTCATTCATTTTCACATACATTCATTCATTCAATCAATTCCATAAGTTTTTATTACTCCCTAAAAACACTAAGTATACAGACTTCTAATAATTGTTTTGTACACACGGCTACACATCAAGCTATGCAAAACCAGTATTAGCTGACCGTTCATTGTGAGAAAATATCATACAAAGTGAGGCCACGACAAACTGGTTTTGTATAGCTTGACGTGTAGCCGTGTGTACAATTATCAATGAGTATTCAAGCTTCCAAAAGCAATGTTCTATGTAATTATTTACTTGTCACTAGATGTCGCTAGTAGTACTATATGTAGAAGTAAACGATGTTTCCCAGCCAGTGACCAGCAAACATTACCTAGGTGTTTATTTCGGCTGATTATTATTGAAATTGACATAACTCGGGACCCTGGAGTCTCGGGCCTTTGAAAGGCGTACCAGGGGCCGAAGCCAACTCGCAGAGGCCCTTTAGACAATTTTAAATGAGGAGGAGTCACCAACCGACGATTATCCCTGTATGGTATCCACCATGCAAGTGCACCCAAGGACCACCCCCAGTTTATGCAGGACTATTGCAGAACATGGAAACAAAATATACTGGGCTATGGGTGTGGATGGCTATAGTAGATCGGTTACCTTGAACTATGGAACGTCTATGTCCCCTGCCTGACCAATGATAATAAAATCACAGGGGGTGACTTGCCCACTCAATAATGGGCCCCCGAAAACGTTCGCTAGCACAGTGTCGTAGCAACAAAGGGGCTTATTTATTATTTATGTACACACAGTAAAATACATAGGAATATGACATAATTACAATTTGAGTACAAAGGTATTGCTTATTTCTAATAATAATAAATAGTTTTTAATTAACGTCATTATATTAAATATTATTAATTAAATGCTGTGGTAGGATTTCAATTGCTTTGCGGTTCCACAGGCAAGCATTTTAGGGCCACTGCCTTACTCTAGTCAAACAATAATCTGAGAATAATAATATCAAAGCGACGTCTATTTCAAGTATTCGAGAGGTATTCATCTCAAAGGAGACTAGAGCTTTTGAACACATTCCGTTAACTAGTAACCCAGATTCCGATAATCATCGATCAACAACTACGTAACTCATGATTCATGATCTCACCGAAGGGTATGGTTGACCTTGTAAATAACGGTTATTTAACCATCGGTTAGGAATTCGTCACGAATAATCTAATGGAGCACTGACTGGCTAGAAGTGAAGGAAGCTCTGTGTGGATGTAGTTTGTAACGCGCGACTGTGATTGCTGAGCGACCGTTGCTGCTTTATACGTTTAGTTAGTTGGTTGCTCTCGTTTGATAATGCACACGGTGCACACTCCTACACCCAATATTCTTGTGACTTGCTAAAACAGAGAAACTAGCTTAGTCGATAAAAGTAAAATGACTGTCAGGAACTTAAGATCCTCTGGATATTTTAACGACTTTTCAGCATATCTGAAGTAGTACAGGCAAAATATAACTATATCCTTATCGATTTGGATAACTTTAAAATTATTATTTCTTAGCATGTGCCATGACAAAATATGACTCGCCAGACCGAATTTAGTTTTAAATACCCGCTCACAATTTATGCAATAGAGTTAACCAGCAGATAAAAAACATAGCATTTAAAACTTATCAACCAGCGAATACTACAACTGGTTGCTTCAGACATAAAAAACATACTATCCAAAACTAATCAGCAACTAAACTAAATTAACAACTGGTTGCTTCAAACATTTATGTGATAAAGCCTCGAGCTGTAATTTCGCATTTACACGGTTCGCGAATATAACTCCTCTGATCATGCGTACAGAGATAGACAAACATAATCGTCATTTACTGTATTGTTAACTTTGACTAAGAATTCGCAGTAATTTCTCACTTATCTACAACATTGATTGATAGATTCACATGCGTATAGTCAACCACGTAATTGCTTTCCAAGTTTTGACCTCCCAAAAATTCAAAGTAAAATCATTTATTTTAAGTAGGACATTTAAAGACACTTTTGATCGAAAACATTTACAAGAAATTAGAATTGATTTTAGATGCCTCATCCTCATCAAGCGATAGTTTCGTCGGGCGAAGAATGAGCAACAAACGTCATAAAATATGCTCTTTTACGATGTTTTACAATGTTGTACACATTAATACTAATTCAATGTAAAGACGATGTACTCTTACCTACATTAAAATTACCGTTCTCAATAGATACAAAGTATTAAAAACTAAGCAATTACAGATGCAGTTAATGATGATAACTACATGGTGCTCATATATTTACAAATATTGTAATCGTAGACGATTTTTCCTAACATTTTAACAAATAATACACCTATCAATGTGTGTGCTAAAGTTCTCACACAATAGTATAATCATAGATATGGCATAAGTATAAATAGCATAATTAATCAATCAATGTTCCTACTGTTGAGACACACGCCACCTCTCTGTAAGAGGTAGTGGGCCGTAATCCACCACGTGGGCTCAGTGTGGGTTGATAGATGACACAAGTTTTCGAATTTTTGGTTCTAGAACATGCCGGTTTTCTTCAACATTTCGAGAGCAGTGGTGATAACTAATTTATTTTGTGTAAATTAGTATTTACACAAAACTAAACCGCCTGTCAGGGTTCGAACCTACGACCGATAACTCGCAAGTTGCGGCCGTTTCCACTGCGCCACTACTGCTCTAATTAATGGCACAAAAATAATAATATATGTAATTAAATTAGCAACCAGTTTGATTTTGTCAAGAAACAAAAAAATGAACTACACTAAGTTTATGTTTATTTTTATTACATGCCGAAGACACCTCACTACGATACCTCGCGATCGTAGTTTAGCTCAATACCTCGATGTCACCTCCATGTAAATTTAAATCTCATATAAGTGAACTGTATCTTGTTCTTATGAGAAATAAAGATTCTTCTTTACACCTATGTAAAACACATGCATGCTAAAAGACAAAATTTAAAAAAATTATAAAAATAATTACTATAATATTTTGATCTTGATGCATGAGACTTTTTGGTACCATTTTTGGTCATTGTCCTTTGATAGATTGTAGCAGCTTGGTGTACAGCCGATCGATTCTGCAAAAATCTCACCGTGAAAAGTAAGGTGAAGTGAGCTTAGAGTAAGCTGTCAATAGTGTTAATCCCTAGAATTTGTTGGAATGACAGCTCACTCCACGCTCACTTCACCTAAGATTTCACGGTGAGATGGTTACAGAATCGCACTGCTGGCGTCTGTACCTAGTACCTATTCGTGTGCAGAAGTCATAAAGTGACACAATTCCATAAAATTAATTTATTACTTCACTGACGTAACGATCGCTATTTCGAACAATAATGATTCCCCGTATCCATTATTCTCGTAAAATTATGTCATACTAGCAAATGACATGCCGTTAGGTATCAACGCAAAATTTATTTATAACCTAAGTACTTAACTACTTTAAAATTATTCATTCACATTACCTGCTATAGTTTGACCGAAACTGCTTTACCGCGCCTTAGGAATGCGCGGCGAGGCGGGGGGCGGGGGGCCGTGAGCGATGACGAATGAGCGGCCTGCACTGCCCCCCTGTCTCGCCGCGCACATACCGAAGGCGCGGTAGAGCGGTTTTGGTCAAACTATAGTTAACTTTATAATTTTCGAATTGTCTAAGTATACTTCTAGAAAGTGCATCCATAATCATTGGGCTACTTACAGCTGTCCACTGCTGGACATATACCTCTCCAATAGCACGCCATTCAACTTGCGTACTCACATCCAGCTGTTACCAGTGGTCCTAGAGACCACTGGTAGCTGGTGGTGGTGGGGTTGCTGGTATGTGGATATTGAGTGGCAATCACTTTCTAAGCATTTTGTATTTCCTCAACACGATTGACGATAACTTATCCAATACAAGATGTATTGGATAAGTTATCGTCAATCTTGCCCTCATGGCAATTTCTTTAGAATTGGCGCATAGTATGTGAATCCAGTACATTTTTGACCTTTTCAACATCGTTATCGTTGTCTAGGCCCTCAGAAACCTTGCATAGAACTTCTATAATTTACTAAAAACATAATCAATGGGTATTTTGAAAGTTACCCACTAGGTAAGTACTACTAAATTCATCCTCGAGGATGAATTTAGTAGTACTCGTTTTATACTCGTTGGTAACTAAAAATACCATCTGAAATAATAGTATTCTGTTCAGTATTTCTTATTATAATTCTCCTGTCATAGTTTATTATAAGGTTTTCCCAGAAAAAAGTACAATGATTGACGTATAATTTATGTTGTTGTAAATAAGGGTTAAGGATTTCAAATTACCCTTCCTTAAGGTAAATGAAGCTTGGAATCGTAAAACATCTAGCTGGGGGGCATCCCACACTACGCTTGCCGATACGCGGTCTCCACTCCAGCCCCAGCAGTTTCGACATTCATAGCGGTCGCAAAGTCCCGAATTGACAGGTGAAATGTATGGAGTGACAGGACTTTGCGACCGAATTCGGTCGTAACGCGATCGCTAAGAATGTCGAGACTACTGTCGGTCCTTCGACAAACATGGCCAGCCCACTGCCACTTCAGTTTACTTACTCTGCAAGCTATGTCGGTAACTTCAGTTCTTTTTTGGATAATTTTATTCCTGATTTTATCCTTCAAAGAGACTCCGAGCATAGCTCGCTCTATAGCGCGCTGAGCGACCTTGAATTTATGGACTAGCCTGACCGTCAGTGTCCACGTTTCGGCGCCCTACGTCATGACAGGGAGCACGCACTGGTTGAAAACCTTAGTCTTCAAACACTGTGGGATAGGCGACGAGAAGACTTGACGGAGTTTTCCAAATGCTGCTCAACCCAACTGAACCCTTCGGCTTCTTTCTCAGTTGTGTCTACCGAGCTGGATTATTTGCCCTAGGTAGACATAATCCTTCACAACTTCGAGAAGCGACCCTTCGATGTGAATTGAACTCGGCAAGACGTTCGAATTGTACATGACTTTCGTCTTGTCCAAATTCATGCCGAGGCAAACCCGCCGAGAGGCTCCATTAAGGCCTTTGCAAAATTTGGTCTAGCTGTTCCAGCGTCTCTACCATTATAACGACTGCTATGATTGTGCAGCTAATAATAATATATTAATACCACCTATTATTATCCCTCTGCAAGGCAAAGGTCTCTCACACAGTGCAAGACGGGTTAGCGATTTTAGACCTATTATAACTACCAGTCAAGGTTTCCTCACGATGTTTTCTTTCACCGATGTCAATAGATAATGTCCAAGATAAACTAGGAAAGTAAATATGAATTGAAAAAGTCACATTGCATTGATGTCACCACTAAGCTGTAGTTCGCATTCAGAAGATCAATATAAGTTATTGGGGGATCAACTAAATAATTCCTACGCTGAAATTAGTAGGTTTGCAAAAAACTGCGCATTTTAGTCCAACTTTGCCAAAATATTAATCCAGAGATAAAACAAGTTCCAGGAAATGAATTTATCATTTTCGACCAAAACATTGGTGTTTAAAATAAGTATAATCATAACAGTAGGTATCCAGACAGGAACCCAGGACAAGGCCCTGAAATGATAAGCATGTTTTTAGTGTCCAAAAAAGGGTGCAATGAAAAAATCGTGATTTTTGTTATCTGGGAGTCAACATTCTGAATGCTTACATTTTTCAATATACATACATACACTCACGCCTTCTTCCCATGTGGCATAGGCAGAACGCCTTCTGCTACGATCCTTATATTATAATAATAAAAATAATAATAAATGTATTTTCAGAAAAAACACATTTAAGGTTCACAGAACAATTTTCCAACTAAAAATGAACATTACAGACAAAAGTGTATCGTTGGTGCCTGTACTAATGAATGAAAATCATTGTATTACCTGGAGAAGGTAAGTAAGGATCGTAGAAGATGGTGTTGCTTCGTTACCCTTCATACATCAGCATAGCTATTCACAACCACTCGATACGCTTTCGTACCGCATCGAACATCAATCAATGTTATTGTAGAAGTCCTCGAAACGATGTTCACAAGTCTAAAACTCTAAAATTTGGTCAGTTTAAAAGAAATAGACTACTTTCGACTTTTTTTCACTTTTGTTCCGACAGCTGATTGCTTTTGGTCAAGTTATCAAAATATTTAATTTTAGATATGATAGCATGTCAAATGATTGTGAATAGCCGACTACGCACCTGACCTTTCTAAAAAACATCACTAATAAGGTCAATATAATATTTAGTACAGACGCCAGCAGGTCAAGCTACCCAAAACTGTCAAATTTTCCCAATCAACTTTGAACCTTAATGCTTAAGCGATAAAGTTGAAAATCTATTAAAGAAATTTGACAGATTGTGGTAGCTTGACGTGCTGGCGTTTGTACTCAATTATATAATTTGCTTTTTTTTTAAGAAAACTACTACTCATAACCTTTTGTATCGGTACAAACCATAGAAGTGCTTTACCACCCTAAGGTAAAATATCACTTGCACTTCATAAAATGACAAGGCCTATTTGTCTATGGGACAGTTAGAAAGTTTCAACCATAAAGAAGTTTTAACTTAATGAGATTTTTTTGTCAAAACTGGTAACGGCTACGAGGCTACGAGGTCGAGTATACAAATAAGCCAGCCAGCAAGATGGTAGTGGTCCTGACTAGCCAGTTTATGCCGCATTGCTTGCCCTGCAAGGGGACATTACAGGCTGCATATCTAGTAGTCGGTCGGCTAAATTATAACAGTGACCCGGGTCGATCGCTCAAGTGCAGCTACGCATGCCGAAGTCAGACCTTGGATGGGTGACCGTGCCGTACCTCGGAAAGCACGTTAAGATTTTGTCCCCGGCTTTAATTCGTGGATCTTTGACAGTCGTTACGGGTCTTTAGAAGCCCATTCCTACAAAGGAGTATCGTGTGGGCAGTCGCTCCATATAAACAATTGGTTTTTAGCTGCACTGGTTGGTTAAACTGGAAGCCGGCCCAAAATAGTTGGGAAAAGGCTAGGCAGTTGATGAGTCGGGCACATTATACCTAATCTGAACTTGCGATATATTCGCCAAAAATGTAAACAAATATGATTTTATGGAACAATAACTTTAATTCCTACAAAATAAAGTTCAGTTTACAGTAACTTCAAACATTTTTATAACTTTTTCAATAGTATAGTTAGTATAGTATAGTCACTCTGAAATCAAGTTAATTACCATTGAAATAAAGTTGATATTTGTTTAACTTGAAATAACGTCAATTTGAAACATAAATAAAATTTGAATATAGGTTGGTGTTACGTATATCCGGGCAGGGATAGAACACACACAGTCTATCGTACCCAATAACGTCCATTATATTTCAATATTTTTGTATTTTAATCAGTCCCCTTTCACATTAATGTTTTATGCTAAGTTAATGCTCGTTAAATATAACAAAATTATCTATTTACCTATAATAATTAACTGTGTTTGATATGCAGACATTATTATAGGATATAAAGGCAGGATGAAATATAGGCATTTCTCTTTATGCGCTTCACCTATATTTTCTTTCATATATAAACTGATATTATAAAGAGAAGAGATTTGATTTTTGTATGTCTGTTTGTTACGCTTTCATACTACAGGGAAAAAATAGGCTGGTATTATTATACGGGTTACGAGGGTGGATCGAGTGCCAACGCGCAACCAAATAATAACAATACAGAAAGAAAGAAAGAAAATACATTTATTTGCGGCAAACATGACGCATAAAAAGAAACATAAACACAAAAAAATAATAACAAGTTGGGGGTAATGCTTAAGGTCTTAGACGAGACAGAGCCCCAGTGCTGGTTTCCAGCCGAAGCCGGCGTTGAAGTGACGACGTCAACCAGTGCAGCCTACGATTAGACATAAATAAAAACAACAATCAAAATATGAAATAAAATAAACCAGTGCAGGATACGGATACCAATTCATAGCATCTGAACAAGTAAAAGTAACGTTGTTTAAAGCGTCTTATTTATTGTCAGAGCTTTTATATACGGAGAATCTGTGGATCAGACACACCAAAAGATCGCTGGACGTCCTGCGCATTCAGTATGACAACATCTTCAGGATGATGTTGGGGTTGCCTCGCTTCCGTAGTGCGTGAATGTTTGCGTTGTATCATACTGATGGCTTTCATGCCGTCATTCGTAAGAAAACTGTATCCCTGATCTGCAGAATGCGTGGCAGCTGCAACGGAATTCTGAAGACTGTAGCAGATATGATCTCTTCTCCGATATGGATATCCTTTATTAAGCGGGTAATTTGAATGTATTTTAATTTTAATGTATTTTAATTTTATCTTACTTTATTTTTTATTTGAATGGTTTTTGATTTTGGTGTTAATTTATTTTATTTTTAATACTGATTCTAATGTTAATTTATTTCTGATGTTAATTTAAATGTTATTTTTATTTCTGATTTAATTAGAATTGTATGGATCAAGGTATCTGAAATAAATGAATTTTTAATTGATTAGACACAAATAAAAACGACAATCAAAAAATACGTAGCAGTGGTCAAATTGATTAAAATCAAGTTACACTAAACACTGGACACTAAGGGCACTACATTAAGGCTATTTTTCCAACGCCAGATAATTTTATAATTTTGAATTTTTGACAGTTCTTCCATACAAAACCTGTCAGACGTCAATTTTATTCCACTAATAAAAAAATATCAGTCGATTGAAAAATCAGCCCTATAAGAAGAAAAGTACAGGCTAACCTGACGTATAAATTTAACCTGTCTTATGTCTATTCAAGCTTGCATAATGCATCAATCAACTCAGCCACTCGGAGTCCACTGCTGGACATAGGCCTCTCCCAGGCTGCGCCATAACACCCTGTCCTCCGCCTTCCGCATCCAGTCCGTCCCAGCAACCTTCTTTAGGTCGTCGGTCCATCTAGCTAGGGGGTGGCGTCCCACACTACGCTTGCCGATACGCGGTCTCCACTCCAGGACTCGTCTGCTCCACCGGCCATCGGTCCTTCGACAAACATGGCCAGCTCACTGCCACTTCAGTTTGCTTTCTCTGTGCGGTATGTCGGTTCATTATAGGTTGATTATGCATAATGCACTGCTGGGGCACAGGCCTCCTTTTGGTTAGAGGGAGTGGGCCGTAATCCACCACGCAGGCCCAGTGCGGGTTGGTAGGGGTTGGTGGTGAAGGGCGGGCGTTTTTGGGGGACTGTCTTTTGTAATTTTGACGTTCGAAAAGTGCTGATTCTCAGCCTAATTTGAATAAATGACTTTTGATTTTGATTTTGATTTTGTAGATATCACATGCCTTCGAAATTTTGGTTCTAGGACATGCCGGTTTCCTCACAATGTTTTCATTCAAACCTATTAAAATCACTTATCAGATTTGAAGATCACGTTTATATAAAATGATGACAATGCCAGCTCAATGATTCCTTGAACCTCTTAGTCATCAATTCCCTTAACTATTACATCGTCATATACACCGTCATCATCTTCATAAGAAATCTAATTATGAACATTTATTTATTTATTTTATTATTTATGTACACAGTAAAATACATAGGGATATGGCATAATTATAATTTGAGTACAAAGGTACTGCTTATGTCTTGAGAAATTTCTTCCAGCAGACTTGCGAAAGGAGAAGTAAAAAAGAAAATAATGTGTGAGAAAAAGAATATGAATGTGTGAAGTCTAAAACTAAAATATTAAATATGTATAGGTAGTTACATAAATACACCGTTAAATTTTGATCGTTTTAATCCTTAAGAGGGGTCATTGTACTCATCATAATGAACAACTTTTACTACGGGACCAACCCTGAAATCGTGAAAAAAAATAATCAGATCCATAGATTTATGTTCGCATAACTCGACATAAAGTATGGATCAACTAATTTTTTTTTTCACGAGTTTGAGTTGAGAGCTATTTTTTTTAAACTACATACAAGTTTTATACACAAAGTTCCAAGGAGAGAAAATACCATAGTAATATTCATTTGTAAGAATTGCCACCAAACTGTTTCCAAGACACTGTTTCCTATTGTTTTTTGGCGTGGTCTTTTGAAAGGTCAGCTTTTATTTTTAAACGATATATAAAGGGTATTATAATCAGGGGCTGCAGTGTCGACATTCATAGCGATCGCTTTACGACTGAATTCGGTGGCAAAGTCCTGTCACTCCATACATTACACCTGTCAATCCGGGATTTTGCGACTGAATTCAGTCGTAAAGCGATCGCTATGAATGTCGAGACTGCAGCCCCAGCTCTAGATCACGGTAATCATTTTCTGAGTAAAACTTGCGATAAACAATATTGTAAGACTTAATTGTTAGTTTCATGTAGCGGCCGATAATTTACTTAGTAATAATACATAATACTGTTATATGGCCGACATACATGGTACACTGTACAGGTAAACGCAGAAGTTTAATTTCACTGAGCTTTGAAATAAAAACATATAAGTAAAATTGGAAGGCCCAAACGGAGTTGGGGGTATGAACTGGATTATTTGAATAAAGATGGGTCCTTAGCAGCTCTGGACAGACAGAGGTAGAAAGAGAATAGGGAGGTATTTGCCCAGCAGTGGGACATTAATGGCTAATAAAAAAGTAAAATTATCGTGTCCGCGTCTGCAATGCATAGCCTGGTTTTCTATAAAATGAAAAGCTATATAATAATGAAAAGGTGTAGTTTAGACAGTTGCAACCACCTTCTATACTATGTTTCTTTTTCTTGACGTATAAACGGCAAAAAATTAAAATATATTTGGCCCAAAATTCAGCTGCGCGAACTCCGCTCACTGATGCAGGCAATCATCAAGTGCCCAGGTGACAATATAATTTGTTATTTTTAGATTATGGAATAATTTAGTCATTAATTTACTTTTAATCATTCGAAACCAATCCAGGCGCATAAATAAAATAAATTAGGTACTGAAATTCAATAAACTAAATTAGCTCATACACTACCTACTTATCAATTATTAAGCTTCCCCGATATCAGGATAAAGTATAAAAATACTGTAAAGTGGTCCTAGGACTGCGCAACTTATCCATGTTCGTTCATTGGTCTATTAACGATCCGTGGCGATAGGTCATCATCTGCCTAGCCTTTTCCCAACTATGTTGGGGTCGGCTTCCAGTCTAACCGGATGCAGCTGAGTACCAGTATTCTACATGGAGCGACTGCCTACCTGACCTCCACAACCTAGTTACTGGGTAATATGAAACCCCTTGGTAAGGCTGGTTGTCGGACTTTCGGGCTTCTGCCGACCCGTAATGACTGTCAAAGATCCACTAATGACGGCCGGGACCAACGGCTTAACATGCTTTCTGAGGCACGGAGGAGTCTTGGTATGTAAAGATGGTCACCCATGCACGGACCAGCCGCGGCAAGCGTAGCTTAACCTGATCGATCGACCCGTGCGGCTGCTATTTCTTAGCCACAAGCCCCTCGGGCGATAGGTACGCTTAATTGACGTCGCGTGTTGTAAGTTTGTTTATGCTGGTTTTCTCCTTACGAATGAAACCAACATAAACTCAGATGTACATAAATAGTCATTTCTAGTAAAAATATTATTATTAATATTTTCTCCTGTCTGTTTCAAACGGGCCTTTTGAGTTATCTGCCATGTGTAATATGGTTGGCTAGGACATGCTGCAAAGCTTAGTGTAACTTAGGCATTCTGGACAAACGGTTCTCAATATCCACAATGAGGTGTTATGTGCTTTTAATTGTGATCGCCATTTTGGATGGAAGTGTATGTAAATTGGTGAGATTTTTTAATGTTGATTTTTGAGCTTATAATTTTTTTTTATTAATGTTTTTTTTATTATTTTGTTATGTTGTTTTTATTTTGTTATGTTGTTTTTATGTTGTTATTATTTTGTTATTTTGTTTTGTTATTTTGTTTTGTTGTTTTTTTATTGTTTTTAACCGACTTCAAAAAAAGGAGAAGGTTCTCAATTCGGATGTTTATATTTTTTTATGTATGTTTGGGCATAACTCCGTCATATACAGGGTGGCAGGGACATCGACGTGCAAACTGTAACCATGAATTCAGCACATGAGTTTAGACCCCATAGCGTAGAAATTGTTCGTCGGTTATAAAAAAAAAATCTTTTGTTTCATAAAAAGTGCAATACGTACGCGGTCAAAATGTATGGAACAGCAATATATTTTTTTAATAACCGACGAAACATGGGGTCTAAACTCATGTGCTGAATTCATGGTTACAGTTTGCGCGTAGAAAATTTTGTTCCACACAAAAATTTATTCACATTTGATGTCTATCTACATAAAACACAAATCTCCCTTTTAACACCTCCCGGAGACCCAGACACGATCTGTTGGTAAAAAGAATTTGTTTCATACGAGAATCGAACCCGTGATCTGATAATCACATAAAACACAAATTTCCCGTCATTTCAATCTTAAATTCTTATACAATGTTCAAAATAACTGTTGCATTACTTGGCTTTTAAAAAAATCCTCTATGGTTTAATTTTACCATTTACAAGTACCACAATCCTTGTGGTTTGATTGATCATGCTAATTTTATGTGAACCGTTCTTTTAAATCAGGATCAAAATTTCCAAAATTCATGTTCTGTAAGGCTATTGCGTAGTATCGGTCAGTCAGTCACGGAATCACTAAAAATAACATAATACCTAACTTTTATTAAATTGGTGACCTAATTATTACTACAATTTACCTGTTTTGTACTCGTAATACGTAAGTAATTAGGTCACAAAATTTACCTACAAATCTGAATTGAACATCATTAAGGTATTAGGGAAAAATTTCAACACCTATAATGCTATAATCAATAGGTAAGTAAACCAAATCCAATAGCTAATGGCGCAGAATTATCTAAACCTCGATTTACACTGTACATAACTGGTTAGGAAATTACCTATAGTTACTCTGTCATCAACATCGTCTGCTTAGCTTTTTCCCAACTATGTTGGGGTCAGTTTCCAGCCAGCAGGTATATAAAGATCCACGGACCGACCGCGGCAAGCGTAGCTTAACCTGATCGATCGCCCCATGCGGCTGTTATTACTTAGCCACAAGCCTCTCACCGTACCGTATTAGATGTGCACTAAACTCAAACTCAAATCATTTATTTCAATTAAACCATTTACAGGCACTTTTGAATTGTCAAAATTAAATAGTCGGTCAGTTAGTCAGAAAGTTGAAGCTAGTTGCCCATTCCAAAACGTAGATCTCTATGACACTCTTTTAAATCAAGATATTATTACAAAATCCTGGGTACATTATTCTTTTTGCTTCTGTATGTGAGAACAATGTAAAAAAAAAACAAATAAAGAAACAATTTAAAATATAAAATTAAAAATAAATGTTATAAGATGAAAAAAAAATTACAACCAATCATAAAGAGGTAATTAATATTGAAGTATTCAAGAATTAAATCTTGATTGAATAAAATAAACATTAAGTTCGTAATGTCAGAAACACTAAAAAAAAGGGGGCAGCATCTCTTCCAAATATTGAAATTGTGATCAACTAGTGAACCCAAGTGCCTGTGGAGCAGGACCAGCATTAAGCCAAGCATTTTTATCTACGATATACTCATCCAACTTATAATATATTATGCTTGTCTACACAGTGTGCGTTTAATGCATGTTTTAAATTTCTTCTCATTTAGTTGAAGAATATCGAGTGGTATGTACTTTATTATAACATTCTACACAGTAACCCATAACAGAAGTTTTTACTTTAGACAATCTGAAGCGCGGTTGATCTAGTTTGTTCCTATTCCTATTGTTAAAATTATGCCTGTCACTTATCTTACTAAAAAGATGTAGATTTTTTCGAACGTACATATAGTTTTCGTATACACCGTTAAATTTTGATCGTTTTAATCCTTAAAAGGGGTTATTGTATTCATCATTATGAATAAGTTTTAATATAGGACCAACCCTGAAATCGTGAAAAGAAATCAAATGTTATGTTCGCATAATTCGACATAATGTATGGGTCAACTGATTTTTTTTTCCGGTGAATTTTAACGGTATATATATTGAGAAGGGATCGTCATGATGTTATTTTTTTTTTAAACTATCAATTACTCCATGCAGGTCTATTTACGAAAGGAACCTTGGTCCTCAAATTTGCAAATGAATGCAAGCAATAAACTGACCGATTACGTAAGAGGCTTCTTCTGAAAGGTCCCGGGTTCAACGCTTGGCTCGTTAACGGTAATATTTGTTTTACAAGCCACCTACGCGTTCCTGAAAGCCCGTGTCATTAGCAAACCAGTGTTTCTGAGAAATGTTTTATGATGTTTGTTAATATTTTCAAGCTTTTTTACCGTTGTTATGAACAGATTTTTATTGGTGTTTGGTTCTGCTTGCTGATAATATTCTGACATTTTGCATTTTGTGTCCAACAAAATATGTGTTATCGTTCAATAATCGTCAGCACTACACCAGCAGATCCGTTTTTTTTTTACGAGTAGTTTTTACCCGCAGCTTCGCCCGTGTGGATGTCGGGAACTTACTACCGGGATAATGTCCTAACCCAAATCATGACCTATCCGTGTCCATATTTTTATATGCTTAGCTCAATAAATGCTGGGTTTCCCATACCAACTTTCATCCCCTACATAACACCCTATAGGGTTATTTTTAAGACAAAAAGTAACCTATGTCCTTCCCCAGGATGCTATATATTTCTTTGCCAAATTTTATCGAAATTCGTCCAGTGATTTGGGTGTGAGAAGGTAACATACTGACAGAGTTACTTCCGAATTTATAATATTAGTATACAGCTTTATCAAATAGGTTTTTACATGTTCTATAAACTGTGTCATAAAAACAATTTCTTTTTCCGCTTCATAGATTTCGACAATTATTTTTCATTGCTGTGGAGGACTTTGTCAGCACGAGGCAATATAATATCCATTTCTCGCAAGTGCAAATTGACTTCACAGACATGTAAAAAAAAGTGTGCAATGCCATCTGTTTAATGTCTTTTAGCATTTAGAAGACTAGACATATTGTCATTAATTAAAGCATCAAGGGTAATCAACGATGCAAAAGCCAAACATTTGTCGTGTCTTGGCATTTGATTTTATAAACTTGCATTACATTATCAGCCTATAATGTTCCCACTACTGGGACACAAGCCTCGGAGTGGGCCATATTCCACTACGTGGACCCAGTGCGGGTTGGTGAATGTCACATGTCTTCGAGTTTGTGTTTCTAGGACATGCCGGCTTCCTCACGATGTTTTCCTTCACTGTTTTGAGGGCACTGGTGATGAAATAATTTACAAAAAGTATAGCGCCTGCAAAACTTGCATTAGTTAACATTAAGTCATGCCTTCCCATAAGAGTAGACAGAAACTACAGAATGCCACCTGTTACGATACTTTCATACTTCTTCTGCTTCGTTTACGTTCATAAATCTGGTCATGTCTTGTATTAGTTAAACTATTGTGAATTTCATTCATTATACTCAGCGATCATTTTGGCCAGATACAGAAAATATAATATCAACCTTTAAGCGGAATGGGAACCTATTGTGAACTGATCCGAAGGAATAAGGATAGTTGCTTTGAATTTGAAAGTATCAAAATTATGAAATCCCACTACAATCTTTGAGAAACATATTGTAATAAAACATTAATATTAACTTGATAGGTACTTTTGAACATTTAATATCTTAAATTTATGACGATTTTAAATGGTTAATAGTACACCTTCCGTTCGCCAGTCAGTTCTAAACGTGGGCAGAACATAACTTCGGTAGTTAATTTACGTTTCCTTATACTCTTAGACTTCGACCATTGTGTAACAGCTCGTTCAGGAAATTGGTATTGGCACACCCTTACCCCACGATCCTATGACACATAGCGGTGGCTTTAAATCTAATGTTTATAAGACTTTTCGAATATTAAATGTTAGGCAAATTGAATAAAAAGGCATACTACACTAAAAAAAATAATGAAACGACGCAAATGTCAGGTAGCGTCGTGTAACGGGTCGTTGAGCTCCCTAAAATAGAGTTGAGCTACACGATGCATACATGCCGTCTGTAGGGACAGGTCAACTCAAATCTGCAATGGCTCTTTCTTCAAAAGGCCCTTCCAGACATGGCCAAGCATTGTTAGACTCACATACAATCCTAACATTTTGACTTTAAAAGAGACCACGACCTCTGAGTTTGTTTCAGCATTTCCTCTCAGGGATCAGTCAGCTAGGAAAAACCGGCGCCATCTAGTTTTTTTAAATATTGACCAACACAATATTCACGTATAAAAGTGTCTTAAAAGATCTACTTACATAAATAAACATTTGATTTAATTTCCAGTGTGACTTAACTTTTCTTCATTCAATTCCAGAACAAACACACAAACCCGAAGATCCAACACAAGGACCTCTCAATCAAATACTACACGAAACAGACGGACATTACAATCCCAGTCATGATGCATCTAGACAAAGCACTAACCAGGATACTATCAAAAGAAGCGAAACACAAAATAAGAGAGAAATTTAAATTACTAGCAAAGGATATATTAAAAGACGTAGAGGATCTCTTCACCCATCCAAATCTACAGCAGAAAGTGAAGCTAGAACTGCTAGATGTAAAGATACTGAAGAATACGACGAAAAAGGTGGTGATGAATGAGAATGTTTCAAAGTATTTGAAGAGTTACTGCCACTGGCAGGGGGAGAAGAAGATTGCTAAAAAGAGGTGGTTCTACTCTGTTTTGTTTACGGGACTGGACTTGTTTTATTTGGATCGGTTTGGGTCTGAAGTTCGGAGTAGTACAGGTAGGACGATGGCAAAATGATGAGCTTTTAATTTATAATTTCTGTAAGCGTCGGAAGGGGAGATTGATATGGCCTAAGTAGGCTAGTAATAGGCAAAATAATTAAAACACTCATGACATGATTTTTAAACTCCTTCTTTTTAGTCTGTTATTGGTTTTTATAGAAGTGGTCTATTGGGAAGTCGATTTGGATATTGACTTCGAGCCAATAAACTTGTAGCCAAATTCTGGGCCGACTTCATTTACATTACCATCAACTCAGTAAGAAGATTTACATCGATACTTTACAAAAATATACATCTTCCTTATTATGTTTTAACCTTAACCTTAACGGTTAAGGCTTATTTCTAAAAGGAGCTAAGCTTACCGCCCATCTGTAGTCCATGCATCAGTTACCTACTCAAAGACTTAAACACAGCTTATCTAGAAATTTAATAAACCGTACATAATATAACCTGTTTCCATATCCTCCCTGCAGTAAAAGTCCGAACCAATTATGGAAATAAGCCTGCAAAGCGTTTGAAACGACAGGAAACGCAGAAATCTTGCGCAAACCATCAGATATAATCTTAAAAGTCTTTATTTTATTTGAATGTATAATATTCTAGTGAACATAAAATATATGTTGTAAGTTTTAACATAATATTTGCAAAGGGGTCACTCTTCTGGATCAAAATTTGAATCCCGGGTTAACTTTGCGTAATAAACATCGCCTAAAGTTTTTATAATATGTGAATTTTCTTACATAAACTCCTCCACTCAAGAAACGATCTTCAGGGTGACGTTATTTTAGAAAATGATTAAAACCAAAATCTTAATATTCCAGGTCGAGGCTACATGAAAGGCATGTGCAGCAACAAAAACAGCTGTACTCTCCTCGAGTGGCATCCAGAGAACATTGCCTACATACTGACGCACGAAATAGCACACAGGTAATCTACACAATATTACGTTCCTCTTTACGCCTTCACATACTGCCTCCAAACACGAGTGGTTACTTACCTGTTACTTAAATGTTCGTCAGACGCACCCTGGGCAGTCACCTTTGCTAGCACCTTGGCGACTGGTTAAATCTATGAATACTTACACAGTACAAACCTGTGTATTTACTTCGTGGTATGAATTATTCTCATGATAAAGTGCGAAGATAGAACGACTTCTTTTGACTCGCGAGTTATGAATGAGAGAACAGTGCAAATATACTTTCACATGATGTGCTACAGCCGATTTACATAATATCTACATTAAGTTGTGTCTTGTAAGCTCGATGCCGAGGTAAAGCTTAAACTTCCCCAATTCAAATAAAGCATATTTTACTTAGAATAATCCTCTGGGAATTTAAAACTCACTTTAGAAGTCTCTACTCACTATACCCTCAAGGGACAATACAGAACAATAATTTATAGGAGTAACAAAGAATGGTTTTGCATTTATAATTATACTAGGGCTGGGATAGGCTCGCAATTAATACTCTTGAAGAGAACACTGAAGAGCTTTTACGTAAAGTTTATTTCTCCAATCTAGTCTATGAATGAAAGGAAATCATTAAGCTGAATGAAACCCATTGAAGTAGAACATTAAGTTTATAGCCAATGCTTATGAATACAGCCGCCATTGATAGCTGGTAAGCTTAGACTGGCATCTGTAACAGATTAAATAACTACAGAGACTTTGAACATCCTGCAAATGACGGAGTAATTATAAGTGATTCTCACTGATCTACTGCTAAAAAATATTCTTGATTGGAGTTGATAAAAACTCGATATCAAAGAGTTGATACTTTGATAAGTAAAGACACTGTGTTTGGACGGTCTAAAGTTGTTTTACCATATAACGTAAGGTATAATTATGTTTTGTAGTAACTAACCTTTATAGATTTAAAATAAACTGCTTGTTCTTCCTAGCAATTCTCTCTGGTTTATGACAAGTATGTCCTCAATAATTGTTTCTTGTTCTTCAATTATCATGGCTTCCTTATCATCAAGCAATCTATCAATTGCATCTATACTTAGTTATATCATCTCGTCTGTCAACTGATCTGTTAATGGATCGTTTGTAAACATTACTTCTTATTAAATACTGAGGTTTTTATTACCATTCGTTTGTCTGTCATCTTCTCCATACATTGTATCTGGTTGCCTGGGTAGGTTGATAAAATTGAGAGTAACGTTATTAGCCAATTGCAAAAATGTAGACAATATTATTCCCAATTGCCGTTTTTAGGACACAAGCCGTGTTCTCTCGTGTCAATCAGAGCGATAGTCGTTTATTGAGGCTAATAATAGCGACGACGTGTGACTAGATCTAGCTGCTAATTAGATTCTCAGAATCCTAGCCAATAAGTGCGAAATATTTGGTAAGTGTAAATATGGCCTGTTTGATAATACTGAATTTGTCTGCATAAACAAATATCAATGACTTCCTGAATTCGCAGGTATACTAGACAGTGCTAATTTTAGTCGGTTGCAGTGGTTGGTAGAATTTACATTAAGATGGTTTTAGTGCTGAAGACGGTGGTGAACACATTTATCACAATGACCTTAAGAGCGTTTACAACGTACGGCATTTCATACAAACTTTCAAATCCTTGTTTTTCGAAATGCATGAACCGATTTTAATGAAACTTCCTACGAATAAGCAGGATATATAGGTCTAAAAACTTAATTAAGAACCTTTTCGAAAAATAGGGTTACAGCTAAATTCGACCGATTTTAAATTTTCCATAGAAACAGAGATTTCCAATTATCTTTTTTTAAATAAGACATTTCGAAAATGTTCTTAAATAACTTTTTAGACCTATGTCTATGTATCCTGCTTATGCGTATGAAGTTTCATTAAAATCGGTTCATGCATTTCGAAAAACAAGGACTTGAAAGTTTGTATGAAATGCCGTACGTTGTAAACGGTCTTAAGTCACCTCTTATAACCGCCATTAAACTCTTGTCTTAGATGAATGCTTGGCCGGTTCCATTTACTCGTAATAAGAAGTAGTAGGTACCATTTAAGGTAGGCAGGAATTTGGGGTCGCGGGCGCTCTGAGTGGGGTTCAGTCCGTCCCGGTTTGCACCCGAAAAAAAAAACGGTACCAGTCATCTCAACAGTCACAAATAGTACAAAATTATGGTATAAAGCACCTCTCGCTGCCAGTTTCATTACCCAGTTTCATTACGCATTTTGCTATTTTTTTACAGTGTTTTAAATTGAAGGTTTTTCTTACAATTTCAGTCTTGGAATGGCACATGACGGTCCTCCCCACAACGAGTGTCGCGGACAGAGACACATCATGGATGCTAAATACAACCCTAGGAACCCTGCCAAGACTTGGTCACCGTGTAACAGGAGAGACCTCAATCATTACTTGAAGTAAGTATTTAGGCAATCATAAATCGAATATCTTTTTTTAAATATCACCAATGCACACACAGGTATGCGGTGATATCTTAACTGAGGTACGGATCTATCTTCTAATATGGACTTCGAATGTTTGGAATACATTATTGGTGTTTTGTTTTGTAGACCGACATATTTCTTTCTGGTCATTCGCACACACACAAGCCGCTTAGTTTGGGGTCAACGGTCAAAACAAAAATTGTGATGTACAAACTTAACTGTGTTTATGTGAAATTACTGTCTGCCATCACCTTTTGTTTTTGCGAATAAAACATTTTGTATTTTTTTTTTTATAGTAAATTTTGTCTAGAGTCATATTCCTTACCATTGCATGGAAGATCATAATGAGAAATGCAGCTGATCTTTCCCTTGATTCTGATATAGCCAGATTATACAATATACTGTATATTCTATACTTACTGTTTCAAATTAAGTTATGTGTAATGGGCAGCGGGATCGTCCGAAAGGGTTACCGCTGCCCTGGAACATAAAGGGCTAAGGAAGGAACACGGGTGGGTTTTAGTCAGTAAGAGTCTGACACTCCCTTCCGCTCCACCCAGAGCGGGAGGGGTCATTTGATGATTTGATTTTCCATCCTCAAAAAAAAAAAAGTTATGTGTAATAACCTGATCTTCTTTTTTTCAGAAGCAAACAGGCGTGGTGCTTAAGACGGGACCCGAGCACGATATAATTATAAGTCATAGTTTGGTAGATGCTAATATTTTTATAACTCATTAATAATACAATGCTGGAAATCTGTAAGTGGTACTTTACGATTTTGAGCGCCTATTAAATTTATTTCAGCAACGCTCAAACTGTGTTGGTGTTACTCAAAACTGTTAGGCGCTATGCTATGAGTCACCGTTTAAAAAGATTAGCCGAATGAGGCTATTCGGTTATTATAAGAAACACTTTGACTGAAAGAATCTAGCCCAAATAAACTCTTATAAAAATTGATAATTTGACTTTGATTTGATTAGAACGAACCTATTCGAAGTAAGTAAAACCTGCTCGGAGATATATAGATGATTCCAAACTGGAGTGCAAAATGGGACACGGCAGGTACTGCTAAGCAAACAATGGGACATCATTTGTCCTGCGTGCTCTGATACCTCCACATTAGGAACACGTACAGGAACTAATGGACCCTACAAATAAAGGCTCGATGCTCCCCGCAGACAGCGCGACGCGACAACGCGACACAATCAATATAAAACAATTTTATATGAAAATTTCATGGAAATTTTTACAGGCGCGTCGCGCCACGCCTGTCTGCGGGAGTCTTAACGCCAAATTAAAATGTCAGGGGGTGATTGCGTAACACACTAACAGTAGCAATGGCTTTCATTTTGACAGTTCAACCACATTCATTGCGTTATTTACGTTGTTGAGCAAACTTTTCGAATATAATGAAGCAATGGATTAGCAGTAACCTTCAAAAAGATTGAGATTGATAATTTGGGTGCAGTTCTGGGCTGACACAATTTAGTTTTCAATCAACACGCTAATAAGAAGTACGAAACAAAGGAAATTATAACTTCTCTACATAAATTAAATGGTTCGTCAGAACATGCCACCAATAAACACGCAGTCCATCGCAAAAGCTGCCCATTTCTTACTTGCTTAACTTAATAGAAGTAAAAGGTTCTCTTCACATTAATAATTTATTAAGTGCGCATTAGAGTCGAAGCTATTATATAGCCGTGCGTTTATCGATTTTCACATTAAAAGCACCGATCACTCGTAACGCTGTGTACATTTTCACCGTTACTCGCCATTAATTGAGATGAAATCACACAATCTAAGCAAAGATAATAATGGCACACATTAAGTACACTTTCTCCGAGATTTAATGCCTTTTTGTGTAAATAATGCAGCTGGATAGATTAATAGATAACTTTGTTAGACTCTTAATCGAGATAATTATTTTATGATCCGTTGTTAATTCGTGGCTTGGTTAGTAAAAGTACCTACCTACAGTAGTAACTGTTTTGATTATTAACCACCTGAGTATAGCCAAACCACCACCGCTTTGTATCAAAACACCAATTGCCTGCCAGTATATTTTATTTATTTGTCTAGCTGGGCCCATGTTTCCAACCATTTCTCCGAATGACGTTTGGTTAAGTACGTGTTTTGTAGGAAACTACTTAAAATACGCTTGGAACAATCAAGGTCAAAGTCAAGCGACAATTGGGCTGTTTGGGCTTCAGAACCACCGATTGGGTCCCACTAAACGCACGACGCCATCGCGGCAGGCCGAGACGAAGATGGCGGGACGAGCTTGACTCCTTCCGAAAGGACCGGCCGTAAAAGACCGAATTGTGTGTAAAAGGTCTCCCAAATACAGGCTAATTAGTTAGTTAGTAAGAACGATGTAAATAAGACATACACGTTAAGAGCGAGAGAAAACATAATCGATTTAAAAATAAAATAAGCCGTGGCAGCTAAGAGATGACCAGTCCCAATTGATGGCGCCCGTATACGAACATGACGCATGGATTAGCACCATTCAGCTCAACCATTTTGAAGGGAGCCAAATGATCCAACACATGCGCCACCACTGCACTGTACTCTTTAAAACAATAGACAATCAATAGTATTCAAAACTTCGATTATGTAGTGAGAGATTTGTAGAAATCTTTAGCTTACGCAGAATATATATGTATAATACTGACATAGGTACAAGTTTTATGTGACTTTCCAAAGCTGTATAATAAACTACCTTTGTCATATTAAAAACAGTAAGAATACCTATTAATGAATTCAAAAACCAACTTTTTAAGCTCCGCAATGGCAAAGAATTTTTATAATTCTCAAATTGTTATTATTACTTAATATATTTTATGTTATGCAATCTATTGACATTCTGTCTTTTATTTTATTTTGTTGTGACATTTCCCTATTTTACTCTGTTTTTTTTTTTCTTTTTAATTAATTCTGTACTTGACCTGATTTTGTATGCCTATCGGCGGGACATGGACTGTACAAACGACGTATATATTATGTATATTGAAAACCTGACGATCGAGTCTGTAAAAAACTCACCGTGAAAAATTAGGTGAAGTAAGCTTAGAATGAGCTGTCAGTAGTGTCATTATTATTAGCATTAGTTGGAATGACAGCTCACTCCACGCTCACTTCACCTTAGTTGTCACGGTGATTTGGTTACAGAATGGCACTGCTGTAATCACCTGTGTTCACAAAATAAATCATTTGAATTTGAATTCCTCCTTTCATGATTCTGTCTCACTTGGCTCCCACAATACATTAATAATACGTTTTTACATCATTACTATACGGCTTTGACCAATTTTCATTTTTGCTTTGACCAATTTCAACACACTACAATACCTCCTAACCAACCCGCACTGGACTCGCGTGGTGAGATACGGCCCACTACCTCTCCGTGATAATGTTATCAGCAGATTGCGCCTGGGAAAGTCTTCGAAAATCGAGTGTGGGTTCTGACTTTCTGAATAGTATTCATTGCGCATTGTGTGGTTTGACACGGTGACCGTTTCTATGCGAACACAAAAGGGATGTACGGAGTTCGGGCATTGCACGAGTTCAGTGGATAGAAATGCTGCACTAAAATCTATTGCTATCTTCAGCACTTATGGAAAGGCCTTAGGTGCACAGCAAATGATTTCTGAGATCCTGGATCAATGGTGAAATACACTAGTCTTTTTAATCGGTTAGAAACAAACATAACCCTTCACTTCCCCAGATGAAGGTCCGTGCATTGAAAAATTGCCCAAAAAAATACTCACAAAATATTGAATATTTTTTTTTAAACCCAGCAACAGTAGCGTCCACCTCACAGATAATATCCGGTAAGTTACATAAAATTATAGCAACAAGTTAACCTAGTGCAGGCTATGAACTTATTTTTTATCTAAACGCGACCAGTGCAGTGCAATGTTGCCATTGCGCAGTGCTACAGTTCTCACGCACGCCCCAAAACTAGAGCGGGGTAGGGTTGCCAACGTTAATTATTTTAGAACTAAGAATAATAATCGTAATAATTAATCATAATTGCCCTAACCTGCGCTGTACGCGATAACCACTGTGTGAGCCTAGTGTGTAAATAATTGGTTAGATAGGAGAAAAAACATAGGTATATTAACATAAAAAAATGCATGTCATCATTTATTTTTAAATACCTAGCCTAGTTCCCAACTATGTCGGGGTCATCTTCCAGTCTAACCGGATTCAGCTGAATACCAGTATTTTACATGGTGCGACTGCCTATCTGACCACCACAAACCAGTTACTGGGTAATACGATACCCGTCGGTAAGACTGGTTGTCAGACTATTGGGCTTCTCACTACCCGTAACGACTGTCAAAGATCCACGAATGACAGCCGAGACCAACGGTTTAACGTGCTTTCCGTAGCAAGACCCCTCGTCTTGGTATGTGCAGATGGGCAGCCATCTACGGACCAACCGCAGCAAGCGTAGCTTAACCTGATCGATCGACCTGTGCGGCTATTATTATTTAGCCACGCCCCCCATTTAAATGATATGATAATAATATATAATTTTAATGCCTATTTATAACTTCATGGTGGTCCATTCCCATGGTTGGCATCTATCTCAAAGGATTTTCTAAGCATTCTTAAAATGAAACGAATACAAGAATCTGAGAGCTTAGACTTTAAGCTAAAAGGCAAAAAAGAATGATGAAAACAGAAGTCTTTCTTTTACGGGATGCATAGTTAACGCTAGACCATTACTAGTTAACATGACGATCATACCACTTAGCAGACGAACACAAAATGACATTATAAACCCAGAGAAAGTGGCTATAATATCATAAACCTAGCATATCAAATAACTCTAAACCGAGACGGGAGAAGACGCTAATAATATGTCAAAGAAAAATCACACTACGTCAACTTTTAAATAATTTAAAGATCACACAGAACACATCGGTACAGGCTGTTTCTGAATTGGAACTGCAACGCGAAATCCGAACCAACATAAACTTATGATTAGTCGAGCCAATATACATAGAGTATAGGAGCTCAATTTCGGAGAAAACAATGTAATATTTTTGAAAAAGTCGAGCTATTCTTTGTTTAGCTAAAAATCGGACAAGATCTTTTACAAAATATCCGTAGGCTAAATATTTGCACGGCTAAAATGCCGAATATAGTGAAACCCATAGATCTTAAGAACTTATCTTACCTATTTTCTTGCTAATAAATAATATTCATTCATAAAAAAACCCAACTTCAATTATTTTGGCACTGAAAGAAAGTGTTGCTAAAATACTCTAAATAACACTTTATAAAATAACCGAAAATACAGTTTAATTAATTAACACAGTTTAGTTTCTTCTGAAATCGAGCTCATATTTTATTGCTCCATCCACTTTTACTACCCGACTGGGCGATAGCAAAGACAGGGTTATGTATTTTTTTCATTTTTGTTTATTTGATTATTATTTACCTATTGTGTTTTCAATGAAATATATACACTGGATAAACTTCTTATATGTACGCGTTGTATGTCGTATGCGCGCGTATGTGTGCGGATAATTACCAGACCAGATAATTTTATCCGAGGTATAATTTGAATTGCCTACAAGTAGTTCTTCCGGATCTGGCTGTTTGTGTATGTGAGTTTAAATGTTTGTAATCGCACCCACGATACAGGAGAAATTCCTAGTGTGAGGCAAAGTTTTTTATATTTTTTTTTTTTTAAATTGACCGTTTTTCCATACAAAATCTGTCAGACGTCAATCTTATTTCACGAATCAAAATTCTTTGTCGATTGAAAAATCAGCCCTAAATTAACTAACAAACAATTATTAAAAAAATAAAATATAATAATCTAACTAAAATATTTCGCTTCTCAACTTTTTGCCATTATTCATAATGTTCGCCCCGAAGCTCCTCAAAAACACAGCCTGTATAAAACATGCAAGCATATAAAATGACGACTTATGCTCGAAACAATAGCGACACTTGACCTGAATAAAGCGGTAGCTTCTCTTTTTACTCGCCGTCAATAAAATTACTTTATTATGAGAGTCATTTGCAAGAGTTTGCACTTTCTCCTGAATATTATGCGGATGTGAGATGCTCGCATTTTCGTTGGCACTGTGACTGGCTTGTACCCGCGGTTTTGTTTACAAAGATGGTTTCTTTTGCATATTTAGATGTCTTTTGTTATTTCCCATATTATTGTTAAAATCCCGTAAAATTATTTGACTTTATTGCACTAATGCTACAGCTATATTTTCGCAATAAGGCGAACTACACTTCGCGCGCTCTCTCTTGCACACCGCTCGACGCCGACGGCTGTTTTTTTCAGCGAGTCGCTAGTCTCGCTGAAAAACAAAGTGTTCGTTCTATGGTGACAATGTAGCCGTAGCATTAGACTACATGAGAGCAACAACTTTTGTTTCCACCTTAGGTATCATCGCCATCATATTTTTGCAAGCCCGCAGTCACAAACTACCGAACTAACAATGAAATCATCTTGTTAGGTACCTAAATGGATATTCATTATAATCTCGGATTAGATTTTGACAGCTGGCACAACTAAAAGCGCGTTTCATTTACCTTCTGGTTTACGTATCAAAGGACCTCAATCTGAATTATTTTGAAGGATATATTGCTAATCCATTGCTTCATATGTCTGCAAAACATTTGTCTGCTCAACAACGTAAATAACGCAATGAATGTTGTTGAACTGTCAATATGAAAGTCATTGCTACTGATAGGTAAGTAGTATCCTACGCAATTACACCCGCTGGTTTTAAAAAATACAAAACAAACAGCCCTGTTAAAAAGTCTTAATACTGACATGTTTCCAATTTTATTACAACTATAGATACAAATTCAGGGCACGTCCGTCTGTACACACCGATCTCGAAAACGCAATATTAGTATTCTTAGTATACACGAAACTGAAAGTTACACTTTTGAGCGAAAGTAAGAGAGCTGAGTGAAACTGTACGTCGATTTAAAGTTACATTTTATTTATCGATGAAACGTGCTAACTCGATTACTGCACGACTCTGTTGTCTTGCGTAATCGATCGATTCATTAAAGCTTCTGTAGTTTTAAGATAAATAAACAACTTTTGTTAATAATGAGGTCGGTATCGCACGACTGTTCTTCTATATTACTTTGGTATATTATAAGAACTTAACTAAAACGGTGAGGGAAAACATCGTGAGGACACAAACAAAAAAAAAAAACAAAAATTCAAAAAGAAGTAGTTAAGTAGTTAACACATGACACACACAAAAAGTAAAATTAGACCTACTTGATTATCAACACCTATATTCCACATCCATACTAATATTATAAATATGAAAGCAACTCTGAGTGTCTGTCTACGTGTCTGTCTGGCTGTTACCGGTATTCAATGAAATTTGACAAACATGTAGAATGTACAGACGCCAGCAGGTCAACCTACCCGAACTGTCAAATTTTCCCAATCAACCTTGAACCTTAATGCTTTAGCGATAAAGTTGAAAATCTATTAAAGAAATTTGACAGATTGTAGTAGCTTGATGTGCTGGCGTCTGTACGTTCCCGTGGAATTGTTACTGACCTCCACGAGGCCGCGTACACAAGCTAGGAAACAATAATTGTTACATCATCTGCCTAGCCTTTTCCCAACTTCGGCTTCCAGTCTAACCGGATGCAGCTGAATACCAGTATTTTACATGGAGCGACTGTCTGTTTGACCTCCACAACCCAGTTACTGGGTAATACGATATCCCTTGGTAAGACTGGTTGTCAGACTTTCGGGCTTCTGACAACCGTAACGACTGTCGAAGATCCACGAATGACAGCCGGGACCAATGGCTTAACGTGCTTTCCGAAGCATGGAGAAGTGTTGGTATATGAAGACGGTCACCCATCCACGGACCAACCGCGGCAAGCGTAGCTTAACCTGATTGATCGACCCTTGCGGCTGTTATTACTTAGCCACAAGCCCCTCCTATAAACAATAAATGTTACATCAAAGTCAAAAGGTATCATTGAACTCTCTCAGATGAGATAATCTAATGACACGACGGCCTCTCGTTATAAAGGCTCTCCCCCACGGGCGCGTTATTATCGGTCGATAATATCGGCTACTTTATTTCGATAATGCGTCCAATTCCTTGCCACACAACTGCGTTTTTGTTGTCCGATATTTTTAACGAGTGCGTCTAACCTACACTACAGCCCCCCAAAGCACTACAAGTTACTACGATATTATCGCAGGTGTGTGTAAGATATTTAGTATGCGTCCTAATACAAAATGTTCTAAGAACTCACATCGGAGTATCGCAGGACGGAGGAACGCAAGCGTCCTACTTCTATTACGTCGTTACTATCGCAGCAGTGTCTAACTTCGTGGCCGTCCTAATACAAAATGAACTGAAAACAGAGCGGCAATTCTCGTAATTTTAAGTACGTTCACAGTCCCTCCATTAAAGAAACCTCTAATTTCCCTACAAGGTTTCTGACATTGATTGTCGCCGAGATGAGATTGCGACTAGATTTTTGAACGTTTTTAATTACGGGAATTGGCCTTCAGATATAGCAATAATGCATCCGATATTATCATCCGATAAAAACGCGCCTGTGGGGGAGAGCCTTTAATGTATGGCGGATGATTCATGCTATTACGTATGCAAAACTTGTTTAGAGATTATGCTGTCAATAACATTACTTAATGGTCATTACCATTGAGGATGAAAGTAGTCTCAATGAACTAAATTGATGCAAATATAAGCACAGATTCAATTGTATCCACAAAGTCTCTATTGATATACATAATATACAGAACTGATTCCATGAAAGACCTGGGAGTCTTATTCGACCGTAAGCTCACTTTTCACGACCACATCACATCCACTGCTAAGGAGTCCTTCAGGCGCCTTGGCTTTGTTCTAAGGAACTGTCGTGACTTCCACAACCCCCACGTTATCAAGCTTGTTTTTGGGGCATTGGTCCGTAGCAAGCTTGAGTCTAGTGCGTGCGTATGGAATCCTTTTGAGAAGCAGTATGCGTTAGCTTTAGAAAAAGTTCAAAAAGCATTCCTTAGATACCTTTACAAGCACTTGTACGGGTTTTTCCCTCTCTTGTATCCCACTAAATTCCTATTGGGTTGCTTAAGTTTCAATTCTCTAGAAGTAAGACGGTCGCGCGATCAGATGACTGTTATATTTAAAATTCTTAGGGGAATTATTGATGTTCCTGATATCCATAATGAAATCTGCAATCTATTTGTCCCAGACAATTACTGTCGTGGCAGAAAACACCGCTTACTGGCTGTTCCAACTTGCCGTACTGTTGCACACTCCAAGTCACCTATTCCTCGGACATTAGCCGCTATTAACGCTCTCCTGGACTCAAACACAGATCTTGATATGTTTGCGAATGAATGGAAGATGATATTGTCAGAATGTTTGAATTTCTGTGAGAAGAATGCATGAATGTATTAAATAAATTATATTATTATGTTTAAATAGTGTAATTGGCTTCGGCCGTTCTATTTAAAAAAAAAATAAATAAATAAATAATTCTTCATCTTTCTGTCTCATTTTCATGTATTATTAACTAGCTGGCGCCTGTGACTTCGTCTACGATCCAGGATGATAACTAGCTATGTCCTTACCCAAGTCATGGTTTATCTGTGGGTCAAATTTCATCCGATTCCGTTCAGACGTATTAACGTGCAAACGTAACAAAAAAATTCACTTTCCCATTTATAATGTTAGTAAGGATGGCATCAGCTAAAAAGCTGCTGTACAAAGTATACACCAGTTTTTGGATCCAATTTATTTATTTAAGCAACACCTAATAAGGAACTTCATTTCAGAACATATAGTCTTAAAATAATACTTACACGTGGTCATACACCCGTCTGACTCTGACAAACTTTATTTTATTGTAAAGATTGCATCCTTTCTGTATACTTAATTACTTTATTTTCATGACCACCAAGACCAAAGAAAGAGTTTTTAGATAACCTCTTAACCATCCTTTCATCCTTTTTCAATTAATCTCATATTTTTCACAACAACCAAGTCCACAGAAACAGTCTTATCCGATGACCTATTGACCACAAACTAAGTAAACAATGAAACAATAAATTACCCTAAACTCGCCCTAAAAACCGAATCAAACTAAATATTATCCAACACCTTTTGTTTCCACTGCTCCACTGACATACAGACTGACAGAACAGTTATTTTTACTCATTAATTCATTAACATGTGCCTTTGAGTCGGATGGCCAGAGACAAAGGACCAACGGTAGGTGGACACGCTTCGGTTGTGACTTGATACAGTCTTTGTAATATTTTAGAAAGGGGAAGGAAAAGTCTTCAAGCTTTTATTATTTTTAGGGGTCCATACCCAAAAGGTCTTCTTCTTTTCGTGTCGATAGACTCTTGTCCCTGTTTTAATTTTTTATTTTTTTATATAGTTTGAGCCACGTTGATTGCGGCATCAGTGGCATTCTATAAGTCATCCGAGGAGCAGGTGAACGGGCACTTAGGGCACTCCAGCAAGTGGGGCATGGTCTGATCAGAAGCACCGCACTCGCACTGACTGTTGGATTGGTCAATAATCCCCCACTCCGACAAATTATGTTTGCAGCGGCCTACCTGGGTACACAATCGTTTGAGAGCTTTCCATATGGGCCACTGTAGAACACGCTCGGAACGCAAATGTTCCTGGGGTTCAGCGAAGTTGGATTGGATGCTTCTCTTCCAAGGGGTGAAAACGAGACTTTTTATTGAACCCCACCGTCTGTCTGTCTGTCACATTTGTATCTTTGTAATCGTACTTAATACGTAGCCCTGGCCAGTTAAAATTGTTATTTTATACAAAGGTTAGTACGACGGAAAATAAAAATTTAGGGAGTTTGAATGTGTGCCTGGTTAATGGCAATAGGGTCGCCCCTATTACAAGTGACGTAAAAATAACGTGGGTAGGTGGGTTTACCTACAGTACTCTAGGTATACCACTGACTCCACCCTCCAGGTAAATGCAGGAGTAATGTTATGTTATATTGGCAGCATTTCAATCCTCCACACCGTCATCATAATCAGCCTATAATGTTACCACTGCAGGCTGGGACACAAGCCTCCTCTATCTGTGAGAGAGACCGGGGCCAGGGCCATAATCCACCACGCGGCCAAGAGCGGGTTGTTGGGTGTCACATGTCTTCGAATTTTGGATTCTACGACATACCGGTTTCCTCGCAATGTTTTCCTTCACCGTTTCGAGAGCAGTGGTGATGAAATCATTTACACAAAGTAAAGTGCCTGCTTGGGTTTAAACCCACCTTAATTCTGCAATACAGTTAATATATTCAAGCAATTTCCCAACGGAATCCCGTCTAAACCTTCCGACGCAGCAGAGCAATAAACCAACCCTTTCTCTTTTAGTTTCCGCGGTACACAATGGTGTTGCAGACGTGTGGCTGTGCGGAGAAAGCACGCAACAATAGCGTGTGAGGTGACATATCGAAACCAATCTGTAACATAGGTTGGGAGGTGGGGTGGAGTCGGTGTTTAAATTTAAATATTTGAATAGAAATAGGACATCGCGTGTCAGCAAGCGTAATGTGGGACGCCCCCCAGCTAGATGGGCGGACGACCTAAAGAATGTGGCTGGGGCAGACTGGATGCGGAAGGCGGAAGACAGGGTGTTGTAGCATAGCCTGGGAGAGGCCTATGTCCAGCTGTGGGCTGCAATAGGCTGAGTTGATTGATTGAAGATCAGAAAGAGAAAGTAGTATGAAATTCTCCTGTAACCGCGACCCTATTTCCCCAAGCGCAGGATGCTGTCCTTTAGTTACCTTCTTTAAAAACAGTTTCATTATCTAATGGAAGAAATCAGAAAATGTATGGTAATTTCTGCACAAGCGCAAAAGTCAGATTGCAAATGTTTAATGGTTAATCAGTTAGTATTGGATGATGTGAAAAACTATGTGGTAGTGAACTTGTGCTAGATATTCTGATTATTCACATGATCTGACCAAAATTATGTCTGGACTTTAAAAGAGACTGTGATCTCTGAGTTTGTTTCAGCCTTTATTCTCAGAGTAGTCAGATAGGAAATGCCGACCTCACCTAGTTTTAAAAATACGATTGACGTGTAAAACTGTTTGTATAAACCTACTTATAGAAATAAAATCATTTATCATTTACTATGTGTTCTGCGGTAGTGATGATGTGGGGCTTCGAATATGCATTTATTTATACATACCTTGACGTGGGGCTTCGAATATCCATTTATTTACACCTCAATTACGAGTCAAACATTCAAAGCAGTAAATCGAATCAATTTTCTAGTAGTCATCATTATCTCTAATCGAATAATAATTATATTTATTAAATTAATAGCGTAGCAACTCTATGCCACTAGTGTCCATCTGTTCCGATCTACACAGAGCGGCGCGAACCGAAGCGGAACTGTTGCCTCATAGCGACCATTTTCACTATTCTGCTATTGCTATCATTTATTATAATAAATCAGTAAAATGATTGTTATTTGTGTGTCATAAGCCACGTATCTACCTAGGTTAGACACCTATTTATTTATTTATATATACTTTATTGTACACCACAAAAACACATAACAAAAAAAAAATATCAAACACAAAAATATACAATGGGTGGCCTTATCACTTTCTGCGATCTCTTCCAGGCAATCTTGGACAGTGATTTGCTTGGACATAAAATGGGATTGTCGTTGGTTCAACAATCAACAACACCACAAAACAACAATCCTAATTATCCTGTATTTTTTTTTTCCTGTATTATTATTTTTATATCCTATTATTATTCTCGTGGTTTTTTAAACCAATTCCTCTTTCCCATACTTAGCGGACGCGTGTCTCCTTTTCGAACTGTCATTTTCATTCAATAGGCAATGAACGAAATTGGAAAAATACACAAGTTAAAATCAACTCTAAGGTACTGTACATATTTATTACTTGTTAAAGTTAAACTGTGCAAAAATGCACCAGCTGTTAGGATGGATGATCGATCGATGTACGTAGAAAACACTGTTTATCTGAGAGCATAAAAAACATATCGGTCACAGAAGGCATAGTGCAACGAGCAGGAATATTTCAGACAGTTTGACTTCTGTTTCCACTACGCTCAAATCACAGAGGACTACTCCCCAGCGATCTTAGAACAAGCTCTCACTAATCGTGCATCTGACAACCAGTCTTGCCAAGGAATATCATGTTACCCAGTAACTGAGTTGTGCAACTTGTGGAGAACAGATAGGCAATCGCTCCATATAAAAACACTACATGGTATTCAGCAGCATCCAGTTAGACTAGAAACTGGCCCTAACATAGATGTCGAAACGGGGAAAAGCAGTCAGATAATGACGAGATGCTCCACCTAATTGTATAATGGTTATCACCGCCTTTGGACAGCAAATATACCAGAGGCATAGTCAGTGCGTGCCTTTAGTTTAGTTAATCCTAAACCTAAACTTCAGCATGAACAGGATAAATCCAAATTGTTTTGATTACTTGGCCATCATCTATGGTCATCATAAACTAGTTTTTATATTTTTAGAGACATTCCAGATTTAATAAAACAACCTGTTCTAGTATCAAATTGGTCGTCTAGCCTGCCTATTATAGGCTTCAAAATAGGCCTTCTGCTGTTAAACCTACGCTGATGACCGCATCTAAAAACAATTTGATAGGAGATGAGCTTAGCCATTTATAGTAATTCTAAAATTACTTTTTTCTTGACACTATGAACGAGAAAATTACCTTATTTGGATCAGAAACTTCCTACCACCACTACCACAACCTGTCCTTGAAACAGGGTCAAATTAAATTAGCTAGCGAAATTCTGCAGAAGTGATTGGTATCGATATCTAAATACGATAAAACAAAATAATTAAAATTACTTGTTTTTTTTGGTGTCATCGACCACTGGTAGTTTCGCTACTTGAAGTTTGAGTTGAGAAAATCTGTTGTCTTTTGTTTTATCGCGATAAGATCATCACTTCAGTGAAGTTTACACAACAAAATACATAGCTAAGAACACTCCCGACGAATTCACCTTTCAAACAAAAAAAAAACAAAATCATATATTCGGTTCATCCGTTCGGGAGCTACGTTGCCACAGACAGACACACACACACACACACGAACAGACACATCAAACTTAGAAGACCCCGTTGTTTTTGCGTTGGGGTTTAAAAAAAGATTTTTTAAACTGATATTTCAATAAGGCTAAAATTAATTTATTTTTGTTTCACCATGTTCATGATTAGGTAAAGGTGCCGACTAACCCTAAAAAGAGATAACAAGCTTGATGTTTTGTGCATAAAACATAACAACATCGCGGCTTAATTAAAAGCCAGATAGGTAGGTAGCCCCCACAAAGTATCATAGTTTTCGTGTAGAAACAAAATAAAAAATAACCAGGAAATACAAGGACGAAACTCTCACTCCAAACCATAGACACAACAAATCTGTTACAATTACAACAGGCAGACTACAAATGGTTAGACTAAAAACAGCATCACAGGATACATGTGCCCGATCCCACGACACCAAACAACGCGAGTACTTATAGACAGTTTTTATTTAGTGTAACATTAACATTTTAATTGAAATGAAAGTAAAATCCGCGGCTAAAACAAACAGCTGACACAGTTTGGGAAAATAGTTTTTACAATTCCGAATTGCAATAGACTAGTGAGGGGGTGTTGTCGATAGAACGTTTTGTTTGTTTGCTAAAATAATAAAAGTAGGTAACGATTTTTTTTATTGTGGCTTTTCTTCATAATTCTTTTACTCAGGTTTCTTTTAAAATTATTAGTGTTAATTAGACAATACAAATATTTATCTCATAAAATTATATTCAAAATAATTATCCTCAAAGTCTTAACCTATTACTTATTACCTACTGCTAAGTGCCCAATATAAAAAAATATAATATGAATTTTTTATCACTCCAAGTATTTGAAATAATGATAAAGGCCATCGTAAATCGTGACTATATGAAACACTGTAACCACAATTATACTTCCGTCAGAAAAAAAAACAAGCAAACGGTAAAACTCAGCGTGTTAATTCTATTTAAGTTACCGTAAATTAGTTATTAGAATAGTAAAACATAAACAACTATATCGATAGAGTCCCAACACTATCTAACACTTTGTTCTGTATCTGTTGCACTAATCCGCGCAGTCGCATGCCGCGAAACCACGCGAACTGCCGCTCGCAACCACGCGGTAACCACCGTAAATAAATACGATACAACTTTTATCATTCAAATAAATCCTCCACAACAAATAGGCTGCAAGCATGTAATTTCCTTTGCCTAAAAATCCTGATTTATGGTAGCTGTCACTGACGCGAGGGATAATAAAAAAATGGCGGACTTTTTGAAAACATTTTTTATTGTTTGTATTTTAAAGTTTTATAAAATGTGAAGTTATTTTAAGTTGTTAGATAGTGCATTTATGTAAATATGGTGATGTACTGGAAGAAAGTGATACTGGCTGCTGCCTTGTCGTCTGTTTTGGATGTCAGCAGTGAACAATTTGGGAATGATGTAAGTTTTTTTTTAAATATTTTATTTTTTCCAACAAAAACACTGATATATATTTGGTTGGGTTGACTATTTTTAAACAGTTGCTGAGCTAACTATATAAAGGTAACAGTTACGTTATGGTATTTCTTATAAATTGATGTTTTATCAAAATAAACGAAAAACTTACGTACACACAACTTACGTCTAAGTACAACGTAAACACATTCACGTACGTAAACATAATACAAACATTCCAATTCACATTAAAATTTAGCAACTTTGACTTAATTTTATTGTTTCCTAACAAATTCGTTTGTTTACTTTTTGCAATAACCTGTTTGATTGCGTCGCACATTATGCTTTGAGAAGCTAACAATGCCTAGTAATATTTAATGTAATTATAATAACGGCCTTTCAAGCATCTCATATAGAAAAGTAACAAGTATTGATCACCACGAAATCGTCAAAAAGCAGTGACCAAACGGAATAATAAGGTCAGACTTTCCAACGATGTTTTTCCTAACCGTAGGTCAGTAACGTCTTGCATAAATTAGAATAAGCATCTTCACCCTCCTTTTTTTTGGGTGGGAAATCATCAAATGACCTCTCCCGCTCTGGGCTGAGCGGAAGGGCGTGTCAGACTTTTACTGACTAAAACTAAAACCCACTCGTGTTCCTTCAGTTGCCTGTGCCAGGGGCCACGGTATCTCTTTCGAACAACCCACGGCCCTGGCAGGCATCGGCCCTAGCGGACCCCGTCAGTTCGTGCTGACATCTCTTTGAGGCGCGCTTGTAACACAACGCGCCGTCGACCCGGGCCTGGTCCTTACTGGGCGGCGAGCCTTCACTCTCCTGTCTTTCTGCCGATTCATTTTACACGGGTGCATATATGTTTTTTTCGTTCATACATTCATTAACGTCATAGCAATGTTCCGTTCCTCTCATCTCATCTTTTGCATCCATTCATTTTTCATCTGGCCTGCATTTTTATTATAGTCATTGAGATCGTACATGGCTACCTCACTTTGTCAAAACGACGACGATTGTACAATTTTGTCTATTAACGTAAAACTTTTGCGGTACATAAAAGGAACAACTGTATAGCATATTATGGCATTAGGCGTAATTCAAGCTACCGGAATAGCCCATAAACCCGCGTAATTACAATTTGGTTTTATCTTATGTAATCTAGTTTTTTTGTAATAGAGGTTACTTGTTTTTCGTCTGTGTGTTTGTCGGTTTGTTATCCTTGTTTTGAAATACGAATATTTAACTAACATTAGTTAGCATATTTTCTGGATACATAACATACATATTCAGCCTATAATGTTCCCACTGCTGGGACACAGACCGCCTCTCTTCGAGAGGGAGTGGGCTTACAATGGCCGGTTTCCTCAAGATGTTTTCCTTTATCGTTTTGAGAGAAGTGGTGATGAAATTATTAAAGCCTGTAAAGCGCCTGCCTGGCGGTGATTTTTCTGGGTATCTTAGTTTTTATCGTTGTGTGCGTGTTTCTCATTGTCCAGTTATGACGACAATTAGTCGTCACCATATCTTAATTACTTATCTCTTACCTCTACTATATTCGCATTATGTATCGTCACTATTCCAGTAATATTAGGAGTCTCTTCGGATTTGGTTTTGACATATATAACTTCAGTAGGAAAACTTATAGAAAAACATGTCATGAACTTGGAATGCAAAAATCGGTTAAAATTGTAAAGTAGCAAATTTTTTCACAATAGAATAGAATACAATAGAAAGCTTTTATTGCAGACAGGAGTCCATAGGGTTACTAACAATTTCACTTAACTTCTAGTGTTAGTAGGTTACACAGACGTATACATACAATTAAAACTCAGTGTGGAGCTGCATCCACCTCCGCAACATCGGGGAATCCCACCGGTCTGCGAACACAATACAATACTTACAACAAAAAACAATACAACACATTGTAATGCTCACTACTTAAAAATTCAAGTAGCACTTTGAAAAACAAAAGGAATCCTGTTTTATAAGACCAAAGACCTAACTTCATAACTTCAACATTAGTATTCCATTACCATCTCCGAGTACAATCGTAAAATCTATCAGATAATGTTCACATTACATTTAAATTCAGCAATCGTAAAACGCGGTTGTAAAATTGTAAAGCGTTTTACTTCAAGTCTACATACATTCGTGCGAAAGTTGCTAAAAGGAAGCTTTAGGTACTTAAATAAGTTATCGTCATGTCTTATCATCACCCTCTCATGTGTCTCAAGTTCAACGGTTGCCTGATATAAGAACAAGCATTTAGACCTTCCCAGTGACCCTATATGAAATAGATTCTATGGAATTACACTTTGATAAAGTTCAAGAACGAAAGAAAAACTGGATAAGACTAGCTCGTAAAGAATTTGATAGGTAATTTGATAAAGAATTTTAATAATTATGCTTTTTAACTCCCTCAATACCCGACAAATGTCATTATTAACATAACACACAACATAACATCACGCATATAATCCCTAAAGGAGAGGCAGAGGTACACCTTATAGTACACATTTCGACAGTTAGGTTAATATTTAAGCCCTATAGAGGTATGAGGAACAGGGCGTAAAGTTCACTCATACTCTATAGATAAGGGAGGATCCTCCGGCCAGACGGGTGTTGTGTCTGGCAGGCAATTGTCCCACGACTTATGTAGGGAAGTTTGTATGTATGCTAATTGCGCGGTAAACTCTGCTTGCGAGATGCAGGATTTGCGTGACGTCAGTATGACGCGTTGTTCGCATGTGAAGTTGTAGATACCGCTACAGTCCCATGTAATAGGGGGTAAGCCTATCGCCATCAACGCTACACTAATCCAGACTCCGGGCTGCTACTGAGAAATTCCAATTCGAAAAACCCAAAAACACTAGCCCGACCCGGGAATCGCACCCAGGACCTCATACTCAGCAGTGGCGCTTGCGACTACTAGACCAATGTGACCAATTTAATGTAATGTAGAAAACAAACGATCATTGACCACCAAGCGTCCCTTCTGCTCCACCCAGAGCGGGAGGAGTCATTTGATGATTTCCCATGCTGAAAAAAAAAAAAAAAACCACCAAGCTTACACGTGTTGGGAATTTCCAGAAACACCGAGTTTTCTTCTTAAATGAGATGCAAATGTGGATACTAATCACGTTAGCATTACATGTTAGATTTATAACACGCAACCAGCTACTTAAAAAATCTGGTTCACTAAGCATAAGCTGACATGAAACGACAGCACCTACAAAAAATAACCAGTATTGTTACTAAAGCTTTTGTAACTTATGAGTTAACATTGTTGTTATTCCTAAGCACGCCTTAACTTAATCCGTGGAGGCATGCACGTTATTGTCAGAAGAACATTGTCCAATCCCGGACTTTCTCGTAATATAGCAGACTTTCATTATTAGGCCCAGTCACGTCCTACGAATTACACAATGTCGTTTTTAGAGATTCCTTTGCCTTAACTATTGTAAGTACTGCGTAATAGAGCTTTATTGGCAAAATTGTAACTTCATTAAAACAGCTTTATTAAAAGAATATAATAGAGTACTCTTTATTATATACATCATATAAATTACAGACAAATATACAAAGTTTACAAAGGGTGACACAATGGTCGGTCTTATCGCTAAGAGCGATCTTTTAAGGACAACCTTTGGATGGACTGAAGCTGAGAAAATTATTGAACTATTAAAAAAAAAACAAGATACTTACCTAATGCCAGTTCTGAAATCTTCACCTAGAGTGTGGGCCACGACGACATCGCTAGCCGTATAGAATTCTTAAAAAAATCCGTTAAAAACGGTGGTGATTTCATTGGTAAGATTATCAAGTCATTTATTCAAATTAGGCTAAGAATCACCAGTTTTAAAACGTCAAAATTATATAATAAAGTCCCCCAAAACGCCCACCCTTCACCACTTTCTCGTGCTTTAGCAGGGAAGAAGAAGTGGCGCAACAAACTCGCCAGCAGCACAGTTGTCTGTTCAGTTAGAAAAACTTGATGATTATGATGAATTGCCTAAAATAATAAATGAGATTGATTTCACAAACAGGAACACACACCATGACAGATCACCAAAATAAGAAATTCGCGTGTAATTCAATTTCCATCGACGTTTAGCACTGGCGACATAACTCACAGGGCTGCCACAAGTAAAAACTTCCCAAATTACCTTAGCAACAAATCAAACCAAATTACCAACCTCGTCCGTGTCAAAAACCTCATGTGGGCAGCGCTTAGATACTCCTAAAACATCCTTACGTAATCCTGTTACTAGGCCAATCATACAGGATGATCCTTAATAGCACGTAGGCAGGAATTAAGGCTGAAATCACGACCGGTAGCTGTAAACTAGCGTTTTCGCTAAACTAGCCCAATCCGGGGTCACGGTCACTCATACAATGGCAGGAATTCGTTGAGAATTTTGACGGTGGCAACCTTGACATAAGTTCAGTGAGTGACATTCTGTTACGCAGTCTAAATAGCTGTCGAGCTACTATGTAGTACTGGTTAGCTTTACTTGGTCAAATGATGAGCTATTAAAAGCTGGTTTGACTTATTGGGATGGAGTGGGTTTTCTCTAGGGTACTATTTCGCAAGGGTTTTTCATTTGAAATTACCGTCTCGCCGGCTTGGATATTTATACAAAGTATATTGGAAAGATTGGTGCCAAGTTATCTCTTAGGTATTTCTAAACCATTGGAATCCATCTCCCTGGAGAAAAACCAAGCCAAATCTGTGACAGCATTTTTTACATAATCGATTGAATCAATCAGTTCCGGTTGGCTTTTACCATGAGAAGCAAGTCTTCCGTATATAAAATGTCAAAGCATTGCTAAGTTTTGCAAGCTCAATTACCAATTCCATTGTTTTGTCAACAGTATTATGGACATCGTCATGATGTTGATCTAAAGGTTGCATGTTCAATCGGAAGTAGAATAGAATAGAATAGAATACTCTTTATTGTACACCATACAAATTACAGAACATAAATATATAAAATTTTATAAAGGGTGACACAAAGTATCACTTCATATTTGGTTAAATTAAGAATTTGGCTTTAAATTTATTTCAACACACAATCCATTGAGATTGAGATGTAGGTACTTGATTACTGTCATCCAAATTAAATCTGACTTCTTCCGCTCTCCCTAGTCCCATGTTTCCTGTGGTTAAATTATCATCATCATTTCAGCCGAAAGACGTCCACTACTGGACATAGGCCTCACCAAGCACCGCCACTTCGATCGATTCTGTGCTTCCCTCATCCAGCGGATCCCTGCGGCCTTCACAAGGCCATCGGTCAACCTTGCCTTCAAACACTACGTCTACGTTGACCACATAGACGAGAGTTTAATACCTATATGTTGTTTATTTTCCATTTTCCCTTGTCAGCCGACATCATTGTCATTCATCTTCTTATTTATCTCTCCAATGATAAGCTAATTAAAATGATTCCCAGGTGGTTAAAAAAATAAATTACCCAGGATTTACCGTCGTATACAAGTAATTAGTATTTTATTATAGTACTCGTAGATTAAAGTTACTATGTCCTAGTAATTTTTCACAAGCGATTGCATTAGTTATGTGAATCTATTCGTTCATTATGTTAAGCTTTTTCTAGGCTAAATGATTATCTACGTAAAAATCTGTGCGGTGCCATAAAAATGGACTTAGGTTTAATTAAGTTGCGATTCAGACTCTTATGTTTCTTGTCTTTGTCTCGATTTTAGAAAGGATTTTTATATTACATCTTCTTTTGTTCATTCTACTCGATCTAAGTTGTAAGCACTTGCCTTTCGCAAAATAAAAGGAAAAAAATGGTAGAACGATGTTAAGCTATAAAAGTTAGAATCAGATAAAGTACAATAGCTTAAATGAGTTACCTAATCATTTTATAGAAAAAGAACTATAATATTGTCCTATCGCAGATTTGCTGGAAGAGATTTCTTATGAAATAAGCATCGCCTCTGTACCTATTTTTCTGTTCTGTTTTTCTTATCTGCTTATACAGGATAATTTTTTATTCAGTGCGTAAATTTTTACAGGGTGTTCTACCCATGAATATGAACAACATTCACTATGGGACCATCTCTGAAATCACGAAAAAAAAATCAGCAGATTCATACATTTTGGTCGAGTAGGTATTGAACTTTTATAAGAAACAGCTGATTTTTTTTTTGTGATTTCAGAGATGGTCCCATAGTGAAAGTTGTTCATATTCATGGGTAGAACACCCTGTGAAAATTTACGCACTGAATAAAAAATTATCCTGTATATGTGTACATAAATGGTAAAATAATAAATAATAACTATTTTGGAACAAAGGGACGCACACAGAAATCCAGAAAATTGGTGAATTCATTCTCTTCTTCAATATTCTAAATTGAATACTATTTACGAGTATAACATAATTCGTAATGGATTTCAAACTAATGCGTATAACCCGGTAATTGAAGGCTATCTTGTAAATCTGCATAAAAAGTTATAGCATTTTAACAGTCCATGTCCGATCCATGAGTATCTATTTGAAGATATTATTTAATATTGAATCCATTCAGTTCAAAGTCGTAGTTGGCGGCGTTAGTTCTGATTTTGGCTACGCACCAAAGGACCCTTGTAGGTTGTAGATACAAGTATAAGCATAACCGGCTGGTTAGCGGTTGGTGGCCGGCCGGTGGAGATCTGTGTCCCAGAAGTGGGAACATTATAGGCTATGTTCCCACTTCTGGGACACAGATCTCCTCTCTGCGAGGAGTGGGCCGTAATCCACCACGCGGGCCTAGTGTGGGTTAGTAGATGTCACATGTCTTCGATTTTTTAGTGGAGGTGTAGGTACAAATATAATTAAAATTCTTACCAAACATGGTCATTTCATAAGATTTCTCATGTTTTTAAAATAAATCAATTACGATTTACCTATTACTGATCATACTAACGTTTATCCTTTAAATGCCTACTCTAAATAGTCGTTAAATTAACGGTAATGGTAACTCCTTGGAGTATTATAGCAAAGTTGAAGGTCGCATGGTCTTAGACCGCTTACATTTACAAATTACTATGCACTGTGTCCATTTCTAGGGACAATATCTGTATGATATGTACTAGAAGGTATTTTTGTGTGTCTGCCTCAATATACAGGCTGGCAGGGACATCGATAGACCGCAACCTGTTATTATAAATTCAGTACATGATTCTGAATGCGATGAAATTTTTCGTCGGTTATCATAATAAATATCAGCTGTTCTATAAACAAGTGCAATACCTACGCGGTCAAAATGTATGGAATAGCTGATTTTTTTTTTCAGAATCATGTTCAGCCGACCGATTCTGTAAAAATCTCACCGTGAAAAGTTAGGTGAAGTGAGCTGACAAAAGTGTCAATCCCTAGTATTAGTTAGAATGACAGCTCACTCCACGCTCATTTCACCTAAGTTTTCACGGTGAGATGGTTACAGAATCGCACTGCTGGTAACAGGTTGCACACAGGTATTTAATGGGTTTAAAATTTCAAAATACTTGTATCTGTCGCTTTTAAACGTAAGTCAATAAAATTAAGATGTGGGTAGGTACTTACCATCTTATTATACGCGCCGCACTATGTAGGTACCAGTTTGTTGAAACTTAGATGTGTCTTCTCGACATCCAGGTGTCACTAATGGGATGCAGCAGAATACAAGCGTCAGGTATTGTACCTGGCACATGCTGAGCTGGACTCCCATTTGGTGCAACCATGAGACACACACCGCCCAGAGTGATCGACCGTTATAGATTTACTTGTAGAAGGTATCTATGGGTCAATTTAGCTTATTAAACTTTGATTTTTTTTACGTTTCACCTTTTTTTGATGTTTTTTTCTTTATTATGTATTGTGTCTTTTGTTGCACTGAATAAACATATTATCTATCTATCTATCTATCATTGAGGTTCCTGCCACCCTGTATATTGAGGCTGTATTTTGGAGCCTCATAATTAACAGGGGAATTCACAAGGCTCTTAGCAAAGATAATGTCATCCTACCAAATGCACAGAGATTACATACGAAAGCTGCAGTGCCACCAATAATCCTTAGTCCATCTCCCAAGCATGGTGATTAAGCAATTTTCTCTCCTTAGTTGTTACAGTAAACTACTAAGAAGAAAAGTGTCTTAATCATAATATCATCCGGTAAATAAAATAACTATCTACTGCTGAATATGAAGTCAAATATTTTAAATACTTAGTCGAGGCACTTTTGAACGTCAAAATGTACAAGAAAACAAACTGACTCTAGTTCATCATCTGCCTAGCCTTTTCCCAACTATGTTGGGGTCGGCTTCCAATCTAACCGGATGCAGCTGAATACCAGTATTTTACATGGAGCGACTGCCTATCTGACCTCCACAACCCAGTTACTGAGTAATACGATACCCCCTGGTAAGACTGGTTGTCAGGCTTTCGGGCTTCTGACTACCCGTAACGACTGTCAAAGATTCACGAATGACAGCCGGGATCAACGACTTAACATGCTTTCCGAGGCACGGAGGGGTCTCAGTATGACTAGTTGCCCCTTCAAAAAGGTAGTTTCGTAAGGAGAAGAATGGGCAAGAAACCCCGCAGTTGCTCTTTTAAAATATTTTATATACAAAATAATTGAACTTTAGCAAAACCAATTTCGTTAGTGTAGGTAATAGTTATAATAAGAGTTGATCACGATTTTTTATTAACAGGTGGAATGGGCCAGAACCCCCACAGTTACACTTTTAAAATATTTTATATACAAAATCTGAACTTTGGCAAAACCAATTTTCTTTAGTGTAATACCTAGTTATAATACGACGATCATCATGAATTCCCATACACAGGTAGTCATAACCTTACCAATAAAATAACCATAATAAAAATATGGGCAAAGTTTGTTTCACAAAATAACAGTGTTTCCCTGTTGCTAAACTTCAAAACAGGCTTCTGCTAACGGTTGGGCAAGCCACCAGAATTCTAAAGATGGAATTGTTATTCGTGGCCACTATTCTCGACGCCTTATCAGCTAATTTTGTAACTTAGCAGTCTGCAGATCGGCGATAATCTTAATATTTCAACCAGAAATTCCATTTGATATATACATGGGGCCATGATATTTTTATATGCGAAATCCTAAGTACATAATACCAATACTCACGCCTTCTTCCCATGGGGGTAGGGAGAAACTATAGCAAGCCACCTGCTACGATCTTTTTGCTTCAATTAGTACATTCACACACCTGAGGAGCAATTCTCGTAATTTAAAATGTTCAAAATCTAGTCGCTGTGTCATCTCGGCGACAAAAAAATGGCAAAAACTTGTCAAAATGTAGGGAAATTGGAGGTATTTTTGATCGATTGAGACTGAGATCAGATTGTAAACGTTCTTAAAATTACGAGAATTGCCCCTCTGTTCATAAACGCGCGGCGCGGCGGCGGTTGTGAGTACTACGCACCGTACCTTTTTGAAGAACTTCACCAGTAAGGTTACTACTATGTCCTGCTAGAACGTACCTTCCGGCGTTTTCACACACATCTTGCTTGATCTTGCCTTCAAAATCCTAAGTGGAAAAATAATCACCAATCTTTGCAATACGACATTTTTTACGTGGTACACCAATAATTTAATACAACTACCAATGAGGTAGCAATTTTAAGCGACCAAAACGAAACAAAAATGGTAGTCAGCATTAAACCCGCACTGGACCCACGTGGTAAATTACAGCCTACTCCCTCTCGAAGAGAGCAGGCCTGTGTCCCAGCAGTGGGAACATTATAGGCTGATTACGTATTAATGTTAAGACAAATATGGGCCTGGCACAACGATTTCACAAGTCCAACACAATTCACAAGATGAACACAATAAAAAAAAGAAACAGTACTTTATATTCAAATACATGCAGTAGAAATACATAATGTAGAAGAATCTAAGCATGCAGACGATGTCGCGAGTAAAAGTTAGTGGCCAGGGCAAAATACTTTAAATCAGACGGTGCGGTGGTTACTGTGAACGTGCGAAGCGTTCACGGTCTCGACTCAGCAGCTTTATGGTTATTTTATTCCAATTATTTTACTAAAGTCACGTCTAGATTGTTTTGATAAATATTTATGGATAGATAAAATAATAGAAGCCTTTCAATCCTCAAATGAGATTTCAATAATTCAAGAGGGAAAAAACATCTATGTTTTTCAGCATTAATTTCTTCTTATTTACGAGTTTCGATTAGTGATACTTTGGTTGTGAGATCTTTAAAAGGTTTTATTTTACGAATACGAATAAGGCATTAATTGCGGCGCGTAACAATACATTAAATTAAATCATAATAGTATGGAAATGGGCAATAAAATAAAAAATTAATGTCGATATTGGGCGCACTGGCGGTACGGCACGGCAAGGGATTTTTATGCGACTATAAGAAAATATAACTTAAAGGTATGATAATAAAATTGAAATTTTACCCCTTCAATGAGGAAAATAAGGTAAGTTATTTGATCAAGTTATATCTGTGTAAACCCATCATTACAAACATTTATTATGTAAACAAGCCTTAGCAATTCGCGTTTATTTATGAAACTTACGTTTTAGAAAAAGCTATTAAGGCAATGACAGCTAAATAAATGTGGCGTAAAATTCTTTAAATGAGTTTAAATGCTAATTTACTTGTAGTTAATTCATAATTTAGCGCTTTTTAGCAACATAACAACGCTCTTCTCCTTTGTAATTAGAAAGAGCCATATATCAGTCACGGTTTGGACCCTTACGAAAGTTGAAACTGTTAATTCGGAAAATTTAAATAGACTTTACCTACAGTATTCCTCTCGAACAGAGCACCTGCCACCTTATCTCTTCACGTCATCACCCTTGGTTGACTGGTAGAGAATGCCTAAGGCCTGCCTTTGTACCGTATTAGTGTGCGAGAATTTTAAATAAGTTTGACAACCCTATCTAATTTTCGTTAACTCAAAAATAGCACTGTAACGCAACAAAAATTTCACAAAGCGTTTTAAATTCGTGTCGCTGCACTCAAAAATCATTGTTGAGGTTCAAATTAATTACCATGTTCATCGTTCTGTCACGAGCATGTCAACAAAATGGCTTGAAATGGCTCAAAATTGCAAAGTTATCACGACATGCCCTAGAGGATCACGATAGTAATTCTTTGTCAACTTATGAATAAGTGCTCGAGTAGACGAGTTGCTTCGGAAGCAGAGCGCAGCATGGTGATAATTTAAGTAGGAAAGTTGTGAACCTCTTCGTCTGTATGTTTATAAATCAAAGCATTTTAATCAAACTTGCTTGTAACAATTTTATGATTTAAAAGAGTGTCCGTGGAGTTTCTTGCCCGTTCTTCTCCATAGGTACTGTAGAGGCTTGTCTGCCGAAGACGACCTCATATGTTGTAGGCCGGCTATGTTTTAGCGCGGGTTCCATTCAAACATTCAAACTAATGTCAATTATTTTATAGTAGGATTTTTGTTCTAGAAGAGTCAGTGATAGATTAGAGAGTAATGTGTAAAGACGTTCTGAAAATATAATATAAAAGGAATCATAGAGTGTTTGATTCCTCCCGTTACCTCAGAGGACTCGTCTAGTCCTCTATAGTACCTACTACACTTTAGAATGGGCAACTAGCTTCATCTTTCTGACTGACCGACCCTTTGCCAATACAAAAGTGCCTGCAATTGGTTTATTTGAAATAAATGCTTTGAATTTGAGCTTGCAACGATTTCTATAATTAGCAATTACAATGATTTAAGACAAAATCGTGAGTACAACACTCCCACATTAATCATATTTACTTGTTCAAACGTAGGAAGTACAGTCAACAGCAAAAGTAGATGATCAAAATTAGAAATTAAATACTGATGAACGGAGTTCGCAGCTATATAGCAGCTGTACTAGTGGTAAATGTTTGGTCTAATTTACAATCACATACTTTTGAATCACTTCGACGCCACACAGTTCTGACGCGAACTCCGTTCATTAGTATTGAATTTCTGATTTTGATCATCTACTTTTGCTGTTGACTGTACATCAACATAGTAAGTTTTTATGTAATATAATATATGTCTACGGGTCACGTTTAAATTGAATGCTTAAGCCCATAAATTCATTATTATAAAGCGTTAATTAAATTCATCATTTACTATTGCATCGGGCAATTTATTTCAAGGTATCGAATCAAAGCATATTGTGTGATTTTACTACCGCATTAACTTAAAAATACTACAATATGTGGTTGTAATTATGCTGGTAGTTTATTGAATTAACCGCACATAATTAGTTAAATAATCTGAGAAAAAAATATGAATAAGATACTTATCGTCACGCGAAGCATGACCGGTCATATGATGGAAGCAAACAATTTTAAAAATCAACATTGAATTGAAATAATTTACCGTCGTTTTAATAAGGAATTCATTTCAATTATTATAAATTAGGTAAATTTAATTAAGTATGAGAAATTTAGGGGATACGCGACTACGGTAACTCCTATCAACTTTTCATATTTAACGGCTGAAAAAGCCCTCTTACAAACTAGACTATTTCCACCTATCAACGAGTCACAATACCGAAGCATGCTTCACACTAACGACAACAATGAAGCACTCGTGTACCTCAACACTAGCACCTAAACCTTTGAAAGAAACCCACATGACAACCGGAGCATTGAGTTCGTGAAATTATCACGCAGACAATGGTAGTCGACTGATATTTGCCATGGGTGCTAAACGAGGCTCTGGTTAAAATGTGGAGCGTTTCGTCACGGATTGATAAATTTAACACATGGTGAGAGCGTTTTAAGGTGAGAATTTTTGAAAATCGGGAGTTAATTGTCTTTTTTATGACATTAGTGGCTGAGTAGTAACGGCCGCATGGGTCGATCGGTGGATAGGTGACCATGTTTACAGACTGAGTCCCCTCCATGCATCGCAAAGCACGTTAGGTCGTTGGTTCTGGTTGTCATTCGTAAAAGTTTGACATTCGTTACGGGTCGTTAGAAGCTCGAAAGTCATTTGGTTGTGGAGGTTAGATAAGCAGTCGGTCTATGGTAATACTGGTATTCAGCTGGTATCCGGTTCATCCTGTTTAAAAGTTATACTTTCGGAGTTTTTTCTTATGCTAAAACAGCATCATCGTCTTCCTGGCCTTGTCTCACGTTACTTGTTGTCTGCGCAATCCGTTTTCTACATCCATTCTCCCCTGTCAACCGTCAAGCTATCATTCACTCCCTTCTCCTTCATATTATTCGTCACACAATCCATCCGTCTTTCTTTAGCCTTTCCTCTCCATCCATCTACATTTATATTAATTTTTCCTTCACTTTCTTATACTAAAACATCTCTTCTTAATTCTGGTGCCAGCTATTCTTAAACCAATTTGTTATAACAATACCTGAGGACCAGATTGCAATCTCAATGACTGCACTTTCGAACTTTGACCATGGCTTTGGAACTCGAAGTCACGAACTCACGGCCATGGATCGAAAGTTAGAGAGTTTAAATACCTAATTACCTAACGAAAAATATTTCAAACAAACGTAAGCATAGTACATTATCAGCCTATAATGTTCCCACTGCTGGGACACAGGCCTCCCCTCGGTGAGAGGGAGTAGGCCGTAATCCACCATGCGGGCCCACATGTCTTAGAATTTTTGATTCCAGGACATGCCAGTTTCCTTACGATGATTTCCTTCACCATTTTGAGAGCAGTGGTGATGAAATAATTTACTCAACGTAAATTGCCTTATCTCATTTCAAACAAATTGACAAATTATTAATTGATTGCAAAGAAATTGAGTAAGGTTAGCACCTTACTTAAATTGGTACCTATCCATGATTTCAATCTAGATCGTTTGGACTCTTACATAAAATTCTTGCGTACTTAGGTATGTGTCACGAATCTTCCAATTCGGTTTTAGCAACTAAAATTCTTTGTGCAATGGTAATTTGTAATAGTTGCATGCTAGTTCATTTCACAGATGACAAAATGCTGTTATAAAAGGCAAGTAAATGTCTGGTGCTGTAAGAATAAATTAACTTTGTTGACGTCGCTATTCTATGAGCTAAGCAAGCTTATTTCCAGCGTACAACTTGGACTTGTCCTAATTTGCACCACAAGTTACAAAGCTCGGATTTTACATTTCTCAGCCTCAGGCCGGACAATATTATTAATATTTTTAGCTGGGACCCTTTTGTAGGCGAATATAACACGTCCAACCTACTAGAAATATTTTGAAAAGTAGGTAATTCAAATTCAAAAGTCAAACTGGGCTGACAATCAGCACTTTTTGGAAATCAAAATTACATGATCGCCAAATCGCCCGCCCTTAACCATTTATTAGTGATTCTGGCCCGAAAGAATTATTTGATTGCCATTTTTTTAAACGTATCAACAAAATTATTTATTGTGTCATATTTATTATTGCACCTTTTATATGAAAACTCAATTATTTCTTTTGTTTGCCTAATAAAAAGGAGTAAAACATTCGTCTTTACCCACTTTTAATTTTGGACATAAATTATTGCGAATTTGACCTATCTGACTAACATAAAGTCATCTTTAGCTAAGAGTACTAAATGTCAGGGTGACACTTTTGTTATTCAGGTTTCTATAACTAAATAGCTTTATTGGTCTGTTTTCAAAAGGAAGGTACAACAATACCTACCTATTCTAAAGCTTTAAATTATAATAAAAAAATCTTAAGAAGAAGATAGGATTCTTCCACCTTGTATTGACCTTGTTTGTGTCATGACGAATAGAAAAGGTATAAGTAATAGAATTTTAATATATTTTAGTCGTAATCGTGATTTAGGGAAGGTCACCTAATAGGTGTTAAAAAAAAGAAGAGCTTACTATACATTTAATGTTTTTCTACGTTATGTTTACATGATGTTCTTCAGAAAGGTCAGGTGCGTAGTACGCGCGGCGTGCGTGAATGACCAGAGGGACAATTCTCGTAATTTTAAGAACGTTCACATTCTGGTCTTAGTATACTATATCTGTCAAAAATACCGCTAATTTTCTTTATGTTTTTGACAAGTTTGTGAAATTGATTGTCACTGAGATTTTTTTTTGTTTTTTATAAAACGTTGCCCCACACTAGGAATTTCTCCTGTATCGTGGGTGCGTTTACAAACATTTAAACTCACATACAGCCAGACCCGGAACAACTACTCGTAGACATACAAATATTTGGTCCGTGCTGGAATCGAACCCGCGACACGCAGCGTAACAGTCAATCGCTTAACCACTGCGCTAACCGTGCCTTCAAGATGAGATGAGATTGCGACTTCAATTTGAACGTTTTTAAGCAAAAGAATTGGCCTTCAGATGTATGGACGTAAACGAAGCAAAAGGATCGTAGCAGGTCAGATCGTTCAGGCCTTCTGAAGTTTCTGCCTTCCTCTATAGAAAGAAAGCGTGAGATATGTAATACCAAAACAGAATATTATTTGCCATGGTAAAAAAAAAAATAGTCATAAACATTTAGATACAACCAAGTTGCATTTAACAGGTACGTTAGGTACCCAGTTTTTGCCCCTACCTGGCCAACAGTAAAGGAAATAGTAACCAGGAAATCCATAAACCATTCCATTCTATAACCCGTTCAACGTAAATTGTGACTGACAGGTTTCTATGTGGAAATAACATGTATTTGACAGCTTACCCACGTTTTATCGGCTAAGGTACCTGGGTACTTAAACTTTCGTAATATGGTAAGTCCGGCGGCAACAATCTTGGACGTAGGACGAAGTTCTGCGGAAAACGGATTACCAAAAGACTCCAGTGCACAGAGCATGACATGTGTATACAAGGTTTAATTGAAATAACTGAACACCTCTTTTGGACAACCACAAGATAGCTGAATTTATGTTGTTGTTAGGCTCAATGCATTAAGAACTCAACTTAATTGATTTAAGGCGTTAACGTTTGCAGTATACTTTACATATATCTATTTTATTATTTATGTATTACTGTGATTGCCCGTGACATCACAGCGGGCCCTATCAGAATACCAGCGCTGCCACATTTATTTTTTTAAATGTCGAAGCATCATGCGGAGATAGGAGCCTTTTGGCCTCGTATAGGACTTTCTGTTTCATTTTTCCTTTTGTTACCTTGTTATATAATTTGTTTTATTTTTACTTTTAACTGTGTTTAGTTTAGTTTATGATTTTGTACGAGTCACAATAAATACTTTTTCTTTCTTTCTTTCTTTATGGAGCAGCAGATTTTTTTTTTTTGAATTTATTCCCGTAGTGAAAGATGCTCATAATGAGTACAATGACCCCCTTAGAGGTTTCTGGTTATTCCAATATTACACCTTGTATATAAAATCAATTATGCATAGGAATTAAGGAACTCGTGTGCCGCTAGAAGTGCATGCACGTTGTTAGGCGGAGAAGTGAGGGTTAAACAATTCATTGGTCATCCTGTCTCTACAAACCAACTGTATCAATATTGATGAGATTTTGTTTAAAATTGCAAAATACGCGAAGTCACACCAGAAAGCCAATTCTCGTAATTAAAAACGTTCAAAATCTAGTCGCTATCTCATCTCAGCCTACGGAAATTAAATGTTTTTTTTTTTTGACACATTGAGACTGACATCAGACTGTGAACGTTCTTAAAATTACGAGAATTGGCCTTTAGGGGTCGACCTTTGACAAAGACAGCAGGAATTCGTATGACGTAATTTATGGATGATCCCTAATTGCAGAAGCTTGAAGATTTCAGGAGTTAGTTAGCTCTTATTTGAGCGTAACGAAGAATCTTTAGCTGAGCAGCATCTTGTGCAAGTTGACCTCTCTGAACAGTGGATCAAACAGCTAGTCTTGCACAAGTCCCACGAGTTGACACGAGTTGCTCACACCAAAACGTGTCGCTCCAGATGGCACCAGCGCTAATTGTGCACGCTATGCGCTCAATGTCAACGCACGCCTGCAAACCTGTGACTAATTGTCAAACGGCGCGGGCGCAGGGGCCGGCGCGGGCGGTGATTGTGGCGCAAAACGGTGATAGTGGGTTGGATAGTTGTGCACCCGTGGTGTGACATTAGAAGGTTAATGGTGTGATTTAAACATAAACGACGATGATTTAGAGTCATGGCGATGACGCAAATACAAAACGTAACATTTCGATAAAGACCTGATAAGCAGCCCGCTTATCAGTTTCATTTTTTATTTACAGTGAAATTGGTCCAGTTACCACAGAAACACAATGAACTTAGAATACAGACTAACACTTTAGACTAATGACTGGGATGAAGGCAATTTCATTCGGTAGAGCTAAATCCATTGTATCTAACCACAATGTAAATTCAGTTATTTACATAGACTGTCACACTAAAGCAATAATAAGCATCAAGTTTACGCCTACGATAGCCTTTTCTTCTATACAACAAACAACCAGCATTAAGGTGAAATCGTCATAGTAGCCAGTGAACTTCAAATTTTCTTACGTTTTTTGCAAATTTGCAGGTCAGTATCAGAAGGCCAATTCTCGTAATTTAAAACGTTCAAAATCTAGTCGCAGTCTCATCTCGGCGGCCAACAAATGCCAAAATCTTGTCAAAATGTAGGGAAATTAGAGGTAGTTTTGACAGATTGAGACTGAGATCAGACTGTGAACGTTCTTAAAATTACGAGAATTGCCCCTTAGGTTGTATGTCAATCTAAACATGATTCGTGGCCGTTAAAAATACTTATTCTAGAATTATAATAATAAAAATCAACAATACGGGGTTTATTTTCAAAGACCAGCCAAAAAGGGGTATACAGACCATCAAACTGAACAACTTTCTCCATGGGACCAATATCGTAATTGCGAACAAAAATTCAGCCATATTTATTATGGTCGCTAAACATATATTTTAATCAACATACACATAACACTGATCTGAAAATTGCAAAAAAACGTAAGTAAATTTAAATTTCACGGGATACCTTAGCGCATCCCCCTTAAACACAAGATTACATGCACAGTAAAAGCTATCGAAGAACTCCGGGCAATGAAACTGCGATGCTCATAAACGATAGCAATCCATAGATTACGCATCAACATTCCACCTTGTCGATGAACATGATACTTATACTTACATTCTACCAGACCTCTAAACCTTGCTGAAAAAGTAAAGTATTTTTACGATAAAATTTATCTTTCACTAAGTCGTTTCGTGACTGGCAATTCTTAACCAAAGATCTCCCTGAAGAGCTAAGTTATTTTTTGAGATCAAATGTAATGTCGAATGAGTCATGGGCCAAATTTACCACCCAGACGTCCAGCAACATCGAGGCAGACCCAGAAGTATATGGCGGGACGAGCCTGGTGCCTACAGATAGGTTTGGTCCATACTAGCTTAAGACAGAGCGGAGTGGAAATGAGATAGGGAGAATTAAATAAAAAGTAACCAAATAAAGTAAGTAAATCTGTTCAATACTTAAGGCATCAAGTAGTAACAAACAATCAGACAAATACACTTTCGGATTTTTAAGGAGTGTAGGGACAGACACTTTCTTACAAGCTCTAAGAATACAGAAATAACAAGATGAGAAAATGCACTTACGCCACTTTCGTCGATACGCAACGCTTGGTAACACTGATGAGATGCGGCGATAATGTTCATTTACTTCCCTCTGCATGTCATGCGTTGATTATAGAAAGTCGGTACATACTCATCTAATTGTGATATCACTTCATTTGCAGCTGATGGCATCGTTATTTATGGGTTCATTTATATGGTAATCAGGTATTGTTAGGTTTATGTAAGTGACGTAGTTATCTGCTATGGGATGCGTTCTACTCTTTACCAAGTCTTTCTAGTAAGTTGTAATAGATTTCGGAAGAGGTGTGTGTTCCACAGCGTTTGGCTAGCAAAGGCCAGACTTCCTCCCACCGACTTTTTTTGGCTTTTTAATCATTAACTAAAAAATCATAGGAACTTCCTACTTTTTCGAAATCTTATTATATTCATAGGGTTGGTACCTACTATTCATTCAAGTAAATAAGTAGTCTTCAGCACTCCTGCCGATCAATTCTGTAAAAATCTCACCGTGAAAAGTTAGGTGAAGTGAGCTTAGAGTGAGCTGTCAATAGTGTCAATCCCTAGCATTAGTTGGAATGATAGCTCACTCCACGCTCACTTCACTTATGTTTTCACGGTGAGATGGTTACAGAATCGCACTGCTGTTCAAAACAGGAGCAAACCCTTTTAGGACACCGTTAAAATCGATCCTATGGAAACGGCAAGTACCTCAATCATCATTAGTTCTTTACCTTCTGTAACTATCACAACCAAACAGTAACTATTTAGTAATCTGTGACCAAACATAGATGTTATAATGATTTCGTATGGGCAAATGACCCGCCATTATTTGCCTACATAAAATAGTCATCATTAAACTGATTTTGGACTGATTTGACCGGAACGGATTGAGTCAGCGTTGGAAATGGAAGCGGCAGACTTTTAATTTCCTTTCATGTATTTTGTATGTGAGAGGCCTTCGTTCAATGGTGGGTGTTTGTGGGCTGGCAACTAGAATTCTATCCACATAGTTCATACGTAAATTAATGATTCTGGCCCATTATTTTCCATAAAAAAACGGTAAATAGGACTGTGCGACCACGGAAAGCACGGAAAGCCGTTGGTCCCGGCTGTCATTTGGTGGATCTTTGACAGTCGTTACGGACAATAAAAGCATTGCTCAGGACGGGTATAACTATAAGTCCAGACGTTGGTCCCAGCTGGCATTCCTGGATCTTTGACAGGGGTAGTCAAAACCCGGAAAGTCTATCAACCAGTCTTACCAAGGGGTATCGTATTACCCAGTAACTGGGTTGTGGAGGTCAGATAGGCAGTCGCTCCATGTAAAATACTGGTATTCAGCTGCATCCGGTTAGACTGGAAGCCGACCCCAACATAGTTGGGGAAAGGCTAGGCAGATGATGATGATGATGAGGACTGTGCGACCAAGTTCTGATATAGGTATCAAAAGTGAAAGAAAATACATTTACCAGATACACACATCAGAGAAAATCAAATAAAAAGTGTAAAGCCCGGTGTGAAGAAATTAGCAGGAAAGTGTGCCTCGCGACTGCGCCAAAAAGGCCCAGTTCAGCAAAAATGTCAACCGACTGGTGCTTGACGCCTTTTATTTGTGTTTGTGGTAATTCGCTGTGTCATCATCAACATTTCAGCCCGGAATGCTGGGTATAGCCACCCCCCCCCCCCCCCTTTCTTCTGCCATGCTTCCCTGTTCTGTGCGTCATGTTTACCGGAAATAAATATGTTTTCTTACTTTATTTTATACAGACATGGGAAAATAGATTACATTTATAAGCATTGAAACTTGAACGCTACAAAGCCAGAGTTCTGCTCATCTTCCAAACAATCTAGCATAGCTAAAGAAAACTAAACCATGGAAATTGACACCAACATTACTTAACCCTATAAGAAACCGTGAAGTAACCAACGATTACATAAAAACGACGCGTGTTTGCAATAAACATCTGATTCTATTTAAGAGAAATTTCTTTTTTTTGCGAAACGAACGCGGTTGACCGCCTCGCAAGCTATTATAATTTTTTTATGATAGAGTTACTGAACCAGTAAGTAACTATTGCACAACAATACTTGCTGTGTTTATTGCTTATCAGTTATCATAAAGAAGTCCCTGGTTGTTGTGGTTCGCAGTTTTGAGGAACCGGCTTTGTGCACCAAATTGTCCTACAAAGCTTGCAGAGAATCGTCGTCGAGTTGTAAAAACCATTTTGGGATTTAGGGTTGGTACGTTTACCATTACTGGCTCCTTGCCTACACAATACTTGTACCACCGAACTGTCCAGTTGTATGGGTAGTAAAATTTACCAATGTCAAAATTTAATTGACCTCTGGATATATCAACCATAGGTGATATATTTATCTCTAGGGGACAATTTAATTTTCTAAATGCACCAATCTTAAGCATCTTGAAAACTGAATCCTAATTGTTTAATTCAGTAATTCTGATTGCAGGGTCCCTATTGCACAAATTTGTAGTCATAATCAGTCATCAAAGGTTGTGTTTATAACAACACTGCAATCAAAAAAATATTGAATAACCATTAATTATTTATTGAGGTCAAAGTATTCTCAAATAAACTGCGCTAAAATATATATTTTTTTTGCTTTTGGTTAATTCTACGATGAATGACTTTTCCATCGCAAAATAAATCAACATTTATCAATCCATCCCTTTCTCCACGACACTGAAGTATAAAACATTGATTTACATAACCACTTATATAAAGGGCGAGCAAGTTCCCAGCTGCCGGACACCAGATATCGACTTAGGTTCAATGTCCTGATGCACTGCCACCCACACAATGCCATTGCCTTTACTTTAATGTAAACATGTTCCTTCTTGAATGTAGATACAGTTTGGAAGACTCTATAAGGATATTTTGATCGAAGTGTGGGTGTATAGAGAGATATGTTGATGCATAATTTTTACTTTACCACGGCAAAGTAAAGCCGTGTTATGAATTTCAATGTATATAAATGTTGTATGTTAGGTTTTTGCCTCATTCAGGTATAACATTGATTAATTTCATCAAAATGTAATGCTATTGATTTTGCTTGATTTTGAATTTAAACAATGCCCATCATAATGACGAAAAGCGTCGCAAAAAACAAAAAAAAAACTTTGTGTTTCTTTCAATTTGTTGTTTACCCATAGTCTGTTTGAGTTTATTACCTCTTGTATTTATAACTTTTGCGCGAAATAATTGTCTACTTGCAAAAGTTAGTTTGACCGACACTATTTTCTTTGCACCCCAAGTTATGACGCGAAATCACTGTCAAAACTATGTCGTTACTGGTCGGTACTGAGTGCCATTTGAAATGTAGATACAATACTGACCCAAAACTGGTTATAACAAGGTTCAAGTTCACCCATTACCTACTTGTCAAGCTATTGTTTCACGACACTATCGTTTCGCAATCTCAATTGAAGCCAAATCAGTGGATTCTCTGCATAGAACAGTATGTGAGGCAAAACATAGAGATTGTTTAAGGGCAAAATAGTATAGTGTACCTACGGGCTTTTATGGCGAAGAATTTAATAATTGTATGGTGCAAATGAGAGATACGCAATAGCTGCATACCTTTGCTGATAGCAGTGAACAACAGTTGAGCAGTGAACCTGTAAAGATAATAGTATGGTGGGAAATAAATAAATAAATAGTTTATTCTATCAATAATATCCAACAAATGAAAATTTAATCATTTATTTATTTTCAGAAAAGTACATACAGTCTGTTACAAAATATAATTTTACAATTTAGGGAAAAATCATAAAGAGAGTTACATGGTAACCTGTATGAAGGTTGATATGTAGGCTATGTAAATCAAGAGGAAAACCACGTGAGTCAAGCAGTGGCGAGGGTTCGACTTCTTATAAATTTCATAGATACAGTGTGAAGCGTGTCTATCCACACATTTTAGGATCCACTTATTTCTACTTTAACCATTGGTTCCAATTTAAATATTAATATTGATTAACGAAAGCCATCGTAACCCCGTGTGCATAACTGATAGTTCAGTATCCGTGCTCAGCATCACAACGGAATGCTGAGCCTCGCGTTTTTTGCTCATTCTCCAGATTGCCATTATCTTTGACCGACTTACTTAATGGAAACATTCACCAATGTATCCTGGAAAAATTCATCCAGGTCAATGAATGCCACCACCATCCCTTGTGCATATCTCACAGTTCAGTGTCCGTGCTCAGCAGAGCATTGTCTGCATCACAGCGGAATGCTGAGCGTCATGTTTTCTTGCTCATCCTTGCAGATTGCCGACACGCGCCGCGGAACAACGGAATACTTGCAACTACAAGCGCACACGCAACCCTGCCGTAGAACAAATATATGCAGAATGTAAACTTATGTCAATACTGTAACAAGCTGGTGGAATGCTAGAACTTGAAGTTGAAAAGCGAAAGGCACTTGTTTCAGGTATTGTAATGAGGGATTGGTTTGTCGAATTTAATGTTATACTGCCAAAAATCGATGGCTACAAAGATCTTTTGGCGTTCGAATCACGTTGACAGGGAGCGCTGTTGGTAAACATTTGTGCAATTGTTTTGTGAACTGTATTAAAAAAAAACAAGATGGCGGCGTTAGATCCGAGTTTGGCCATCCAACAAAAAATCCTTGTACAGCTATACCAATATTTGTTTTGAGTTCGCCAAGTGAAGTTTTCCGGAATTATTTAAGTTGCAATCTAGCGGCGAGATTTTCTCTTCAAAAACGGACTCTTTTAATTTTATATTGGTCTAGTAATTCCAAGACTCACTGAGTAAAACAAAAGAAATGTGTCACTAAAGTTCGTTTTTTAAACCCAGATACTAATTTGACAGGTGTAATGTCACTTTAGTGTCTGGGATTGAAAGACGAACTTTAAATAATTATTTTTACATCTGCATTTGTTTTTATCGGGTTAGCCTTCTGTCCGTATTATTCTGTGATGGTTGTGACATTTTATTGGGGAAATGGATTTGCGGTGGTAAAATTATAGGGATAAATTGCGATCTGTTTCCGGTAAACAAGAAAGTGCGAAAGTGGTTAAGAATCAGTGGAGTATAAATAGAATTGAATAGCAAGAAGATGGATCGTTTATAGTATGAATCAAATCAGTTTACTGAATATTAGAATAATTAATAATAAATCGTTTATTAACCATATAGTGTTCTTACATTTCCTTATAAATATAAAACAAATAAACTACTCCTAAAATTATAAGGGAAACATTGTTTTAATATTTTTACTTGTGGACTCCACATTACGTCGAGCCTGTCTCGTAGAGTTCACAAGGTCAGTATTTCAATTATACATATATAGTAGTATATAGCTTTGTTGTACGAAAGTAACCTTTATCCGCCCCTTTCTAGGACTGAGGTCGTGAGTTCGTGACCGATGAAGTAAGATAGTCACCTATGTATAACTTTGCAGATAATGATTCAATACCACGCCAAACGGGGTGTTTAGTTCCAATCTCTATTACAAGTTCAAGGGTCTACGGCTTGCCTATTGGCCATCAAATTGCCTTTCTATCCACGTCTTAAGGACTGTTAAGCGAAGGATAGCATCGTGAAACCTATAACTAATGACCAGACACAACTTTTCCCCCGTTGCAAACTGTGGCAGAATATTCTCTCTTCATCAACTCAATACCTATTCCCGGGGGTCTCTGAACCGCCTCCGAACTCTAATGGAAAGATGTAACCACAACCTCGTAAAGTGGGGTTACCTCGATGACACGGTAGCAGGCTGTGGATATGGAGTTGTGTCGCAAACTATGCTTCCTCTCCTATCCTGCCCTTTGTGCCCCAAAAAATGCAGCCAAAATGACATCTGCGCTGCCACCGTCGACGCAGTAGAAGTGACGAAGTTTTGGGCCAACAACATTTAATATGATCAAAAGGTAGTTGTGATAAAATCTACTTCCTCATTGAGGAAAATTCTTTGTTCTGTATAGTCAGAGTAATATGTTTATTATAATTATTCATTATCAGTAAGTAATCAACAACAATACTGCTCTATTACTCTAACCAATCTAAAATCAAATTAGGCTTCTTTTCAGACCACACATTACAATACAATTAGACAGCTTGAACTTTTCAAATCAAATTCAAAATGGCAGCGGCCTACATAACATTGAGACACACAGACACCTATTATGCATAACAATGAAAATTATTAATAGTTCAATACTACTAGTACAAAAATATTGGTGTCGTAATTCAGATCAAGTCGTGACTGGTTCATATGTAAATTATTGTTATGGTATGTCATCTAGGATCTATGAAGGTTAGTTGTAGTGTCTTCTTTGTGCTGTACCCTAGAAAGCCAAAACAGACCGCATAGAGCATAAAGAAGCAGAGGTAGATAAAGACAAGTCGCTCACAGATACATAGATAAAAACAGCGTCAACATGTATACCTAACCGTTTTCTTACAAAAATGAACTTGCATCTGAGGGTCTACTCCCGAAGCACGAAATCCATAGTTTTGGCTGAAGTTACGTGTGTTTCCTACTCCGTTTCGCCAATGGACATAAGACAAGTTTGGAGCCCAAACTAAGAATGAATGAGAACATGATTTGACAGAGTCCCCACTCCCGATATGTATTTGCCCGTACGAAAATTGAATTTGAGACTTGTTTTGACGGATCAACAACGGACTTTGGACTGGCCCGTATCTTCGTCGACGGACTTATAGAAAGTAGAGCCCCTGTACTGCTGGGTCCGAAAACCCTCTTCTTTATACAAGTACCCTTCCCAGGGAGCTTATTATTCCGCTTCTCATACGAAACATGAATAGTAGTAAAAGCTTGCGCATTTGGGGGTTGTTTTTTAACTGTTGAATGTCGTCTTTTTCGAATGCGTTGTTTCTTTCCCCATGAATGTCATAAATAACGTAAATGCAGTCACGCTCGATACAAGCTCTTAATATTTTAAGTACGGCATTATTTAGCTGTTCTTATAGCTGTTACATAGCTCGTTTCAATAACTGAATAGGCAAACTGTTTTGTGCTCGTGATTTTATGTAGATCTATTTGGTTTTATTTTTTTTTATTACTCGAGTTAATTATCTTTTTGAATGCACGTGTATCTGAGACAAATAAAACTCTGTATTACTCTTTCTTTCAAATGTCTACGATGCGTATCTAATGTTCTAACTCCTATCAACTTTAACATCTATCATCGTATTAACAAATAACAACTTATAATGTATGTTTTACAATGAATAAATGATTATGATTATATGATTAGGTTCTACAGTCCATTATTCGCCTTCATATTCACGCTACAGCGAAAGATCATAAGGAAATATGGCCATGGTTGCCAAACTCAGTGTATTGTTTATACATTTTATTACCTTTTTACATAACCTCAAAGGAAGGAACACAATCAATTTATAATTTATCTTCATACACCGTTATTTCACAAACGACAGTTTACAATCAAAATTGCTTTCATTTAGCAATCGTGCTTGAAATAATTATATATTATGTATATGCAATTTATTTGCAATAAACTGAGGCGCGGAATAGTATTTAAGTTAGTCGAAAATTAAGAAACATTAAAGGAATAGGTAGGTTTAAGTTTTGTGGCTAGCTAATTATGGATGTCGCGAATCTGTAGATTTTCCAGAATAACCCTTGATTTCTGGAAGCTCATTCAAACGAATTGGTTTTTAAATAATATTATTGACTAATTATTGGCTTTAATATAACTATAAATAATATTGTTTAGAATCAAGTTCTTCTAAATTATTTTGACGTTCAAAAAGTTCTGAGTCTCGGCCTGATTTTAATAAATTACTTTTGATTTTGATTTATCCGTAGAATAATCATAATAGTTAACATTCGCTTAGCTAAAAGGCTTAATCAGCTTTTTAGAAACTAGTGTAGGTGGTATTTGCAGTGCTGGTTTTCTCATCGGGAACCCTACGTGTACAGTCAGAACAGTATTTTAACCAGTTAGCCAGAAAATCAATTTATGCCCGTTTTCACATAAAATATAATGTCTAAAAATTATTGCACATTGGATTTTCAAATCTTGACGCTGAGCCAAGTCTTTTAAATGAAACAGTGCGCTTTTGTTTAGGCATTACATTTAGGTTTGCCCAGTGTGAAAATGGGCATTAGTCTAGTCTAAGGTATTAGTGTAAGTAAATAATTTAGTTTAACTTACGGACATAGTTGCTACCTACCTACATATTTTGATAGACACTTGGCAGACAGCGTTTAGTGAAGTTTTTTATTCAAGCATACCTTTACATAAAAACTTCAAGTAAAAACGTACACGTTATTTAATAGAGCTTATCAGTGAATAAGTAACCGTTTATTTCGTGGTTCTAATTTCACACTCAATTAATTATTAATTAGGCTGTTAATCAGGGCTGGCTACCCGACATTTCCGTTTTATTTCATGATTTTCAGGAATTTTAGAATGTTGTTAAGAAAGAAAGTTGCGATTTATGTCTTTGGGTCTATTAAAATTGTGTTACTACATTTTCATATATAATTTGTTTGGTGTCTAGAATGTGTCTTAAAACTTCACACTATCAGATCATAATCGGAGGGGCCCGTGTCTAAATAATAACAGCCGCACAGGTCAATCGATCAGGTTAAGCTACGCTTGCCGCGGTTGGTCTGTCGATGGGTGACCATCTTCACATACTGAGACCCCTCTGTGCCTCGGAAAGCACGTTAAGCGGTTGGTTGCGGCTGTTATTCGTGGATCTTTGACAGTGGTTACGGGTAGTCAGAAGCCCGAAAGTCTGACAACCAGTCTTACCAAGGGGTATAGTACCAGTAACTGGGTTGTGGAGGTCAAATAGGTAGTCGATCCATCGATAGACTGGAAGCCGACCCCAACATAGTTGAGAAAAACTTTAAGTAGATTGTGGCCATCAGATCATAATCTGATAGGTTCGCACTGCCCTTGCAAGAATGATTTTTGTACAAAAAGTTTCAAAATCCAGAAGCATTTATGAAGTAAACTACGAAATATACCATAGAAAATCCAGTCTAATCCAAACGACAATCTTAATACACGTTTGCAACATTTATTTGAACACGGCTAAGTAAATAGCATAAAGCAATTATTTAGTAGGTAAGTACTGGGCTATTTGAAGTTATTTTAATTGCTACAGTACCATCGGCATTAAAGTTGAATGGAAATCATGTCTGTAGTATGTGTTGTAAGACTTGTAACTTGTCAGTATTGTAACTGAGGTTATACATACGGCGAAGGACCAAGGAGTGAAATAGGTAGATCGAGCTTCGCTTCAATTAATTTCCAATTATGAGCCATTTCCCCCGTCCGTGATAGGTACTAATATCTGTTCAATAATGATTTTCAGCAACTTGTATCTGATGTTGGTTTAACAAATGTCAAAAACTTGTCAAAATGTAGGGAAATTAGAAGTATTTTTTGACAGATTGAGACTGAGATCAGACTGTGAACGTTCTTAAAATTACGAGAATTGCCCCTCAGTAATTTTCATAGCCTAGTTTAGGATAGTTCCTTCAACATCTCGAAATGAACATGGCCACGCGCACTTTGGACGCGTATTCGAGCAAACGCGCCGACTGAATGACAGTTATTCGTACGTGTACTTACATACGTTTACATTCGACGTCCGAAAACAATCCGAACTTATTAGGATTTCAAAACACTCTCGTGCGTTAACAAATAAAAATGGAAGTAGATGTTTACAGATTATTCATCGCGCTCCAAAGAGGACGTCACACATGAGATATCACCGGCACACTGCCTGTTTATCGGAGAAAAACGTATTTAGTGTGCGCACTCAATTCGTACGACCACGATCATAGACGTGCGTCCATAGTGCGCGCGGCCTAACAAATTTGTTTTCATGTATTCAGGGTTCATTATTGATGGAGGTGATATATCTACATGACCGTATTTTAAGATTCGAGTAAAACTTATTAGAATCTATCACTAAATCTGTTCCGTCAGGAGAAAAAGTCGTTGTGCATTATATTATTTGTCGTGTTAATAACCAAATAGCTTCAATAATTTTCTTAATTCCAATAATTTTGCGCCACCCACGAACGTTATTTCCAAACACTTAAAGCTTATAGATAGGTTTTCATTACAAAAGAGTTACACCTACTCGAAAACTGAATCCTTACGTAAGAGAGAGTAATGTAAGGCTTCGTTAACACAAACAATGGTTTGAAATTCGCAATAAACAGATTATTTGATTATTTAACAAAGAAATAAGGGATCTGTATTGTCTGTTGAGGCAATTTTCTACTCATCGTTAACGCTTGCTTAACTTTCTTGGTTTATTAGTGAACGCATTCATATAGGATAATGAACCAGTATTTAACCCGTTGAATGCCATACATACAGACACAATTAAAAAGCCATTGTGTCTCGCGTGGATTACGTTGCGACGGAAGGGTTAAACATTATTTTACGTAAACCAGTTGCCCATTGATCCCATCTTGGTCGGTCTTACAATCCATAAGTTTTACTTATTATAATATGAGCAAATCGTTCAATAACATAACATCACGCCTGTAAAATACCCCGAAGGGTTAGGCAAAGGTGTACAGCCACATTTCACCAGTTATGTTTAAGTCCCATGTGATAGGGAGCGAGTCTATTGCCATCAACCAGGTCCACAGACTCCGAGCAGCTGAGAAATTCCTGATGAAAAACCTAATAACTTTGCCCGAGCCGGAAATCGCACCCAAGCGACCCCCTTCTTTCGCGCCCTTTCTTAGTGGATACCTACTCTTCACTGAGAACACACCCTCCAAATTTCATGTCTCTAGGACCAGCGGTTTAGGCTGTGCGTTGATATATCAGTCAGTCAGTGAGTCAGGACTTTGAATTTCTGCCAGGGTAGCGGGATCGTCCGAAAGGGTTACCGCTGCCCTGGAACATAAAGGGCTAAGAAAGGAACACGGGTGGGTTTTAGTCAGTAAGAGTCTGACACTCCCTTCCGCTACACCCAGAGCGGGAGGGGTCATTTGATGATTTCCCTTCCTCAAAAAAAAAAAAAGACCACATGCTCAGCAGTAGCGCTTGTGACCACCAGACCAACGGAGGAATGTGTATAACTTTATATGCTGTAAATTTTTGGTTTTATGATTGTTCGATATTATTTTATTTTTCATCTACGAGTAACAACGAAACGAGATTGCCCAATTTCCTAATGTGCGAAGGTGATTACATTAATAGAATATAATAGATTTATTTTTCTTACCACAAATTATAGCTTAAAGTTAAATTAATCTATAGATACAAACTAAAATATAGCGTCGAAAAATTCATCGCCATCGCTGTCGACTGGTAAAATACCCAAGACACTGGCGGCATTGCCACGTTGTATGGCAATGCTTAGCCTCTGGCCAAGGTAAAAGCCAGCCCTTGGGTCATGGCAAGTGTGAACCAGTCTTTTCGAAATTTTCTTAAAAAGACCATGCGCACTTATGCGTTTTTTTTAGATACAATTTTGTACTTAATTTGTGGAAGACTGCTGCCTAAACTAAGTTCTTTTTACAAAACCTCTAAGTCAGGTCACCAGACCCCTTAACCATTTATAATTATATTTCAAGTATTGTACTGAATAATTTTAACACACTACTACTACTTCTGTCCACTTCTGCTCTTCTTCCTCTTCTTCTCGTCTTTTATCTTCTTTTTTGCTTCTACTTCTTCTTCTATTACTTTCATTTTTAGACCACTTTTACAGTTTTATAATATTTTTCGAGTCTAATTAATTATTTTCACCGCTCCTCTAACAGTACAACCACGCCTCACGTGGTATCACGTTTGTAATTATCGTCTAGTTAATTACACATTACAATTGATATGTTCAAAATGCGGCTAATAAGACCTCGGCTGTAAGGTCAAAGGTACTAAGAATATGGTCTGTTACACTTTATTGTTATGATGCGTTCGTTCGTTGTATATACCGATTGATATTCTAGTGAGACGAAGGGGAAGGTCGTGAAATAGTTCTTTGTTAGCGAGTTAAATGTCAGTTTTTGATTTTAGGCATTTCGAAACTGTTTTTTGGCTAGTAACTTCTAAAACATGAACCTTTCAGTCTAAGTTTTCTAGCAGCGTTTTAAATTGTTTAAAATTGAACTTCTGGGCCCTATACTACCAAAACTTTCAAATTAGATTATAATTCTACAAAATTTTTAAATAATAGAAAAAATTGCGTATCACAGAAATTACAAATATGTTTGAGTTACAATATTTTAGACTTGTCACAACAATTTAGGTACATGTTTCTAAGGTTTTTCCGTTAAAATTGTGTGGCTTAGAGTTTTTTGTAAAGGCATTTGAAGTAAGATTTACTTTACTCAAACTAATTTGCAAATTGACGTGTCTGTGATCCCTAATTTTTTAAAGGGCAAGCCGCCCGCCATACTTTTTCTAATTTACTTTCTGCTCTTCCAAAAGAAAAACACAAAAGTTTCCACTATCCCTTCTCATAAAGAAGGAGACAAGAGTATTGTAGGTAGTCTGTAGAAGGATCGTGACTCCAAAATTCTGCTCGTATTCTACTCAAAAACCCATTTATGGAGCCTTGACATGTAACTCTCTAATATACCTGTACCATTTAAAAGGTAACTCACATATTATTGTGCTTGACAGTAGCATTTTATATAAATATGTAACATCAATCATTACAATTACAACTATCTGTGGCCTTCAGCCGGTCATGGTTAATTTTAGCTAGCCTGACAGCTAAATTGTGGTATGTGTGCTGTGTTTCCGCCATCCGTGTGTGGATTTAGGGATGGCGAATCTATATCTATATATATATATAAATCAGTTGCTGTTCGTTTGTCTCGCTAAAACTCGAGAACAGCTGGGCCGATTTAGCTGATTTTGGTTTTGAAATGTTTGTCGTAGTCCAGGGAAGGTTTAAACGGTGAGAAAATATGGAAAAATTACGAGTAAGATAGTAAAAACAACAATTTCATTTTCCCATATAAACTGTTCTACCTACTTTCCTGTCAAACATTTGACGATCGTCCCTTGGGTACGGTAGACTCGGGTCCACTCGAATTGAAGCACATATTAAATTAAGGAGTAGGGTAGGAGTAGGGTAGGAGTAGTGTAGGAGCAGGTTAGGAGTAGGGTACGTGTAGGGTAGAAGTAGGTTAAGAGTAGGGTAGAAGTAGGGTAGGAGTAGGGTACGAGTAGGGTAGAAGTAGTGTAGGAATAGGGTAGGAGTAGGGTAAGAGTAGTGTAAGAGTAGGGTAGTAGTAAGGGAGGGGGTAGGACACCACGCGAACGAAATAGCGCCGGGCAGCTAGAAATAATTTATATGGCAAAACAACGTTTGCCGGGTCAGCTAGTACTTAATATAATCAAGCTGAAGAGTGTGTTCGCTCATCTCTATAACTACCAATCGGATTTGAAAAATTATTTTTGTTTTATTGCCCAATTCTTTAGGAAGGCAATAGGCTAGTTAACATCACGCTAGGATCCTCAAAAACCGAGCAAGAAGAAAACGAAGTTATAGCGCGGGCAATGCGATGCGACGAGGTGAGTCAAGGGCACAAACATTATCGGGGTTCAAGAATGACTTTAATTTGGTAGCTCATTGCATTTCCACAATCCACAGAGAGGGAGGCATTTGCACTACAGTGGAACAATACTGGCTAGAAAAATAGACATCGAAAGACGAAAGCTTATCTCGATCAGTCATTACGTGATGTTTGGTAACCCAAAATAATGCTCAAGCACTCTAAAGACAATGACTTATAACTGTCCTCTAAAATTACCAAAATATCTACGCTTTATGCGTAACAAACTACTGTCATGTTTTGATTGTTATCTCAGCATGTTTTTGAAAGTTTACGACGCTCAAGTAACTTTTTCTGTATATTTATTTCGGTTATATCTAAAATTACTAATACAGTAGCTTAACCACTCTGCTCGACTAGATTTTGACATATGACATATCAGCTGACTCGACGGAATGTTGCGAAATACGTCATGAAATTCAGTAAATTACATCAAATTTCAGCATTCAAATTTATTAAGAAAAATATGTTTCCGCGCTTATTTTATGCAATATATTTGTGGCAAATATCTTTAATTATTTGTTGAGGTCGGTCAAACTTCGTTAGTCTACTACGAAAGTTGTATAAAATAGGTATTACTACACCTATCCAAAAGGTAGGCACCTTAAACTCGCTGGAAATATGTACATAAACAACCTATTCTCTTGCTGAAAATATGCAAAAGGGAAAAATAAAGATATTATCATTCTCTCCGCGTTCTTACTTTTACAATTTTTCTTACTTAAACTACTTATAAAACGCAATCAAATCTTGATAAAAATTACAAAAAATTGTGTTTCGACATGACACTTCTTAGTGCTGACCATCCGTCCAGTTTTCTTATTTCGATTCAAAAATTGCATAAAGCCTAATCGATAATCGGAATTTGCAAAAAAAAATAAAAAAGGTGTAAAACTATATATATCCTCTTTGGTACATTTTTCATGAATTAATTCATTTTTTAAATTAATCATTTTAATTACCGTACCTACACGTACGGTGTGGTTAGGTGTTTAATTTTTTATGGTTCCGTACGTCCAAATGAAAAAACGGAACCCTTGCAGGACCACTTGTGTCTGTGGGTCTTGTCTTTTCTTATTTGCTTCGAATCTACTGGACCGATTAAATTGAAATTTGGTACACATATGAATTTCTGTGACCCAAAGACGGACGTGTAACGTAAATAAATTAATTTTGAAAATGGGGTCACTCTTGGGGGGCAAACTAGAAAATAAAAAAATAAAATCTTTGCTGTACCTCTGTGTGACATATCAAATGAAAGGGCTTGTTGTGGGGTTTTAAATATATTTGCTTAGTAACTAAAACAAAAGTTATGTGGCCGTCTGTCTATGGTCGGTCTGCCTCTCTGCCGTCTGTACAAACCTAAACTAACCGTAAAATCTAGATTTTGACCAATTTCCACCAGCCAGCCTTTCTTACAGGGTTAACGCGCGTTGTGGGACGAAGTAGGCACTCCTTATGTCCCAAGCTGCCGTTCTATAGCTTGGGATAAAATTTTAAGAACTGTAATTGTCTGATTTCTAATTTAAATGATCTGAAAATATTTTTACGGAACCCATAATTTCGTCATGTCAGTCTGTGCGTGCGTTCGGATGTGAATGCCATTAACCATTTTACTCGTAGACGTTAACGAGTGTTAATAACACTATATCGTATTCGTATTCTATGCACGCAAAATGGTGTAGTAAAATTACGATAAACATAATTAGAGGTAGCATTCCCCATGCATGTACCCGAGTGTTGAAAAAAATCTATGCACACAAGCGTGTGGGGGGTATTGTTGGAACTTATAATTAAAATTATAAAGATGTTTCTAATTGACTTAACTTTTAAAGTCAATCGTTTTTGAGATATGGGATATTTTCGTTTAAAACCGCAGAATTAACTTGGTTTTTTACAGTTTTTCGAGAACTTTTATGAAATACAAACTTATTTCTGCAGTCGATGAAATTAATGATATGCGCTGTGCATGCGTAAATATTCATCCCAAGTACGGGACCTTTCGCTGTGCATGGACCATGCACAGCGAAAGGTCCCTACACACTTCGCCAGTTTTTTTTTTTAATTTCGTTGGGAAACTACCACAAAAAGTAAACAATTTCTATTACTCAAGTAATGTAATATAAATAAAAACTACCAAGCTCATACAGCTAACAAAACATAATGAAATGTAAAGTGTTTGCGGAATATTTAATTAATCTATCATCATTTCCCAAACTTTTCCTAAGCCTGTCTAAAAATGTATACTGGGCATTCTGTAGCAAACTATTAGAAAGTATCAAAAATTAATAATTGCACAATAAATAAAAATAATTTTGAATAGCAAGCGCATTCCGAATATAAATTCAAATATAGAAACAAGTCGGCGCGAAATTGAATAAATGACTATGGTCCTCTGTTATTGACTCAGTTTCAATATAATGTCCAAAAAACGATTAAAATTACATTAGGAAAGCATAAATCATTATTATAAATAATGCTTGTTGTATTTAATGCTTAAAATATTTTTATTTCAATTTCTGAGAATCGATTTCTGACATTCGTCATATTAATTACTCGGGTCAATTGAAATAAAAATAAAAAATCGTTTGGCATAATCGCTTTCGCACATCATTACGATAAAAAAAAACAACAATGGTCGGCGATTTTGAACACAAATTAAGTAGTGGTAATGAATAATACGTGTTATTGGACCTGTGTTTCAATATTACGTTAGGATTTAGGCATTTTCGTGTTTTTTTATAATATTTGTAATAATATTTTTCACATTTTACTTCTTTTCTACATGTGTGTGTGTGACTTTTGTGAAAAGTAAAAATGTAAACACGCACGATTGGCGCGAAACTTCGACTTTAGATATCAAAAAACTACATTACCACTACTTATTTAACATGAACAATGGATGAATTCGTCAAATAATTAAATCATGTATTATTCATTGCCCCTGTGGTGGAGTTTGGATTTTCGAAATCCCCAATTTTTATGTTTTTTAGCCTCGACCACCACTGTCATCAAAATGGCGATTATCGCATTTACAGACTTGAATTTAATAAAGGTAAATTAATAAACTTGCGCGCTAAATATGGAAGATTGAATGGCGATAACATATGAGTTTTTTATCCAACTCTCTTAATTAACGCACATTCATAAGATTTGATGGGTAGCATAATCAATATTTACATTATCAGTAAGGGTGTCGTATGTCGTCATTTCAAGGTCCAATGGGACCCGTTACTGAGCCAGCGGAGGTTCGTGTGTTCGGGTCCATTCGGGGGCGCTACCGAACTATACGGATAATTAGCTTGTGACGTTCGCACTACTGGGATACAGACCTGTCTCTGTGATAGGGAATGGGCCGTAAGGTACCACGCGGGCCCACTGCGAGTTGGTAGAGGTACTAATTTGTGGTCCTAAGACATGCCGGTTTCCTCGTGATATTTTTCTGCACCGTTTTTGAGAGCAATGGGGATAAAATAAATTGCACAAAATAAAGTACTTGTCTGGGTTCAAACCCATGACCTCGTAAGTCGGGGCCGTTGCCACTGAGCTACCACTGCTCTCAACTGAACTTGCTTCTTGTAATTTGCTTTTATTTGTTACTTTTATCTAGTAAGTACTTATACCTCCGTCAGCCCGATTGGTTTAGTTCGGTAACGTGTTACCCAGTCACTAGGTTAGATAGGCAGTCGCTCCATGTAAAATACTGCACTGCGATTCTCACCGTGAAAACTTAGGTGAAGTGAGCGTGGATTGACACTATTGACAGCTCACTCTAAGCTCACTTCACGTAACTTTTCACGGTGATATTTTTGCAGAATCGATCGGCTGGTGTTCAGCTACATCCGGTTAGAGTGGAAGCTGACTCCAACATAGTTGGGAAAACGCTAGGCAGATGATCAGCACCCTAATTGCGTAACACACAATCAATAGTAATCTGAATCGTTTTGAAGCAAATTGCTAATCCATTGTTTCATAAGTTCGAAAAATTTGTCTGCTCAACACGTAAATAACGCAATGAATGTTGTTGAACTGTCAAAATGAAACCGATTCAGATTAATTGTGTGTTACGCAATTCGGGTGCAGCTCATTATCCCCATTTTGGAAGAAAACCGAACATTCTATTGTAGGTTTAATTTCATTACACCGACAAAACACAGTCGCCCACCATGAGCGTGGTGGAAAGTGTGGCAACATTGCGGAACATTGTTAATATTCATGATGTTGCTAATGTAAGCCCAGTGTTGCCAGTGCTACGTTTTGTGCGGCTAAATGTTAGATTGGAAGTGATTAGCCATTACATAGCACGGTCTAGACTGTGAATAGCTGGGTAATTTTGTAAATGAAGAGATATCGCAAATAACAAGTCTGTTTTGACCGCTTTATTATTGCGAAGTGGTATGGGTTAACTCAAATTTTCACACTGTTCAGAGCATATAGGCTTCAAAGCTAGAAGTGTCCTAGTAGTAACAGTAGTAGTAGTGCCTAACCCTGCGCCCTAATTGAGTAATATACTGTCAATCACAAACTGAATCATTTTGAAGGATATTGCTAATCCATTGCTTCATATAATCGATAAATGTGTCAACAACGTTAATAACGCACTCAATGTTGTTGAACTGATAAATTGAAAGCCATTCCTACTGTTAGGTATGTTACGTAATTACCCTGTTGGTCTAAAGAAATAAAGAAAGACAACGGTTTATTTGGACACAGTTCGTGAAACACAAAATAAAAAATTAATAAAATAAAAAATAATGTTCAATCAAAATCAATGTTATCAATGTTCAATGTTAATTCTGTCCTTCATAACGTTTTCAACAGATCAGGGTTAGGCTTCGAAAAATACAAGCTATCGTAGTTCAATGCTGGACTGAGATCTCTCCCAAATTGCACTTGACAATCAGATTCTCCACCTTCTGCATCTAGCATACCCTAGCCTCCATTTTTTTCATCGCATAATTAGCCTATAATATTTCCACTGCTGGGACACAGGCCCCCTCTCTGTGAGAGGGAGTGGGCCGTAATTCACCACACGGGCCCAGTGCTGGTTGGTAGATGTCACATGTCTTCGAATTTTTGTTTCTACGACATGCCAATTCCTCATGATGTTTTCCTTCGCCGTTTTGAGAGCAGTGGTGATGAAATAATTTACACAAAGTAAAGCGCCTGTCTGGGTTCGAACCTACCACCTACAACTCGTAAGTCGCGGCCGTTTCCACTGCTCTTATCTTTTTCATCAGTTCGGCAGAAATCAAATGATTGACCTCGTACTGTGGTTATTTAAATTCAATTTCTTGTTAAGGAGTCAGTAGACAAATTGTTTATTAAAAGTCGAAATCGAATGATTGATTTAATAACCAATACAAGCTACAATTTAAATTGAAAACTCATTGTCATAACACCACGCAAGTATGACCGACATTTTTAATTGGCTGTGCAATGCATAGGAAGGCTAATTGAAGAAAGCATTGCGTTGTATAGCATTCGACCAATTACATGTGGTTATCAAACCATAGCGGTGTGCAATTGCTAATGGTTATCGCAACCTGGTAGGCAAGGTTAATTTTGGTTAAAGAAATTTTGTAGTTTCTTAGGGTTTTTAGGTAAAATCCGCGGGGTAAAAGCAAAACACAGTAACACACTGACAGTTCAATAATATTCATTGCATTATTTACGTTGTTGAGCAGACAAATTTTTCGAACATAATATGAAGAAATATCCTACAAAATGTTTCAGATTGTAATTGAAAGTATGTTACGCAATTAGGGTGCAAACTGAAGCAAATCGTTTGAAGCGGTGTTCGTCTCAATGTGGTCCAAGCTTAACCTAAGGGATTGGAGAGATTTGGAGGGTGGTTTTTTGATGCAATTTTGTTTGACTTGAGTTCGTGCATTATGCGAAACTTTATCTGGATGATAGCTTAGGGATGGTTTCTTATTGTGTCTAATGTGCCCTGTCCACTGCCAAGTGTCGCTTACCTTGGTTCTCCAGCGGATCTCTTCATTTCTGATTCGATCACTTAGGGAAACTCCAAGCATAGTCCTCTCCATTGACCTTTGGGTGACTTTTGGCCTTCTAATAAGGCCCATTGTTTTCTTCTTTCTGTAAGGTGTCTTATTGGTGGTATTCTTTTCGTACAAGAAAGGATAATTGCTATCATATTTAGACCATACCCAGAATGTGTTTAACCCACCGTTACATTTGTCCTTCTGTAGTTCATGTTTGCCCCATCGTCTGCTGGTTTTGTAAACACAGGCTACAAAAAACAACGTTTTGAAATCATAATAGCTATAAAATATGAAGAAACAAATCAAGAAATTATAGGGCACAGAGAAGCATGCGTGAATATCCAATACAAGTCTATTACAATAGCAACATTGTTTACTAATCAATAATTCTCAGCTAGCCCGAAGCTTAGTGTGGAAGCAATGCCCTTTCAATAATAATTTATAGCAATCTGTCGGTGTGTTCCTTAGCCAACGTTTTATTAAGGCTGTTTCAGATTGATCGTGCAATCGTTACCGCTGTGGGCTAAAGGTATAAGTGGATAGCTGGTTTGACAGATGTCAATAAGTACAAGTTTTGCGTGTAGGTTTTAGCCACCGGTTTAGTACCCATCAAAGGTTTGGCCTGATTTATTTTTATTGGGTACTAGCGGCCCGTCCCTGCTTCGCACAGTTTTGACGACCTGGCAAATTATCGAGATTTCTTTATTAGGTAGGTATACACCGTTAAATTTTGATCGTTTTAATCCTAAAAATGTCGAGTTATGCGAACAAAAATCGATAGATCAACTGATTTTTTTTCCACGATTTCAGGGTTGGTCCCGTAGTAAAAGTTGCTCATAATGATGAGTACAAAGACCCTTTTTAGGGATTAAAACGATCAAAATTTAACGGCGTATGTAAGTTTCATAATAGGTATCTAGATCCCAGATACAGTGAGATAAAGTCAAACGAATGATGATGTGTTTTAATATCACCTTTTGTATCCTATACATAAACCTTACCAAAATAAATTCTCTAGATGCATGAACGTAGCGAAGCAAACGGACTATATAAGGATTGTTGCAGGCGCTCTGTAGTTTCTGCATACCCCCATGGGAAGAAGGCATGAGTATATGTATGTCATCAAAATCCGTTGCGGAGTTTAGAAGAACAAAGCGGTCACACAGACAGACACGAATACACAAGTAAAACTTCAGTAAAAAAAAAAACAGCATTTTCACCTAAGACCAGGGGAGACCCAAGTCGAAAAGAATCCCACAGAGTTGATCTGAACTTTGAATGACTTGCAATTATATTGTGCAGAATTAAGTTTACATAGTTAAGATATCAACATCTTCAGGTAAGATCGTTATCGACACCTAACTTTGTATTTACTTGGAAAAACTATTTAAACACTACACTAATTAAGAACTCTCTCAGTTTTTAACTTGCGCCTTATTAGATACGCTCAATATATAATTATTGGCGGTATTAATGTATGTACTTGTAATAATGTAGAAGCTTTTACTTTTAACTGGTTTGTTCTCGCTACAGAAATTATTTCTTAAGATATTTTCTTACTTTTCACTTTAAGTAGGTACTAATGAAATAAATAGCACTTAATTTATTTACATATAAGCCACATTTTCATGATTAAGTTAACAACGGTTATCAATGAATGAATAGGTCAAATAGGGTTGGCCCAAGAATGCTACCTTGTGGCACGCCGTATCTAATGATAAAACGCTCTTCTATTTGGTTTCGTGTGGTCAGTTAACGTTGAAGTAGGACCTTTTTACGAGTTTGGAGAAACGGGTGGGGATGGATTAGGTATACAATAATGAGATTCACTACATAATCAGCCTATAATGCGGGCTAATAGGTGTCGCATGTCTTCGAAGTTTTGATTCTAAGACATGCCGGTTTCCTCACGATGTTTTTCTTCACCATTTTGAGAGCAGTGGTGATGAAATAATTTACACAAAGTAAAGCGCCTGTATGGGTCTGCTTGCTTAACCAAGTGATCACGAACTTTTGTTAATACCTTTAAGACCATGTTCAACAGTGGGCATTGGTCATAATTATCTTTGTAGGCACCCATTAACAACATACTACTACATCTTATATGTCATAAGACCAGTCATTACAAATGCATACCTCTACCTATGTCGTTGAACAATAAGTGATATAATAGCGTTTCTTGTCCTATATGTTTAATTGAGCTTCACAACCCTTAATTAGAAGGGTAATCTTGTAGATCGTATCAGTTTTAGTGGAATAGAATAATAGATTTAATTGCAAGTTTGTAAGAGCCTTCAAGAGTGACGATAGCTAGGTAGGTACTTAGCTTCACTATCGTCCTTAAGAGATTCCAAGAGGAAGGAAGAAAATTGAAAGGCATCTGGAACACAGGCGTTTCCAGATACTAGATCTTTCGGAAAAAAAGCGCCTCGATACACTAACCGGAAAAAGCCAAATACATAAAGAGAGCCCTAAGCCCTCCTACACCTTTAGACTCTGCCGGCCAACTCTACAGTATTAGTTTTGACCGGGTATTTAAAAATTCGGTCTGGTTTGTCATATTAAGGCACACGCTAGGAAATAACCCAAGCAGCACACAAGCGTTTTCAACATCAATATACCAACCTATTTAGAACTTAGAGTTCTTTTAGAGACGTACAAGAGTGTTATAAAATGCTTTTGTCTTTATAAGAGTGATTTATGAGTTATTATACAGCTCAAACTGTATAAAATCTTTATTGAGGGATCTGCGTAAGCTTGGGGTGCTTAAACAGAATATTAAAATTCTACTATACAGCTTTAAGTATTTTGTGACACCTCAATCTGGTTTCATCGTTAAAGCTGTATACAGGCTGTATTTTACATGTGATCACTTACTTATTACAACTCTAAGTGTTATTACAGTATCACTTGATACTTGTTTCTGTACAATGGTGTATGCAAACTCCGTTCTCAAGCTTATTTTTATGGCGTAATTGTACACTATTGTAAATACAGTGGTTTTATGACTTCTGTCTATGAGGGTGTTTTAAAACTAAAAAAATAAATGACAGCTATAGTACAGCTTTAGTCTGTATTACTGACACAGTCACTTGATTGCATGACGAATAAAATTAATGTTTTCACTGTGAAGAAATGCAACATGTGGAAAAAAAGAAAAAGATCTGGTGCAGTCAAGAGGAGGATTGAAAGGGAATATTTGAATATTACAAATTATCAACCAAGTAACAGTTATGATAGTGAACCATCATTTATTGAGGAAGCAAGAGAATCATTAATAAATCGGACAACCTAACCTAACCTAACCCTCAAGCGTCAATTCCATCGACGTCCAACGAAGAAGGTTCCGTAGCAAAAACATTAAATAGTGATAATAATGATCATAACAGTTATATCAAATGTGTAGATTTAGGACAACCTTCGGAACCTGATAATGAAGTTTTTTCATTATGTGCGAAAATTAGTGTGATTTAAATAAAAAGGCAACAGGCACATGTAACGTGTATGAGTTTTTAATAACAAGTAAAAGTGACACATGAATGATGTGCGTACGAGCACATAACAAAAACATAATACATAGTTTAGGTAGGACGGAACACTTAGAGCTATGATCAATGTCGTAGGCGCTCCAACATTCCCCCGAGCGTTGAAAGTCGAGCTTTCAACCAGACTTCGATTCTGGTAATGGGCATATCCTGTTGAAGGCCCTCCGGATGACTCCAGTAGAGGTCTTTATATCTGCTACCCGGACAATTCCATCAGTACCTGGATGTATGGCGATGACTCTTCCTAGTCTCCACTTCAGAGGTGGAAGATTCTCCTCTTTCATGACTAGGAAGGCTACAAAAACAACAATAGAATTTTTTGTCTCCGGGAGAACCACAGCCACGAGATTACGTGTTTCTCTTAAATACTAACAAGCTCGTATAAACAAAATTTAATAACAAATAACATTTACATAAACGTTGTGACTTAAGGACAATGGACAATCAAATTAACATGATTATTAAGTGTTTCTCTATGAAAGGTTTAAAAAGTAAATTAACCTCTTGAAAAGATCACCCTATAAAAGTTCATTATTGTAAAACTAACAAAGAGATTCCTCCTCCTCTTCTTCAATAATTTCTTTTTCGCCTGTAGCGTTTTTGTCGATTTTACCTTTTTCACCTGTATCCATTTTATTTTGATTCCTCTCGATTTCCCTGATCTGATTCATTTTCAGCTATATTTTTTTTAAGCGCATCTTTTTTGGTTCTCATCCTTTTAGTTGCTCTTTCATTCTTACTGAGTTTCCTCTTCACAGAATTTTTCAAGACGTTTCTATGATTTTAAACGGCATATTTTCCTGAAAATAAAGTAAAACAGATATAACATACACAACACACTAATAATACTTTGCAATAAGTTTACTTAGGTATAATAATGTTCATACAAAACAATGTATTTTATATGAACGAGTTATAAACTCTACTTTTCACTTCGATTGCGAGTAAATCAAACAGTGATATAGCAAGTTAACATATATTTTAGTTCAAATTAACAATTTTTGGAACAATTTTTCAACTTTTTTACCTGAGTAAATAAACATTAGGCTTGTGTGTAGGAGAACTATACTGCCAAATCACAAGTGCGTTTTAATAAAATATTATTGATAAAGTGAGGAACGGATCAAAGTAATTTTGAGCTCAGGGTTTTTCATTTCTTTAAGCGTAACTCTAAAGAGCATTATAAGTTATGCATAGAGAACTAATATACAGCCTAAGTAATAAACATATTCTATTATAAAGCTGATTAAAAGCCAATAGCTGTACAATGTAATCCATAACTTACTTAGTACAGCTATTCAGACTATAATACTCTCCAAATATTATGTAGGCTGCTTAGCTAATTGAAGCCATTTTCGAATGTTTAATAACAACATTTAAAGTATAATTATAGGATTTTTTTACAAAATCTTAAGCCGCATCATGATAATCAGCTTGAATAATGATCACTGTGCCCTTATATCTATTACTTTAAAATTATTTTTTTATTCTAACCTTAAAAACAAACATTTACTTACCGTATTTAGTATTTTTCTTTATGTCAGCTCGATTATTTTGCTGGCGCGTGAATATTTTGAAGGAAAACATACACAGGTTCACAATAAATTTAATTTGCACTTTCAATTCACCAAATAACAACATCAGATATACAAATCTACGGTTATCTTTTACTTCTAGTAATAAATATTAAATAATAGTGTCGCCATTTCTACTACACGCATAATGTCATCGAAAATAGTTTTGTTTCAAAAACCTATTTAGAACACTTTTCGTTACAAAAGAATTATAAGATAATATCTGTAGTATAATGGTTTCTTTGTACACCGAATAACAGCTTTAATACAGCTATTGTACAGCTTCTCTTTTGCTTGTACAGCTACTATACAGCTCTAATAACGACAAAAGCTGTATAATATGGGCCCTTTTTTTACTTACAGGGGCTGTTTAAGCGCTTAAACAGCCTATATACAGCCTGAATATGCAGCTTCTAGTATAAAAACCAACTTAAATACAGCTTGTATACAGCTTGCAATGCTACTTGGGAATAATTTCAAAGGTCCTCGTTATCGAAATCGATAAGGAGGACTGTACTGCCACAAAAACCATGATAATTCGAGAACCTGACTGAAAATATGCACAAAAAAATATCCTTCAGTTCAAATTTGACGGCACGGTTGGCGCAGTGGTTAAGCGATTGACTGCTGCGCTGCGTGTCGCGGGTTCGATTCCGCACGGAACAAATATTTGTATGACCTACAAGTAGTTGTTCGGGGTCTGGCTGTTTGTGTATGTGAGTTTAAATGTTTGTAACCGTACCCACGATACAGGAGAAATTCCTAGTGTGGGGCAACGTTTTTAAAAACACAAACACACAAATAAGCTAGTTCCATGTTAAAACAAAGACAAAATTATGTTCTTCTATGTCTAATTAAAATAGATAATATTAGGTATTCAAGATGTTAAAGAAGAAAGCGCTCACTTTCTTTGTAAAAGTGTACTTTTCAGACCATTTCTCGAAAGCGAGACAAGTTTTTAATTAATTAAAAATGATTTTGTTAAGATTTAATCCTAAGATAACTAGCTATCTTCTGATCACTAGAGTGTCTTAAGATGGATGATGACAGTACAGTTATGCAAAATAACTAATGATCTGACAAATTGTCTTGTAGAAATTATTTTGTTTTAACAGGTCATTAAAATCTTGATTATGTCGGTAGTTAAATGGTTATGTAATGCCCGATTACTAATTACCGAATGATATTTATCAAAACTCCGACATTCGTAAATCATTGCCAGTATTGACACGACATTTTTACTACGAGTAATTCCGTGTCAAATACTTAAATGATTTCTATTTCGATAATTAGGTTCTAAAAACAAAAAAAATAATTATTCAAAAAAGTCATAGCCTATAACCCTGTCCATTAGGTAAACCGTTTTTTGACAGATGGATCTAATGATTGCACTATTTCAGCATCATTGACACGTACGGTATTGTAATGTCAATAAATAATTCAATAAGACAAGGCAGTTTATATGTATATTTATTTTATTACACATTTTAAAGTTAACTTTTACGTAATCTGGAATAGTACGCTCTAAGACAGCTGTCAAAAAACGGTTAACCTAATGAATAGGCTATAGGCGACAGTTTCATCTTTTAGTAGAGTATAATATTGCCGTCTATTTATTAGTTTTAAAGGAAAATATCTTATTACAAGTACTTTTAGTTGGTACTTTTAACTATACTATATAATCCATCGATGCCTGCTGGCTCTTGAGTGACCCCATAAGATTGAGACATAATCGTGATTATATTTATTAACCTACCCACTAACACTAATACATACATTTAAATACCAATTATTCGACCCGCGCGGGACCAATTAAATAAATTTATTGTCACGCTACCGTTCAATATGAAACATACGCACATAATATTTGTACCTAAATCGAGGTTATACTAAGACCGCTCGTTAAATGCAAGTCAAGTACTGCGTATCCAGTTTCTTATAATGTGTAATAAGTGGTTTGGGGGAGGTGGAGCGAATTTAGAGCTTTGGGCCACTAAGCAAGTAGCCGTACAAAAGGACCACTTTTGCTTGTAGACAAAGAATATACTACGGGGTAATTGCGTAACACACTAATAAACTCAAAAACTCAAACTCAAAGTATTTATTTAAATTAAAACAATTACAAGCACTTTTAAATCGTCAAGGTCAATAGTAGCAATGGCTTCTATTTTGACCGCTCAACAACATTCATTGCATTATTTACGTTGTGTAGTTAGTTGTTTGCAGGCAAATTTTTCGAACATTTGAAGCAATGGATTAGCATTATCCTTCAAAATAATTCAGATTGTGATTAATAGTGACAGTCGCCCTAATTACAGATTTGTTAACAATAAACAGCAGAATCGTCCTGGTCGCCAATAACTTCGTATTACAATGAACAATTATCTCGTAATACCTACTAAGAGAGCTTTAATTAATATGGGAGACTAATCTTAAGCGTTAGTTTTACAAACTGTTAAAACATTTTTGCAAAAAAAAAAACAACCGACTTCCAAAAACGACACTACAATCTGAAAAATAACTTTAATTTCGGAAGTCGGTGTCGTTGGGTTCGCATTTTCGTTGTTTGCCACCGACTTCCGAAATTAAAGTTATTTTTCAGTTTGTAGTGTCGTTTTTGGAAGTCGGTTGTTTTTTTTTTGCAAAAATGTTTTTATTTTTCACTTTTTAGTTGTAATTTTTACCAGTAATTTTGGTTTAAAAACCAAACTACTAAACCGTTTTTGATGAAATTTCTATGGGACCATTTGGGAAGTACACCCGTTCCAACAAAAAAAGAATTTTTCAAATCGGTTGGCAACCGACGGATTTATGCGCGAACAAACATAAAAAAAAAAAAAAATACAAACATCCGAATTGAGAACCTCCTCCTTTTTTAGAAGTCGGTTAAAAAAAACAGACATAGGCTATAGGGAGATCGAGGTGGATCTGTTAAGCAAACATAAATCTTCAAGTGATACGGCAAAACTTTGTCAACATAAGACGCGTTCGTCTAAAAGAAATTCGTGTAAAGGTTCAATCATTTCCGACAGTGTTTCTCAAAGGACCAATTAAATTAACAACAACAAGTGCAACATTTTCGGACACCGGAGGTAATAAAGCGTTCGACTTGCAACTATTTGTCCATACATACGTTCTTGTTCGGACTAGGTTTTCTGTACAATTGAAGTAACTGTCCCATTTAGCTTTACACAAGCAAAGGTTACGCAAGCCGAATTCTTGAAGTAATCTAGTCGCACTACGAGTTTAAGGTAGGCAGGTACCTACTGCGTTTATTGTCAAAACCTAACCTAGATTCTGGAAATAATTATATCGTTAGTGCGAGTTATGGTTATGGTTCTAACAAAGTTTTACTGAAGGCGAATATTTTAGGAGATTTGGAACTTGGAATTTGAATATTCTGATTAAGATAACGGAAGTTAGTTTTGAGATAGTTTGGCAATATTGAGCAAGATGATAATTCTGTTTCTGAGTTAGAATAAACGAACTGTAAGTGATGGTTGGTAGAGTTCAAATGCTTGGACAGACATATGGATAAATTCTGGTAAAATAATAAGAAAAGCAAGGTAGTTTAAGAGCCAGTCACAATAAGACACATAAGTAGGTAAGTATCCATTCAATATTTATCCATTGCTAACTCCGAACATGACTGCAATAACGATCATAGTTGACAGTCGGATTGGTGATTGATAAAATCAAAATCTAAAATCATTGAACGTTAAAATTACATAAGACAGTCCCCCAAAACGGCCGCCCTTCACCACCTTCTAATGTTTTAGCTGGGCAGAAGAAGTGGTGCAACAAACTTCTTCCTTTCCGTTCACCGTTCCCTTTAGCTTCTGTGAAACTAACGAAAAAGACTGAGGTCATGTTATACCACACACTCTGGTCCTACCACCATATGTTTTACCGGACCTACCACACCATACAATGAGCACAGATTTCCATCACCATTTCATACATACTCCGCTAAGTAAAAATTCATGTTTTCTTAAACAATCAGCCTTATCAAACCTCCGTGTGTAAATGCAGTTATATCTATAAATCTAAGAAAAACCTAAGGTTACATGCAATTTAACAAACCTTATGTCATTACGACAGTTACATAATCGCTGTTATTCATGTAATTGCGCGTCGCATCATGAAAATCGCTCGTTTTGACGTCTCACGCGCATCTGTCAGCGATTGCGCTGAAGAATTATTACAGTTTAATTGGAAGCTTTAAACATTATAATTTCAGTGTCTCTATTAGCCCGTTAGTATGTAATTAGGGTGAATTAAAAGAGCCTCCACTGGAGACTACTTAGGTATCAACGGCCACCGAGTGCGTAGTTTAATTCCGCTACCAATCTTATCTTCTTTGTTTTTTTTTTTATTGGGATATATTTAATCGAACCTCAAATAATTTCCATTTCGCTTTCCTAAAATTATTATTACACAACACAATAGTGTTCCCACTGCTGGGACACAGGCCTCCTCTCGGTGAGAGAGAGTGGGCCGTGACCCCACGCGGGTCCAGTGCGGGTTGGTAGATGTCAGATGTCTTCTAATTATTATTAAACACTCTAATATAATGAATGCGCCTGTTTTTGTGAACCTTAAATAATTACTATTTTGGGGTCCTAAACATATTATATAGCCAAGTAACTGCGACCAACTTGGAAGGAACGCTAGCCGGCCGACACCGCGGCACCGCTCGCTCGGCTCGCGCGCTGTTGGTTACAGTTCTGACCTAGCCTAACACATTTGGTCACTGCGACCGACTGTGGGAAAAAGCCAGAAAGTTAAAAACAGGCTCGTTAATTTAAAAAGTGTGCATCATTAGAAGCCAATATGTTTTTTAGTTTTTAATATAAGTTACTCGTATTTTCCCCTTCGGTACTTCCTATGGAGAAGGACGGAAATAGTTTAAGTAGTTAACTGCAAGCACCATACAGGTCTTAATTCCGATGCAGCCTGTCCCTTGCTGCCCACTCCCAGCGACGCCTAAAGCCAGTGTCTGACCCCACAGGGGGTGCCCTTAGCGTATAGTCGCTTAGTTTTTAAGTTTTTTAAGCCCTGGCTGGAGTCCTTAATTTATTGAGGCATCCACAGGCAAGCCCAGTTAAGCAGACGACAGCCTCATAGGTTGAATTGCGACATGCCATTTGTAAAATAAAAAAACCTCGCCGATCAATCTATGTACGTAACAACTGCTAAGCCGCAACACCAGCACACAGAACCACAATATGCGGATACTTCAGCTTATTTTCAAATTAGCATACACAGTACGTAATAACTAATTCCGAATGAAAACGCCACAATAAAGACTTCCATTTAGATTAGGAAGCATCAAAATACCTTGATGAGCAGCTTCCTACAAATTATTCTATAACAATCAGCATTCAACCTCTATACAGAGGTCGTCAACATAAACAATGATAATATTAAAGTGTTACAAGAAATAGCCAGCACTTATGTGCAGCCGTGCATTGAAATTTTAGCTATAAGTAGTTTGAAAACAGTTGTTTGGGATGATTTTTATTATAATAATATCCCTGGACATTTCACACAGCGCCATCTAGTCCCAAGCTAAGCAACCTAATGCTTGTGTTATGGTAACAAGATGGCTGATAAACTACTTATATACATTTTTTTTTTGTAAATACATACATATTATAGATAGAAAAACACCCAGACTCGGAACAAATACATGTAGGTCATACAAATATTTGTTCCGTGCGGGAATCGAACCCGCGACACGCAGCGCAGCAGTCAATCGCTTAACCACTGCGCCAACAGTGCCGTCAGATAAGTTTCAGATAATTTTATTGTTGCTTAAAATATTGTTATGATTGGACGAAAGAACATTTTTTACGAGAAGGGTCAATCTTGATTAAAAAGCAAACAATGTTTATGGTAAAATTAACTGTGATTGTAATAAAACTTAATTAAGTGTTACCCTCTCACAGAGTGGAGGCCTGTGTCCCAGAGGTGGGAACATTATTATAAGCTGATTATACTGTTATCCTGTTAATAAAGCTTTTATTAATTTTTATCTGAGGAATAAATGTTGCGGTTTGACAGCTTTTGTATAGAAATGATGTCAAACTGTAATTTTTATTCTTCAGACGTTATCTGAGTACCTATTGATAAATCAGCCCTTAGTTCCAATATTCTATTAGACATATCATGAGTCAAAATGTCATCGAAATGAAAATATTTTTGTTTTAATCTATTGCTAGACCATTCAATGATCCGAAAAGCTTAGTAAGGAAAACTAACTTTTAAAAAATTTCATGTTGCGAATAATTGCATACTTTTTTGGCCTTTTATTCGCCAGAGCAGTGGCAGCGGCCGTAACTTACACTTTGTGTAAATTATTTCATCACCACTGCTCTCAAAACAGTAAAGGAAAACATGGTGAGGAAACCGGCATGTCCTAGAACCAGGAAATATGATATTTACCAACCCGCACCGGGCCCGCGTGGTAGATCATGGCCCACTCCCTCTCACCACGCCTGTGTCCCAGCAGTGGGAACATTATAGGCAACATATGTTAATCGGTGGGAACATATGTTAATCGTTTGGCCTAATCATATCCTTCTTAAGCAACCTTCCTGTGTATCATATTAATAAATTATCTCCTACAACAATATGCTAAATTTTGTTTTAGTGTTTTTCATAACGTATGTACAATTATACACCTACCTACAAACACGCAACCAGGTAATGTTTTCATTATAATATATTCAGCCTTGCAAAATATTATATTACTTCCCCTAATTTGAAAAAGATTTTCCTACGTAGATTAAGACGGTCAACGGTTTTTAAAAGAAATAAATTAGTAAACAAATATGTATTTATTCTTATTTTCACCAAAATTAATAAAAGAAACGACATTATTAATTTTATAATTGCAACAAGACCTTTTTTTTGGGTGAGTATAATCATCAAATGACCTCTCCCGCTCTGGGCTAACCGGAAGGGCGTTTCAGACTTTTACTGATTAAAACCCACCCGTGTTCCTTCAGTTGCCTGTGCCAGGGGTAACTCTTTCAAAGAACCCGCGGCCCTAGCAGGCATCGGCCCTAGCGGACCCCGTCAATTCGTGCTGACATGTCTTTGAGGTGCGCGTGGAACACAACGCGCCGTCGACCCGGGCCTGGTCCTTACCAGGCGGCGAGCTGCCCATTGCTCGCCGCAACAAGACCTTAAAAACCATTAGGTAAGTCGCACCATCGCATCGCATCGGCCCAAAATACTTAGACAAAAACTTTCATGAATATCTCGATTCAACCTTTACTAGAATAGCTCATTCTTTGATGACAAAATTAGCTAGTCAGGTGCTACACCTTGTGTTGTCATCTGCTGAGCTGAGCTGAGGCCCTTCGGGCATTATAATCTTTGTTTTCTGTTTTTAAAGTTTTAAAGTGAATTTTTTTGTCTGTGACGCCAGAAAACGCATTTTTCTTTCTTTCTTTTTTCAAAGTTGATAGTAGCAATTACTACAGCAACAAAAAGAAAATGGTGGTATAGTTCTAGTGTTGTAAATCTAAAGTTATTATGTGCCTAGATGACGGGGAAACGATATATGGCACCACGAGGCACTTATATCCATTCTAAATTTTCAAATTCAAAAACTCGTTGGACTAAATAAAAATCCAAAAGAGCAAATAAAATCGAAAAGGGAAAATAGTTCCCTGTTATCTGTCGCTTTTAGTACATTCGTAGTAATTGCGAAGTTCGCAAAGAATCGCAAGGCTGTTAGAGATATTATCCGGCTAATATCACCGACAAATTGCTACAGTTGCAGACGCAAGTGATAATGATGTTTTACTTGGTTTATAATTTCCATTGTGAAAGATGTGTGTAACGAATAGAAAGAAAATTGTTTTATTGTCACAAAAACACGCGCACGCGTGCGTGTGTACACGTGCGTAATAAGATAAGTTACCTAATTCGAATACCAAACTATGACAATAACAAAAAACAACCATTTTCAGCAATAACTTGTTTAAACGCAGTACCGACTAAGGGTGAGTTTGACCCCTGCCCATTGTACTTCTTTTGAGATCCATCAACAAGTCTTTTTTAAGCAGAAGTATTCATTTTGGGTCAGAAATTGTCCAGAAAAACCTGGACGAAGGACGTACGTGACCATGAAGACTGGTGGCAAGGAAATGATGTTGCTTCCATATTCCACTTTTTTTCTTTTTTCGGGGGGAAACCTTTTAAAGGCACCCGACCTCCGGAGAGTGGGGTCGGGGAGAATGCTAACAAGTTATTTTTAAATAAAAAAAAAAACGATTGAGCTTTTTCATGATTCGATCCATCGTGGAAATAAAGAAGCAGTCTTACCCTATCTTTATTATCATCTCAACACCACAAAACAATCATATATTTATCCTCAAAACTACCACATTATCATAAAAACCCGGAACTCGACTAACAGTTGTCTGTCCGTCTGTACGTCTTTGTTCCAAACATTATTGTGTGCGAAACGTTAACGTCTGCGGAGTTTTCGTTTCGCTTCGTCTCTTCGCCTTTTAATTGCAGCTTTTGGCTAACAAAGGTAATGTGTGGTGGCAATTGCGTGTTTTCTTGGAAGATTTCCTTTTGGCTGGAGAGGAGTTAGTTTTAACATCACTCAAACTCATCATAGTCATTGTCATCCACAGTCCAAATTCTATCCACTCCTAGGCACAAGCCATTTTTGCTTGTGAATCTAGATTTTGTCATCATCATCACCATCATTCTCCTACCTCCCTCCCTATGTATTTGGCTCCTGGCTAAATAATAACAGCCGCACAGGTCGATCGATCAGGTTAGGCTACGCTTGCCGCGGTTGGTTTGTAGATCTTTACATACCGAGAACTCTCTGTGCCTCGGAAAACACGTTAAGCTGTTGGTCCCGGCTGGCATTCGTGGATTTTTGACAGTCGTTACGGGTTACTACCCAGCGAACGACCGACGGACCGACTACCCGTACCGTTGTCAGACTTTCGGGTTTTTGACTAAAAACCTGAAAGTGTGACAACCAGTCTTCCAATTGGTCTTCCCAGTATTACCCAGTAACTGGGTTATGAAGGTCAAGGCTAGGCAGATGATGACTTTTCTAATAGTTGTCATCTCGGTAGTCAGCCCCATTCTAACCATATCATTCACACAGATTGTATTTTGTTTTCAGATTTTTGGTCTTAACTAAAACTGTATCAGGAATGCAATCTCAGATAACGTAGGGTATTTTCTAAGCAGCTTGGGACATACCAGCCTGCTGATTTAGCTGCTGCAACACCAGAACAATGTCCAATGCATTGGAGACTACCTAAAGCAGCAAAACTGCCAGTTAGAACGGGGTTTTTCTAAAGACTTTTTACAGTTCTGACCATGATATTTGATATTCAGTGCCATCAAAAATGTCGTAACCTGAAACAGTCAAAAGGTCAACTGTTTATTGAAGACACTTCCTTGACTTTATAAAAGTCTATAGACAATCTACTGCAGGCAATTTTAAATCGATAGCGACAGCGAACGACAATTTTTTTGTGTGAAACTTCTGATATCATTGGTTATCATAAATGTTTTACCTCGTTAATTCTAAGTCCCTTTGTAACACACGCTTTTCTTTCCGTGAAAAACTATGGTTTATTCGCCGTGTTTATAGTGATCTATACAACACTGACAGCCGTGCCTACACACGGCGAATAAACTGTAGGTTTTCACGGCAAGAAAAACGTTTGTGTATTAAGGGCGATGCCACACAGGCGTTGCCAATGCATTGCGTCGACGCTGCAACGCTTGAGCGTTGACGTCATTGCAACAATCGTATAGTACTCGAAATCACTGCGCTGCGACCGACGACGCAACGCATTAGCAACGCCAGTGTGGCATCGATCCAAGCTGAGATTCTGCTGGCTACTTTAGTGGTAGCAAGCAGAATCATTTCGATAAACTTGTCAAACATTATTAATCAAATCCAAAGTCATTTCGTTTTGAGAGTGGCGATTTATTTAAGTCCATAATAGATCTGATTACCAAAATAGATATGCAAAACAACAAAAAAATTCCCAACATACTCACGACACGACACAATCGTGCTAAAAATTGCAACTACACAATCCTTGTCTATCTCATGCCTGTCGTGCCGAACAAAAGTCGCATACTACCACGGTAAGTCGTGACGGATCGTGAATGAACGTCATGCCTGTATCCTTGGCAGATTGTCAAGGCGGTTGTACTAGGATCATGACTATATTAGCTTTCATTTGTACCTTTAAAGGGGACACGAATATCCGTGATTTGTGAGAGATAGGTATCGGTTCCAGATAGTTCAGAGAATGTTTAACCCATAAGAAAAAGTTCCTCGATGTCATCTAGAACCTAGTCCATCAACAATCAATAGTTTTATAAACAAACGCACTATACTATGAATAGACTATGGGCAAGATTTACAGAATGCAATTTGACTAAACTCTGACGAGTAAAGTCTAAGTACGTACCTATCATATTCATATTCGTTTAAGCGAATGTGATCAAGTGCTTCATACGAATCCGTGTTACAGAAATAAAGTACACATTACACATACTTTACTTCAAATTAAAGTCAAAGTGCCGAAGTGCGATCTGTGAATCTTCCCCTGAGTAAGTAAGTTGGAAGATACACCATCACAGCACTAATACCTAACAGAAGAAGAACTCCACTCTTTGGAGTAACAAACTCACAATAAAAACCTTACAATCATAAACAAATCAAACTATATTTCGGACATACAATCAGCACCAACACTACTTATACAACTTCTCAAACAAAATATTAACCATCAAATTAGTTATTACGTAAAAAGAAGATACGCTTCTACCAGACTAAGACGCTTGTCTGATGCTTTCATTGTACTACCCGCACATCAGTGGTCAGCATTTGAACTTCAAAGATCGTCCTTACTGCTACGAATTAGAGCCAACAAAACTGACGCATTAAAACAAAACTAATTACACACTTTCGCGCTCAGAATTAACGAAACGGAAATGAGATGAAAAATTTGTTAATTACCAATGAAAGTGAACAAATTTGTTTTAAATTGTGGTCGTAAAAGCAGAACGGTGTGAGCCCTCCTTAAATATGTTAATCTGTTGCAAGAGATATGTAAGTGAAATTTTAACAATAGTAGGTATTTCGGAATGACATGGGTTTTAAACAGACCGAGGCCTGTATGACGCACGAGTTAGGCACGTGTTAATAAGTTGCAAATTGGGAAAGTTTATATCAAAGACACTCATCTCAAGTCTTGAGCGAATAGGATTCTTCTAGGTAAGCGTGAGCCATCGTCACCTGCATCATTCCTTACCATAAGATGAGATGGATTTCAATCGTGAGCCAATCGACAGGGCTAAAGTAACGCAGGAATTTCAACAGCCAACCCTTAAATTGCAAATTTCTACTTTCACCCCCTTGCTCATTATAGTTTGCCGAGCCCTTTCCCAACTCTGGAGCTGAAAGATGGAGTGTACAAATCCCATGTTCTAGTTCTAAAGCTGTATTTGATATTATAAAATAGGTATAAAACATTCTTTATTGACGACACAGTTGGCGCAGTGGCTGAGCGATCGACTGCTGCGCTGCGTGTCACGAGTTCAATTCCCGCACGGACACCTATTTGTATTGCCTACAGGTAGTTGTTCCGGGTCTGGCTGTTTGTGTATGTGAGTTTAAATGTTTGTAAACGAAAAACGTAAAATTCCTAGTGTGGGGCAATGTTAAAAAAAAAAAATGTACGCCATAAACATTACAGATACAAATGCAGGCATTTGTTATTGCATCGATAAAGTAACAAAATTCGCTTCCCGATTCAAAATAATCAAAAGCCAAAGACGATGAGCGTCCCATAAAAGTCAAGAGCATCCCACACAACAATGACATTTTAATATTTAACAACCACATTACAACACACAATAATGATACTAATGAAGTTGTAAAAAAGACATCTACCGGAGTGGCTGACCCATCGAAAGAAACAGTATCTAATCGCATAATAAACAATACTATTCAACGTTTGCTCCAACGCATAAGCAGCAGCGATTACAAAATATGTTTTCAACTTTCACCCCGGCTTAGGGTATTTATTAGTGTTCTGTGACTTTCACTCTTAGTCTTAATGTGGATAAATGAGTCACGTTTGACATAAGCTAACAATAATTAAATATTTATTTAATTTGGTTCATACTAGAATTAAAAACAAAAGATGATGACAAATATTTAAAATTAACAATAATAAAAAACCGGCCAAGTGCAAATCGGACTCGAGCACGAAGGGTTCTGTACCATTATCTATAAAAATTACGTCTGTTGTATGGGAGCCCCCCTTAAATATTTATTTAATTTTAATTTTATTATTTATTATTAAAGTAAAAATACCTACAACTGAGTAATTAGTGAATATTTCAAATGCCTACCTGTTGCCATTATTGATATCGAGCAAAAAAGGAAAAAAAAATGCGTTTGTTGTATGGGAGCCCCCCTTAAATATTTATTTTATTTTATTTTTAGTATTTGTTGTTGTAGCGGCAACAGAAATACATAATTTGTGAAAATTTCAACTGTCTAGCTATCGCGGTTCTTGAGATACAGCCTGGTGACAGACAGATGGACAGACAGACGGACAGGCAGACGGAAAGACAGACGGACAGACAGCGAAGTCTTCGAAATAGGGTCCCGTTTTTACTTTTGGGTACGGAACCCTAAAAAAGTATATAAAAAGAAGTTTTATACCTTCTTGTTGGCTTGAACAAGCCACAATTACGTTTTTTGGAACAGTAAATAAGTAAGTAGAAATAGACTGAAAAGGTGATCGATTGAAGATTGATTCATCGATTGATTGATTGATGTCGTTTCTTTCTTTTTATTGATAAATTACTGCTGATCTGACTGTGGAACAGACAGCTAATGAATCTAAATGATTGCAGACATTCACCATTATCTAGAGTTAAATCATAATAAATGACGTCACCCTATCTCATGCCGCAGAGATTGCGTCAGTTTCAAGGGATAACTTTAAAATTAATTCTAGTATGGAAAGACTATTACTATCTACCGATATTGTTTGCTAGAATTCGAGTTTTGTACATAGATACTTGGGACATCGAATACAGAAGTTGGATTTGCCTTCATGCCTATCATCAAAGCATGTATTACAGCGTATGTGTATGCCCTTCATTTTCTCATATTAGACGTCCCTCTTTATTCATCGCACACTAATATGAGTTTAATGCACCGCCATGCGCCATCGCCCTCGCCTTTCACTTAAACAGCAATTAAGTCCCGTTTAATCGCAAAACTTCGTGCGAATAGCATCTATTGTCAAAAATAACGTGTCGAGGCTGCGCATAACCATTGGCTGAGAGACAATAGCTTTAGCTAATAATATTTATAATGCAAGGCTGAGCGGGAGTCGCGTGGAGAATTCACACTTCCTACCACTTGTTTGTTTTTGTTTTATGTTGGTGTTTTCTCTTGTTTGGTGTTTTTTTAGGGTCGATCAGGTTAAGCTACGCTTGCCACGTGTCGTCCGTGGATGGGTGACTATCTTATCATATCACCCTTCCGTGCCTCGGAATGTACGTTCAGCCGTTGGTCCCGGCTGACATTCGTGAATTTTTGGCAGTCGTTACGTCGTCCGTCAAAAGCCCGAAACTCTGACAACCATTATTACCAAGGGGTATCGTATTACCCAGTAACTAGGTTGTGGAGATCAGATAGGCAGTCGGTTCATGTAAAATACTGGTATTCAGCTACATCCGGTTAGGCCAACCTCATCATAGTCGGGAAAAGGCGAGGCAGATGATGTTTTTGTTCCTTCTTCTTTCTTTTCTTTCCTGTTTGGTTGGGTCGACTTTTCTTTCTACTACATGTTGTTGTTTAAGTGCGAGGAGCATATGTCTAGACAAGTTTCATTTAGCTAGTTTGCCCTTTGACTTTACATTATTAAAACCAGTAGGGTTAACAAGACGTCGACGATTTGACTGTCTTGTGTTTAAACAACTACATTTATTTTATTTGTAACCTAACTAGTGTGTCCTACTAACTACCAGTCTGGCTAGACGTGTATAGTTAGCTTAGCTGTATACGTGATGGCAGGAGACATCACCACGGATTCTGTAAATGATTCTGAACCCCCAGTGCATTGAGATTTGTCGATGGTTACCAAAAAAAATCTGCTATTTGATAGAAAGGCGCAATACCTACGCGGTCAATAAGTATGAAACAGCAATTAAAAAAAAAAAAGTACGAAAAATTTCAATGCAGATGATTCCAGGATCGTGTACTGGATTTATTCATAGTAGCAGGTTGCGCGTAGATGTCCCCTGCCACCCTGTATAATAGTCGAAGAGTGAAGACTATACAGTCTTCATTGACCATTCACAATACGGGTAGTTCGATATAGGCTCCTTCCTAGCTTTTTTATTGTGAGGAAATCCCCATGGATACGACTCCTACCAACACCCCACTGTTCCTTCTACTACCATAACCCGGGGGCCCGGGAGATACACGTCGGATACAGTTGGAGTTTAGTAAGAAACGGATTGATGTTTTCGGATAAAATTTTGTTTATTTAATAGAAAACAAACAGTTCATTTATCAAACTAAATTTCATTCCAAAACATTCATCGGTTTCTTATTAAACTTCAACTATATCCGACGATCTTGGTTACTTATCTTCTTTGGTGACTGTACATTCGCCGGCGCCGCACCACGAGCTTCTTGGCTCGAAGAAAAAAAATTTTGCTGTAAACGTATATTTTCTCTTGTTTCAGGATCACTCAAAGCAGCTATTGGAACACTTAACAGAGTCTGAAAAAATATTCCTATTCGGTGCCAACCCTAACGGTGCGTATGAGTTGTTTTAGTTAAATCTCTCACAATTAGACTTAATTAATTTTAATGAATCTAGAGACAGATAATAATCGAGTCAATATTCTTATCTATTTAGTTATTGTTGCAACATTGTTTTCAAGAACATGTATTTTTTGTTGAACTTGTATCATTTGTATGCAATTAATTTGTTATTTCATTGAGATAGTATGTAACACAATACAGTCAAATAACTTATGTTATGTCTTGGTCACCATTTCTTAGGAAATGTATACATAGCATAACATAATTAGCTAACACCGTTCCCACTGCTGGGACACAGGCCTCCTTTGTGGGAGTAGGCCATAAACCACTACGCGGGCCCAGTGCGGATTGGTGGATGGCACATGTCTCCGAATTTTTGGTTCTAGAACATGCCCGTTTCCTCACGATGTCACTTTCACCGTTTTGAGAGCAGTAGTGATGAAATTAATTACACAAAGTAAAGCGCCTGTCTGGGGTCGAACTGCAACTCGTAATTCAGGGCTGTTAGCACTAGGCCACCACTGCTCATTTATGGCGTTACTAGCTGCACCCCGCGGTTTCACCCGCATAAGTTTCGATCCCGTGAGAATATCAGGATAAAAAGTCCTATGTGTTAGTCCTGGTTATAAACTATCTGTGTGCCAAATTTCATCCAAATCCGTTCAGTAGTTTAAGCGTGAAAGTGTAACAAACATTCATCCATCCATCCATCCATACAACCTTTACGTTTATAATATTAGTAGGAAGTAGGATTCTATTATTATTTTGGCCATTATTGTCCTACTGTATTGCAAACGTATATTTTCCATCCCTCTTCTCATCTGTTTAAAAAATACTGTCGCCATAAATAATAAAACTGTAGTCTTTTAATTTATTCAACTCATTATACACCTCATAAAGTTTTACAAGAACTTATCTTCGCCACACCATCTTGACCATTTAAGGACCGACTGCTGCTTCTCTAGCTTGCCCAGATATCAAACCACAATTACGAAAGAAAGTAATTACTTATGCGTACGCGTAGAACACTAATGATCAAAGAAAAACGGAAAGTATGTTGCTTATTATACCGCGAAAGCTGTGGAGCTCAAATATGGTGAATTAAAGGTGTCGACAGGCCATGAAAGGAACAGCTTTTTAATACACAAGTCGTATTTGTCAATCAAGACTTTAGGGTTCACATGTCACTTCAGAGGAGAAACAGCAGTGCGATTCTGTAACCATCTCACCGTGAAAACTTAGGTGAAGTAAGCGTGGAGTGAGCTGTCATTCCATCTAATGCTAGGGATTGACACTATTGACAGCTCACTCTAAGCTCACTTCACCGAACTTTTCACGGTGACATTTTTACAGAATCGATCGGCTGGAGTCTTAACAAATCATTGGTGCCCGCCCGGTTTCTGAGGTCCGCCGATCAACTCTCAAAGTTGTGAACAAAGTTCTTCCCAACAGTTTCATATAAACGAATAGGTACGTGTTTTGCGAATTTGATCGCTATTAGTTACTAGAATTGTCGCACTGACAGGTACCAGGAACGCTTTTTCCCGCCAGTTTGATTGTAAAGGCTCGTAATAAACTACCCATCAAATGTACTCCCTTTCCAATTTCAGAAGCACAATTCGAAGTAGCACATCTCAAGCAGCCAAAACGTCGTAAACGCTCACTCCTGTACGACGATCAAGACCTAGTCGGGCTGAAGAAGCATCTAGACATAAAGCTTAGTCCCAGAAACAGTTTCTTAGACCCTCAGTTCCTGCTGATGAGAAGGTGGTCCAACAACACGGAGGCAGTACTGGACCATACTGATGAGGAAGTGGATCTATGTTATTATAGGAGTGATAATGCAGCACTCTATGTTTGTGATGATGTGGTAAGTCTAGAACTGCCAAATACAAAATAGCGATTTAAAAAAATGTGTGGATACCGTAGGCTACTTAAGAATTTCACTATCAGTTTCTTTTTAGGGTTCCGTGCCTCAAAAGGAAAAACGGAACCCTTAGAGGATCACTTCGTTGTCCCTTTGTCTATCTGGCTGTCTCATTGTCAAGAGCCTTTTTCTCAGGAACGCGCAGGGGTATCAAGTTGAAATTAAAATTATTCGTTAATTTGTAATTGTATGTTTTTTTTTGCGATTACAATCTTACGTTTACAGTTGGAGTATTGACCGTGACGTATATCGATGATGTATGCATGTTTTTCAACTACAATGTTAATTTTATTTTTGGGATAAATTCATCCCAACTACGGAACCCTTCAGTGTGCGTGGTTCGACAAGCACTTGGCCGGTCTTTAATACGAAACCTATTGGTCTTAAGAATTTTAATAAAGAAAACGTAATAAATTCCGCACACAATAAGCGGTAAAACCTGTTATTATATACATCCGTTGTTTAACACAAAGGTAGTCATCATTAGTGTCCGAGATATCTAGGCCGAAGAAATTTTAATACCCAACAATTAATTCTAGACACAATCATGAGAAATTTTAATTGCACTTTCATTTCATAACTTCTTCTTTTACAGAGAGGCTTAGTCAGATCTAATGACACCTACTACTTTATACATCCACTGCCAGACAGATTTCACGATGACCATGCGAAAGCACATGTCATAGTCAAAAAACAAATAGATCAAGTCAACGATAAAGATGACACATGTATAGAAAGAGAAAACATCATTCCTATTGAACCACAACCAGCTAAAACATGGTCAAAACACAGGAGAAAACGAGAAGCACCAGTCAATGATGTAAATAATAATTTAGAAGGATTCAAAATTAATTTAGCACATAGAAATAAGACTTTAACAGACTTTATACAGAAACTATCGAATGGAGCGAACAGGCAACGAAGAGCAATACTACCCGCAGTGTTTGTGGAAACTGCAGTATTTGTAGATAGAGACTTATATAAACATATGACAGTCAATTTTCCTAAGGATACGGAGAGAGAACTAGTGAGATTCGTACTGGCGATGATCAATGCAGTACAGTTGATATACCACGACCCTTCGTTAGGAAGGCCTGTGAACTTTATACTGAAAAGACTGGAGATTTTGCACGAAGACCCGGCTAATTTGAAGAGGCCACATGACATAGATAGGTTTCTGAGTAACTTTTGTACATGGCAAAGACTGGAGAATCCTCCGGGTGATAATGATCCGTTGCACTGGGATCATGCACTGATATTGACTGGATTGGATCTGTATGTGGTCAACAAGAACGGAAAAGTTAGCAGTCAAGTTGTGGGTAAGTCGTACTTCAATACTATTAACTATATTATTAATAGGAGACTTTTTCTAAACGTACCGTGTATTGATGGGCGATATAAACTTCAGAATGGAACTACTAGAAGTCAGTTATTCGGAGTTCGATTTAAAATCCCCGTTAATTTTGAAGCTAATTAAATTCTGAACTTTAACAGACGCTTATATAAAAGGGAGGACCATAGAAAATTGGTTAAATTAAGTCCATTCGGCCATCAGCGAAAATGAAACGTCTGGGAAAGCAGTCGGTTGTGGCATGGCTAATGGTGAAAACTGTATGAATATATACGGCTACTAGACACTTTCATTTAAACATTTTCTTGCTTAAGTAAAAGCTTTACATTACAAAAAGTAAAACCATGAGATAACGCGACTCATTATTGCAACGATAATATAATTTTAAGTAGTTTATAACGACTCAATATTACGCCTATAACTTTTGTTATTACGATTCGAGACGCTTTCATCAGCTGTAATGTTCTACATACAATTGATGTGGCAATGATGTATTATAGCATATTAGTATTTTTTTGGATCGACATTTTCTGTTCAAGGAATCCACATGAATATAAAAGCTGTCATAGGCATGTCAAAAGTTACAGTATGTAAACAATATTTATGAATTTTGAAGAGAAAGTCGCCAATGTCACCGTAAAATTCTTCCCTTGGCTCTTTTTCAAAAGAATCTAAAGACTTGTCCGACAATTGTATTGCAGAGGGGAAAAAACTTGTTTTTTTTTTTGTCTACTAAAGTAACCAATTGAACATTTGTTATATCCACAGGATTAGCACCAGTAGCTGGAATGTGTACCGTCACTAGTAGCTGCACAGTCAACGAAGGGAGGCACTTCGAAAGCGTCTACGTGGTCGCCCACGAAATCGGACACAAGTTAGTTTTTTCTATCAACAGTTTCTCCTTCACCTTTCGTATCATCCTTGAACAAAAATCGAAAGTGAAGACAACATCTTGAGGAAACCGGCATGTCCTAGAACCAAAAATTCGAAGACATGTGACATCCACCAAAGCGCACTGCACCCGCGTGGTGGATTAAGGCCCACTCCCGCCCAATGAAAGAAGGCCTGTGTGATGCTTCCCAGCAAAGGGAACATTATAAGCTGATTATGTTAACACGTCTAGTGATTTGTGGTATAAGCGGACCTTATAGTTTTATTTTCATACTATCTGAGTCAACATTATTTAAAATGTCACCGAAACTGCATTTGCAGATGTTAGAAATAACAGTTCAGACATTGTGATTTAGTTCACAGACATGACTGCTAAACTCATTAACCCTAACTATATTTAGCAGTAGGTAAGTATAAATTTCTAAATTCAATCTGATTCCAGCAATCATTGTGGTTTCCAAACGATTGGTTTGAAATTGGTTTACATTTTTTAAGGTCCTTTGACGCAATAGAAATTGTCATAATAATTTCTTAATAGTTCTAAACAGTATAAACTTGAGGTGCCAAGTCAGGCATGAACAGCTGTTAAAATCTAAATTACTCAATTAATTTTTTAACAACTATTAACCTGCCTGATCTGATCTTTGACCTTGCTGAGCAGCGTGAAGTTTAGATAACCCAATTACCAGAAGCGACCGCGAAGCTATGGAAAACAGTTATGTCATAAAATAATAGAGTAAATGCGGATGACCAGCAAGTGCAACTAAGTTTTGTTTATTTTCAACAGTAACGGTGACCAATCGTTGATTTGATTGTGATTAGAATAAATTAGTTTCAGTTTATAGATATGCTTTCACGATTACGACTGGCCTTATTTAATAATTACATAACGTGTACCGCGAGGGTTGTTTCGAGGTTGGCGCGGGAAAGAAGTTCCTGGAAGCATTTGTGGGAGGTCTTTGCCTAGCAGTGAACAGAAGACACAATTTTGGATAAATTTTTGACAAAATTAGAAAAGTTAGAACATTGTCTAGTTGCATTTACTTACAATCGACACGAGTATCTTCAATTTCTTCCGCCATTTTTAAACCCTGACAAAAACAAAGGGACGTGTTATAATTCCCTAATTTTCTCATATTCCAGTCTCGGCATGCGTCACGACGGACCCTTAGCAGATAACGGCTGTGACCCTAGCGCCTACATCATGAGCCCGACCCTCGGCAGCGGCAAGATCACCTGGTCGCAATGCAGCAAGAGTTACCTGCAGAAGTTTCTGGAGTAAGTCTTTTAATGTCCACGTAGATTCTTGGCTACTTTCAGAAAATACTGATTAGAATGAAGAAACGGCCTACAAATCGACATATAAACACGTAGCAAACCAGCTTACTACAACAGGGCTATTCTGTAAAAATCTCACCGTGAAAACTTAGGTGAAGTGACCTTAAAGTGACCTGTCATTCCATCTGGTGGTAGTGATTGACACTACTGACAGCTCACTTGAAACTCACATCACCTAAGTTCTCACGGTGAGATTTTTACAGAATACATCGGCAAACACGTCACGTCGGCGGTTGCAACTTGTAGTTAGCTGGTACGTCACAAAAATCTTTCATCGCTGGCAGTAGTCCACTAGACACAACACCCGAAGGTCGAAGGATTCTCTCTTTTCAATGGAAGAACTTCATACCAAGACGCACTTCATACTTCGATCTTTCATCTTCAAATGATGCAACTGATATTACATAACTACCTTTGTTGGAGAAAGACCGGTTTGCTAAACATGCAGTCAAAGTGGCCTCTACGCTGCCACTAATGACGCCGTTGCGCGTCGAGGTGGCGAAATTTTGGGCCAACAAGATTTAAAATACAGTCGTGCCAGCGACATCAAGAAGAAAGAACCTATGTCAGACATTCACTGAATTTTTTTTTTTTTTTCTATCTTTCGTGAGGTAAATTCATAACTGTAAGATGTAATTATTTTGCAGTACAGTACAATCTCGATGTCTATTGGACCATGGCAACTCAGCCGGTCAGTTAGATCACAGTGCGGAGGGCATTCTACCTGGAGAGCGGTTTGATGCCGATCAACAATGTAAGACTTTCTCTGATTTTCTACTGTTTTTTTTTTATGAAGATACATCTGGATTCCTATCTGCTCAGGCATTGCAATACAGTCAAAATGCACGATTGGATAACAATTGAAACTCGACTTTACGAACTTCTGCATATGGCTGAAATTAATATTCATTATGATAAATGACTATAAAATTAATAGCAGCTAACATGATATAGGAATATTCTGACAATTTCAGGCATGTTAAAATACGGCCGAGGCAGTCGACACTCGGGAGCCCAGAGTTTAGAAGACATCTGCCGTGACCTTCACTGTCAGCGCGAAAGATACACGTGGACATCACACCCTGCTCTAGAGGGAACGAGATGTGGCGAGGATATGGTAACCTCCGCGTCCTTTAACATCCAGTTTTAATACCTACTAATCTCTCAAGAACCTTGCACGTCAAAAAAATATTTTGAAAACATGTTGAGGTCGGTGTTTCTTATCCAAATCTGTGAAGAAACACCTACACAAACTCAGAGGTCACAGTCTCTTTTAAAGTCCAGTCATTATCTTGGTTAACCACCACACACGGTTCTTTAACCACACAGATAAATGACACATACAGCACACACACAAATACCTTACTCTTCCCCAACAGTACTGCCGCGGCGGCGAGTGCGTGGAGCGTGAAGGGTCGACGGTGATCCGCGGCGCGTGGGGACGCTGGTCGGGCTGGTCGGAGTGCGCGTCCGCCTGCCTGCTGGACGACACGCACGCGCCGGCCGCGGCGGGCGTCGCCGTGGCGACCAGGAGGTGCAACAGACCGAGGTATGTGTGATCTTTAACTATTCAAGAACCATCATCATCTTACTTTTTTTTTCCGGGGTGGAAAATCCTCATGTCCGCCGCCCTGGGGCGGGCGACGGGGTCTGTCAGACTCTTACTGACTAAAAACCACCCCGGTGTTCCATATCACACCTACGCCGGGGGTCACGGGAACGTGCGATCCTTTCGCAACCCCCGACTGGTGCCTCCTCCTCGGGTCAGGGGGGGGAGTGAGGTGTTAGACTTCCCCCTCCCCCGCGACGTTTAAGAGGGGCGCGCGTGGAACACTACGCATCATCATCTTTCTGGCCTAACCATGGTACTTGGGGTCGGCAGAACACGTTTTCTTCTTCCGTGCTTCTATCTCAACCGCTACGCTATCATTCACTCATTTGAACTATTACTCGTAGGTATTTTATTTTTTTAATTTATTTTCTTTTTTTTAAAATTTCACGGTTATTATTATTATTATAAGCCCGTATTGTCGCACTGCAGAGCAAAGGCCTCCCTTCCCTTTTTCCACTTTTCCCGGTCTACTACGATTGTGGGGCAAGCCTCTAGGAAGGAGTCCAACTTAGTATTTACGAATGCTAAGTATTATTCTTAGGCATTTGGTTAGGTTAAGCATCAGAACCAACACCTCATAGACGTCCTTCAAAATTTTAGAAAGGCTATGCTTTTCTGTTTCCCACCCTTATTACCTTATCAGAATCTATCTAGTCTGAAGCTCGTCATTCACAAAGACCTTTTGGAGGCATGAGGAACAGGGTGTAAAGTTCACTCAACTTCCATAGAAAAGGGAGGATCCTCCGACCAGACGGGTATGATGTCTGGCGGGCAATTACCATAACGATTGATGTTGGGAAGTTGTATCTATGCTAATTGCACGGTAAACTCTGCTTGCGAGATGCAGGATTTGCGTGACGTCAGTATGACGCGTTGTTAGCATGTAGCGTTGTAGATACCGCTACAACCTAATACGTAGAGGGGCTCCCTAAGAGTAATAAAAAAAAAACAAAATTGTAGGTCTCCAAAATAATAAATTGATGTTTGCTAGATTTACAAAATGCGATAAATTACATCTCAAATATACCAGGGACTGTAATGAAAACTTAACTTTTTCAGACATGACAACGGCAAAAATTACTGCGTAGGACACGACAAGAAGTTTCAGTCGTGTCATGCTCAACAGGTAAGGTTTTCAATTTCTATACAGGGTGGCAGGGACATCGACGCGCAACCTGTTACCATGGATTCAGTACCTACTGATTCAACACATGCATTGAAATTTTTTGTCGGTTATTAAAAAAAAAAAAATCTGGTCCATATACATTTTGTCCGCGTAGGTATTGCACTTTTCTATGAAACAGGAGATTTTTAGGGTTCCGTACCTCGAAAGGAAAAAACGGAACCCTTATAGGATCACTTTGTCGTCCGTCCGTCTGTCTGTCAACACCCTTTTTCTCAGGAACGCGTGAAGGTAATCAAATACTGCGGCTGGAATTTATATCAAATACTCAGGTCTACTGACCCTTGGAGCTGTGAAAAAATCAAACTTCTAAGTCAACGTAATCAAAAGATACAGCAGTTTATGACGCAAATTTTCGACAATCGCAATGGAATCAGAACCTACAGGGTACTTCCCGTGAACTCAGAATCTTGAAATTTGGTACGAAGCAACGTCTTATAGCACAGATAAAGAAAAATTGTGAAAACCGTAAACTTTTAGTTACATCATATAATAAAAATATTTTTAATCATTTTAAATTGTACGGCACCCTCGGTGCGCGTGTCCGACTCGCACTTGGCCGGGTTTTTTTTTGATAACCGACGAAGAACATGTGCTGTGCTTACAGTTTGTGCGTCAATATCCCTGCCACCCTGTATATGCCTTCTTAATTTTTCTTGATCTCATCATGATAAGTAATAATATTTTCTAAATTGCAGTGCAGCAACGTACCCAGAATGACAGTAAGAGAGTTCGCTGATCAGATCTGTTTGAGAGCTCGCGATGTGGACCCTGATCTCATAGGAACTGGACTGCAAAGGATCGATTCTGATGGTGAGTTCTTGAAAATATAACTAGTATCGACTTTTACTGCAAAAGTTTTGTTAAGAACTTCATTTCACTAGACGAGAAGAACGCCAAGAAAAGTGCCCCGGTATTTTTTTTATATTTATTTATCATGCACACAAGGTTGACATACCCATTTTATGAGAACGGTGTTGACGCTTTTTTCATTGTTGATAGCCATGTGCATAATGAATATTCTAGTTAATCCCTTACAGAATAATAATAATATACTTAATAATAAAAATCTTTATTTCCAACTTACAATTCACAATGTCACCGCATGGCATAACAATATTTATACAAGTTTTAGTTTTAATAATAAAGTAAACACTACTGACACCCAAGCTAAGATTGAACTTGTATTATGGGTAAAATGGGTAAGAAGACTTCAATATCTACGTCAGATTAGATGGGAGTAGGATTTATATCAATATCCAACGTGGTTGTGGAGTTCAATGTAACCACTTGATACCTGTCCGACACCTAAAGTTATTTTTAGTTTGAGTAAACTTGGAGAAATCATTACGTAACGAAAAAGCGTTACGCCGCTTCCATGCAACTTTTTATGACATATAATAGAGAGTCAGACAGAGAGAGACAGTTTTCATGGTTTTCAAGGGAGCTAAAGCCGATAGTGAGATCAAAATGAAAATCCAAAATGGCGGTTGTGAAAATTTTAACATTTTCGCAGCTGCCATCTTGGATTTTCATTTAGAACTTCGTTCCTGCCGGGGGTTCCCGACTCCACACGTTTTTTTTTTTCTTTAGTCTGACTACACAAGTAACTGTTCTCTATGTCTTAGACGTGAGCAGCGCGTGCGCAGTGTGGTGCGACACTCGCGGCGGCGGGTACAAGTCTCGCGGCTGGAGCCTACCTGACGGAACTGCCTGCTCCAACGTGTCACCTATGTTCTGCATCAGTGGGATCTGCCAGGTAGCTTTCATTCTCGACCAATTACGCTGCCAGAAATACTATAAAAAGCGCTGCCTTCAGGGGCAATTGCCGTAATTTTAAGAACGTTCACAGTCAAAAGGCCAATTCTCGTAATTTAAAACGTTCAAAATCTAGGCGCAGTCTCATCTCGACGACAAAAACTTGATGTATGTCGAAAATTTGATATATTTTTGACAGATGATATTTTTGGCATGTCAAAATATAGGGAGACTAGGGGTATTTTTGACAGATTGAGACTGAGCTCAGACTGTGAACGTTCTTAAAATTACGAGAATTGCCCTTCTGATCTGAGTCTCAATCTGTCAAAAATACCAATAATTTCCATATATTTTTGATAAGTTTTTGACATTGATTGTCGCTGAGATGAAATTGACATGAATTCGAACTTTTTTTAAGTACGACAATTGGCCTTCAGGAGTCACTATGTACTTGTATCCATCGAATTCATTATTGCTCTGGGATACCATGGGACTGGGCAAAACTCTGAGGAAAGTGGAAAGTTCTGCTCCTATGGAGATTTATGTCGGGATCTTTCATCTACACGAAATTGTTTTCTTTCAGAAATTCACATGTTCATCAAGTTCCGACACGGAGTTCTCTCTAAAGCCAAGCGACTGTGAGTGGGAAGCGCTGAGAACTGCCACGCCGCACACACCACCGTAAGTTCATATATAGGTATACTGTGTCATTTGTGCCAAGTACCTAGTGCTTCGGAAGCGGCTATAAAATCATGATAGCAGAATATTGGCAAAAGGTATTTTTTTTTCATACTATGTAGCGCGGGCAGAAAAGTTGTCCACAAGCTCGATAGATGGCGTTAGTGGAAAAAATACAAGTCGCAATGGTTTGGTTACCGCGGAGTGTATATTATTATTATCCCAGCTCGCCGTAAATTGTACTGTAGATGAAGCTTGGTGTTTGTGAAGTCATTTTTCTTGAACGGGAGCTGATTGGACATCTGTCTTGTCAGCGCCTACAGAAACTATTATATTCGGGTATGGTATGGTACTATTGAAAGTACCTAACGACAACAGAAAGCCAATTCTCGTAATGTAAAGCGTTAAAAATCTAGTCAGTCTCATCTCGGCGACAATTAATGTCAAAAACTTGTCAAAATGTGGGGAAATTAGAGGTATTTTTGACCGATTGAGACTGAGATGAGTCTGTGAACGTTCTTAAAATTACGAGAATTGCCCTTCATGCCACGCACACCTGCGTATCGTATGCGCCAAATCTTCCAATCAAACAAATTCTTTAGCTTTATTATTAGTATCTATAGATTTAAAGCAATGCTGTGATCAAAACTTGGAAAGGGCACAAAATAAATCCTTTTTTTTTGCTGCGTTATGGACTTCATCGTGGGTCTTACCGGCTAAAATCACTGCGGTGTTCTACCTGTGTCTACGGCCGGGGGTGCGGGATTCGCATAAGCATTCAGTCCGCCGCCCGCAGGCTCCTCTCATGGAGGTCGTTTTGCACCCTTCTCGGGCGCCTGGTGCGTCTCCTGCAAGAGGGGAGAGAGGATGTGACTTCTCTCCCGCTCTTTGCAGACATGATCTCCTGAAAAAACGAGGCAACCCCGTCCCATGCGCTTCTGACGAAACGAAATCCTGGTCTGTGTGATCAGCCGAATTGACCACAAAGTTCCTACTGCCACGGGGGCAAAATGTTGCCGAAGAGGTGGCTGAGACAATCGTTAGACATTCTGTAGCAATCGTGTTGGTCAAATGCCGCAAGATGGATGTGTTTTGATGAAGCAACTTGACTTTGATGAACCTGAGAATTTATTTTGAATGGAACGCTCTTTTCTCCAGCGCAAAGACATCGGGCACGTGGCGCCGCGCGGTGGGCGGCGGCTGGCGGCCCGCGTCGGGCTGCCACTACCACTGCGTGGTGCCGGGCGCCGGCGTCAGGCTGGTCAGCGCCGCGCGCGGGGAGCGGCCGCTGACCAGCATACAGCTGTGCTCGCCCGACAGCAGGCCCGACTCGGTGAGTACCCACTACACGACCCACGACTGTCTTGCTACACACAAGATACTCTCGAAAAAGTCACCAGGGCAAAAAGTCTAGGAATAAGTAACAGCATTTCTTCACAGAAACTAAGCGGTTGATAACATAGAATATCACTGTTGGACACTGAAACTTCTTAAGTTTTTTATTTAAATTGTAGCTGAAAACTGCACTTCATTTCTTCCTTACACTCCCGAAATACCCTACTCAACACTCCTTTAAGACTCCGCAGCCAAATGGCAAAAACAGAACCCATATAATTTCATCATGGATAAAATAGTAATATTTGACGATTTTTTTATTTAAATATATTTCGTGTTATGAATAATATGACTAGGTACCAAGATAACGACTAGGTCAAAGAAAAATATGAAAGAACAAGACATGTTGCGCCGACCTCAAATAAATTGGGATAAATAAGGGCAGAAAGGGCGGGCGTTTTTGGGGCTGTCTTTTGTAATTTTGACGTTCGAAAAGTGCTAATTCTCAGCCTCATTTGAATAAATGACTTGATTTGATTTTGATTTTACAGGAGAATGGTGATGAAATATTTTTTAAATTTTAATATCATTTTAAATGTTTTTCAAGTTTCATACTTTGTAAGACGTCATGGTCTTGGTCATATCATTGTATCTTTCAGGGCTGTACTCAAAGGAAGTCTCCATACCAGTACGCGTCCATGGTCTGCACCAAATACAAAGACAGAGTGAGAAGATTATCCGGATTGGGGATGCAGATATCACCAGCTTTGGGTGAGACACTACTCCAATAATTGGTTTAAGCAGCTGACCAAACTAAAAAACTTTTGACATTTGACCCAAAAAAAAAAGAAAATCATTTCCCGTTGACGTCATAGCACGTTACGATACCTACATGTGACATAGGTAGTCCATTATTAGATTATTACCTACACGGCGTGACATTAATGGACTACCTACTTAAATCACACTATTTGAGCACGTGTGACCTAAACCCGCACTTACCTAAGTCACGCTTTTCTGTGTAAAAATGAACTGCTTAAGTCACAGAAAAGCGTGATATAAATACTATAATAAATCGAACGTAAGTACATACGAAACAATGATGTAATTTTCTTCAATCTAGTTTTCACATAATTCTGTTCCCTCATATTACAGAGGACCCAGACCGACCCTGTCGCATAGCCTGTCAAGACGAGCGAGTGTCTCACCGGTTCTACTTAGTCAACGGACAAGAAGGCTGGTTCCCGCTAGGAACGTCGTGCGGGAAGAGAAATGCTTCCTACTGTGTTAGTGGGAAATGCTTGGTAAGATCTTTTAACTGCTAATCCATAAACATCAACACCTGTGTCTCCAGTTAAACACTACCTAATTATTTAATCAATCCAAAACAAGAATATCATTTTAAATTTAAGAAATTGTCAATACCTACTGCCAACAAATCAGCGGACTTTTCAAACCACAGGACGAGAGAAAGAACTAGTACTGAATAATAATAAAAGTTCCCAAACCCAGCCATGTTTCCTCCTTATTTTTTTGTTTTGCTCTGAAGTGCGCTACTCGCTGCGCAGTACCTCACCCCTCACCCCCGCTGACACGCGAGTTTGTTACTGCGCAGCGACTCGGCTCATGTTCCGAGCCTTTATAAAGTTTGAATCGGGCTGTAACACTGATTTAGAAGCCAGACTTTTGAAAAAACCAACATTCAAGCCACTGAAACTGTTTTTATATCTCCCGGCAACTTATTATTTTATGCTTTCCAGGAATTCGGCCCCGACAACACCCCCCTCTCCGAGATGGTGTTCACGCTCCCGCTGCTGCCTCGCCACAGCTACAGCAGCTACAACAACAGCAGCACCAGCCGCGTCACGTGGCGCACGTCGCGCCACCGCCGCAGTCTGCGCACTGACAGGGTCACTGTGAAGGCCACCCTCGACCAGAAGCATTTAGATGAGATTATTGCGCGGCTGAATTTGACAAGTAATCATCGGTTTTCATTAATATTATTATTTCTAACTTCCGAACTAAAATGGCGACAGATAAAACTCAGGTGTAATGGTTGATCTCCGAATGCTTGTCTTTCGTAGATCTTTGACAGTCGTTACGGTTAGTCAGAAACCCAAAAGTCTGACAACCAGTCTTACCAAGGAGTATCGTGTTACCCAGTAACTGCATTGTCGAGGATAGGCAGTCGCTCCATGTAAAATACTGGTATTCAGCTGCATCCGGTTAGACTGGAAACACTCCAACGTAGTTTGGAACAGGCTAGGCAGATTTATTGTAGTCGAGCATAAACCCTGTGTGACGTACATAGACAGAAACCTAAAGATATTTTTATTGTGTACCTAATAAAAAAAAATAGGGGCAGTTTTTTGTACATTGTGCGTTCTATAATAATTCTTCTATGAATATTGACTTTTTCCATTATTTTTCTGAACTTTTCTAAAACATTTGTATCTAACCTAACCAAATCAATTCCTTTCCAGACAATTTGACCGACCACATTACCTACTTCGACTCCATTCCAGAGCATATTGAGGTGGACTTCAGGAACCCCATCCACATCTCGCCAGAAGACACGCTACTAAGGAAGGCACCGAGACCTACGTGGGACTGAAATTATGAAAAAACTAGGTGAAAGTTAAACAACTGTTGAACGTTAGAAATTGGGATCGCCCATAAACTGATGACATACTATCAGTTGGGTCAATTTTAGGCACCAGTCCTACTGTCGACGAGGAAGCGACTAGCTATCGGCTATTCTCGCTTAACAAACGTACAAAAGATTGTAGGTAGGTCTCGTGTCAGTAAAAAGATACAGATATAATTAATCATAGTTGATCGTTAACTGTTCACGAGAAGTCTATTGGTCCAATCTTTCATGCGTAGCATTTTTCTGGAATGCCAAAAAAATTTGACAAAAATATATGTTGAGGTACTAAAAAGGTACTTAGTCAAAATTTACAAAGAGATAAATTAGGTGTATTGTCTCGAACTATGAAAAAAAAAAATGGTCCAGACATCCTGATGTCAGAACGGCTGACCACTTTCTTTACGTATAGGTACCAAATAGTACCAAAAAGGTAGTAAATTTTGGTATTTTCTAAACATCAAATATCTCTCTTGGTCCAGGGGTCCTGACGCTTACGAGAACTGTTACTGTAACTGTTCACTGTTCTGTTCCTTTCTGTTCTGTTCGGCAAGAACTCTGTCAAACAGCTCGTTTTTAGTTGCGAGGTCTACTCGCTTCTCGCGTTGGCGCAGGTCTTATGAACGGTTTTGGCAAGACAAAATTTTGTTCAAGCTTGGGATTTATTGCAGTAAGATTCTAGCTGATGAGACGGCTTCGGGAAGTCAGGATCGTCGCTAATCTGCGATACTGATGTCAAGTCTCATATTACAGTGAGCTTTAAACTTGATGGCGGTTCTGAAGTGCGCTACTCGCTACCCCTCGCCCCGCAATCACACAGTAGTCAAGTCAAACGCGTGCGAGTGCGGGGGGGGGGGGGCGAGTTGCTGCGAGGTAACAACACTGCGCAGGTACTCGCCTCGTGTTCAGAGCCGCCATAAAGTTTGCATCAGGCTGTATCATTGGTTTTGATCAAAATAAGAACAGCCAGTCAAATCACACTTAACATGATACTTGGGAACAGTTTAATTTCAAAGATTACTATGCTAGAACCGACGAAATAAATTTAAATGGGCTGAGTTTTTGCCCGAAATAACACTGCCTTATAATGTGGAACCTCCACGAAACTTAACAAGACTTGATTTATGTATACACATTTTTTTTTTTTTTGTGTGTGTGAACTCTTGTATACATGTATACGCATTGAATAGTACATTTTTGTTTCTCACATTTATACTATACCTAAGGTTTCTTATTATAAGACCAAGACTTGGGTTGATAAGAAATATTCAGGGACATAATGAAGGACCTGAAAATAAGCCAAATAATATGCAGAAAACTTGCTTTTTCTACATAACAAAGTCCAAGGCATTATTTTATTGTTCGTTCTAATGCATATTACAATACAATTGTGAATGGAATTTATACAAAAAAATATCTATGTATTTGGTTCCTTTTGTTAAAATGTTAGGAAAAAAAGTCTCATGATAATTTTAAGTTGTTAAAACAAATATAATTTTAAGTCATTGTACATACTTGAAGAATCATTGTGATCAATTTTAGTAATTTATTTCTAGAGATTTTTATACTTTTGTTATTAAGTAGGTTTAAGTAAATAAAAATAAAGTTATTTTATACAATTGTACATGTTTTATTTTAAAGGCACTCTTTTGTAACCGGGTTATTATACAAACTACTAACAGCTTTAAATGTATACAGAATATTTCTTATGTATAAAGAAAAATATAAAATTAAAATAGTTGTAAACTGTAGTTTCGATGTATGAAAGTATCAAGAATGTATAGTGCCATGAAATTAGTTGGCTGGTTGAATATTGGTTGCATTATGTACCTATACACAGGGTTATTTTTAAAAGACTAGCCAAATTTAAGGATGTGGTACAGACCATCAAACTGAACAACTTTCTCCATGGGACCAACATCGTTATCGCGAATAAAAATTCAGCCGTCCCATACATTTAGGTCGAGAAGGTATTGAAGTTTTCTATGGGACAGCTGTTGATAAAATTTTCGCGATTACGCTATTTGTCCCATGGAGAAAGTTGTTCAGTTTGATAGTCTGTACCACATCCTTAAATTTGGCTGGTCTTTGAAAAATAACCCTGTATAGTGGCTATATTTGAGTAGATTATACTTTATACATATTTTTTTTCTTATACATAAACTTCATAAATTCACGCGTGGCGTAGACAGTAGCTACAAAACATCACCTGCTACGATCCTTACATACTCCTCTTGATTCATTTTCGTTCATACATCTGATCATACCCGCACGCCGCCGGTTCTGAATGACAGTTGGGGTTCCATAGTTTATGCCTATCCCCATGTGAAAAAGGTGTGAGTTTATGTATTACCAATTTAGAATAGTGACAAAGGCAACCATTTTGAAATATTTGTCGACTTTTGCAGTTCAACGCATCCTAACGTAATATCGTTAGGAACTTTATCGGCTCGGAATAGTGCTTACAATTATTAATACCAACGCGTTACGGCGAAATTATGTACCAATACATAACACATATTTATCAATAGTACTCCATAAGATTGTGCAAGAAACAGCTCATATTTAAATACGATGTTAGTTACTTTGGACCACTATGAATAAATCTTGCAGTTCGCGTTCTTCAAAGCATGCAGAAGTCTGGCAGGATCAGTCAGGAACCATTGCCACAGCTTTCTGAGACACTGCTTATCACCATTCTGAAAATAGTATTGAGTATTAACCGATATTAGACTTACCTTGTATTAGATTACTTATCTTGGTGATATTTGCATGGCAGGCAACGGATTATTGAGAAAATTCTAGAAAGATTGGATGAAGCCCCGTAAACTGGAGTGATAATTATGTAGGTACGGAAGGAATGCGTCGATACGAAGGCCAATTCTCGTAATTTAAAACGTTAAAAATCTAGTCGCAGTCTCATCTCGGCGACAAACAAATGTCAAAAACTTGTCAAAATGTAGGGAAATTAGAGGTAATTTTGACAGATTGAGACTGAGATCAGACTGTGAACGTTCTTAAAATTATGAGAATTGCCCCTCTTATACTTACAAAACTAATTGACATAGCCCGAATAATTGCCAAAGTAGCAGTGGGGAGTGACATTTGCTCGGATGACCGATGGAGCCGAAAGGTTGGATGGCTCTTCACAAGTTTACCCAATGACCTGGTAAAAAACGCGGGGATCCTCTGTATGCGAAATCACAGGACCGGTCGACGTGGCGATGCTTGGGAGAGGCCTATGTCCAGCAGTGGACGTTTCTAAGCTGAATAATGATGATGATACTCTTACCTTAACACTAGTGAAGAGGTGACTAGCGTCTAGCACCTTCTTGTCGACTGTATCCATGTGTTGTCTGAGTGTGTGCGCAAGCGCAGCTACTGTGCGGTCCCAGCAGTTCGGCTGGCGAGTGCAGCCGTCCCAGATGTAGGCGCGGAGGGATTGCGTTGATTGTTTGCTGGGGAATTAAGAGAAAAAAATATGGTTAGTACAATAGTATAATAAACTAAGCGCTAATTCGAAACTTCCAATGACCAGAAAGCGCAAAAACCAAATTCTCATAATAAACGGATTAGTGGAAAGAGGTATGAGGAACACGGTGTAAAGTTCACTCACCCTCCATAGAAAAGGAAGGATCCTCCCACCAGAAGGGTGTCGTGTCTGGCGGGCAACTGCCCCATCATTCATGTCAGGCCGTTGTGTATATATGCTAGTTGCGAGGTAAACTTTACTTGCGAGATACAGGATTTCGCGTGACGTCAATATGACGCGTTATTCGCATGTGGCATTGTAGATACCGCTACAAGTGCACAACATGTTACGCAGTCGCCCAAAAAATGAAGCTAACTCCATCACGTTACATTGAATTTTTATATTTATATATTTTATCAATAATACTCACAACTCCACCATCATATCCTCCTTCCTCCTATACCCATCGTCAACAGCATCCTTCAACGCCTTCACTTGATGCTGCATCTCATGGTACAACTTCACCAATAGACTGGGGTCACCCGACTGCGCACCAAGAATGTGCAGTAATGCTTGCACCAGTACGTCTGAAGATTGAAGCTTTTGTTCGCAGGAGTTCTGTTCTAAACATATCTCGTTCATTGAATTCTGGAAATGAAGTAAGATGGATTCATTTATTTATATTATTTTGAAATAGATAGCAAATGATTTGGGAGTGTTACAAGTGTGACGTTCCAGAGCTATAATATGTAGATAGTGGTGCCGATTCCCTTGTTCACAAACTAAACTAAATTTAAGTTCAGTGCATCTTTTTCTTTCTATTTCATTAAGAAAAGGACAGAAAATAAATGTTAGTTTAGTCCTGTCAAATTAGTCAGCGCCTGATGTAAATTGGCGTATTTTTAGTCGCCATGTTTTTAATCACGTCTAAACTATCTATGGAGTATCTTAATTTGACAGGACAGAACTTAAATTTAGTTTAGTTTGTGAACAAGGGAATCGGCGCCATTATTTAAGTCTCGCTTAAATTGACATATAAAAAGTTGAACAATTTCAGCAACCGCCTATTGGTGACAATGAAGTTGATCCTGAATGTCAAACTCAAAAGTCATTTATTCAAACTAGGCTGAGAATCAGCACTTTATGAACGTCAAAATTACATAATACAGTCCCCCAAAACACCCGCACTTCATCACTTTAGCTGGGGAAAAGAAGCGGCGCAACTAACTTCCCCTGCAGTCAGTGTCTTGCGTTAGTTAAGAAATTGGGTATTTGGCAACAAACTTTTACCCGCAAACTAGCGAATGCTTGTCAATATAGGTCCCAGCGTTACGCCACTAACAGTGCATGCAAATACTAAGGGTACCTGTCCAATTTAAACTATACTTATAATGGGTCAAGGCTAATGGGTCTCAAATTGATATGATCAGGGCGCTAGCATCGGCCGCGGCGTACTTTCGGAAGTGAGCCGCTAACTGTAGGAACCCTTGGACTGAGCGCAGCTTTACTATGTTCATTATAAGCTACATATTACTCACAATTCTACTGATCATTGCGCTAGCATCAGCCGCGGCGTAGTGTCGTAAGTGAGCTGCTAACTGTAGGAACTCGTTAGACTGAGCGCCATTTTACTATGCTCACTATAAGCTACGTATTACTCACAATTCTACTGATCACTGCGCTAGCGTCAGCCGCGGCGTAGTGTAGTAAGTGAGCTGTTAACTGTAGGAACTCTTGGACTGAGCGCAGTTTTACTATGCTCACTATAAGCTACATGTTACTCACAATTCTACTGATCACTGCGCTAGCGTCAGCCGCGGCGTAGTGTCGTAAGTGAGCTGCTAACTGTAGGAACTCTTGGACTGAGCGCAGTTTTACTATGCTCACTATAAGCTACGTATTACTCACAATTCTACTGATCACTGCGCTAGCGTCAGCCGCGGCGTAGTGTAGTAAGTGAGCTGCTAACTGTAGGAACTCTTGGACTGAGCGCAGTTTTACTATGCTCACTATAAGCTACATGTTACTCACAATTCTACTGATCACTGCGCTAGCGTCAGCCGCGGCGTACTGTCGTAAGTGAGCTGCTAACTGTAGGAACTCTTGGACTGAGCACAGCTCGTGTCGTAGCGCGCCATATACGATGCGGTCTAGGCAGAGGGCGCGGTTGGTCGTTTCTAGTAGGTGGGATATATCGGCGTGGACTTGTCTGTAAAACGAAGATGCAATGAATATTAGTACGAGAAAGGAAAACTCATTATGTCAATCTCTGTCCATTAAGGTAACCGTTTTTTGACAGCTTTCTTAGAACGTACTTACATATTCCAGATTATGTAAAAGTTAACTTTAAAATGCGTAATCTATACTTATAATAAATCTGTAGAAGTGAAAATTCTGTACATTGAAAATATCAAAAAAATAAATGGCAGGGGGTGTTACTAGACCGACACCGAACCCAAAAATGTGATTAAAAAAATTTTTGTCTGTCTGTCTGTCTGTTTGTTCAGGCATCACGCAAAAACTACCGGTTCGATTACGATGAAACTTGGTATAATTATTCTTTAATATCCTGGGCACCACACTGGGTACTTTTTATCCCGAAAAAGTATATACAATAAAAAACAAACTTAATTTTGCGGTTCGATCCCTAGACCCGATTACTGTACCAACCGCAAATAATAAGTTTGTCGTAGGTTACGTTACCCGCAGTGGAGTTCACTAAAGTTATGCTCTAAATGTAGTGCTGAAGGTGAATTTGGCTTGCACCGTTCGCAGCACACGCGTGGCGCGCGGCCGCCACGGATCGCTACCGTATATAAGTATATTTTTAGGGTTCCGTAGCCAAATGGCAACGGAACCCTTATGGATTCGCCATGTCTGTCTGTCTGTCTGTCTGTCTGTCCGTCCGTATGTCACAGCCGCTTTTTTCCGAAACTATAAGAGCTATACTGTTAAAACTTGGTAAGTAGATGTATTCTGTGAACCGCATTAAGATTTTCACACAAAAATAGAAAAAAAACAATAAATTTTGGGGGTCCCCATACTTAGAACTGAAACTCAAAATTTTTTTTTTCATCAAACCCATACGTGTGGGATATCTATGGATAGGTCTTCAAAAATGATATTGAGGTTTCTAATATCATTTTTTTCTAAACTGAATAGTTTGCGCGAGAGACACTTCCAAAGTGGTAAAATGTGTGTCCCCCCCCTGTAACTTCTAAAATAAGAGAATGATAAAACTAAAAAAAATATATGATGTACATTACCATATAAACTTCCACCGAAAATTGGTTTGAACGAGATCTAGTGAGTAGTTTTTTTTTAATACGTCATAAATCGTAACGTAACGGAACCCTTCATGGGCGAGTCCGACTCGCACTTGGCCGGTTTTTTGAACTTTGATTTGAACGGACGTGTTGAGTGGCGAGCGTTCGTTCTTATTTTAACTGCTACTTGCAATTCTAAACCGTGTTTTTCAGTGCGACCTTTTTTATTTCTATTAGTTTTTAGAGTTATTTAGGTTTATTTTTATAAGTCGTAGGTATAGATTTTAATTTTAAAGTATAGGTAGTATATTTGATAGTGTACGTAGTGACCGTAGGTTATTTTATAATACTGTTAGGTAAGATTAGTCATTCGTATAGATATTAGTTTTTAGGGATTTTGCTTATTTATTGAGTTTAGTTATCATCAGAAATAGGTTTATTTAGGTAGGTAGGTATTTTATTTTCTGTTATTGAGTTTTTTTTTTTTATTATGTAGGTACTTAGGTAAGGATATCATATAGGTACCCTCTTAATCACCACTAATGAGACACAATTGGTTTTCTATTGTAATTAGCCACAAAGGGCCCGCGAGATAGATGGCATCCTGGGGAAGCACATACATTTTATCCTGTTAGCACGTTCCCGTGGGATAATTTCCGACATCCACGCGGGCGAAGCCGCGGGCAGAAGCTAGTAATATAAATATATATCTATCTTATCTTATTGAATTATCTTATTTATGGCTTCTTACAGCCATTATAACACCGTAGTCCGTACGTGTATCAATCAATGTATTGTGTGTTGCTGCAATCACTAGTTCCATCTGTCAAAAAACGGTTTACCTAAAAGACAAGGTATAGTGAATCTGCTACACGGAAAGACATGAAATGGAGAACAATGACAATTGCAACACATTTATTCAACTATTTATGACATGGTAAGATTGTCTGATGGTCAGGCTACGGAAAAATATCTAGTTTTTTCTTTGTCACTATACAGGGTTATTTTTCAAAGACCAGCCAAATTTAAGGATGTGGCACAGGCCATCAAACTGAACAACTTTCTCCATGGGACCAACATCGTAATCGCGAATAAAAATTCAGCCGTCCCATACATTTAAGTCGAGTAGGTATTGAAGTTTTCTATGGGACAGTTAATAAAATTTTCGCGATTACGCTATTTGTCCCATGGAGAAAGTTGTTCAGTTTGATGGTCTGTACCACATCCTTAAATTTGGCTGGTCTTTGAAAAATAACCCTGTATAATAATAAGCTTTCAAATGTCAGAGTTTGCCGTTACGATAAATTATTTTAGTTGTCCCCAACTCCATTAGTGCTAATGCTATGATTACCTTTAAACATGAGCATAATCAGCAGACCATATTCCCACTGCTGGGACACATTCCTGCCCTCCATGAGAGGGACAATAGGTCTATTTTTTTTTCCGGTCTGTTTTCTTCTGTAGTGGACTCCAATAAGCTAAGTAGATGGTGATTTATATAAACTAATATAACGTTAAGCGGAGTACTAGACTGTGCTATTAACAGATAGAGGACACCACACGGCACCACGTCAACGCGGCGGTCGCTGAAAACCAGCGCTGGGGCTCTGTCTCACGTAGCGTCGTAGCATTATGCTGATCGATGGCCGTTTTGCGTGGATGTGACGCATACTTTCCCCGAATAGTTCTTTTTACACGACTGCCCAAAAAAGGAGTGCAATTTATGTTTTTTTTCTTTATCTACGAAAATACTTTTTGTTTCCTTTTTGGACATTGAAAAACTTGAACTTACTGTCGAACAGCCAGTGCGCAACAAGCAGTGGTCTCTACAGCGAGTGTAGTTCTTGAGGCCACCAGCTGCCTTACTGCATTGTGTATTTGTTGGTATATGATGGATTCTTCTTGCTCCAGTAGATCCACTGCGCTTTTAGCTTCCATCAGACATGACCTGGGAAAGGTTTAGGTTTAAGGATATTTATTTAAAAAAAAAGACACTAACTCACTTACATGACAACACTGCTTAGAATCTAAGAAACAAAATAAGAACGCAAAGCGAATGCAAAGTCATCGCGCAGGCAGGTGATGCTATGCAACGGGGTTGGTCGAGAACAGGAAATTTCACGCGGACGAAGTCGCCTGCAGAAGGTAGTTACAGTATTTTCCAACTCTTGAGAAAGGCTATAGGATAACTTAATATCACGCAAGACACGTTAGAATGCCAGGGTAGCGGGATCGTCCGAAAGGGTTACCGCTGCCCTGGAACATAAAGGGCTAAGGAAGGAACACGGGTGGGTTTTAGTCAGTAAGAGTCTGACACTCCCTTCTGCTCCACCCAGAGCGGGAGGGGACATTTGATGATTTCCCATCCTCAAAAAAAAAAAAGTCACGTAAGAACCGAGCAAAAACAAAAAAAAAGTCAGAAAGAACACAATAATAGCACAGGCAGGCATTGCTATGCCACGGGCTGGATTTATGCGGACGAAGCCGTTACAGTATGAAATGATCCTAAACCATAACTTATATTTGTTGAGAAGAATATTCGCAATTACCTAGCGCCATAATTAACGTTACTCATAACACAATGCTCGACTTGGCGCATACGATACGCGGGTGTGCGTGGCCTGTTGTCGGTAGGTACTTTCAATAGTAAGTGGACGCACTATGTAAAAAAATCAGTAGTCAAGCATATGCTTTGTACCAACTTGCTCCATCTATCAACACTAATGTGTTATTATCGGCTTATTATGGACTTGTTGAATCTATCCTAAGATATGGCATTATCTTCTGGGGCAACTCATCAAATAAAGATATGGCATTTAAAATGCAAAAGCGATGCATACGTGCTATGTTCGGTATCCAAAGTACTGAGAGCTGTAAGCTACTTTTTACAAAGCATAAAATCCTCACACTGCCGTCACTTTATATTTTAGAAATCGCCTTGTTTGTAAGAAATAACCCCCATTTGTTTTGTAACTGACCTTGTAATACGAAATCGCCGAGATAATAGTAAACTTCGTGTTCAGCCAGCTAAGATAGCACTACTGTATAAAAGCGTTGTTTGCAGAGCCCCGATAATTTATAACAATATCCCTATCTGAGTAAAAAAAATTAATTCAGACCAGCACCCTAATCGCGTAACACACAATCAATCGGAATCAGAATCATTTTGAAGCAAATTGTTAATCCATTGTTTCTTAAGTTCGAAAAATTTGTCTGCTCAACACGTAAATTACGCAATGAATGTTGTTGAACTGTCAAAATGAAACCGATTCCGATTGATCGTGTGTTACGCAATTAGGGTGCAATTTAAGAAAATATTTAAAAAAATACTGACAGGAAAAGCCTACTATAATGTCAATGAATTTTTAAATGACAAATCGCTCTGATTTACTGACTGAATCTATTGTATTTGTTTTGAACAGCATGAATATTTATCAATTGTTTTTTTTAAAATCTAATATTAATGTAATTGTTATTTATTTTTAGATTATTTAACTTTGTATTTTTTTTTAATCTTATGGTCTTCCGACCTAATTTGTACACCAGCCATGGTCAAACATGTTGTGCCAAAGAATATCCTGTAACACCTATAATAAACATCAGAAAATGTATATTATCTACACATGTTTGTGCAAATAAATGAATCTGAACCTGAGTACCACACCATACCCGAATATAATAGTTTCTGTAGGCGCTGACCAGACAGATGTCCAATCAGCTCCCGTTCAAGAAAAATGACCGGAGCACCAACCATATACTGTACAATTTACGGCGAGCTGGGATAATATACACTCCGCGGTAACGAAACCATTGCGACTTCTATTTTTTCCACTACCGCCATCTATCGAGCTTGTGGACAACTTTGCGATCTACTAACTTCTGCCCGCGACTTCAGCCGTTTCTTAAATTTCTTGTTTTAATATTAATAATCATTTATTTACCCAGATCATACAATCGAATTTGTTAGTAATAACATGCACATCGGATTCAACATTTTGCAAATTCAATATTGTAGTCCAGAAGGATTTTAAACACTAGTGTTAGTACTTAGGTACATTTGGCAAATTATGGAAATAATTACCTACTCAAAAAGTGAAAACAACTAATTATAATGTCAAAATCACCATTAAAAATGTCAAAATCACCATTCCAAACGGCATTTTAACACAAAATACACACATCAACACCGTCTAGGGATATTGTATAAAGTTCTTAAACTCAAAAAATACTGGCCAGTTTTAAATTCTTTTGAAGAAAGCTTATTTTGTAAACTTTTTTGAACAATTCTAAATTTGAATTTGAAAAAATAAATTAAAAATAAAATATTTACGCGGCATAATGGTAGCGAAGTCCGAAGGTTTCATTCACCTACAGTAGTTTTTGGCTATTTTTTTGTGTCAAATTTAAGTTTTATAACAAGTTATCGGTTAATTTCGAATTAATGTTATTGTGTGCATCATGCAGCGGCGTCATTTAACGAGAGAGGAAATGTCAAGGGCAGTAGGCATGCTCCAAGCTGGAGCTACTCAATGGAGTATTGCTGAGGAGATTGGAACAAGACAAAACGTGATATCAAGGTTATGGCCACGTTATCGTGCTACTGGTGATGTGGCTGAAAGACGCCCAGGCGGGAAGCGCATAACCACTCAACGACAAGACCAATTTTTGCAAGTTGCCGCGAGAAGGCAACCTAATGTTACGGACACGCAGTTGGTTCAGAGGCTCCAGTCAGAGTACCAGTTGCTTGTGAGTGATCAAACTGTGAGGAGAAGGCTGCATGAAGCTAACCTTCATGCTCGCAGACCGCTTCGTACTCCAGCACTACGCCGAAGAAACGACGACGACTAGAGTGGGCTCGTAAACATTTGCTCTCGGAAGATAACCAGTGGTCTGTAGTGCTGTTTACCGATGAGTCCCGGTTCGGTTTCCATCCCGATACACGTAGAGTACGTGTTTGGCGAGTTCCTGGTCATGAGAGCCGTCTGCAACATCCTCAGGAAGTCCATTCATACCACGGCGGGACAATTGGGGTTTGGGCGGGAATTGGTGTTGGTGGAAGAACAGACCTTGTTTGGATCAGAAACACCATAACAACTGAAAAATACCGTAACGAGGTACCAATAATCTACTCCCATCGACTACAAATGGGCCAAGAATTCACGCTCATGCACGATAACGCCCGTCCGCACACAGCGAGAGTGGTGACGAGCTGGTTGCAGGAGCACGACGTATCGGTCTTAGGTCTTAGGCTGGCCCGCTCAATCGCCTGACCTAAACCCCATGGAACACACGTGGGACATACTCCAAAGAAGGGCTTTGAGGAATTTCCCTGCAAACATTGCGACGGAAGAGCAATTTCTTCATGTAAAATATATTCAGCTGAATCTGAGTTGGGAAAGGCTAAGAATAATAGCAAGAATAAAGGCATATGAATAATAATAATATAATAATAATAATATCCATGGACATTTCACACAGCGCCATCTAGTCCCAAGCTAAGCAACCTAGTGCTTGTGTTATGGTGACAAGATGGCTGATAAACTACTTATATACATTTTTTTTTTTTTTTTGTAAATACATACATATTATAGATAGAAAAACACCCAGATTCGGAACAAATACATGTAGGTCATACAAATATTTGTTCCATGCGGGAATCGAACCCGCGACACGCAGCGCAGCAGTCAATCGCTTAACCACTGCGCCAACCGTGCCGTCACCATGGGTTCATAGTACAATATGCTTACGTTACTTGGCTTGGATGAACATCTTTGTAGTTGGCAACTAACGCCACCTTCGCTTGCTCTCCACATAGTTCAGCTTTTGTTTCAATGTATGTGCACATTGCATCAGATAGTCTGGAATATACAAAAAAAAAAAATTACACATCCAAATTGAGAACCTCCTCCTTTTTTTTGAAGTCGGTTAAAAAAAGACAAATAAAACAACAAGTACAGTGCTGGACAGTACCACATGTTTGCCATTATGTGATCAAAATAAGTACATATTTCCTTTTTTGATCACTAATGCCCAGTTACTGTAAACAAAAACGAATAGTTTTGTTTACCCATGGTAATATCTTTTATTGCCTAACTGGGCATATAGATTCGTAAGCTAATTTTACATGTGATAGCTACTTCCATATGGAAGGGTCTCCTATGCAAAAGTCTTTGCTTCATTATCGGTAAAAGTACAAATCTTAATTTTAACCAATAACCATGCCAAGCAATAAGCCATAGAAAAATGAATCTACACAACTCACCTTTCTTCCATACCCTTGGCCTCAGCCAGTGCGGCCCTCAGTTCCTCGTCAGAAGAGGTGTCGTTCACTCTCTTGGCAAACTTCTTGGACGTGTACAAGTCAAAATGGGATCTAAATAATGCCTGTGACTGCCTGTAGGTCTCGAAGGGGCCAAATGTGAAGAATTTATTTGCGTTTTCCTGGAATTCATAAAAAAAAATAGATTAGAAAAGTAGAAAACAATGTTTTCTACACAAGATAGACAAAAATATATTGTTTGATATGAAAGCACTTCTCATTGTTTTTTTTTTTTTTTAACTTTGGCCTACTTTGAATTTCTCCTGTATCGTGGGTGCGTTTACAAACTTAAACTAAAACTTAAACTCACATACACAAACAGCCAGACTCGGAACAACTACTTGTAGGCCATACAAATATTTGTTCCGTGCGGGAATCGAACCCGCGACACGCAGCGCAGCAGTCAATCGCTTAACCACTGCGCCAAAAGCGCTGTCAAAATATTTAGATTTACATTCATTCATCCTGGAAACACTCCTATAGTGACACCCACATTTCACCAATTATGTTTAAATCCCATGTAAATGGGGGCGACCCTATTGCCATCAACTGGACACAAATCCTCTGGGCTGCTACCTAAAACACTTTGCCTGACTTGGGAGTTGAACCCAGGACCACATGCTCAGCAGTATTGCTTATGACAACTAGACCAATCATCATCATCTGCCTAGCCTTTTCCCAACTATGTTGAGGTCGGCTTCCAGTCTAACCGCATGCAGCTGAATACCAGTATTTTACATGGAGCGACTGCCTATCTGACCTCCACAACCCAGTTACTGGGTAATACGATACCCCTTGGTAAGACTGATTGTCAGACTTTCGGGCTTCTGACTACCCGTAACGACTTTCAAAGATCCACGAATGACAGCCGGGATCAATGGCTTCACGTGCTTTCCGAGGCACGGAGGGGTCTCGGTATGTAAAGATGGTCACCCATCCACAGACCAACCGCGGCAAGCGTAGCTTAACCTGACCGATCGACCTGTGCGGCTGTTATTATTTAGCCACTAGACCAATGAGGCAGTAAATGTTCCCCTGAGTTAGTTTATGTGCACCTGCATTCTAAAATGCAAGATTAGTACCTTATCACTATGACAACTGCTGTACACATCTAATGTATCAGCAATCACATCTATTACTTCATTGGTGATAGTCTCCACTTCTTGAGCGAGGGTCAGGCAGTCCTCGGCAGCAGCACTCTTGTCATCCTTCCACTGCAAGTGCAAGGAGTTCAGCTTCGATATCTCTATGGATAATTCTTCTTTTGTTAATCTGTGGGAGATAATAAGTTTGTATGAGAAACAAGGCACATTATGGGTCGTCAAAAGCCCAAAAGTCTGAAATCCAGGCTTACCGAGGTGTATGGTATTACCATTTGGGTTGTGGAGGACAGATAGGCAGTCGCTCCATGTGAAAACCTGTTATTCAGCTGCATCAGGTTGGACTGGAAGCCGACTCCAACACAGTTGGGAAAAGGCTAGGCAGATGATGATGATTCCCATGGGAATATCCGGATAAAAAGTAATCCTGGTTATAAACCATCTGTGTGTCAAATTTCATCCAAATCCGTTCAGTAATATTTGCGTGAAAGTGTAAAAAACATCCATCCATCCATTCATCCATCCATCTATCCATCCATCCATACAAACTTTCATGTTCATAATATTATAGTAGGATTCTGTAGTTTCTGTTATCAAGAGGAAGAACATTTGTTTGTTGGAATTATAAAACTTTACTTATATTGTAATTACTTACTCATTCTGTCTCTTCAATTCGCCAAGGCAGATCTCCTGTTTTTGCAACATATGAAGCCGTTCTTGAAGCATTTTGATGTCCAATTCAACATCCTCTTTAGTCTCCTTATCTCCTGGTAGACAAATACCTTCATACTGCTCTTGTATGCTTGTTATAGAAGAATCTAGATCTTCTGGGGAGAGGACAAGACCTTTCTTCTCTAATTCTATGTATCTGTAAGAAGAATTTTATTGATAGTAATTGCATAAATTGTGTGTGGTAGGTAACTTGTTTGGGTTGCTTGTGTTTATTCTTCTAAATCACAAGGTACAGCAATTAGTAACTTTAATAAAAGGTACAAACACGAATATTATGCTATAGGAAAGAAAAAATGACGCCGAATCAAAGCCTTTAATTTGATGGTGGTTAGACAAAAGAATAGCTCAGTATAATAATAAACAAGTAACATTTCTCTTACCGACATTCCTCGCGTGCACTCAACGCGTTATTGTGATCCAAATTGTTGTGAAGCCAACGCAAAACGCCAGCGAAGTCTCGGTCATTCAACATCCATTCAAACGACTTCTTATAAGTGTCCACACCCAAACTATGGAGGAATGGCACGAATTCTTCATCGCTCATGTCATCTATCGTATTCATCATTGAAAATTAAGATTAATTTTCGCGTAATCTCGCGTAAACTGATAAAATATTGGTAAGCCGTTAGCGTTTTCCATTCGAAAAATTAAAAACACTACAAAACATTGATGTTTGACAATTATGTTGGGGTTGCAAGCTCGGGATCAAAAATGTACCACAAGAAGTTGTCGATGGTATTATTTATGAAATCGTTGATAGAAAAAAGAATAATTATTGGAAAATACCAGTATGAAACAGTAAAATTTGTAGATTGTTATCATTTAAAATGTCTCATATTATTTTTCTAATATTACTAAAACAGTAAAAACATTCATCATAAACAGTCTATCAATGTTCATGACATGACACAGGCTTCCTCTCGTTGAGTGGGAGTGGGCCGTAATCCACCACGTGGACCTAGTGCAGTTTGGTAGATGTCACATGTCTTCTAATTTTTGGTTCTACGTCATGACGTACGAACAAAACGGTAAAAGGAAACGATGTTTTCTTTTACCGTTTTGTTAATAGTGGTAATGAAATTATTTACACAATGTAAAGCACCTGTCGGGGTTCGAACCCACACCCTACAACTTCGTAAGTCGCAGCCGTTACCACTGGGCCACCACTGATCGTAAGAAGTTTATCATTACTACTAGTTTATTCTCTTGAAATTAATTGGCCACACAGAAAAATGCGTTTATAAAGATAGCTTGATATAAAATCACGACCTTGTTCCCCGAACGTGGGGGTAGGCAGAGTTATAAGTAACACCTTCATTTTGCCAGTTAAGTGACAAAGCAATGACGAAGTTTGATACTAAGTCAAACTGTAAAATAATAGAAATCGGCTATTGGCGCCGATTCCCTTGTTCACAAACTAAACTAAATTTAAGTTCAGTGCATCTTTTTCATTCTATTTCATTAAGAAAAGGACAGAAGATAAATATTAGTTTAGTCCTGACAAATTAGTCCGCGCCTGACGTAAATTGACGTATTTTTAGTGGCCATGTTTTTAATGACGTATAATTTGACAGGACTAACTAATATTTATCTTCTCTCCTTTTCTTAATGAAATAGAAAGAAAAGGATGCACTGAACTTGAATTTAGTTTAGTTTGTGAACACGGCACAGAGTACATTTTTATATAGGGAAAACAAGGGAATCGGCGCCATTCTCTGTCTCTCCACTCTTTAGAAACTTTCCATTCTCTCTCAATACTTGCGTAAAAGCTGAAAATTACTGATGAAGTGATAATTACATCAAATTAATTTGACTACAATGTGAAATAAATCCTCTGTGCCTTGGCTGCGAGTTTTTCTATACCATATAGTATTCCATCGCTAACAACAAACAATTTCCTAGAGACCCTGTTATCTACTGATCTCCTTTCCTGTGCCAGACAAACAAACTTAAAAAAAACCCAGACACCCACTTTTGACCCCAGTTAATCCATAATGTAGGTACCACTCGACACTCTCCCGCGTACTTTTGCCTCTGACCCTGAACTTGTATCCATCGTTCAAGTGCGAGGCTCCCAAAACAGAGGGTCCTGATTGGGTAACTACATGCCAAATTGTCACTTCCTTCGTTCTTTGTGTCACCGTGATAAAATGATTTATTGACTGACGCAGTAATTTTTGTCCGTTTCTTTGTTTGGAAAACGTTTGTTTGAATCTCGTAAGCAGGAGTTATTTGCCTTTATGCCCATCGTGAAAGGAATGAGATGATCAGTGAACGCTTTTACAAAGTTCTACACAAAATAGGAAAGAAACTTGTACGTAGGTATTCTATCAAAAATGGCTTGAAAGGAAGGCGGGCTGGCCAGGACCCACACCCAAAAATTGGTGTTCCTAATCCCAAGGTGTTGCGTATAATTTTGAATCAGCCTACTTCCGTGCTGATGTCACATCTTATCGCTTAGTCATCTATTATGTCTAAATTGCAAGAGCGCAAGTGACATGAACTTGATTCTTAACTACCTACACTTCTGTCTCTCTAGTGTCCAGTTTAAAGGCACCTTTTTCGCTAGTCGGTCTCTGTCCACATCATGAGCAGTCCTTCTATTGTGTTTCATTAGGCGAAGTGGTCGTCACCGCTCGTGCGATGTCGAGAATACTCGACCAGCCGCCGTCGATGCGGTCTCGCTTCCGTGTCCACTACATGTACAGCTTTCTAGTGAGTGTACATTGTTTTACGACACGAGAATGTTGTTCGCTTAGCTGCCTGGCAAGACTACTTATTTCCTTTCTTTTATTCCTTTTGGCTGGAGTACCTAAATATGAAGCAGCACCGAGCTGAGTGCAGCTTGAGTGAGATTCACGCAAGGAGCTGCGTCACAGGCTCACAGGCCCTGGCAATTTTTATTTTTATTTTATTAAGGAAAACAAACAATTATACATTTTGTCTTACATCTAAGTACACAATAAAGTGGGTTAACGTACCTACAATCAACAACGTCTCCACATATTACAATAAGTATTAATTTACTTATATACAGTACGGAAGAAAGGTAGGGCTTATCTTAATAGATGATACTTAATAGGTTTTAAGTGCATTAACTAATTCTTTTTTAAATACATTATGAGCTAACGTAAATATGTATATTTTAACAAAGTGTTGGTTATATATTTTGGGTAATCTGGGTAATCTCTGAAGAGGCGCCCGTTGACCTGCATTTGTACGACTAGAGGTCGTAGCAAAGAGTGGGTAAGCGCGCGCCTCTCGCCTTATACAGTTCTGGGCACGATATAAAATATATTATTCACAAGTTCAGGGCAATCAAACTTGTTGTGTATCAGTCCACGGAGCATCATGGTTTGGAGTAACAGACGCCTTGAATGTAGTGTTAGTAGCTTAAATCTCTGCAACGACTCCTCGTACGGCAGACGCTCCAAGTGACATTTAAACTGCATTGTTTTCAAGTACTTACGCTAAATTTTTTGAGAGCAGTGGTGTTGAAATAATTTACACAAAGTAAAGCGCCTGTCTGGGTTCGAACCTACGACCTACAACTCGTACGTCGCAGCCGATTCCACTGGGCCACCACTGCTCACTGGAGAAATGAACAACACTGAGTAAGTAGAAATTGGTGATTCTAACGACACATGGTATTCCGATTATCCATATTATCCAGGAAAGTCAACGCGGCTGTTAAAAGCATACATTCATGTAGGTTGGTTACATGATTGTCCTGTTATTGGTCTGGTCAAGTGGTCATCACTTCTTCAGATCCTGTTTTGGTAACCGGTTTTGGTACAATACGGTCCCAACATACCTTATGAAGCCCCTGTTTCATGTAGAATTTGTCGTAAAACAGTGGAGACGCACACGTATTGCCTACATAGGAAATAGGCGACATGAAGCACTCTCAACATCTCAGCGTTGTCCTCACAAAGAAAAACAATGCAGTCAGCTTGTTCAGGCATACAAGCGATACTTTCAATCACCCCCTTTACACCCAACCTTATCTTAACGATATAAGGTTCAAATTCCCGCCGCTATTGGTGTAGGAGTAGCCAGTATTGAATGGCTGTCAAAAGTCCTTATCGTCGTGGAGGGCTCTAGACTTGCTCGTGCCTCATGAATGCCTGGTATTTTCTATTTAACTTGATTTTCGATGCCTTGCTGAATGCAACCACCATGTCGAGGGCTTTACATAAGCTATTTATTGGTTAATACTCAACTCTTACAGATAAATAACTTACAATACACATTCTTTGACAATAATCCTCTTTCCTACGTATTGCATGAGATTTTTGATTCTCTACAGAATTATTGCTGCAGCTGTAATAAAATTAAGTAACTTGAGCTGTTTTTCAGGACACAAGTGCATTCGTCTCTAGGCGCTTCATTATCGAAAGGCCGTAATTGCGTAACACACTAACAGTTTATCTTAGCAATGTCTTCCATTTAGACAGTTCAACAACATTCATTGCGCTATATACGTTGTTGAGCAGACACATTTTTCGAACATTTAAAGCAGGGTATTAGCAACACCCTTCAAATTGATTCAGTTTGTAATTGAAAATGTGTTACGCAATAAGGGTGCTGATCATCGTACTTTATAATATACTGGCCTGCAAAACTAAGTAGGTATCACACTTTTAAAATTGCAATAACTTTTTAAGTAGGTACACAAGATATACTTTCGAAATAAAAAGGACTCGAAAAAGAGTTTAATTTTGTATATACAAACTTCATAGTCGAGAACATTATTTTAAGAAATGGCTGAAAAGAAACTTTAAAAACAAAAATTATCCTTTTTGAATTACAATTTTACCATTCATTTTTGTTTCTATTTTTGTTCACAACAATTTTCTTGATCAATGAGTCTTGTTACAAAAGCTAAGTTAGACAACAGCACATAAATTTTATTTATCATGCCTCTTTCACCTGAAGAATGTGCTAGGATCATAAGTTTTCTGGAACTAGGCATCAGTAGGCGTCGTAATGTTACTAATGTATAGTTTACTAGTTTCAAAGAATGCTGATAAAACTTGCTATAAAACGTTTTTTTATTTATTTTAAATCTCTAACTTCTATAGTACCTACAAAAAAAAAAAAAATTTAATCGTGTAGTAGGTACTTAGTTTTGCAGGCCAGTGTAGTTACGTACAATTTATAGGTTTTTTAAAAGACTATAATAATAACCACAAAATGAAATACGGAACTGGAATTCCGAAAATTCCATCTTCTTATTTTCGTCACGAACTACTTTTTTCCGTCAGTTCTAGGTATCCCCTCTTGATGGTTGGCACATGTTGAAGCACACCTACTAATTATGTAACGAGTGGGAAGCATGGAAAGTGTGTACCTACTAAAAAGGTCGAGTGAACCTTCAGACTCTCTTACACAAAGTGTTAAGGGCTTTTTAAAAGATTATGCGTCAAATCTTGTGAGGGTCTTGCAAACAGTCAGTAAGTGGCCGACACGCGATTTGCTCTTAACATTTTCGCAGGCGCTTTGAATAGCAAACTACGATATCTACAGATAGTACCAGAAGTGAAAATATTCAAACTCAAACTCAAATCATTTATTTCAATTAAACGATTTACAGGCACTTTTGAATTGACAAAGTTAAATAGCCGGTTAGTTAGTCAGAAAGTTGAAGCCAGTTACCCATTCCAAAACGTATGTTGATCTCTATGGAGAAGAACGGGCAAGAAACTCCACGGACACTCTTTTAAATCAAGATATTATTACAAAATCCTGGGTACATTATTCTAATTGCTTCTATATGTGAGAACAATGTAAAAAAAACAAATAAAAAAACAAATTAAAATATAAAATTAAAAATATTGCACAGAAAACAGAATGGTTAATATATACAAGTACACACATAAGATCACGCCTGCATTCCTCGAAGGTTTAGGCAGAGATCTAATACGTGGAAGTCTGCCAAACCTTCGTCATTTATGGTCAAGTCCCACGTATGGGGCGCACCTAGGTGGGCGAACCTCTTGACATCAAACGGGGACAAATCCAGACTTCAGGCTGCAACTTAGATATTCGAGATAGAAAAACCCAATAATAACGCTTTGCCTGACGATCATCATCATCTGCCTTTTTCCCTACTACAAAATCAAAAAATCAAAATCAAAAGTCATTTATTCAAATTAGGCTGAGAATCAGCACTTTTCGAACGTCAAAATTACAAAAGACAGTCCCCCAAAAACGCCCGCCCTTCACCACTTCCTAGTGCTATCGCTGGGATGAAGAAGTGGCGCAACAAACTCCCCAGCATAGCAAAATAGCTACACTCGCGAGCAATGAAAAAGTTCCAGTGACATAGCACCAAATTACTCCTAAACGGGAAAGGCTAGCTTAATGACGCCGTCTGCAATATTGAAGTACATTTAACAGCGCATCAGAATATTACCAACTAAAAACATAAATATTGTGTTCAAATTTTAAATTACATTTCTTAGGAGATATTAAGGTGTTTGTCGGCATTTTGTGGGTAGAACTTTTTCATTGCTCGGCAGTGTACCTATGTCGGGGTCGGCTTCCAGTCTAACCGGATGCAGCTAAATACCAGTATTTTACATAGAGCGACTACCTATCTGACCTCCACAACCCAGTTACTGGGTAATACGATACCCCTTGGTAAGACTGGTTGTTAGACTTCCTGGTTGTTTGCTTTGCCTGATGATGAACGATTATAATATATATTACTTATTTATAATTTGTTCTGTATTTATAATTTGTTTATTTTCTTTTTATTATGACAGGCAGACCCATTCCTACACCTTGTTAGTCTGAAAATTAGGCTTTGGAGGACGAATACGCTTTTACTATTCTTTCATTCCTAGATAACAAAGAATTCCACCCTTAACCACCAGCAACTCTTTTAAAACCAAGGGGTTCTTTACAAAAGAGCACTCCTATACATATTGCTATAGTAAGGGGTTGTATACAGGGCGTGTCTAATTAAGATGGCTATAAAAAGAATCTATTTGTGTTTGTAGTTGTCTGTGTATGTCAGTTTGTTTGTTTGTCTAGGACGCGCCATCGAGCGTCTGTTCCTTCAAATATAGCTATGTGGACAGGTTACGGAATGGAGTCGAATTATTCATGATTTAGTTTTCTCGGTTGTGAATAGTTGTGATGTAACAAGATCACAGGCGAACAGGAAGCTTCTAAAGAATCCATATTACAGAATAGGAATAATAATTAAATAAACACATTAAATTAAATTTAGGACATCATAAGATGCATAAGTATACAGGGTGGCGGGGACATCGATGCGCAACCTGTTATCATGGATTCAGTACATGATTCTGAGCGTTGAAATTTTTCGTTAGGGGATCTAGAATCATGTGCAGAATTCATGGTTTCAGTTTGCGCGTCGGTGACCCTGCCACACTGTATTTAGTTGCTGGGCTCATATCATGATTTTGTGCTGGATTTTGTATCACTGACCTATTTATAGCTTTAAAGATTCTTATTATTTATTAAGCTCATGGGCACCAACAACGCATTCATTTTAATTTCGATTGCTCTGTTTCCGTTTCCCAAACTATAAAAATAAATTAAACAAACACACGACTACTCCATACCTTACCTTAAACAATACAAACAAAGTCAAAGTCAGGATCATCTCGTTGGCGCCCGTACAAAAGGATCAGCCTATAAAGAAACGTAAATAACGTGTAAATAAATAGCACGAGCACGACTCGCGCCCGCCCCCTGGCGGCCAATAGCGGCACAAAATAATTAGGTAATAGTTGTACCTACCTGCCGATCTATTCTGTTAAAATCTCACCGTGAAAACGTATGTGAAGTGAGTTTGAAGTGAGCTGTCATTCCATCTGATGCTAGGGACTGACACTATTGACAGCTCACTTCAAGCTCACTTCTCTTTCTTTTTCTCCGTGGAGGAGAACGGAGGGTTATGTCGGGCTTCTCCCGACTAAAACCCCACTGTTCCTTCCAGTACCATGATTCGGAGATACTAGTGCCTACTACTACTATTTGCCGCACCCCCATAAGCTCACTTCACCAAAGCTTTCACGGTGAGATTGTTACAGATTATGTCGGATGTAGTTAGTTATTGTAGTTTTATCTCCTCCCTTGCTTAATCTGATAAATTAATCAAGTTTGGTTGGCGAGTAACACCAGTTTCGTCCTGTGTGTGTAGGGTAGCACCAAGAATGGAATTGATGAAGCTTCGCCACTGAGCAAATAAAGCACTGGGCAGTAAAGTGGGGAAAAATATGTGTAGGAAGATATCTAGATAATGGATGGCTCTTTAAAACACTCTTGTTTAACTCCATCAAATGACAATAAAATACTAATAAAATAATCAGCTATAAAAAATCAACTAGCGTCTAAAAATAACCGATTTCAACTTCACCATACTCGTAAATTGTTACAAAATAATCTATGTTTAGAGCCATCTATCAGTCCACACTTAAATTCATTACGCGTTTATAACCTGTCAACGGTGAACACGGTTGATTTGACAGGTCGAAACAATTTTCGGAACATAGGACCGGTTTTAAAAAATGTTGTTGCGTAAAGTTTAAAATAGTTGTTTAATGGGATTCCGCCGACACTTTGAATTTTGGTTTTATTGCTTTTAAATTGGTTTTATTTTTTTATAAGACGTAGTTTAACTAGAATTAAAATGTCGACTCATGAGGGGCAATTCTCGAAATTTTAAGAACGTTCAAAGTCTGATCTCAGTCTCAATTTATGTATGTCAAAAATACCTCTCATTTCCGTAGGGAAATTGTTTGTCGCCGAGATGAGACTGCGACTAGATTTTGAACGTTTTATATTACGAGAATTGGCCTTATTTATTTATTTATATATACTTATTATATTTTGCACCACAAAAATACATGAAACACAAGATGTACAGACGCTACGGTCAAGCTACCCAAAACTGCCAAATTTTCCCAATCAACCTTGAACCTTAATGCTTTGGCGATAAAGTTGAAAATCTATTAAAGAAATCTGACAGATTGTAGTAACTTGATGTGCTGGCGTCTGTACAAGACGTAGAAAAGAGTTTGTCTCGTCCGTCTAGTGGACGAAAGCGCTACTGCTGAGCTTGAGATCGTGGGTTTGATTCCCGGGTCAGGCAAAGTGTTATTAGGTTTGTCCATCTGGAATTTCTCAGTAGCAGCCGGGAGGATTTGTGCCTGGTTGATGGCAATAGTGTTACAATAACTTAACTAGCGAAATGTGGGTGTACTATGAGTAGGTACACCTATTCGTGATGTTATGATGTGATATGATGTAGAAAACACAAAATCCCAAAGAGATTGGACACAGGACAAGAATTTGTATCCAAAACAAAACTGCAGAAAATACCGTGTTCTTTGGACTGTATCCAACATTTTGACCATGTTTTGTCAAGTTGTAAAGACAATAAGAAACAAGCAGGAGTGGGTCGAAACCGAAAGCAAGTTATAAAAAGTTGCCAGTAAGTATAGACTATTTTTTTTCCGTAGGATTGTAACTAACATACAGGGTTATTTGTCTATGGCTTTTATTAATTCATCAGATATTAATTCAACAGACTTTCATACAAAAAATAAAAATATTTCAATTCAACCAATTGAAATATTCGATTTTCTGTTAGGAACTTTACGCGAAGCAAAAGAATGCGCTAGTCAGGTAAAGAAACTGCCGTGTCTAGTACAAAATTCAGCAGAGGGGCGCGGGAGTTAGATAGAACAACGAAATCTTAGAGGTTTGTTTTTGGTAAATGTCATGTTTTGTAAAAAGTCATAGAACAAAAGTTGTTGTTTATGATTTACCTGAGGTAGTTAATTTTTTACCAATAAGGGCCCTCGCCCACGGTGACTTTTTGTAGCGATGTTGTCGCGCGTCCGCATCGATACAGTCGCGAAGCGGTCGCTAGCTGTGTGCCCTCGCTCACGGACCCAGATTCAGTCGCGATGCAAACGCGATGCTGTCGCGCTTCTGTCGCGATGCAAACGCGATTCAGTAACGACACAATACCTGCGATCGCTACAGTTGTAAGATACCGACACGGACGCGCGTTTGCATCGATAAAGTCGCGATCCTGTGGCGCGTTAGTAGCGCGTTAGCATCGCCTCTGTAGCGCGTTGCAAATGCGACTAACACGCGTTAGTAGCGATGCTGTTGCGCGTTTACGAAGCGCGCGACAGCATCGCTACAAAAAGTCGCCGTGAGCGAGGGCCCTAACCCTATACCCTATAGTTATAAGTTAACTTATAATACCTATATGCTAATTTTTTTTTAACAAATAGCTAAAGCTATTATTAATTTTAATGTAGAAGCAGCAATAACAAAGTTATAGATAAATAATGAACGCTTCTTGATATAAATACACAATCAGATCTTTATTTACGATTGTGCGCCTATATTTAGCCTGAAATGCCCACTGCTTCGGATTACGACTAATGCATATCTGACACGGGATTACGTTTAATTACTCACTAATAAAACATGGCCGTCGTCTGGTTATTTGATCGGTCTTTGATACCGACCGACGCAGTGACATAGTTAGGAGGTATGTTAAGCTGAATATGGTTAATTTTGTGGCCATTTTTCTTCGTTTTTTCTTGTGTTTTGTCACCCATTTAAGTAGTATGCTACACTATGTTCAAACTAGGTCATCACAACATAGTTGGGAAAAGGCTAGGCATGTGATGATGATGTCAACATTTTCGGGTTTTGCATTTATAAAAAGCCTTTAGAGGAGTCTTTGGATAAAATTGATTGATGTTCGATTCGGCACTGAAGCTTATCGAACGGTTGTGAGATTTGCTACTGTGACTAACTGTAACTAATTTGAAGGAAAAATCCTTCAGCCATTTCATTTTGCTCTACCTGCAGTGCCATTCTGTAACCATCTCACCGTGAAAACTTACGTGAAGTGAGCGTGGAGTGAGCTGTCATTCCAAATAATGCTAGGTATTGACACTACTGTCAACTCACATCAAAATCACTTCACTTGAGTTTTCACGGTGAGATTTTTACAGAATCGACCAGCTATGGGTGCATCTGATGATATGTTAAGATGTTTTAGAGATCCAAATAATGTTTATTCATACGTTTCTCAAACTAGTAAGCTTCTATCAGACCTGCTAATCAATACCAAACAAAATGATAATTCATTTCCTTCCGTTGGCAAGCACCTGCTGTCCAAAAGAAAGTTGGATCTTTATAATATGTAAGGTTTACCGAAAGACCAATTTGTAGGTGGGTGCTGAGAACACCGGATATCCTCATTGTCACTTATGACATATATAGAGACAGGTGAGGCGTATATATTAATGAAATAGCATCTACATGTTATTTGAGATTGTATGGAGTATCAATAAAGATAGTCAACTATGGGAATTGCAGTAGAAGCTACTCCATATTCAGACAATGATTGAAAAAAAAATCATTAATTTAGCACAGACTAAAATACACAGAATAACATCGTATAAAAAAAAACAAATAAAAGTCTAATAAAAAGTGAAAAGTCTGAAGGCCAATTCTCGTAATTTAAAACGTTCAAAATCTAGTCACAGTCTCATACGGCGACAAACAAATGTTAAAAACTTGTCAAAATGTAGGGAAATAAGAAGTATTTTTTGACAGATTGAGACTGAGATCAGACTGTGAACGTTCTTAAAATTACGAGAATTGTCCCTGATGTAAAAAATTAGCAGGAAGGTCCCGTTCAGCAAAAATGCCAGACAACTCTTAGATACCCTGTTTATTAGATATCATCACCCATTTAAACGATTTAGATTAGCAGATCCCCTTTATTGTTGGTGTTGTGGGTTGTGGTTTGGGTTAGATGAGGTTATAACAGAATGATGTTTTCTTATATTTACTTATTCATTACAGAATTTTGGCTGAAAATTAGTGTATGAAAATTAGGTCAACTGAACGTTATATAAAAAGAACATTATACAAATTGAAAATTATGTGAAATGAACGTTATACTAAATGCTATTAGATCAAGAGAAGGTTATATGAAATATAACATTCGATCACATGAAATTAGGTTATTTGTTTTTATAGTATATACAACACATACACACACATATTCATACATATTCTATAGTATATACATTATTTCAAGTGATATTAACTATAATCACTTGAAATAATGTTCACATGATATAGTTATCTGTTATTATACCATATTTTACACACCCATCCATACCTACCCACCCACCAGAAGAACCATATACCTAATTACTATTATCATCTCATAACAAGGACAGTATGACAACCAAAACAATGAAATGACAGGACATTATAATTTTAGAAATGATCTAGGAATAGTCTAGGAAATCGCAAGTAAAATGATAACGTTATATATTCGCGAGAAGTGGCGAATGAAACAGATGTTTACCACAGTTCATTGGCACTATTCTGTCCGACGAAATCCTGCTAAAATAATTATCATCAACACTGTTCATAATTGTGGTAATTGAGATCGTAACACATAGTGGGGAAGGAAATTGAAATGGCTGTGTGGCCTGCCAATCAAATGGACGGTTGTTCGATTTGGTTACGGGTTCTCTTCTTCTTTTTGTTAAGAAAGAAAGAAAGGAAAATTATGTTAAACGGCATGGTTGGCGCAGTGGTTAAGCGATTGACTGCTGCGCTGCGTGTCGCGGGTTCAATTCCCGCACGGAACAAATATTTGTATGGCCTACAAGTTGTTCCGGGTCTGGCTGTTTGTTTACATGATTTTAAATGTTTGTAAACGCACCCGCACCTACACACACACACACACAAAAACTCACTCGCATACACTACACAAATGCGCTCCTTTTTTGTATTTTTGTAGTTTTCTTTTCACATTATCTTTCTGTTTTTTATTTTAATTTGATTTTTTAGTTTTTCAATTGCATACTTATTATCACTTGATAAGTGGAAGAGCGGAGTTCACCCAACACAAGCATCTTCTTGCTTAAAAGGTGATCTCCAAATAATTTGTTTTTCATTTGTATGTAATTGCAATAAACATTTTTATTTATTTATTTTTTTACCCACGATACAGGAGAAATTCCTAGTGTGGGGCAGATTTTTTTTTTTTTAAAAAAAGGAGATATTTATAAGTACTAGAGATTTTATACTAGAAAAAAGAAAGAAAGACATACATTTATTTGCGGCAAACATGACGCTAAGAACACAAACACACAAAAAAAAACAAGGTGGGGGTAAACATGCGTCACATATACGCAAAACGGCCATGGCTCAACATAATCCTAAGACCCTATACGAGACAGAGTAGTGTAGTAGTGTAGCTATCGCTGAAAACCGGTGCTGGGGCGCTGGTTTTCAGCGGCAGCTACTACATAAAGTAATAAGTTACGTTTATGGTAGCGAGAAGTTTAGAAGTTTAAGGGCTGATTTTTCAATAATCGGATAATCAAAAAAATAAATATGACAGGTTCACATATTTATTTTTACATACCTAAGCTGTAAATCCACAACATTTATTTCTCCGATAAAAGTTGTCTGCCTATTGAGAAATCAGCCCTAAGATGCATTAAGTCGTATCATTTTATCAGCCATTGGCCCTGATTCCCTTGTTCACAAACTAAACTAAATTTAGGTTCTGTGCATCTTTTTCTTTCTATTTCATTAAGAAAAGGACGGAAGATAAAATATTAGTTTACTCCTGTCAAATTAAGATACTCCTTAGACAGATTAGACGTTATTAAAAACATGGCTGCTAAAAATACGTCAATTTACGTCAGGCGCTGACTAGTTTGACAGGACTAAACTAATATTTATCTTCTGTCCTTTTCTAAATTAAATAGAAAGAAAAAGATGCATTGAACTTAAATTTAGTTTAGTTTGTGAACAAGGGAATCAGGGCCATTGTTGACTCAATCATCATCTTCAATACATGACGCCCCCATGAACGGATTGATAGATAGGGGTTGGAATAATAGTTTAGGAAGCTAAGTATACATAAGTCGATATGGCTCACAGAATAAGCAAGCTGAAGTGGCAATGGGCCGGCCATATTAGCCGTAGAACCGATGACCGTTGGGGAAAACGTGTTCTTGAGTGGAGACCGCGAATCGTTAAATGTAAGGTGGGACGCCCTTTTTTTTGGCTTGGAAATCATCAAATGACCTCTCCCGCTCTGGGCTGAGCGGAAGGGCGTGTCAGACTTCTACTTACTAAAACCCACCCGTGTTCCTTCAGTTGCCTATGCCAGGGGCCACGGTATTTCTTGGTGGGACGCCCTCAGGCTGAGATGAGAGTTGCCGAAAATCGAGTTGAATGGCGTGCAATAGAAGAAGTCTATGTCCAGTAGTGGACTGCTAAACGCTGATGACGATACTAATTCATAAATAAGTATTCAAAAACAAGTTTCCTTGCTCACGTGACTCATAGGAAAAATTCTACACTGCACAAAAAGGCACAAAAGAATTCAGGAAAGTTCAGGGTTTTTGATTATTTCACCAATACTGCCTTATCATTATAACTATCTAATCATGATTTCACCACGCACACCTTATGCTAACAACAGTTGCATGCTACAAGGACATAACTGCCGCTTAAATTAAATACAGAAACAATTGCACATCGCATAATATGCTTTTGTAGGTACTTATTGCATAATTACGGATCACTATCAAGAAAACCGTTGGTACAAAACACACATAGCGAAATACAGGTGGTTTAAAAGAGGGCGTCGCGGTAAACGGGTTAGGTCAGGGTTCCTCAAACTTGAGAGTAGGTAACCCCATTTAGTTTCCCAGACGACTTCGAAACCCTTGCTAAATAGAAAATTTAACTATAGCAGAAAATTTATATTATTCATTTTTCATTGTAGACTTTTTTTTTATCCGACTGCCAAGAATGGTTATTTCTTCTCGCCAATAATATCAATTTCAGGGGTAATTTTGGTCTGTTTCAATCGTTTTTCAGAATCTGCATCTATTTGGCTTAATTCGATCAGACGCTAGCTGTCACTATAAACTTTATTCGGTAACATACCCTAAGACGTAGATGTACTCTGCCAGGGCCGCGGGTTGTTCGAAAGAGATACCGCGGCCCCTGGCACAGGCAACTGAAGGAACACGGGTGGGTTTTAGTCAGTAAAAGTCTGACACGCGCGTCCCGGTACGTCCAGAGCGGCAGAAGTCATCTAATGATTTCCCACACAAAAAAAAAGTCGTAGGTGTACTAAGGTGCACTTATGCCTAACCCTTTGGGAGTACAGCCGTTATGTTACGTAACCTTAGACCAACAAATTTATTTCTAGAATCACACTTTGAGAAACCCTGGTTAAGGCTAATTGCACCCACCTGACTCACCCCATACCTCCGGTGCATGACTCATGTCCGTAGGGTTTCCCTCCAATTAATACCTGATGGCTGCACTTGATGTATTTGCGTAGTTCGTTATTTATAGGTGGACCAGTAGAAAGTGTGCTTAAAGGAATTTCTAGGTGGGTTTACCTTAGGAACGATCTCTATCATATAATATTATGACTTACCTATTTACTTACAAGTTATTTCTCCTTTTCGGGTCGATGGTACAGACGACAGCACATCAAGCTACTACAATCTGTCAAATTTCTTTAATAGATTTTCAACTTTATTGCTAAACCATTAAGGCTCGAGGTTGATTGGGAAAATTGACAGTTTCGGGTAGCTTGACCTGCTGGCGTCTGTACTTTGTTTATATATTTTTTGAGCCCAGTAGATTGCCACGTTGTTTGTTGCATCACTGGCATTCTTTAGGTAATTCGAGGTGGAGGTACTTACACGGGCACTTAGAACACTTCAACAAGAATATGGACATCTTAAACTTTTAGAGCGATACCTGACCTGAATGCCATGGCAGTGCACCCAAAAATGTACCAAGCCGACGCCTGGTGAGCCACCAACTTTATACTCGTATATAGCAGCAGTTAGCAGCACGACCTGGCAACATCGCCATGGCGTCCCGGTGAGGTATGGCTCTAAAAGTCTCCCCGGGATCGCCATCCACGTTTGATTTTAACCAAATCAAACTTATAGTACCTACACTTTTCCGAGATGACGACTAATAGAGAAGTATGGAAGAAAAAGACATGTTACGCCGACCCCAAATAAATTGAGGCAGGACAATGTATGTAGTACAGTCACAAGCAAAAGTATGTATACACTCGGCCTTATTCAAAAGCGATTTACTCCTTTATTTTTTAATGAAATTTTATGTTGTTACGAACATAGCATTGTCGGACCCATACGTTTATGTAATGTGTCGTATTTCAATGTTGCATTCGTTATTTCACGAAAAAATCGCAATTGAAAGTTGTCAAGTGTTGACATATTGGTGCTCGTGACTGGACCTATTCTACACTTTTCTATTTACATCGCTGTCAGCCATCTGGGCTGTCTCTCGATTTTTTTCTTCTATTAGTATTACTAGTAGTACTATTAGTATCCTAAACATCTAAGATTAACATATTACCTAAGCATTAGTGGAGCTCGGTTGGCAAAGCCACCCAGACAAAATCTCCACAGTACCTTCTATTATTAATAGTTGTTATTTTTGGCAGAATTTCTGATATAGTCTTGAAATATTTTAAGATTCGAGTCTGAAGTCATACTTTTTTTCCATTGGTAAGTACCACATTTTCTCTGGACAATTCCTTCATCCCATAAACTATACCCACCCGCCACATGAACTAGCATGATGTTTGACGCACGGACTGCGTTATATTGTAATTTATCGCCATATTCCCTTCCCCTACGGCCACGACGGAAAAATAAATTACCTACGTCTATAGAAGTACCGGCTATGCATGGTTCATGGGGATTTGCACGTGGAAACACTTAGTGGTGGAGGGGTTTCGGAAGAGAGAATCAATAACTACTTTTGAAGTTTGAAGAGAAAACAAAAAGCCAGTTTATTCTGTAAAAATTTCACCGTTAAAACTTAGGTGAAGTGAGCTGTCATTCCACGATGCTAGGGATTATCACTATCACACTATTGACAGCTCACTTTAAGCTAGTGAGAGTGAAGTGAGTCTATCCGTGAAAACTTAGGTAAAGTGCCACCTAAGCTTTCAGGGTGAGTTGTTCTCAGAATATATAAGCGGGGAAATTCTCGTAATTTTAAGAACGTTCACATTCTGATCTCAGTCTCAATCTGTCAAAAATACCTCTAATTTCCCTACATTTTGACAAGTTTCTGACATTTGTTTGTCGCCGAGATGAGACTGCGACTAGATTTTTAACGTTTTAAATTACGAGAATTGGCCTTCAGCTGAGGTTTTAAGTGAAGGTGGAAAATGTTGATCCGGTTATTGGTCCTTTGGTTTTAAAAAGGATGTAATAGGAGTGTAATAAGGTATACCTAATTACGAGGAAGTAGTTGAATATTTTATTTTTCCAGCTCTAAAATCAACTTTTCCCGTACCTAATTAAAGGTTTGTCAGGAAATCACCTTTTGCTATTTATTAATTGAGTTCTTATTAATTATAAGAACCCAATTAGGAGAAACTAGAACAAAACACACTCCCAACTAAATCTGTCAATCACAATATCACTCATAGTCAAGGAGCAAGACAGCTCAACATGACACATCATCTTGACAATTAATTACTAGCTCCTAGTCTACATTCGAGAGCAGATAAAAGTGACGGCTCATCAAAAGTTGCATTTACATTGTGAACTCCTGAACTGCACCAATTTCTTGTAATAGTCTCTGCTAATCCTGGTGTGACTTTATGCCATTGACATAAGGTTTAAATTGCGATGATAGACGTGTGCTCATGAAAAGCATCACTGCTCTAGTATTTGGTGTATATTTTGGGATATCGAAATAAGTCTTTGTTTAGCTCTTGTACTTAGAAATTCGTTGGAAAGATGAGTGTAAGTAAGTAATTAGTTTTGATTAGTTGAACTTATTAAATAAATCAATCAATTAATTAAGAAATAGTTGTTTGTTGTGGGACTGGGTGCTCACCACGTTTACGTCATTGGTAAAGGCGTAAGAAACTTGGGCGACCTCTGCCTCTCCAACCGAATAGGGTCCGATCCCATTCACCAAAAAACCTTGTCGTCAAGCACTAGTGAGTGCATTTGCAGTCTCCCTAGGGATGTGCCCTAACAGGCGATGCAAAGAGATGGTTTCAGATCGTTCTTTTGAGAGGTAACGGTGTCCCTTGCATGTGCACATGGTGACCACCAGGGTGGTAAAAATTCCACACTCCCCGGTCTTATCCCTAAAGCCTGGGCGCCTTTCAGCCCGAAAAAAAGTAATGCTACTACATGCTTCAGGGCAGAAATTCTTAAGTCTACCGACGAGCTAGAAAATATATAAACTAAACATCTGCTGAAGGGGTTAATTACAATGCTTATGCCTCTTGGAAAACAAATCTAAATAACCAAAAAATAAAAAAAAACAAACGTAACAACGCTTGTTTTCCCCGAAGGGTTAGGTAGATAGTACACCCGCATTTCGTTAGTTATGTTTTTACAGGAGGGGAGCCTATTGTCATCAACGGGGCACAAATCTAGAGTCCCGGGCTACTGAGAAATTCCTGATGGAAAAACTCAATAACACTGCCCGACCCCGGAATCGAACCCAGAACCTCATGCTCAGTAGTAGCGCTTGCTACTACTAAACCAACGAGGCAATCAAAACTCCTTTAATAATCCTATAGCAATCCAGTAGAAATTCCAGCAAATGTCTAAAAAAACTCCTCAAAAATTTCAAGACTTTGTTAAGACAGCATTGTCATGAAAATACTTTACTATAAGTATCTACTTACTTACTTACTTTACAATACGTATTAACCCCAGCCACAGGCACCACAAGCAAAACGTAATAATACACTACAATTTACCGACAACTTAAAAGTACAACGTGCCTCACACGGGAATCAAACCGGTGATCACGAGCATCCTTATTTTGGTAATAGCACTATGTAAGTGGCCGGCGGTTATGCAACGCTATCATTATGACATATATGTATATTGGCCCTTCGTTCCTTCGCTCTAGGGCCCTGGGGCCCTACGGTCCTATGGTACGAAGGGCATTATGCTATTTTGTGTCAATGATTTTGTTTACTATCCTCTCGTGAATTGGTCTCGTAATGTTTTGGATCGTGATCCAAGACTTGTCATTATTTTGTGAAAAGCGGACATCTATGACTTGACAACAGTCAAGACCGGTCAAGACCCTTGTGACATTGGCCGTTTTTAACCCTCAACGCAAAAACGACGGGGTGTTATAAGTTTGACGTGTCTGTACGTGTGTGTGTCTGTCTGTGGCATCGTGGCTCCCGAACGGATGAACCGATTTTGATTTTGTTTTTTCTGTTTGAAAGGCGAATTAGTCGGGAGTGTTCTCAGCTATGTTTGTCGGGGGTTTTTTAAATTTTAATTTTTTTATAACATCGGTTTCTTATGAGCAGTGGAATTCCCAAGGTTAAGCAATTTGTACCTATAGTACGACCATATTTCGCCAGTTATGATTAAGTTTCATGTAATAGGGGGCGAAACTATTTCCATTAATCAGGCACAAAGCCAGGCACCCAGTTTCTGGATTTATGCTACTGAGAATTCCTTGACAGAAAAACCCATTAAAGTTTGCCCGGCCTGGGAATCGAACCTAGGTAAATAGTAGCATTTGCGACCACTACACCAACAAGGCACCAGCGGAGTAATAGCGTCACACACTAACAGAAGAAATAGCTTTAATTTTGAGAGTTCAACAACATTCATTGGGTTATTTACGTTGGTGTGCAGACAAATTTTCCGAACATATGAAGCAATGGATTAGCTATATCCTTCAATATGATTCAGATTAAGATTAATAGCGTGTTACACAATAAGGGGTGCTGGTATTTATTTTCATAACATAAATCTATCTATGTACCTACTTATGTAAAGGTGAATATCTAGAATCTAGATTCCAGTAGTGCGATTCTGTAACCATCTCACCGTGAAAACTTAGGTAAAGTGAGCGTGGAGTGAGCTGTTATTCCAAATAATACTAGGGATTGACACAAGGGACAACTCACATCAAGCTCACTTCACTTGAGTTTTCACGGTGAGATTTTTATAGAATCGACCGGCAGATGCGGGTACTGGGTATAAGTAGTAAGGGTGAAAATAAAAGTAAGGCATTCAATTTTACATTTTATTAACAACATTGTAACGGTTACCTTTCAATCGTAAAATATACAATTTCCATACATTACTTAAAAACTATTCAACTTCGTACTCAAGTTTGAGCAACGCTATCTTTTTTATAAAAAAAAAAATACAAACATCCGAATTGAGAACCTCCTCCTCCTTTTTAGAAGTCGGTTAAAAATAAATTTAATAATACTGATACTATGTATCCTTATTATTTCTAATGTAATAAATATTTATAAAATACCTACACAGATTTCTTAGCTAGCCGTAGCCTAATACAATAAATAATGAAATTGTTTTTATTTTGCACTAAACAAAAAATACCAAAAATACGATATGTTTCAATAAGTGAAAACCCGTTTCATTTGGTCCCATAGAAATCTAAAATCTCTATAAGCAGTTTGATCATAGGTTTGAATATTATTATAATCATCCCGCACGGAAAATACGCGCAGTCCGCAATTCCACGTGGAATTGCGGACACCAGCCAGTCCTACCTACCTATTATAATCATACAGAAACTCCCATACAAAAACATTTTCTCATAAACTGTCTAAACCTGTTGTAGACCATACAAATGCATCCTGTCGCGAAAGCCCATCCCTGTCATACTTTGCTTCATAAATAACTAAACACACACAAATGTATTTACATGACAATATCATTGTGTCATTGTAACTTCAGAGTTCAAGCACAAAATACATAAGTTGTAACTTAAACCTAACTTATTAACTAAGAATAAACTTAAATAAGTAGGTATTAGGTACCCACTGGAAAAATATATGGCGGATTTTTTCAGTTGCATTTCTTAGTATCTCATTATTTTTATAAAACACTTTCAGTGTTTTTTTTTAGTTTTTCTGTTCAGTTTTTTTCTTCTTCCTTTCTGCTTTGAAGTCTTCATTATTATCTATCATTCATTATTAAAACAGCATTAATCGGAGGGAAACTCATGAATGTTTTGTATCGATTTATTGACAAAAAAGCAGTCCATTTCAGAATAGGCCTTTTCGGCGAGTTCGACTTCAGGATCCGCTGCTTTTAAAACGAGGGCTATATAATCCATGCAGAATTAACAGTTCATTTTTCTCAACAGACTTCTTCAAAATTTCTAAGGACTATTTATTTCATTTCTTTCTACAATTTGTTATTATCAGTCTCTACGTCACACTACACTAGGACACTGTCGCCGGTCTTCGTTCGTCGTATAACAAAGTTCTCACTGTGTGTCGACTCTCCTCTGACTTCAGGTCACTGGTCTTTGATTGGTCATGTGTGAAGTTTTTGCTGATTACAACCTGGAAAAGATGAAAATTATTAATATTAGTGATGGCAATCATAAGCTACGTAAAGTTGCGGAAATACTTGAAGAAATAAAGAGTAAACTAACTTTTATTTTCTTTTTTTATTCATTTAGGATCTCCAACAAACACACAAGACATTACACTGTTTACACATAAATGATGGACAACATTAAGTAGATACACTTCATCTCTTAGAGAAGACCACAGCATGGACTTTTCACCTAGTCTGGGTGTGTATGTGTGTAATGCCATTACGTTAGATCAATATGATCTATTTTAAAATTTATTTAAATTGTTCTGCCCCTAACTTCTAACAGCCAGTACTGTTACGGATAGTAACAGTAGCAGGAACGTACTGTTACGGATAGTAAGTTAAACTTTTTTGTTTTTCAAAATGATGATCAGACAAAGACTGCACATGTAACTCTTCAAGTCATAACACTTATTTCAATAGTACAAAAAATACTTACAGCATAATAAACAGTGACAAGTCCGATAGCAGTGCCGACGAGCACATCCCACCAGTGATGTCTGTGGTCTGTGATCCTGGTCAGCGAGCAGATGGCGGCGTATGAGATGCAGAGCAGCTGCAAAATTGGGACGAGGAAGATGGAGCGGTGGGACCAGTCGAAGGCGCGGCGTTGGAGGTACCACTGGAGAGAGAAGAGAAGAAAAAATTAACATCAGGTTAAGAAAAATTTAGGTGGTTGGTAGATAGTAGAGTCGGAGGGGCCCGTGGCTAAATAATAACAGCCGCACAGGTCGATCGGTCAGGTTAAGCTACGCTTGCCGCGGTTGGTCTGTGGATGGGTGACCATCTTTACATACCGCGACCCCTCCGTGCCTCGGAAAGCACGTTAAGCCGTTGGTCCCGGCTGTCATTCGTGGATCTTTGACAGTCGTTACGGGTAGTCAGAAGCCCGAAAGTCTGACAACCAGTCTGACCAAGGGGTATCGTATTACCCAGTAACTGGGTTGTGGAGGTCAGATAGGCAGTCGCTCCATGTAAAATACTGGTATTCAGCTGCATCCGGTTAGACTGGAAGCCGACCCCAACATAGTTGGGAAAAGGCTAGGCAGATGATGATGATGGTAGATAGTAGAGTCGAGAACCAAAAAATATGACCACAATTAACTAGTGTCCATCAGAACAAAGTCACCATAAACATGAATGCTTAAAATGAAAATCAAGTAGGTACACTTCCAAATTAGTTCCAGTTTATAAGTTTACTACGTAATTACAGAGATCTGCGCATGCTACATATTTTGCTGAGAGTGATCGCTATTTGGTCAGGACAACTCGATATTTTCGTAAGCCTGTCACGACCATCTTGTCAGTTATGATTGCAAAACTTACCGCAATAAAGAAACCGCAGTACACTGACAATGAAGCATGTCCTGAAGGGAAGCTGCGGTACGAGTCCATCTGATACCAGCTGGTATACTTTTCAGATGTGCATTTAAAGTCACTCACGAACTGGGAGCTGGAACAAAAGAAATGGAACATTAATAATATATAGTGGTAGAAGTAGTTAACGTCATAAGAGCAAGGAAAGATGTCTAAACTAATATTATAAAGGGAAAAGATTTGATTTTTTGTATGTTTGATATATACGCTTTCACGCTAAAACGGCTGAACGGATTCGGATGAAAATTAACACATGGGTTGATCATGACCTGGATTAGGACATATGATACTTTTTATCCCTATATTCCTAAGAGATCGAGACTTGTGCGGGTGAAACAGCGGGGCGCAGCTAGTAGATTATAATTTGCAAGTAGATGGTGCTAGAACCGCCAGAGTGGATCAAGAATTTTAGTGAGCTAGTGAAAAAAGTTGATTGCAATTTGTAAAGGAATTTGACAGTTTCGAAGCACATAAGGAAAACGGAGAACTGGGTGTTGTAGCGCCACTTGCGAACGGCTTATATCCTATGCCGCTGCTTTTGACAGCACATGATACGTCTCAGATTCTTCTAGTAAAGGAACCATTCAATTACTTCCTAGTCTTACGCCTTTTACGACCGTACACAACCCAGTGTCAATAGTCTCATGAATTTCCATCCTCATTGACAGTTTGATGTGCCCACGTCAATCCTGCGATTAGATAAGTAGTCTGAAGATCAACTTCAAGATCACTCAATGTCAAATGTATTACTCCTACGAGTCGAATATATTGCTATGTAAATGCGGATGTCGTAAAATGTACAGTCAGTGACCGGACCTCCCTGGGAAGAACTGTCATTGGCTTTTTGAATATTTGTTAGGACTGGACTATCTTCGGCTTAAATTCACATCTAATGTAGATTCTAAAGAAGTTGAAAACGGTGCTTCTACTAATTAGGGATTAGGGCAATGCTACTATGAACGAAGGCAAGGGCCTACATAACCAGCACACAGCTTCTAAAAATCCTAATTGGTTTTAGATCTAATTAGTGAGATATTACAACCCAGTTAGTACAGTTATTATTTTCCAATAGGCATATTACATAATTCACAATGCCATGGTTTATCTAGGCTCTCTTAAAGCGCAGGCAGCATAATCTCTAATCTTATGCCTTTAAGAAAAAAGTTTTGAATTAAGTAAAGAATTCTTACCCATTGCAAGTCTTGCCAGTATCAGGCTCGCAAAGATCGAAGAAGGTAGGCCTGGGGCTCCCGACGACACCCTTCATGACCTCAACAATAGTCAGGTTGATAGTCATACCGTAGAGATAAGTTCTATATAAATAGAAGGTATTCTGGCAGGTACGTCGAAATCTTGATTGAGAGAAGTCACCATATAAAAAGATGTACTCCGTTATAGCAATCTGAAAATAGGAGACATTAATATTAATTTGGTTTTTCAAGAATATTTAGGTTCATAACTTAGTATATTAAAATGGCAGAAGGATTAGAAACTCATTGGGAACACACGAAACTTCGGGCAAGAAAGATTTAAGTTGATTTAATAAAATCCACCGTCAAAGATATTTTTGAACTAGCAAAGTGGTTTACATGTTTAAGAATTTGAATTGTTTCAATAAATAATATAACTGTTACGAGTACACCAGGCTTTTTCATTTAACAGCCTTTTAAGGTAATAACCTAGTTATTAATAGCGAGGAAAAGCCATGTAGGTAAGTACGCTTGCACTTTTCAGGACAATGAATGAATGCTATCTGCGGTCTGTTGCATTATTACGAATACATATATGTACTCCTGAAGCCTGTAATAACATTGTAAACGGGCAAACATGATGACGCACTTTTGAACGATCATTTAGTTCTTAGCAAAGGTCTAAAGATATACCTCTTCCCCACAAGAGTGACTAAATTGTTTTGTATCCTCCTTCACGAAATTGACAGCATACTACGGTAATCAATCCATTTTTCAGAAACCATATGACATGATATATTATGGGACTTATGGCATAACTAGCGAAATCTGGTGGCCTACCCTTTTCGGGAAAGCAGGTAGGATTAAAGGTGTGTGTAGTAGAATCATTGTGAAAGAGCTCGTCGGAGGAAGTACCATTGCCATACCTATTTCTATCACTACAATACAATTTATTTACATATTTGTCACAATTGTGTGGCTGGTTTAAATGGTTTTCCGTTACAATTGTGTGGCTTTGAGTTTTGTGGTATAGGGCTTGCTGTTGTTGTTGTTGTTCTGTGGTGTTGACCTGAGCCCTAACCCTGGTGGTTACTTAATAACGTAATTAATAGTAGTGTAATTATACACTTACAATAATGAGCGGCAATCCAAATACAGTTGACATAATCATCTCGGCGTTGACTGTATCTCCATTGAAAGGGAAGCTGAGAGCAGGATCGTTGCAATAGAAGCCAGCTTTGTGGTTCGGGATAACGCCCAGCTCGAAGAGTCCAATCAGAGCGAGTACTGTGGAAGAAATAATGCTGTTAGAAGGTGGATAAAATAATTAAGGGAAACTGTTCAGTTTTTATTTATTTATAAAGGTACACCAACAGCTTCTGTATACAAAATATTAAATAACAGTAGATAATAGGGCTTATACAGTTGCCAATAACAGGTGAACCAATTCTCAAATACAGTGATAACCTAAAGTATAAAAATTAAGAAAAAAATAATTTAGTTCGAAATGTATAAAAATTAAGTGGTAACAAACTAATATAAACAGAAATATAAAATTATAAACCTTAAATTATAAAATAGAATTAAAAATCAATAATATTTGTTTTACAAAAGTTTATTCATCGCAGGAAAATCAGACGAGCGTCATGCTCGCGCGCAGTGTCATTAAATGTTAGGTACAAAATTTAGATTGATGAGTAATTAATTCATTAATTTGTTTATTTTTAGTTTTGTACAAAGTTTATTCGTATTTATAGTGTCGTCCTTTAAAATGCAGCGGTCAGAAATACAAAGGTTGTAGCTTTGTTTATGATGAATTTCTGACTGACAATATTTAACTAATAGGTAGGCATTTTGTGTTATGCCACTTTTTGGGAGTTAGGATGACTTTTCCGCAGTCATAACGCCATGGTGACATGGATGTACAGCCATGGATGTTCAGCACACTACTACAATCTGTCAAACTTTAATAGATTTTCAACTTTATCTCTAAACTATTAGGGTTCAGTTGATTGGGAAAATTGGACAGTTTCGTGTAGGTTCACCTGCTGGCGTCTGTTATGTTTTTACAGGTTATGTTTTTGTAAAAGATGAAGAATTAAGGAGGACTACCAAGATTAAGCAGAGAATTTGAAAGAATCATAACTGACTACGAATTCCTGTTCACCTATCCAGTTATGCTAGATGTGTTGGTCATACCTTCTAGCAGCATGCTACTAAACACTAAACTAAGTAAACGTTCTCCTAACCAGTAGGACGTAGATCCAACCGCCTTCCGAGTGTCCAAAATGCATAAGGAAACCTTAGTCTACATAATAAACCCGGAACGAACGAGTCGAAATCTAGTTCTAATATTATCTAAGCACTCCCTCATGCAATTTTCGCTCGTCCCCGTGACATTGCAAATGGACGTCGCCCTCCATTACGGCCAATTTATTTGCCAATCCCCCAAACTGTGGATGTTGTAGAAGTTCAAAGTCAATGCCAAACGACTAGGAACAGAACTCCCTAGCCAACGTACCCTAAAATCTTGGGAAGGCGCCACTGTCAAAGGTGAGAGGATCACGAAAGTCAAATTCGGTACATTTAAATTTTAGTTCCTTCTTTCGCCGTGTCCCAAGATATGCTGGTGCAGATTTGTAATAACGTAATACATAGTAGTGCGGATTTCAAGGTGAGAGGTTAGACGGGTAGCTGACTGGGATTTGGCAATTCCTGCAAATTATGCTGGTTGAGATTCTTAGAGTAAAGCTTGTCTGGGAAGTACGGATGACGAAAAGTGGTAAACTTAAGTAGCCGCTTCTCCAAGGAAATACACGCTAGAGTCGTAAACATTTTAAAAAATTCAGTCAAAATACCAAACCATGTGATTAAACTAAATGTGATTTCTAGACTTTCAATGCCGATAACTTGTTCTAATTCTTTATGGCGGCTCTGAAGAGCACTAACTAGCTTGCTGCCAATTTGTTACTGCGCAGCGACTTTCTTCATGTTCCTAGCCGCCAAAAAATTTAAATCGGGCTGTATCTATAGTACCTTAAGCGACAGTCAGAACACAGGCTTCCACTCAGAAAGACGGATTAGTTCTTAGGTACGTAATCTACCTCGCGACACTAGTGTGAGATTGGCCAGTTAAAATTACCGGACCCTAAGAGGAAACAGCGTCACAAATTGACGCTGTTTTGATTTTTTAGATTGATTTAATCTAGGCCTTTTCCAACTATGTTAGGGTCGACTTCCAGTCTAACCGGATGCAGCGCAGTACCAGTATTTTACATGGAGCAATTGCCTATCTGACCTCCACATCCCAGTTACTGGGTAATACGAAATCCTTTGGTAATGGTTACCGTTACCGTTACCGACCCGTAACAACTTACTGTCAAAGATCCACGAATGACAGCCGGGACCAACGGCTAAACGTGCTTTCCGAGGCACGGAGGGGTCTTGGTATGTAAAGATGGTCACCTATCCACGGACCAACCGTGGTAAGCGTAGCTTAACCTGATCGATCGACCCGTGCGGCTGATATTACTTAGCCACAAGCCACTCTCTTACTAAAAAAAAAATTCCTAAGCTAATAGTACCTAGAACGCATTAATTACTCCGGAATTCTGGATGCCAATAATTAGCTACGCTTATTTGCTAATCTTTATTGCAACTTAGATCGATAAGCATCCGCGTGCTTTCTCATGCTGACCACACTTAATAATATGTACCTGTGTATTGTTTAATCTAAGTAAATGGAACGTTTACATACACGTGGTAAATCTTAGCAGATTAGATTATTTGCACAATGATTGTCGACGTTTTAGATAGCTTATCTAATACGTTTTAGACAATTACTTAGCTATAGGTACGCAAGACGACATATCAGCAATACATTTCCAGTATAAGCTGACTTCTCATTGTACGAAAAGTCTATACAGTTCGAGGTCAGCTAAAATTTTTTGAATGTCGTTTGTGACTACATCGTATCTTCTTAAGTAATATATTTATTGTATTGTTATGTTTATGAATGCCTAATAATAGTGTGTTTCTTATTATTTCCAAGTCGTGTTAGTACCAGGGTGTATTGAATTTAGATAGGCTTTCTAATCATCACTCGTATAGTGCACTTTTAATGTCATTTCTTTATGAAGGATGTTTGAGTACCTAATTTCTCTGTTCTTTCCATTTAGAATTATAATTTAGCGCTTGCTGAAGTTTATGATCGGTCAATATTATTGGTACAGACGAGCAGGCCAGCTACCCGAAACTGTCAAATTTTCCCAATCATCTTGAACCCTAATACTTTGGCGATAAAGTTGAAAATCTATTAAATCTGACAGATTGTAGTAGCTCGATGTGCTGGCGTCTGTACCTTTGAGAACAGTGCTGGCCCTGACTTAAGAGTTGTAGGTCGTGATTACGAACACAGGCAGGCACTTTACTTAGTATATTTAATTTATTCACCACTGCTCTCAAAACGGCGAAGGAAAACAGTCAAAGGAAACCGGCATGTCCAAGAAGCAATTATTCGAAGTCATGTCTCATCTACCAACACTGGGCCCGAACGGTGGATTACGGCCCACTTCCTCTCACAGATAGGCCTGTGTCCCAGCTGGGGGAACTTTATAGGCTGATTATGCTACCTTTACCAATAATATTGACTTCACTCAAAATATCAATAGGTACAGCTGTGGTCCTTCCTTGAATGTAATCAATGGAAACAAATGACACGTAGGACACGTCCTACATGTCATTGCTGCTTTTATTTTATCTAATGCATTTCTTGGTATTGTATTTGTAAGATTGTAGAGTTTACAGCAGAGCATTAGATGTTACATTTTATTTTATACCGCAAAGTCAGCGGCAATTCTCGTAATTTTAAGTTTTACGTTCAGTCTGATCTCAGTCTCAATCTGTCAAAAATACCTCTCAATTTCCCAACATTTTTGACATTGATTGTCGCTGAGATGAGATTGCGACTAGATTGTGCACGTTTGGTTTTTTTGTTTCTTTTTTGTAACGTCATTTCTAGAACAGTTTAAATCGATCCACGAGTCTTAGATGCACCTCACTTCAAATAACGTGTTCCACAAGACTCCATTACGAATAGTGACGTCACGCATCAAATAGACCAATTGCATTGCATCCGACACGTTTGGACCCACGTTAGAACCCACGTGTAACAACTGCATGGTCAGACACGTTCTAGTCCAGTGTATGGCCACGCTTTAGCTAAGGGCGTACCTAATTGAAAGATTGAACCTACATTTATCGTAACAGATGTTTGATTTTTAAGTGGTTAATCGTTTTTGTGCTATGTATTATTTATAGTATTTGTTTACTTTTACCATGATAGTAAATTGTAGAGAAATCAAAGTCTAGAACGTGAGGTCTAGAATTTTTTTAAAGTTCACGACATTAAAATGTTACTGCTATTCGACAACAGATGGCGCTGTTAACAGTTTTGTGTTGGTGGGAAGATCGAAAACACAGTCAATGTAATGCATAAAATTAATTAATATCAAGTGAAACTCAACTATTATCGCTTATCTTTAATCAAATTAAGATGAATTATGGTTTCGTTTTCATTTATTCACAAAGAGAGCTATAATTACCGGCACGAACATTACAACAATTAATCGGGAATCGATTTCAAGCGATAATGGCCGTTAAATCGAACGCCCATAAATAGGTATCGATTAAAATACCACTTGAACGATGCGGGAACAGCGTGGGACGCAACGGGGTGTTAAATATTATAAGGTAAGTGGTGCTGTTATCGGCAATATTCTAAGTAGGTAGTAAGTGCCTATAGTAAATGTATGAATGTGTAAAACTTATGGTCGGTACTAAAATGCGCGTCATTATTTCACTAGGTAGGTACTTAGTATTATAGATTATTAAAATATGAATTACCTATTGGTAATTATAGTTATTGAGATGTTTAGACAGATAACAACTTTATCTATAATAAATGTATGTATTTTCCAAATCGATAACGCTAAATAGTTCGCAAAGAATCATGAATAGGTAAGTACCTATAAAAAATGATAGGTAACATTCAATGTAAAATTAATATCTATCTACCTTATATTCAAAGGTGATTTGCACATGTGAACATGTAACCAAGCTTACAAATATAAATAATCAATACCATAGTCCATATTCACTAAAAAAAGTAGGTACAGTCACCAAAAGAGATAAGTAACCGGTCGTCAGATAAACTTATAGTTTAGTAAGAAACTTGGTTACTTATCTCCTTTGGAGACTGTACATGTGTAAAAATTTTAACGGCATGATAATGACTGATCCGAAACGGGATTTGAATCCTGGTTGGTTGCATCGTAAAAGTTCTCCAAAAATGTCGCAGTATAATAAAAAAAAAATATGTGCTGTACCTGTAGCTTGTAGTTACATTAAAGAAGCCGTTTATGTCCTGATGATTATTAATAATAATCATAAAAATAATGAGTTCGACTTACCTATTTTAGAAGATATGGAAGGTGAATCGTACTGTTGTCGGACTAATGTCCGACAACACCTAACGAATTACTTAACTTCCTTATAAAACAGAGATGCAATCAAATGGAAAGTATTGTGCATGTAACAATTTATACATTACGTATTAAATATAATAATTTTATGGTTCTAGACTATAATTAACATGTAAACGCCACATTTTATATAAAACGTGTAGGTAACATGCAATGAAAGTTTTTCAAAGAAAAATAAATAACAAAACATTACGCTTTGCATAGTGTAAAAAATTGTTTTAATAAAATAATTACGTAATATTCGTTCTATTTATAAAATAATGTTCTCAATGGTTGCCCTAATGAACGCTTGTCAAAAGGTCGTTGACACGGTTTTTTTTTTCGTATTTGTAAACAGAGACTGCGATTGCGTGCATTCTGCCACATGCGGCGAGTGTTACCAGCTGCGAACTTTTAATTATACATATACATCGATCCTTTTTAATTACTACTTTCATTAATATTTTCTTGGAAGCGAAAAGATACATTTATGTAAATCATTTTTAAAAAATAAAACTGTATGTTTAAATACGATTTCCTCGTGTTTTTATAGTTTTATGTGCACATTGTAATGGCATACGCTGCAGGGCTCATAAAGTGACTACTATATTATGTTCTAAGTACACATACTCAAATAATTGTTGACATTGTCACAGACAGCTACATAATCACGTACTACATATTTTAATTTACTGAGTATTTGACGTCAATAAATACGAAACATAATGAGTGTGTACTATGCGTCAGAGTTATCCCTCGTTTTCAGTATTCTAAGCACGTAAAGTATTATGCATAATTATTCCTTGTGAATAGTAGAGTGCAAAATAATGAGGTACTTACTGTAATACAATACTAGTTTGATGTTTACAATTAATAAATTATAGGTACTTTGACATCTTGTAGATGCCATTGCACGATAATTGATTATTTAGTGCTATTAATCGCCTAAATGATCACACTTCGAATTTAATACCAGCACCCTAATCGCGTAACACACAATTTGAATCATTTTGAAGGATATTGATAAATCATTGCTTGATAAATATATATTAAAAAAATGTGTCTGTTCAACTACGTAAATAACGCAATGAATGTTGTTGAACTGTCAAATTGCTACTGAAAGTGCTTTACGCAATTACCCTGCTATATTAGGTATCAATATTTTTATTGAAGTTTTAACCTACTAACCAAACATTAATAAACGAAAAAGTATTTATTTTCTAACAGACATTAAGTACAGAAACTGTTAGAGATCAATTGACTGTAGCTTCGAATGTTAACCCTGGTAGAAAGGCAACAAAAAAAAATGAAAAAATATTCCCACATCTTTTTGTCACTTTAATTCGTGGCAACCCTTAACGTGACACTGTGGGGTCTACCACGTGTGTTTCATAAAAGTATTTTTTACCTTTTTGCCAGTCGAAGCTGATAATCTATTTTTAATTATTATTTTGAAGTGTCTCTTTTATCGGCAAAGGGTCTATTTTTATTTCAGCTGCAGAACGAAGAAGAATTTATATTCTATTTGAAAGAAGTTTGAATCTTTTTGTAGGTATCACCTATCGATGATGCAGCATTGCCATTCAACGTGGCAATGCTGCCAGCTTTCATGACAGCGATGCGGACGAATCAGGGACTTCGACGCCTATAATGTGTTATTTTGTTTCATGTATTTGTAAGTATACCTAGTGTAAATAGTTACTTAGTTCTGTTTTAACTCGTGTTTAAGCAATTTAATTATAATAGTATCTAAAATCCATAGATGATTCTAGTAAAACATAATTACCTATGTTTTACTAGAATCATCTATGGATTTTCGACACAGGTACATACGTAATAACTACAAAGCAACATAATATTATCCCTATGACCAACTCAATAACAATAATAATAAATGATCAATAAAATTTCCGTACAGTCACGAGCAAAAGTATGTATACACTCGGCTTTATTTAAAAGCGATTTACTCCTTTATTTTTGAATGAAATTTTATGTTGTTACGAACATAGCATTTTCGAACCCATAGGTTTATGTAATGTGTCGTATTTCAACATTGCGTTCGTTATTTCACGAAAAAATCGCAATTGAAAGTTGCAAAGTGTTGACATATTGGTGCTCGTGACTGTACACCGTGCGTGACAACAACAAACACGTCTAGGTAAAACAACGTTGTTAGTGCTGGTGCCCTATGGGCAAAGACTATTGGGCTAGAGATCACAATAAATGGAGGAGCCTGGAGGAGGCCCAAGCGTCACAGGACGCACTGGTTGACGAAGACACCGAAGTGCAAAAGTAATGTTTTGCATAATTTATTTAATGTAATTAGTTTTAGTTTATCAGTAAATAAAGGCTTTATTATTATTAGTTGGTTGGTATATGAAGTAATAAATAACACATTTTGATTAACGAGTACTTTACTTATTTAATTAACTTACTTATTCAATTACACAACAATAATTAATATTCATAGGTACCTATTAATTTATCACTCACTTGTTTACTATTAAATTAAACGGTAAAAATAACTATATAATATTAAGTATAATTTATTATTATTTAAGTTTTCCTTAAGATTTTCCTGAAGCAAATACAATTTATACTTAGATATAATTTTGTAATGTATTTTGTAATAGGTATATGAAAAAAAGAGTGACAATATTATTATAAAATATTATTATTATTCCAAACATTTGGACTAGCATCCTAGTAGCCGTTCTTAGTATCTTAAAACGTACCTACATAACTATAACATACTACATTTTGCTATAAGAAAACTGTTTAATAATAATATCAAGAATTCCACTATACAAGCAAACACATATTTTAAAATAGGAACGCATCTAAACGCGTTGCATTCATAGAAAAAATAAATTACGCGCGTAAAAACGAATTACAAGATTTAATTTTTAGCATTTTATTTACATAAACATTTTCACTGGAAACAAGACTTTACACTCTCTGGAAAAAGTCTAAAATAGAATGCACATGTTTTCTTCCGAAAATAAATCAGCTCAATTTATTATTACTGGCAACATTATATCTGTCTTCGTTGCAATGAAATGGGAGCCATTTTTGGTAGTCAACGTTAATACGGCCATGAATTTTTATCTTATTCCTGTCCGATAATTAGTTGCATCCGTTATTGGTGCAATATCAATTAATTGATTAATTTATTCAATTAATTCGGGATGAATAAGTCTTTGAGGCGCTTCCTTATCGGACTTGAAGAGTTGGAATTAGAGAAAAAAACCTGTATGTTCTCCGTGGGCCAAATATTCTGGGTATCAATTTCGTACGATGCCCACACACGTTGAAATAAAATGAGGGAAATGACTTGTTATGTGGGGTTTTATAGCGGTAAAGTGACAAATAAAATCATTCGTTCACTGTAGGTATAACATTAGTGAGCTCACAAGATCACAACAACGGCTTCAGAAAGTAAGTAGGTACTAAGACCTTAGGTTAGCGCAGAGATGAGTTTTATTAGTCTGCATAACGTGTAATTTTTTTTTAATGCTAGTCTAACAGTTGCCCAGGTATATTCAAAATTTATTTGTTTCAAATTGACGTTATTTCAAGTTAAACAAATATCAACTTTATTTTAATGGTATTGAAGTTGATTTCAGAATGACTAGCACTATTGAAAAAGTTATAAAAATGTTTGAAGTTGTAGCGTATACTGAACTTTATTGTGTAGGAATTAAAGTTATTTTTCTATAAACTCATACATGTTTACATTTTTGTCGAGTATGTCGCGAATGCAGATTAGATCAGCTGTCAAGCAGACTGACAGACTATATTTCTGATAAAGACATTCATTGGAAACTTGCAATAACAAAGTAATTGTCCATGCCTTGAAAACTTTACAGATTAAGTTAAAAAACCTGTACTTTTAACAAGAACCCAGCAAGGTCAACCCTTCTTGACAGCTTTACCCTTCCAATATAATTAAATTAACAGGATTTTGTCTACTTACATATTAGATAGAGAGGAATATCGACGCCCAATGTCCACCCCAAGCCATGTCTTGTGCAGAAGCTAGACCTTGAAGACTGCGACTCCACGTCTCTCCTCTGTAACAAAGAAAACAACAAATTAATAAATGGCCTAATGATACTCAACATTGGCAGAAAATCACCCAAGAGTTGTTCAAACCCAGTTCTCATTAAGTACACCATTATGATCATGACCCAACAATGCTTCAATCGAAGTTGCTCACTATGACAATTCAGCAATATGGTGTCGCAGTCTATTTTCAATCTTTCACAATGAAAGCTGTTTTATTACGACTGTCATAGTTAGTTGCTATTAGGCTGCAGAATATCCTTCTCCCGAAATTACTTAAGTACCTTTTTGAAACTCAGGTATACTCAGCTAAGTCCATAAGCCCTAAAAATCCAATCTAAAAAGTAATAAACCAAGTCCGGATCTAACTTCAAACGGGTAAAGTAAACGCTTAGTCCAAAAGTACTTTCTAGATGATGAATAAAACAAGAAGTCTCAGCTATTCACATAATCCTAAGTGGAATCCTGCCAAGTCGAGCAAAAAAGTAGGATTACCTCAGAGCCGGCTTGACCTTGGTGCCTGTGACCTTGGAAGGTCGGCTGGTCTTAAACGTTTGTGAGGGTAGTGACCTCTAACGGAAAGTGCATTAGACAGAAGGCTTAGTTTCAACAATGTCTGGTATGGCACACGTCCAGAAATAGGCAGAAATATAGGTACAAGGTGTAAACAAAATAACTGAAAACTAGGAAACGGATCGTTGTACTCATCATTATGAACTACGTTTACTTAGGGAAGAAATCGAGTTCAATCGAAACAAATTTTACAATACCCTGAAATCACGAAAAAGAAATCAGCTGTTGCCACGGATATCCTGAATGTGTTTTCAGACCGGTGGGACTCTCCCCTTTTACGTAGGTGGGTAAGAGTCCAGACACCCTTAATTTAATTAACCCTGAATTAAATTGATACTAACATTAGGCTAAGTTATATGGATTTTTATCTGAAATAAATAATTTGAATTTGAATATCGGCTGTTACTCGTACATACATTTATGGCATAACTCGGCAAAATGTTAGGAACAGCTTTTTTTTGGCATTTTCAAGGGACATGGTAATAGCTGTTTACAAGATGAAAACAATTACCACTTTTCAGGTTTTCAGTTACCAAGATTGTAGAAGATTACTGAAAAGTACCGAGATTACTAAGAAGTACCAGCAGCGAGATATTCCAATAGTCACTACGGAAAGCTCATGCTCTCGCTGCTGCGATAGATCCAATGTATGACTATACGAGTAATAAATAGTGTATGAATAGATTTATAGACAGAGACTAAGAAAATAAAACAGACTGCTGCAGAAATAAATGGCAAACAACGCCCTTCTGGGCAGATCTTGGTTGACAGTTTCATGTGGCTAATATCCGGCTAATATTTTTGAGTCTAGTGGAACTTTTGCTACTACAATTTTGCGTCTCCAGTCCAGTCTATCTAGTAATTATTTACTCAAGGCTACCTACAAAGGGACTGAATTAGCGAATTTTGCTTACATTTGCGGTTCGCTCTGTTTATTTAGGAGCAAAGTAAACGTCAAAATTTTGGAGTGTACTCTGTTTTATACAACGTTTCTGTGGTCGTTTTGTGGTCAGCAGATTTAAATGTATTTTTGACTGTTTGTTCAGGAGGTCTAAGCGAAGTTGTTAAAGGGAAATAGGGCATTCTGTTGTGCCAGTTAGGCACGGGTGTTCTTATTCCCTGTAGGCTGTGTCAACAGGTTTGTGCTAGATACAAACCTCATTTAAATTTTGTAATCCGTGACGTAGTCTGCGTAGGCTTGAAGTCGCTGAATCACTGGTTTGTTTTCATGCTTATAAAATCCTGTTTTTAGGATATCTTTTGTGGCATTACAATGCCCTGTTAGGGTTAAAAAGGACACCAAAGGAAAGGCCGTTCTAAGGATTTAAACTATACGTTTATTATCTTTTTATTTATATATTAGAAGGTGTGTTTTACTAATATTACGCGAGACGAGTGATCCCACTCAAGGCTAAAAGATTAGTATAGTCACTATGACAAAGACGATAGTGTTGAACTAGGGTCGATTTGTTCTTGCTATACTCCAACACGCCCTCTTGCTAGCCCTTAATTCTTATCGAAGTCGTAACCTTTAAGCACCCATTAAAACGATTTTGCAAAATATCTTCAATATCTAAGTTAGGATGATGGTTTATCAATTAATAAGTCTGCATATGTTTCGACAAGTCCTGGAGTAGGGCATGTATACCAACGACCTAAATAAGGTGGCTGGGACAGACTGGATGCGAAAGGCGGAGGACAGGGTGTTGTGGCGCAGGCCTATGTCCAGCAGTGCACTGCGGTAGGCCGAGTTGATGTTTGGAATTTCCTTTCATATGTTTGGACAACATACTTTTCAAAACTTAACATTTATAAAAGTGAAACGTTAGTTCTTAATACATTCCAATTACTTAAAGGTCTTGCGCATAACATTACGACAAGTTTTAAGAGCTCTTAACATCATCCGGACATGGAACCCGGATCTTTACGATCCACGTGAATGTAGAAAATAGAAAATTATGGGCACAATACACTTACATTACGTGGGTACTTCGTCATATAATGAGTCGTTACTAGATATTCTGTTACGATTAGAATATGAAATTGAGTGTTGTTGCAAATTCCTAAAATAATTCACCAAGCTCTATTTAGCAATTATTTTTGAAAAAAAAACAAAGAAGTTACTTTAATTAGTTCATCACTATCTACAGTTAATGGTTGTATGTAGTGGATGCTAGATGTATCTTCTATAGTCAAAGGTACTTTTTTTTGCTTTACAAATCTGTAAGCTTTCTCACTTCAGTGTGCTATCGTTGTCAAAGGTTTTCCAAATAAAACAAGCTTTAGAAACCGGTTCATAAATGAAGTAAATAACGTGTCAATGTAAGCCCACGTCAAGAAATTAATCGTTCAATTAAACTGTCAGATTTGACACTAGACAAATCCGTTAACGACTTTAAACGTTAAATTTCGAAAAGTTGACTAATCGCCGATTATATTGACCGATTATATTGACAAGACGACAAATCAATCGATCATATAGTGTTGCTAGTAAACATATTAGAGTATTTGATTGATAAACGCGTCTTTCATCACACGTGGGTTGAAAGAGTTGGTTTAGTGCATATCATAAGCAATTGACTTTCTTAGGGCCAGAGCGGATACGATTGGTACTTTTCAGATCAATATTTTCTTTTTCCTTTTATAAAATACGTCTGTATCACAGTTGGTGATACTTTATTCTATTCACATTTCAATCTATTAGCTAAGCTATTTTTCAAGCCTATTAGCTAAAAAGTAATCATTTAAATATATGTAGCTTAAACGGCTAAGTTACCGTAACTTAAGAAAACGTCCAATAACGTCTTTCTTATTCACTTTATGTTACGAAGAAGACACTTGATTCACGTATTCTTTATAATATCGGCGTGACTTTCATTTTTGTTAATGGCTAGATCGATGTGTATAGAAATACGGCTGACAACAAGATGCAGAGTTCCAAAATCGCCGATCGACGCCGATGCTAAAAGTATTGTGTCCGCTATGCTTCCCACAGTAGATATCTAGTCTAGCTATTAACAAAAATGTCCTAAACCCTTACATGTCTACAACATAAGATGATTCAACGTCCTGAACAATAGCAGCTTAACTATAAGTACTAAGTATATTAATCTGGCTTTAAGAGACGTCTTCAAGCGTTTTCATTCCGTCGTTTTTGCGAATACTTGACATGTAAAACATGTCCAAAATACTGTAACCCTTGCTTCTACAATACAAACTTTAAGTACTAAGAAATAAGTATTCGTTTCGTATGCAAGTAGTTCTTTCTAGACTGGATGGCAAAGCGAATCTTTCCGAGTATGTTTCAGGATTTTTAACTTTATGCTGCTGAAAATGGAGTAGGTTTTCCTTTGAGTATATAGTGTGAGATTCAGTTTGAATAACTGTCGTTTCCTTGCGACCGTGAACTCTCTGACCGAAGCGTGACATCGCAAAAGGTAGAAAAAGTCTTTAAATTCCTGGTTAAGCAAGCTTAAATGTGGCTAAGTCCTATAATCTTAAATTATAACAGCTTTTGTTCGCAATATCTGTTACTGAAGAAACTCCGAAGGTAATATTCAAGTTTGGTGCATCAATTATGGCAGCTTCTTGACAGCTGTCTTAGAACGTACATATTCCAAATTACGAGAAAGATTAAAATGCGGAATAAAATAAATAATAAACTGCCATATCTTATTGAATTATCTTATTTATAACTTCTTACAGCCATTATAATACTGTATGTGTATCAATTCAGCTGCATCCGGTTAGACTGGAAGCCGACCCCAACATAGTTGGGAAAAGGCTAGGCAGATGATGATGATGATGATGTGTATCAATCATTGTATTGTGTGTTGCTGCAATCACTAGTTCCATCTGACAAAAAACGGTTTACCTAATGAACAGGGTATAAAAGTAAGCTTGAAGTGAGCTGCATTCCACGGAATGGAACTGACACTATTGATAACTCACTTCAAGTTCACTTCACCTAAGTTTTCACGGTGAGAATTTTTACAGAATAGATCGACTTGTCTGGCTAGTCACGGGTCTCACTATGAATAACACCATCCGCTCTTTTTAAATTTTAAATAAATATTAGTTTATATTTGACCTAAGTATTTTGCGCCAATAAGACTGGTTTGAAGTGAACGGGAATAAAATCTATGACGTCACACAGGAAATGACTCAATGTAGTGATTTTGTAAAGTATTTGATAACGTATGCGGATACCGACCTGTCTGCGTCACAGATAATCTTATTTTGGACATGTAGGTCCCACCTACAATTTATTATCTAATCATCGGAAATTACTATTTTTGGGATAAGTCTTTTTAGTGCAAAACATTAACAAGAAAAGAATACTCACGTGTTAAAACTTTCAACTCTTTACAAACTTAATAAAGATACGGGAAGTGCCCCCCTCAGGTGACTTTGAAAATTCGTATCATGATATTTGATTATACTTTAAAACATTTTTTATTTATTTACTTAATCAAGATAATATTTACATAATATGAGCTAACATTTAAAATACGACGTGGCAATGCTGCCAGCCTTTTGGCCAATGTTCCTGTTGATAGCGATGCGGATTTTTTGATGCTCTATGATTCTTTCGCTTATTTTTTCATATGTGTACATGTACAGACGCCAGCACATCAAACTACTACAATCTGTCAGATTTCTTTAATAGATTTTCGACTTTATTGCTAAAGCATTAGGTTCAAGGTTGATTGGGAAAATCTGACAGTTTCGGGTAGGTTGACCTGCTGGCGTCTGTACATTGTACATAATATTATTATTTTAAAACTGATAAGTCTAACTTGTTCTGATTATGGTTTTCTGAAACATTTACCTTAAACAATGGATTGTATTAAATATTATTATAGGGAGAAATGATTAACAGCTGTACCTACAATATTCCAACTTAATAATGTTGCAACAGTAACACATGCAAGCGTTTCACACGCTACCGCCATTTAATAACAAATTAAAAAACACGGTTTTTGGTTGTTTAATATTTACGCTAAGGAACTTGTTAAGCAATTTGGTAAAAAATATTATAATATGAAGCATGTGTGTGGTGTAACTGTTAATGATAGGCTAAGGAATGGTGTGGTAAGGCAACGTTGCAGCTTAAAAGAAGATGCAGTGACACTGATTGAAAAGATGAGAAGGGAAATTAGAGCTTAGATGGTCTCGTCATGTTGACAAGCTGAATGAAAGGCGACTAACAAACTAATAAAGAAGATGTCAGCAGAAACGCTCTAGAAGAACATAGTAATAGTGACCTTATTGGTGATGTTCTTCTGAAAGGTCAGATGCGTAGTACCTAATCGCAGCGTGCAAATGCGTATGAACGTATACGAAGCAAAAGGAGGTATAAGAATCGTAGCAGTTTTTGCCTACCCTGATGGTAAGAAGGCGTAACTTTATGTATGTAAATATGCAGCATGCAAGAACATATTTTTCTGGAAAGCTTGTTTAGCCTCTCCTTCTTAAAGCGCTGAAGGCGTTAAGTTTAAAAAGTTCCTATCTAAATACCTATCTATGAAGGCTGTTGTAATTAAAGTAATCAGACTGACGAAGACGTATAAGCTGAAGTTACTAAGAATAGTGAATGACAAATCACTCACAAGTGTTTATATAGTAGCAATAAAATTGATTTTGATTCAAGAATCCATGATTAATAGTTCAAGTAGTTGTAATTGTATGACTGTTACAGCAAAAAATTGTAAATTTTAAGAGAAAAAGTCGTCTTTACCGTCATAGATTATAGAAATGAGAACCATAAGAAGTGTTTTACGGCATTTAATTAGGAATTCTGAATTGCAGAAATGGTAATCCAAAGAAATCGTTATTGTAAGACATAAAACCTTGTATATGTACCTATAAACGTTACTTGAAGTTAAGTAATGATTAGCGACTGTTTAACCATACATTTTTGACGTTTAAACATCTCTTAACTTTATGCAACGTATATAAATAAAACCCCTAAATAGTTAAATAGGTACCTACCGGAATATATTCATAGTTCCGAAAAGCCTGCATGATATTCCCGCCTCTAACAATTTAATAAAAACAGAAACAAAGGAAGATCACACTGTCTCACTCTTAGCAATATTCACACAACAATGTCATTGAATAATTAATCAAGTCAATTAACATTATCAAGTCAAACACTCGATAGACAGGTGATTACAACTCTAGACATTGAATAACAGAAGCCGTTTTGTGATTATTACAGATAAACGCAGTTGTTATGATCAATACCCCAAGAGTGTACACGCATCGCAAATTATGTGACAGTGAAGTGAAGACTATCAGAGGAGGAAAATATTAAGTTTCATCATCATCATCAACTGCCTTGCCTTTTCCTAACTATGTTGAGGTGTTTCCAGTCTAACCGGATGCAGCTGAATACCAGTATTTTACATGGAGAGACTGACTATCTGACCTCCACAACCCAGTAACTAAGTAATACGATACCCCTTGGTAAGACTGGTTGTCTGACTTTCGGGCTTCTGACGTCCCGTAACGACTGTCAAAGATCCACGAGTGACAGCCGGGACCAACGGCTTAACGTACTTTCCGAGGCACGGAGGGGTACGAAAATATTAAGTTTATGAAACATACTTAGGCTGTGTATTTTGAAAACAGTAGCTAAGTACCCCTACTCAGTTTCTTTCTATTCATTACAGCCCACTACTTCTCGAAGAGAGGCCTGTGTCCCAGGAGTGGGAACATTATAGGCTAGTTTTTCTTTCCATTTACCTCAACCGATTCGTACGAGCGATACAGCGGCATAATTAAAAACTTCACTTATTCACCACACACAAAATAACTGAGAAACACGTTCAACAGAAATAAATATCACAGACTATGAACCAAATGAAACATGTTGACATATCGACAAACTATTTGCAACTGATATGCAATCTGAAAGCGACTAATTTTAACTAGGCAGGCTTATCTTGCTGAGAATTAGTGCTGGTAAAAATGTGCCAAGTCCTTGTATGTTTTGTTGTGTTAGTGAGTAATGGCACAAAATAACCAATAGGTAATGGTAAGGGCTTAGCCCTTATGAGTGTGTGTGACTAGATAACGAAATGACGTATGTAGGTATCTTTTTGAGTTTATAAGTTGATTGCTGATTACGTTGTTTTTATGTGATACAAAGGCGGTTTCAAAATAATGGTCATCGAAATAACTGATTTGACTTGAGTTTGAATCAAACGGCAAAGGGATTCCCGAAGGACCCTTGCCGTTACTTCAGCGCTCACCTTGGCAAAAGTGATACCTTGAAGAGTGACTCCATTTCTTTTGCGTAACTAGGTCATCATGACGAGGCAGAACTCCTCGGTCACTCCCTATATTCTTTGAAAAAACCACGGAATATAATAACTGTGGAAATAAACGTCATAGTGGACTGACGTCATAAATAATACATTTTTTTTTTCTAGTCGGTCAAATTTTTTTTTATTGATTTAAACGTAATAGTCTTATACATTTGAACCACATTTGAACTAGGACTCAGGTATTGTATGTTTAATAGTAGGAGTAGTTTGCGTGGCACCTACTCCCGACAAGCGCGTCAATGTCTGAAACTTTGAACGTAGTACGGTACAGTGGTCGCGGACGAAGCGAAAGGAGTATGTTATGATCGTAGCGCATGGTATTCTGCCGATCTATTCTGCAAAGATCTAACCGCGGAAACTAGCTTTCAGGAAGCTGTCAATATAGTGTCAATCCCTAGCATCAGATGGAATGACAGCTCACTCCAATCACACTTCACCTAAGTTTTCACGGTTAGACTTTTACAGAATACACCGGCTTCTAGTTTGTTGTAATTATATACGAGTTTCTTGAGTAAACATTTTTTGATATACCTTCTCTAATTTGCATAGAAAGAGTATAGTTTTCATAGTTTCGAAAAGAACTTGACTCACATCACATTTGAATATTGATAAGATACATTTCTCATGTATAACAACACTTTCCATGTACCCAATAAATTTTGACCGACTGATAATACTGTATACGTCTATAAAATAGATAAAACATGAATTTGCATATCAAATGTCGGTTACAGGTATCAATTTAGTGATTCAATAATCCAAGAAAACAACTTAACCAAACGTACGTTCATAAGAACACAAGATTCACAAGAATTTAGTCTGATCAAAATGTTTTGATGGTTCAAAAACTAGGTAAACTAAACTACATCCTGTATTTTCTAAGAAATTAATTAGTTCGTATGATCTACAATCACAAAACCCAAAATAACATAACATAACATCCCCTCTGTATTTCCCCGAAGGGAAAAATAAAAAGGAAGAAAAACAAGGGAAACGGAAGAAATAAGCGAGAGGGGGCGGTAGAATATTCATCATAAAACATACCATAATAAAGATTTGCATCCTTACGTACGTAACACACTGACAATCACTTTCATTCCGACACTGAAATTTTACTGCGGCCTTATTCTGTAAACCAGCCCCGCATTTTACAAGTTTACCACCAAAACAAATCAGAGGTTAGGTTAGATCTTGAATAACCAATAGCTTTGCTGTGTGTTATTTTAACGTTTCTCCACCTAGCTTCACTGGCTGTACGCAATTCAGGTTTCAGCTATTCTCAATGTCCGTCAACGAAAATTCGACCGAAATTGCGGATTACGCGCCTAAAGGGTTCCTGTCCATACACTACATACACAGTTTATAAGGGATTCCCGTTCCTCACTACAACATATAAACCACCACAGCACACGAACAAATGAACACTGAAAAACATACCTCTTTCCTCATATTAACAGTAATTGAAGCTATTCTCTTTATTTCTTGAACACTCGTGCGCAAAGGCGAGGCAGGCATTTTGCACATATAAACTTTATTTCCACACTAACTTGGAAATTTTTCACAGTAATTTCATTTAAATGTTCTATTGTAAAAACGTAAATTTTTGCCTCAAAAAGTAACGACGTAAGACAATTTAATTTAGAAAAATATTAAAATCAATTTAAAAGAATATTATAGTCTTGTTTAATTAATTAAAATCACAAATCAACGCGCACTAACGAACAGTTAAATTGTAACTGAAAGCAGTACGTGACTTCAGTTAACAATTGGTTCAATGATGAGTAAGTTAAGGAAAACCCTTAACAAGCAATACGTCACACTATAGCCTAGTTAATATATTAATTAATATTTATCATTTTTTAATAAGAATCATGTACAGTTAACAAACAAGTCAGTTGCAGAAACTTGAACCAAAAAACTCCCTACTGCTGCGAAACTAAGGCGCTGTTAAATTCAAATTGTTACTAAACACTTGCGGTTGACCGTACCTAGTCATAATGAATTGCAAGTTCCGGTAGTTTACTGACCCATATTCAGTGCAAGCTTACTAGAAATTGGTCAAACCGTCATCCGTGACGTTTTTTGGTTCAGGTAGATTATGATCGTGACAAAGCAGTTAGTAATACGACCTCCTTGGGAACACTTTATCCCCAGAAGGACCAACTATTACTTAATAAGCCTAGAGTACGTAGGACTTTGAACTAACAAAGTCTTACTAGGCCAGTGGGACTGGAGCCTCCTCAAACCTATTTCCTCCCACAGAATAGAGGGACTCAAGCCTCCCTTGTATTAGACGTATTTTTGAAGGAGGCCTAGTGTTCAGTCATTATGCCGTTTACCAGCAATGCTCTTTCCTGGTTCAGGGGTAAGTATGGGTGCCATCAAAATACAAACACATGAGGCATTTTTTTATTGCAAAATGGGCCAGCTCTTGACTTCGATCTCGTCTGGTGGAATGCGATGGATGGGGTCTATGATGGAACAAGCGAGTCCTGTAGATGCCTGTACAGTGAAAGTGTTGAAAAGAATGAAATTATTGTTTCAACTGTGCCTCTTTGCTGTATCATAAAATCTTTTGGACCACCAAACAACCTTTCCTATACGCTAGGTAACAGCTTTCCACAGAGCTGACATTTGTTCTTACATCAACATAGCATAAGCATAATAATCAGCCTATAATGTTCCCACTGCTGGGACACAGGCCTCCTCTCGGTGAGACGGAGTAGGCCATAATCTACCACGCGGGTCCAGTGCGGGTTGGCATATGTCATAATCTTCGAATTTTTGGTTCTAGGACATGCCGGTTTCCTCACGATGTTTTCCTTCACCGTTTTGAGAGCAGTGGTGATGAAATAATTTACACAAAGTAAAGCGCCTATCTGGGTTCGAACTTGGGAACCTGTCTCTGTCTAATCTTGCTCTTACATAAAACAATGGAAATAAACTCATTATTATGCCAGTCGCTTATCCTGCGAATACTACCTACTGAAATTACTGTGACTCAGTAGAAGCTGGAGGAAAATTATTATTGGTGGTTACCCTTATCTCTTGACACTTGGTTAACTCGTCATTATTGGCTCCAACGTGCATAGGATAACTTGAAGTTGTATCCACCCATATATCCGTGTTTATTTTAGTTACTTCCTCAAGTACGTCGTTCGACGTTCTATCCCCGGAAAATAAGCATATTTTGTCCGTTTCTTTATTAGCCTGTATTGTCCTACTGCTGCGCAAAGGCCTCACTCTATTCTTTATGACGGTCACGATTCTGCGCACCTTTTGGTCAATTTCTGAAGATGATTAGTCCACCCTTCGTGGCCTACTGCGGCTCAGTGTCACTGTTTCAGGGTACTGTATTCAACGAGCTTACAGTTAGAACTTGGCATGCGAGAGACAGGTCCAGCACAGTACTATTCAATTCGGGGAAGCGTGTTGAGCTACGTCAACGCACTGCTGGACATAAGCCTCCAACCAAGCGTCGCCACAACGAAATACGTTTCAGAGTAATAATCAAAATTATTTCGTAAAATACTCCACCAATCTTACTTTATAATTAATTCATTGCGTGTTGCAGACTCCGCAACCGGCTCACCGTCTCCTTTGAGAGACACTGACACCGACCACAAATATCAGCAAATCGTATACGAATAAATCACATACGTTTATCTATGATCATTACTCGGGACACCTAGCCTTAGACAAATAGATACTATATTTTACCCCCCTTAGGCTATACTCAGATGGTAACAGTTATTTTTTACATGACTGAAATATTGTAATATTGCTTCAGAGTTAGGATAGCCAGGATAGCCAGGGCCATCGTTGAGATAATATAAGCCTTAGAAGAATATCCTTTTTTTTCAGGATGGGAAATCATCAAATTACCCCTACCGCTCTGGGTGGAGCAGAAGGGAGTGTCAGACTCTTACTGACGAAAACCCACCCGTGTTCCTTCCTTAGCCCTTTATGTTCCAGGGCAGCGGTAACCCTTCCGGACGATCCCGCTACCCACTGTGTTTAGTTAAATACGAAGAAGTAAAAATAACATTCAAAATCAAATCATTTATTTCCATTTTTTAATGTCACCATTTACAAAAAAATAGAATTGATTCTCGCCTCTTCCAAAAGGTAATTTCGTATGGAGAAGAATAGCTAAGGAACTCCACCGTTACTCTTTTAAAAGGTTCTACAAGACTTCAGAGATTGTGGTTCATTGCATGTATACAATATAGATAGAGGGGTGAACAATATTATCTCATTCGGACAGGGTGGATTTTTGAGACAGGGCAGTAAGGGCCGGTTGTAGTAGATTGCGGGTTTTAGCTAAACAAAACCAGGCAAGAAATATCGAGTCCGACTTACAACCGAACCAAACTTTAAAATCATCACCACCCTTAAAAACTATCTCGATGTTCGTCTGTGCGCGCCCTTAGGCACAATAAATAAGATGGGTGGTGATAAATAAAAGCTCACTTCACCGCGGCAGCCGGTCACAGGTCGAGCGGTTATCTGTTATATCTTGGAGTGAAGGTTGATATTGGAGACGGAACCAGCAATTTGTAACTGATTTTAAAAAGTGGAGGCTATAAAAAAAGAAACGCCAAATAAAAGGCAGACGACAGACGGCAAACTTTGTAAAAAAATAAAACAATAAAAAAAACGGTTTCTGTTTTTACCAATTTTGAACATAAATATTCCGGATTTTTCTTTACACCTAATTCGGACTATTACGAAAATATTAAATAGCCAAATAGGTCCGGCGACTTCCAAAACTTTTCAACTTTATGTATTAATGAAACGCGTTTTTCAAATTTTATTCCATACGAAAACTACCTTTTGGAAGGGGAGACTAAAATTAATTCTATTTTACTAATGTAATTTTTGACGATCAGACGTGCTTTAGTGCCTATTTGAAATAAATGATTTGACTTTGACTTATTTTGATGCAATTAATTAATTAATTTTATTTTGCTTTAACATACTTTACCTTTTTAGCTAATGCAGCTAAAAACGTAAAGTACGTACTAGGCATTGTAAAAGCCAAAAATTAACTCTTGTTAAATACAGGATGTACAGGTGACATTCAAACCTCGAATTCAATAAAGGTCACCCCTATGAGGAATGAGACTTAAGTACGTACCTGTATCTAGTGCGTAGGTATAGGTACTAAATGCCAGCTAGCGTTACTAACTATAATGACTGGGAATATTTTAACCACAGCAATAATTCTAGTAATCTAGCAGAAAAATTTTAACACCTTCGTCAAAAACTGGTCACCTTGTGGAAATAATGAGGCTGAAAAAATCCTGGAAAATGATTTGAGTTTTGGAAATCGGCGTTAAAAATACGAAAAAAATCAAACCTTTACGAAATTAATATCATTTTGCAATGTTTTGTCGATAGTAACTATTTTGAACACACATTATTTCTTTCCACCTTCAAGTCCTTACGTTTATGTAAATATTAATTAATCCACGGAGTACCTGCGGCATTGTCTCCCTTTCTCTCTTTAATCCATCTAAAGGTTGTCTGCGATGAGACTGCCCACTGTGTCACCCCATGTAAAATTTCCACAATTGTATCTGTAATTTTTATGGTGTACATAATAAAGAGTATTTCATCTATCCAACTAACTATTGTAAAGTAATAAATAAATAATATAAATCTCTTATTTTATTTTTTATTTTATTCGAATAAGATAATTATTATTTTTTATTTTATTTTCTTTTTAGAACACTAATTTCTATTTATTCTAATTCACGATTTGATCTAATTGATGAATTGGTTTATAAATTAATCTTTTAAGATATATCCCACTAATTTCTAACTCTAATAATTTATTATCAACTGCACCATCACTAAAATTTACTAAAATAATTTACTTCTCGCATCACTACTACATAAACCCATCCGCATTTCGCAAGCGCCGGCGCATAATTCAAGATGCGTCGGATAATCGAAGCGCAGCGTAGTGATAGGTTTACCGTCAGTTCGCGCGATAAATAACTTTATTGTTTACGTTAAATAAACAACTTTATTTTATTAATAAACATTTCACTTGTGATAGTGAATAGTTAACGTAACTAAGTTGCTATTTACTGAGTTTCACCTGTGTGGTTTCTTGTCATTTTGAATGAAGTTACAAGCTTTGTGATCGCCAACCCAATATAATTTCAACGGAAATGGGAAGCAATTGTGATTGTTTTACGCACATCATTTATGATTCATCAATGATTCTACAATACAATGAATTGCTTTGTGATTACGAGTGTGATACGGAATCAGACTGTTGATAATTTCAAGAATATTGAGGGTGTTTTTTGTAGGTTTCTTACTATTGTTCTAGAAAATTAATGTTTAGATATTTTATTTTGAAATTAGATAATGGCGCCGATTCCCTTGTTCAAAAACTAAACTAAATTTAAGTTCATCTTTTTCTTTCTGTTTTATTAAGAAAAGCACAGAAGATAAATATTAGTTTAGTCCTGTCAAATTAGTCAGCGCCTGACGTAAATTGACGTACCTATTTTAGTCGTCATGTTTTTTATCACGTCTAACTTGTCTATGGATTATCATAATTTGACAGGACTAAACTTATATCTTCTGTCTTTTTCTTAATGAAATTGAAAGAAAAAGATGCACTGAACTTAAATTTAGTTTAGTTTGTGAACAAGGGAATCGGCGCTAGTATTTACAATAATATAATTATAAGCTATCTAATCTTATTATAGTCTGTATTATTCCATGCAAGTCAAAGGCCTCACTCTCCCTTTTCCACACAATTCTGTCTTTTGTGAGTGCCGGCGAGTCCCTATGGTAGGAGTCAAGCTTGTCCCACCATCTCCATCTTGGCCCGTCGCGATGGCGTGGTGCGTTTAGTGCGACCCAATCGGTGGCCAAAAAGTCGTGGGACTGGGCCGGTCATGTCTGCCGCATGTCAGATGACAATTGGGCTAAGAGAACCACCGATTTGGTCCCACAAATAATGATAAGCTAACAGTTTTAAAACATTAATTATGAGGAGGGAAAAGAACCATAAAAAAATTGTCGGCAATTCCCAAAAGGCATCAAAAAATTCGTCGGCATCACCCAAAAGGCATTAGTATTAGTGAGTGCCAGTGTACTTAAACTAGGTAACTTTTGAGTGATAAAAAGTATAAAAATAACTTAAAACACATAATGAACAGAGCGACACAATTCGGAGAAAAACTTTATTATCTTTTCTATTAGTGTGGCCCTTTGTTAGCTGCTATCGAATCTACGAAACGGTTATTAAGTTACAATTATTGTTACAAAAGATCACAAAGTAAAAATAAGTTAACGATATAAAACATGTTCTATCACGTACCGATGCTGTGCTCTCTTCCGGTTTTTCCAACAGGTACAAGATTCATCTCGAATAATATATGCAAAAACGTCGGCCACTGCATATTCTGTTTGGAAGTTAGATATTCCGCAAAAAGAATGTGGTGAAATATAAAGGGGCAAAGTCAGCCCCCAAAAATAATGAGATGCAGTCGGCTTCTTATGGTTTCGAAAAAACATGAAACAAATCTTGAAAATATTCTATGAAAGGATTTTAAAGTTCCATTTACAAGTAGTGACCAACGGTCAGAGAAAGGTAAAAGGTTCACTTCAATAATCGCAATTTCTAACCGGTTTTCGCAATATTATTATTTCTAAAAATATTCGAAAATTATTTTCTAAGTAATAATAATGCTTTGCGCTAAACATATTCATTATTCAATTACGAAATAAGTTTCAGTATCTGATTACGGTAGCTACTGAAAGCTCATTAGTAATTTTAGAAGCGTGAAACCTAATGATATTGATATTCTGTACACCACTCATTTAATTTGATTAAATACCACTAAGTGTTCATTCAAGTTTTATTTATTTCTTGATTTGTTGTTATAGTATAGAGGCGTAAATCTATAGTCCACTGATTTGCAAAAAAAATTGATAAGAAATTTTGTTACAGCGCCATCTGTTGTCGAGTAGGAGAACTAAGATAATATCATAACATTAAAAACCGAGACAAAAAAAAAGTCAAGCGTTTATTATAGGTATAAAATACTTACAGTACGCCTTGAATTTATTTATTTATACATCGTATGAGTACGTGTGAGTATCTGGTTATAAAAATCAACATGACTTTCGATGCAACTTTGTTTAAAATGTTAATTTCTTCTATGCCATTTGCAACTATTAAGTTGTTCACAGCATAAATTAGCACCCGGATTGATATACACCGTTTTTTGTTAAAATTGTTTATTTTCATAAACATCTGGCCTTCGTAACCTAGACCAGCTAAAACAATGTTATTTACATTTACCATTTTTCAGCTAAATCCACACAGCTACGAGAATGCTTCACTGATGTATCGTTTTCTTTGTGAAACATTTACTACGTAACTGTTTGTTAGGTACGATTATTAACAAGAAAATCGATGAACCACCGATTAAGCGGATACAGCTGAAGGATAATGTAAGAGCACAATCACTTATGAGTCACGAGGAATGTAAACATTAGGTATATCGTGGTGTCAGAATACATGTTAAGTACATAATGTATCTCTATCGAGAAATGTATTTTATTTTTTATAAGGAAAAAGGATTTCGAAAGATGTATGGACGTACCTGATCATCATCATCATCTACAGCCCGCCTTCATCTACTGCTGAGCACAAGCCTCTCTTAACGTACATTAACACTTAACTGAAGATAAATTTGAAATAGCTTCAAAAGCAAATTAGATAAAGATAGTTATTTGGTTATCTACGTTAGGTTTATGCTACCATAAACCGTAGTAAAGCCCCTAAATTTATATTAGATAATAAAAAATTAAAATAAAATCCGTAGTAGGTATAAAGTAGTACACATAACTCATACTCAGCCTAAAGTATTCCCACTGCTGGGGACACAGGCCTCCTATTCCACTCTCTCTCGAAAAATCTACCACGCGGGCCCAGGGTTGATAGATGTCACATGTCTTCGAATTATTGGTTCTAGGACATACAGTTTTCCTCACGTTTAGAGAGCAGTGGTGTGTACCTTCATCGCAGTTTCGTGACTACGATGTTAATCCCATGGAGAAAGTTGTTCAGTTTGACAGTCCACACCCTTAACATATTTCTCATACACGCTGTAAACTACCAATTCAAAGATCCAATAAAAACAATTGCACATCTTTACATAACAAACAAATGCGTGCACTGACTGGACAGGTCCTCTCAAACTGTTTGGTTCTTTCCTAAAAAAACCGTCTCAGACATTAATCGACATGGTCTTCACATGATCTGACCAAGATTATGTCTGGACTTTAAAAGAGACTGTGACCTCTGAGTTTGTTTCGGCCTTTCTTCTCAGACTAGTCAGATAGATAGGAAACGCCGACCTCATCTTGTTTTAAAATATGATTGACGTGTAAAAGTGTTTGCACAAACCTACTTACAAAATAAAATCATTTATTTTATATTATTTAATCGATTAGCCAGCTACACATCAGGGCCCCAAGTCTGCTATTTTTATAAATTCGTCATTCCAACACGATCCTATTCCCATCCCATTGTCATTTTGCTTAAAGTTCGTAATCTGGTAAATTCTTAATGGCGATCATTGGTCTCGTAATAGAATTGTGTCTTAATGACATTGTCGTATTGCCACTATTATAAAACCCGTTAGTAGAAATGATTTTCGAAAAACTAACACTACTTTATTTATGCCACATTTCATTTGTATATATTTTTACATATTATTTATTAGTGTTTTATACAAGTCAAGTGTTTCATGTAAGTCAATCATTCATTTATCATTATGTACGAGATTACCATTCCATGCCATTTCTTTCAATGAAGTGTCAGTGGTTGACCACTGGAAAGTCATAATGACGCCAATGTGTTAGTAGATTACCAAACTTGTCAAAATCAACAATTATGAAATCAATGATAGACCATTCTGACACTATTGTAATAGCAGACTTGAGGCCCTGTATCATAATCATCTCGCAACCTAATCGGGTCGTAATAGCCGCGTCAATTGAACCAATGATGCTATTATTAGCTCTAAGTGTTCACGTGGATCTAGTCTAGGTGGTAACATAACATAACATCGCGCTTGTTTCCCCATGCAATAGGGATCCCCACGCAAGTCCCACGTAATAGGGATCGATCCTCTTGCCACCAATCTGGCACAAATCTCCGAGCTGTTACTGAGAAATTCCTGGTGCAAAAACTCAAAAACAGTTTGCCAGATTTGAGAATCAAACTGATATTATACAGATCAAAAACTAAAAAAGCGGCTAAGTGCGAGTCGGACTCGCCCATGAAGGGTTCCGTTGACTTGATTGAATGAAAGGTAAATTGCGGTTTACGATTTATGACGTATTAAAAAAAACTACTTACTAGATCTCGTTCAAACCAATTTTCGGTGGAAGTTTACATGGTAATGTAAATACATCATGTATTTTTTTTTTAGTTTTATCATTCTCTTATCTTAGAAGTTACAGGGACATACACACACACATTTTACCACTTTGGAAGTGTCTCTCGCGCAAAGTATTCAGTTAAGAAAAAAATTGTATTAGAAACCTCAATATCATTTTTGAAGACCTATCCATAGATACCCCACACGCCCACATATATTCTACAAATAAATAAATCAATCAATCAATCAATGGGTTTGATGAAAACATTTTTTTAGTTTCAGTTCTAAGTATGGGGGAACCCCCAAAATTTATTGTTTTTGTTTTTCTATTTTTGTGTGAAAATCTTAATGCGGTTCACAGAATACATCTACTTATCAAGTTTCAACAGTATAGTTCTTATTGTTTCGGAAAAAAGTGGCTGTGACATACGAACGGACAGACAGACAAACAGACATCCATAAAGGTTTCGTTTTTTGCCATTTGGCTACGGAATCCTAAAAACAGTGCATAGTGCTAGGCCCAATGGGCTCCTGTCTGAAATAAAAGTTTTCTACTATTCTATAAGCCCAGCCCCAGCAGTCTCGACATTCATAGCGATCGCTTTACGACCGAATTCGGTCGCAAAGTCCTGTCAATCCATAGATTTCACCTATCAATTCGGGACTTTGCGACCGAATTCGGTCGTAAGGCGATCGCTATGAATGTCGAGACTGCTGGGGCAGAACCTCTTGCTCAGCAGTAGCCCATACGACCGTTAGACCAGCAACGTTTCAATGAACTCTTTAAAAAATTGGAATCTACGTAAAACAACCAAGGCCAAAGATTAAATAAAAAAAAACAATTGCATATTATCTCATTACATAACTGATTAGCCAACTATATATAAGTCTCACTATCGTCTTGTAACCTAATCTGTAGGTACATAATAGCCGCGTCAATTGAACTAATGAGGCTAATATTAGCTTTAAGTGACTTCCACGTGAATCTAGGATAATGTGTTATCAGATTATGCCATAATCAGTGATAGGAATAGGTAGTACCTATTTGCCTAAACTTCGAAGAACAGAGACAAGAAACGGAGACTTCCTTAGGACTACATTTTTTCCGGGACATCTGTCCTGAAATTCGGGACAACACTTTTAAATACATTAAAAAAAAATGTTATTTGGAATAAGTAATTCGTCTTTATTTACCTAAAGGATCATGACCATCCATGTATGGAAATCCGTCTTAAGTTGAAACTACTTGAAACACAATAAATCTTTATTTATTATAGACTACGCTTTATATACTATTAAATAAAAGTGTTAATTTTCACAGGAGTATCCGAGTTTTAAAGTAATTAAACAAATTCGGAGGTAACCTAAAAATTATGTCTAAACTACTCGCAACTTATAAAATGGCCACAGATCACTCATGTAGGTATAAAACAACAAAGATAGTTAAAAACAAAATAAGAGAACAGCTGCTAATTGAAAAAAAAAACGCGAATAATCGTGAATAACGAATAATCGTGCTTTTTATGACCTCGCAGCGTTGATGTGACATTATCGAAATAAAACAACTTCAGTCAGAAAGAGATTTTATTTTATTAACTTCAATTTATCCCAGATCTATACACAAATGAATAAGTTACCTACCTAATGTCTACAAAGGTATAAAACACATAATATGAACAGACTTTTCATGTAGGTCACAACAAATCAACATCTATAGGTTTTACGTATTTGACATGTATAAAATCAGCAGAAATACCAGTGTGTTAAGTACCAATTCTTACATACTCTGCAGCGTCCGTTGGATCCTGTATGGATGTGTGGAACTTATTAGTTAGCGCACAACAAATTCTAAAATCATCCTTTAAATGCAAAGCAGCGCGATTATTAAATACATGCCGAAAGAGTCTGAAATCCCTCTTAATTCTCCCATTAACAACTTCTACAACCTAGCGACACATGGTTACAAAACGAGACCGATTTGCTTGTTGTGTTGTTAATTGAAATTCATTTTCAAATAAAGATTCTGGCATGTGTGTCACAAAGCCATATTCTTGTAATTCATTTATGACATCCCTGAATCCTTTGTCAAGTATATAAATGTGACCGTTCCGGAAAAATGACCTTAAAAAAAAAGACCAGATTCCTCACTACGAAGGTTTAAACTAGTAATTGTAGCATCATTAGTGGTAGCTTTATGAGGCCCAAGACAATCAATTATGTGACCATCACAACATACCATCATAAACGGTTTAAAACTAAATTATCCAGTTTCTGCAAACTGTAAGTTTCTTTTTGAAATAAATAATTAGCGCTACTTTGGATAAATACATAAGTTGCATCACACATAACTATTGCTGGTTTGGTATTTGAGGGCAAATGAGGATTTCCGAATAATCCTTCTGGGATTATTCTGTTAATAGAAGCAACATCTTCTACGGTGGTTGGTGATTAAATCTCAAATGCATCGGTACAAACTGTCTAGTTAGACACTCTCTAGCTGAATTCAACCAGTATTCTAAGATAGTTCGAGATTTCTCAAATAGTGTAGCCAATCTTTCATTACTGTCACCAGTTCTCAGCTTAACTAAATACATGCACAAAGCAATAGTGGCATTAGGTACAGACTTTGATAGATTTGGTATAGAATTTAATAAATCATAAAATTGATTAGAAGTCATACCTAACCAATAATGACATAAATATTCTGGCATAATTGCAATATTCGAAAAATCAAAGTGGTATTTGGCAGCTCGCTGCAACATATTTAAAATGTTGTCAAACTGTGTACCAGTAAAGTCTCTTAACAGGGAGGTTAATTCATTCCAATGGCCATGATTTAAGCGATAATTATATATTCGTGCTCCTGGAAGTATATAAAACTTGTGATTTAAAAGTAAAAGCTCCTTTATGGCAGCAGGTATAAGTAAACGTTCTGATTCGAAACAGTCAACAAATATGCAATGACTAGCTGTATTAGCAGCACATCTGTATACTGCTGATGTTATTTTAGCTCTTGCTGGAGAAGGTTGCCTGGAATGTTGTGAGGTATGTTGCGGAAGGGGTGGCGGTACAGGTATATTAAATTCTCCACTCGCTCCTACTTCAGACAGAACGGGGCGATTGGTGTCATGTTGGTTTTGACGTCTCACTTTTCTATAAGCTGCCAACCAACAAGCATTACATACTCTTTCCAATCTTGAAACCTAAAAAAGAACAAATTGACATACTATGTATTCAGAATTAAAATAAAACATACATACATAAAACACATGAATACAAAGTTAATAGGGCTATGGGTTTTGAAGTCTTAAGTGGTCTGGTTACCAGGAACTAAGTTAAGACAATATTATTATTACTGAGAAAAATATCAGCTTTAGTCCAGTGTATAGATTATTACTGCTCAAAGTCAAATACTTTTATTAGAAATCACCGCTGGCTTTGACTCACCGGTAACCTTATACGCTCACAGAAACCACTTAGTTGTTTTGCTGCAGTTTTCTGGGTGGTAGTGAAGTTCCCCAAGAATGAAAATTAACATTATAGAAAATGTGTAAGTCAAAAAATATTTACCAAGTGCAGTGGAACCTTTCTTAATATAATGTTCCTTTCTTGGCGGTCAGATCTCACAGCATGTGTTCTTGTGGTATGTAAAATAGACTTTCCACAAGAATAGCATAGACTTCTGTGCCCAAATGCAGGCAATGGTACGGCATTTCCATCAATGAATGCGCTTGCTCGATCTTGAAGTATTACCATACACTCCATACATAGTACACTTTCTGATGAAAGCTGAAATAAAAGAAATTATTTCTCAATGTTGCTGTTTTTCTGAAATATTTAACTCAGGTTATTCACCAATCATCAATCATCATTGAATCCTCACATAATTATTATATAACAAAGACATACACATTGCAAAATCATTGCATATTGTAAATCTTTATTGAATACACATTCTATGATTTAAAAACTGTATATAACTGTAACTGTTGGTCTGTATGAATATGATAAACTCAAAAAGTACTCAACAGATATTCATGCAGTGTCCACCAATAGACAGGGCGATTCATGGGGAAGGTTTAGGTGTAGAATACATGCATTTTATAATAGAGAAAAACCAAGAATTTCAAAAGATTTTTATCACCCATGCAAAGCTGTCTTGCTGTGTTCCCCACATATTCTTGTAAACTATAGGACTTGTAAACTATACCCTAAACTAAACTACTGAAGTATTCTTCATAAATATGAATCATATAATAAAATACTTTTTTCAAATCAACACAATAATTCCAGAGATTAGAAACAAATCAAAAAAGTATTCTGGTTTATTATACAGTACCTACATCAGTATTACATTGCTGTATTCTTCACATCAAAGTTCACTATTCCAAGATTTAATTAAAGGATCAATAGAAAATCTTTGTTAGGTTTATTAACATGGTACAACTTAGAAGTTGCACCACACTAAGGTTATAGGATATTAGTCAGCTATTCAAAGTACAGGATGCTAGCATGTCTGATAATCTAGAAGTAGGTAATATAGTGAAACTTACCTCAGTAGGAGTTGTCCAAGATCGTAATATAGTAATCATCGCCGTAGACGCTTGTTGCAAGGAATGTTGCGGTGATTTATGGGTATCAAAAGTGAACAATCGACACATCGACTTCTCATTACCACCGGCATCGGTTGATCAGAATCAAGCATCGACATAATTAGAATCTCAAGAGTTCAGAAACACAACACAAAAACGTCCTGGCGTAATAAAACACAATTAAAATATGAAAACGTCCTGTCGTTAGTTACATGAAACACGCTAAGTTGTTTAAAACAAACACACCAACGAATTTCCGTAAGTATTACTATTTATGTGGAGAGATTAATTACGGTGACTATACTATCGACAACATAAACAGTAAGTCAGTAATGGCGGCTTCCGTCCGCAGGCGCTGGCTTAGGGATGGCGATCTAGAATCGATTTTATAGGTCAAGTAAATTGTTTTTTTTTTATCGATCCTAAACAATGAATTATAGATTTTTTTAATCGATTTTAGAAACTTGAAAACGAGTTCCCGATGTTTTTCCTGCGGATTACAACTATTAAGTTTTGATACGCAGTTTCTTTGTTCTGTTTTTTGTAACCAAGAATATTATTTAATTTATTTTGTATTCGATTATTCATTACATTTGACTAATTATGCTGGTAACACCAAACCGAATAAGTGATTATCTATAGTAAAGCTGTCGATGTAGAATAATGGCGGGAACAAATCTATCAGAACTCAATTTATTGCTGAATCGATTCTTTCCTGCGATTCGGATAGATTTAAAAATCGATCTTGTTTAGGAATAATCGTCATCCCTACAGGTACGTCTGTCATCTGCCTTGACAGTTGCATCTGCGTGAGACGAAACACAAAAATAAATATTTTCACAACGGAACTATGAAATAATATACAGTACCTACGTTATGATTATGATATTACTAATTATTTAGCTATTTATGAGTTTAATATCATTTTTGTGATGGTTTTATGTAAAGGCTCATACTTACGTAACTCGTACAAATGAAGAGAACGAAACGTCCATCATGACTATACGGAAATGTACCTAGCAATCGTTAATTTACTGTTTATCCTAAAATCATAATTCCGGATACGAAAACAAAATTCCTGAAGTGAAAAGCTTGTAAAAAATAAGCAAATAATTTGTATATTAATTTGGTTTTCATACGTGCAACTTTTCTAGACTGGATTTGGTCAATCTCCTTTGCGACTAGACATAACATTTATAATTTATAACTCCATAATAATAACTTATCCTCTATGGGCTCTAAAGGAAAAATAAAACACAGAATATTTTTGTAAGCTACAACAATATTCTATGTGTTTTTTTCGGGACAGGTGTCCCGGAAAAAATTTAGTCTTAAGGAAGTCTCCGTTTCTTGTCTCTGTTCTTCGAAGTTTAGGCAAATAGGCACTACCTATTCCTATCACTGGCCATAATGCTTGATTATTTATTATCTTACTTAAGCCTGGGGGATTCCAGATTGAGTTTAAGAATTTAATACCTCATTGGTTGATTGGTTGCAAACGTGACCGCTGAGCATGAGGTCCTGGGTTTCGATTTCGGGGTCGAACAGTGTTTTAGGGAAATTTTCAGGAGTATCCCGATTTTCGGGTTGGTACCGGTTTATAGGGTAGACTTATTTCATCACTGGTCTAACGTGTACGTAGTTATGAACTCCTCTGCCATCTCCTTCTGGGAGTTATGGTCACACACACACCACACCAGCCCATCATGTTCTCAGTGCTGGCATGTACACAGGCCTCCTCTCTGTGAGAGGGAGTAGGCCATAATCCACCAAGCGGGCTCAGTGCGGGTTGGTGGATATCACATGTCTTCGAATTTTTGGTTCTATGACATGCCGGTTGCCTCACGATGTTTTCCTTCACCGTTTTGAGAGCAGTGGTGATGAAATTAAATACACAAAGTAAAGTACCTGCCGGGGTTCGAACTTATGACCTACAACTCGTAAGTCGAGGCCGATACCACTGGACCACCACTGCTCTCTGATTCTCAAGTAGGTCATAATTATTTTATTATTATTTACATTTATTTTTTAAATATCGAAGCATCATGCTGAGATAGGAGCCTTTTGTCCAAGTTTAGGACTTTCTGTTTCAGTTTTCCTTTTGTTACTTTTTTATATAATTTGTTTTATTTTTATTTTTGTCTGTGTTTAGTTTAGTTTATGATCGTGTACGAGTCGCAATAAATGCTTTTTCTTTCTTCTTTCTTTCTTTCATTATTTCGTTGATGTCCTAACCTAAGGGCAATTGTCTGTATCAAATATTTGGAATTTGGTAATTTTTTTTCGGTTTCATAACATTATGTTGTTGTACCGCGATTCTTCTGAGAATGGTCAGTGGGTCGTCTTTGGGGCGGAGTTTTAGGAGTTGGAGTATAAGTACGCTTTGCGGCACTATGGGCAGCAAAGAAAAAAGCAATTTGTTGGTTAAAAACATTTTTTGGGACTTCGTCAATTTTCCAAAAACTTTATTTTCCAAAATCGGAAAATTTTATTGCAGTTTCGGGTTAACCATAGAAACTATTTAGGTTCCAAGAAGCATGGCCCTGAAGTTATGATCGTTGTATGTTTTATTTTTAGAATTTAGATACTTACCTACTGTTTGTTCAGGTATTTCAGGAATTACTGTGACATTTTCAGGACTCAATTGTGTAAAATTAGGTTTAATTTCAGTTCATCTCATTTGTTAATGTGTGAATGAGTAATTTAATGCTAATCTGTCATTATGGAACGTATGCGGTGACAGAATAAATTGTATGTATTTTGGGGTTATTTACCCACTTCAGTTAATATTTATATCATCTAAGTACAGTAGTAGATGCCTGATTGACTGACGAAACTGTCGCCAGGGTAGTCCGATTTGCAATCAGTGTCAGGTTGTATGTTGAATAAAATATGATTCGCGACAGTAGTAAGTAATTGTATTTACAGAATTATAATCATTAAAATGAACAACCCTCTAAGTTCAGATTGATTTCATTAAAATAGTCATAATTTTGTATAAAAAACCAGCCAAGTGCGAGTCGGACTCGCGCACGAAGGGTTCCGTACCATTATCTATTAAAATCACGTCTGTTGTATGGGAGCCCCCTTAAATATTTATTTTATTTTGTTTTTAGTATTTGTTGTTATAGCGGCAACAGAAATACATAATTTGTGAAAATTTCAACTGTCTAGCTATCGCAGTTCTTGAGATACAGCCTGGTGACAGACAGACAGACGGACGGACAGACAGCAGTCTTAGTAATAGGGTCCCGTTTTTACCCTTTGGGTACGGAACCCTAGAAATGGACTCTTGCATACATCCGCAAATTTTCGACGCTCGCAAGGGAATCAAAACCTACTTATTACTTCCCGTGAACTCAGAATCTTGAAATTTGGCGCGAAGCAACGTCTTATAGCACAGATAAAGGAAAAATTCCAAAACCGTAAATTTTTAGTTACATACCTACTTTGTAAGGAACCCTCGGTGCGCGAGTCCGACTCGCATTTGACCGGTTTTTTTTTCTTTCTTTCTTTCTTTCTTTCAGGGGCCGTTCTGTAGTTTCTCCCTACACCCATGGGATGAAGCCGTGAGTATAATTATAATGTATGTTTTATTAAAATCTATTGTCGGTATAGTCTTATCTAGTTTTAATATTGACGATGATCAACCTAACTAATATTATGAATGCGAAAGTGAGTTTGTTTGTTACGCTTTAACACTAAAATGGCTGAACGGATTTGGATGAAATTTGGCACATGGGTAGACATAGCTTAGGACATAGGCTACTGCGGGTAACTGGGTTTTGGAGGTCAGAAAGGCAGTCGCTCCATATAAAGTACTAGTATTCAGCTGAATCCGGTTAGACTGGAAGCCGACCCCAATATGGTTGGGAAAAGGCTAGCTGATGATGATGACACGAAGTGGCAGGCAACAACTACTTAGTCATCTATATTGTTTATTTTTCTGGATTCTCTTTATTTAGTACTAGTAATCACAATAAAACCCACCCACACAATACAGGAATAATTCCTAGTGTGGGGCAACGTTTTTATAAAAAATAAAAAAAATTTGTTTTGCTAAATTCTAATTAAAATTAAGTAATTGCGTCATTAAGTTGACTTTTCAGATAATTGTGCTGTGTAATTACAGGTATTTTGGAAAACCCAATGGCATTTTCAACCGAACTGTAAACCGTGATGACCGCAATTAAATTTTTGTGCAAGCATTTCATTGTATCCATCACCCGCATTCAACAAATTAAGGTAATGACGTCATCCCAAATACATGGTACATACACGAAATAATAAATTAGTTCCAAACACTGCACACGTTAACAATACAACGAGAACAATAAAAAGAAACATGGTTTACCTACCGAAAAAAGTAACAAAGTGAATCAATATATGAACAAGCATTTTCAATCTTGTTTGTTTTGTAATGTAATAATATTGTATAGGTAAATAGCACACTACATAGGCATGCAATTGTGTGACAGTTCACATGCGCAATTGTGCGTGTCACTGATGAAATCATCATACATAATCATCATCTGCCTGGCGCAATGGCTCAGCGATCTACTGCTGCGCTGTGTGTCGCGGGTAATTTGTATTGCCTACAGGTAGTTGTTCCGGGTCTGGCTGTTTGTGTGTGTGAGTTTTAATGATCCACGATACAGGAGTAATTCCTAGTGTGGGGCAACGTTTAATTAAAAAAAAACTATGTAGCGGTCGGCTTCCAGTCTAACCAGATGCAGCTGAATACCAGCATTTTCATGAAGCGACTGCCTATCTGACCTCCACAACCCAGTTACTGGGTAATACGATACCCCTTGGTAAGACCAATCATCATCATCACGATATAGTATATACTTAAATAGCTTCTACCCACGACATCACCCCGTCGCATCGCGTCGTCTGTCCGCGCTATTAGTTCGTTTTCGCGTTTACCTTGGCTCTTAAGGGACCTACCGTGATATCAATAATTATGTTATACCCTATGTATAGCCTTCCTCAAGAAGTGGGCTATTAAATACCAATAGAATTTTTCAAATCCGACTGGTAGTTCCAAAGTTTAGCGCGTTCAAACAAACAAACACAAATGTGCGTGTACTATAGGTACATTTCTGCCTAACCCTTCTGGGAATACAGGCCTATAGCAGTCCACTGCTGGACATAGGCCTCTCCTATTGCACGTCATTTAACTCGATTTTCGGCAACTCTCATCCAGCTGCTACCAGCCATCCTGCGAAGATCGTCGCTGCACCTAGCCTGAGGGCTTCCCAGCTTACGTTTACGATTCGCGGTCTCCACTCAAGAACACGTCTACCGCAACGGTCATCATCATCACTTTAGACTTTATGTAAATATTTTACCAATTTAATACTGAACAAAATATTATTATTATTATCGATTTCGACGATGGCGTGCTGTTATGCTATGTGAAATATTATATTGATGTGTTTAATTTAAGTTTTTAAATTAATTTTTTAATTTATTTTCATGAATGTTTTAACCGCATCAACGAATATTGCCTACTCCATCATAGGTATAACCAATACGTGACGATTCGTAGGTATATAGCGTGTATCTCGACCGAATCCGTGACATAACTGTATGTATCTTGCATAGTAATGCGTACTAGGTCATCCGGATCTGTATTGCGTAGAGTTTTGTAAGATACCTAGTTGCGGTAAATTTACAGATTACAGATTTGCATCGTAATCAAGTAGATATACATTTTATATCTATACGCAACACCGGGGCTAGCTGTGAGGGGCTCGTAGCTAAATAATAACAGCCGTACGCGTCGATTGAAGGTTGAGCGACGCTTACCGCGGTCGGTTCGGGGATGGGTTACGGACTTCGAAACCCGTCCATATCTCGGAATGCACGTTAAGCCGTTGTTATTGATAAATCTTTGACAGTCGATACGCGTAGTCAGAGGCCTGAAAGTCTGACAACCAATCGTACTAAGAGGTATTGTCTTATCCAGTAACTAGGTTGTGGAGGTCAGATAGGCAGTCGCTCCATGTAAAATACTGGTGTACAGCATACGGGTAAACTGGAAACCGAGCTCAGAATAGTTGGGAAAAGGATAGGTTTATGACCCGACACTCAACTGCACCGGTATGATGGTAGGTACAGACGCCAGCACATCAAGCTACTACAATCTATCAAATTTCTTGTATAGATTTTCAACTTTATCGCTAAAGCATTAAGGTTTAAGGTTGATTGGAAAAATTTGTCAGTTTGGGGGGTAGCTTGACCTGCTGGCGTCTGTACATACAGTAAATTCGTTCCATCCATTCCATACACCGGAACGTGGATCCACGCGAGACACAATGGCTTTTTATTATTTTATTTATTTACGGCTTTAAACCGGTTAAAGGATAAATTATGTATTACGAGTATACATAGGTACCCAGGAAAAATTCAGAATTATTTTGTGAATTTTTCTATTAATAATTTTTCTAATTAAGCCTATACTGTTGAGGAAAAATAGATTTTCCTACTTTAATTATTTACTGTTTGTATTGTTAAATAGGTACATATTTTAAACTTTAACATAAATGAGAAATTTGTCAGTTTGGGGGGTAGCTTGACCTGCTGGCGTCTGTACATACAGTAAATTCGTTCCATCCATTCCATACACCGGAACGTGGATCCACGCGAGACACAATGGCTTTTTATTATTTTATTTATTTACGGCTTTAAACCGGTTAAAGGATAAATTATGTATTACGAGTATACATAGGTACCCAGGAAAAATTCAGAATTATTTTGTGAATTTTTCTATTAATAATTTTTCTAATTAAGCCTATACTGTTGAGGAAAAATAGATTTTCCTACTTTAATTATTTACTGTTTGTATTGTTAAATAGGTACATATTTTAAACTTTAACATAAATGAGAGTAAGCGTTTCTGATTGACCTTTGAATAGAAACTTCAAAACCAACTCAACGTCAACTCTCATTAAACTTCAACGCCTAATTTCTAGGCAAGAACCAGAGCAGCCAAAATCGACCTGTCAGGTATAGTGCTACAAAGCTCTCGCTTTTTTTATGTAATAAAAAGAACCAGATTCTTAATAATTAATTACAATCTAGCCTAAAAGACTAATAAGCAATTTAAATCTAACTTATTTTTTAACGTGAGAATTATTTTAAACTTAGATTAGCTTACACAAGACTTTACAGAAGTCCACTTTCCACTTTCTTTGAGTCAGATATGACGATACTCACTTTGTTCATGTGTTATATTATGTAAACAAAACCTTTTTAGTTACTGTAGTGTAATAAAGTGTAGAAATAATACTGTTGGCGCTTGAATGACATTGATAAGAGGGCGCAGTTGGTAAACATTTTGTGAAATTAAGTGGATAATCAAGATGGCGGCTACTTTAGATTTTGGCCACGCGCTTATATGTAAATCAGGGGCCTTACCACGAGCTTTTAACGCGATCCAGTTTAGGCTGTTGGAAAGAGACAGAGCTATACAAGTCGTCTAGCGCCATCTCGATCCCTGAGCGTAAATTGAATCGCGTTAAGAGCTCGTGGTAAGGCCCCTGTCATCTTGTAACTCAACCCTATCATATAGAATACCTCGCAAAGACCCCATAATGACCTTCAAAGTAGGCTGAAACAACCCGACAGACATCAAACTAAAGAAAATTATAGACAGGAACCTCGGTTGCCTACTCGAGCAACTGGTTGTTCAAGAAGAGCTAAGAAGTCTTAGACTGAATGACTAAAACGCAGGATAATTGGCAATATTACCAGGCAACCTGAACCGTGTCCGTGAGAGATTTAAACACTTCACGGAAAAGATACATCTTAATAGAGTTCCAAGTATTTGCCGAGATGACTAAGGCTTACCGATTGCTTTTTGAAAATGTGGGTCTGAGTAACTCTCGTCGGCTAAGTGGCGCCCAAATCACCACCACAAGCATAAAACAAAAGTGATATAGTTTACTGGGGTAATTACGATAGTGGGTATATTCCGTTGAATGATAAATTCCCTCAAACGCAGCGGCATTTTTATTTTGGCAACATATTGATTAGACAACATTTTGTCTCCCACCGCCCCTTTCGCTTGCTATATAAATATGCCGCTGCCGCAATGTGTTTAGGAGAAATTATCATTCAACAGAATATACCCGTTGTCGTAATTGTCCGTCCCGTCCGTCCGTCTTATTTATATGTAGTTCTCACCTAAGCCTTTGAGCCAGTCTTTGTATTTCAAACTTTAGTTCGACTAAGGGCGGGTGGTTTTACGTCCACTTGACGCAGGCGTATACGTCAAAAATGGCGCTAACTATCGTCAAACCAAACAGCGTTATTTCAAATTACAAATACAAAAGCATTCTAAGCATTAGTCTGCTTCTAGAGATTTCCTTTCGAATTTCGTATTAATTGAGTCAGTACACAATCTTTTCATACTCCTTTGGTTCATTCATCTTGTGAGTACCGGTTTTAAATAGTACGCACCTGGCCAGTTGAAAGAACTCATTATGAATAAGATTGGTGCATGTCCTTCTACTGAGGCGTTCCCCGCTTCTTTACCATCAACATCCGTTATGTGAATTTCTTTTTTGCTCGCCTTTTATAACTATCTATTAACTAAGTAGATCCATATAATATAAAAAAACTCATTAAATAGTATATCCTATCAACAAACGATTGGGAAGATCCGGAAAAAGGAACCCACCAACCAGGTTTAAGTAGGTACCTATTTTCCCGGGATTTACCATTCAGTTTTGCATTATTAATAATAAATGGGACTGCATTACCACTACCTAAGTATCGTTTAATAAAATAAATACCTATTTTTACCAGATAACGAATGACAAACACAAATTATAGTTAAGTATTTAATTAAATTATTCATAAACCTAATTATAAACCAGGACAATACAATTATTCATGAGAATGGTTATGAAAAAGTCTGCGTGTGAATTTAAATTATCTAATGCATGTCAACCACAAGGAATATAGGGCAGTATAATATTGGAGCGTGGACTCATAGTTTTATCATTTAATTGGTTAGTTATTGCGATTTATGCCGGCTGTCGCTGAAAACCAGTGCTGGGGGGGCTCTGTCTCGTATAGGATCTTAGCATTATGCTGAGCGATGGCCGTTTGGCGTGGATCTGACGCATGTTTTGCCGCAAATACTCGTAAATGTATTTTCTTTCTTCTTTTTCTTTCTATTAAGCTGCAGCGCTTTTTACAAAAGTATCAGCATAGTTTAGCTACAGTACTTTTTACAATAATTGCCAAGTGTAGTTTTCCAAGTTGTATTCAGGCTCATAGTCATGGGCTATCTACATAATTGTTATTTTATTCCTGTAAGTTTACCAAAATTCAGCTGGTGGTGATGGCAACTTTAGATCGAAGCTGATGGAAGCAAATTGTCCGCTTAAAGGGGTCCAGTGACCACGATCCTCAGTAAAGAGGGACTGATTGAAGAAGCCAGTTTACCATTACCTTCTCTAGAGGCTAAGCATTGCCATACAACGTGGCAATGCCGCCAGTCTCTTGAGTAGGTTCACAACCAGTCGACAGCGATGCGCATGAAATAACAGCTTTTTAATAAATGCATAATTATATAAAGTATACATTTACGGTACCTACTTAAAAACATTTTTTTTTGACTGGCTGTTTGTTCCGGCTAATCTCCGAAACGGCTGGATGGATTTTGATGAAATTTGATGTGTGGATACTTTGAACCCTGGGCAAAGACACAAGCTACTCTTTATCTACATACCACGCGGGCGACGCCGCGGGAGGAAGCTAGTATTTTCATAAAGTTTCATACTGAAAACTTATGCAGTTCCCGAAAGCCCTACGTAGTTCCTCTTTTGATTTGTCAGCAGATTAAATTGGATCGGGTTTTAGAATCTGAGGGTTACTGTTCCAATAGTATAGGCCTGACTGAATAAGCGGTAGGTCTGTGGTTATTAACATCCGCTGTTATAATGGTATAAATACGTTATGTCTCTTGTGAGTAAACAGGAAGAAGATGAATGTACTTAGGTAGGTACTCTTGTGAGATAAAGGCATTATTAATTCACTGCATACTGCAAAATAATAATTCATAATTAATTATGAATCATGTAGTAGGTACCCGTAGAACGATCATTTTTCTGTTAAAGTTAAAGTAACACTATCAATAGCAATTGGTTCAATTTTGACAGTTCAACAACATTCATTGCGTTATTTACGTTGCTGAGCAGACAAATTTTTCGAACATATAAAGCATTGGATTAGCAATATCCGTCAAAATAATTCAGATTATGATTGACTGGATTCACTCGTTACCCGTGGTCCTGGTGAGTCGACCCATTACCGGGTCCATGGGTAATTTTAATTACCCGTGGTTCCATGGCATTAGGGATTCTTCCCGGACTTCTGACTATATCGATAGAAAATTTGACTATTTTTAAGTTTTAAATTCCCGAAAGATAATATACGAAACTACTAAAGTTACAAAAACCCTTATACAGTGTGTCCTTGTTATCCTACACATTAATTATTCACCTACCAAATTTCAGCAGCTATTTAATAAAGAGCCATGGTACTGGGGGCGACCCTATTGCTACTTATTTGTGTTTGGGTAATAATAAATAATAATAGGTAATTAATACGTAATTTGGGTTAAAATAATACTCCGATATATTGTTTGAAGTCCTGATGAACTCATTCATATCTACCCGAAAATCGGAACCGGTTCAACGTCCGAAGTGACATCAGCTCAGAAAACCGGATTGGCAGATATCCCTGATCAAAAACGTGCAGCTGTATGATGTACTGAACACAAAGAGCACAATCGTTCAAGGATAATGGACTACCTATTATGGCTTAACGACTTAACAATAACTCCCTTGATTGCTGTGGCTTCATTGCTGAACAATTTATGTTATTTATCTTATCTAGCTGATTTATTGCACATGTAGCTGAGTGAAAAAGTCTTGAACCCGATTTTTGGTAAATCTACGTCGTGTCAAAATAAAACTCATGTCAAGTGAAGACTCTGAGGGGTAATAGCGTAAAACACTAACAGTAGCAATGGATTTAATTTTGACAGTTCAACAGCATTCATTGCGGTATTTGCATTGCTGAGCAGTCACATTTTTCGTAAATATATATACCTATATATATAACATTACTTATATTATGTTCGAAAAATATGTCTGCTCAACAACGTTGCTAATCCATTGATTAGCAATATGCGTCAAAATGATTCAGCGGGGTAATTGTGTAACACATTAACAGTAGCAATGTTGTTGAACTGTCATTTTGATAGTTCAACAACATTCATTCCGTAATTTACGTTGTTGAGCAGACACATTTTTCGAAAATATGAAGCAATGGATTAGCAATATCCTTCAAAATGATTCAGATTGTGACTGATAGTGTGTAGTGTGAATATTATATTAATTACCCCACTGGTTAACCAGAATCAATGTAATAATAAAGAGTAAGTAAGTAGTTTCGATTAAGGTGACATTATGTCGAATTAATTCAATTGTTGCGAAATCCATGTGATTACGATTTTCGATATGATTTAGTAGCCGAATATATTATTATTATGACGTAGGTATAGTACATAACAGTCTATCGTACGTTAGACTTTCGAATTCGAATAAAATACAGATGGCTTGTAACCGGTTTTATGACATAATGACCCAAGAGCCAATAAAAAAACAGAGGTTTATACTTTAACGAATTTGAGCTGCAATTTTATACACCTTGGCTATAATACTTGTTACCTGTTAACTTCACAGTCGGGGATCGGTCCTACCTGCACCCTAATTGCGTAATACACAATCAATCCGAATCTGAATCATTTTGAAGCTAATCCATTGCATATGATTGAATCATATGCTCGAAAAATTTGTCTTCTCAACAACGTAAATAACGCAATGGATGTTGTTGTCAAAATTAAAGCCATTGCTACTAATAGTGTTTTACGCAATTACCCCCCTGATCGTCGAGAACTCTTGCTCTATAAGTTTTGTAGGAAAATACCTACTTCCCATATCAGCGTTGTAGATTAAAATTTTCATGCTAAGTGTACGTAGAAAGTCAGTACAATAGCTATTCATATGATTGTACTAATACGTATGTGTCTGCGCATGACTATTATTTACCGTTATGTAAAGATTGCCTACAATTCTTTCTCTTATTTTTCACAGACTGATGATTCAGCTAATAACGTAGAGGTTAATAGGTCCAAAAACCTTATTTTTTTTGTCTTTTCCGTTGGCTTCAGACACTTTTTCTGTCAGTAAATGTCATATTCATCCGAACATGAACTATTGTTGGGATGAATATGACATTTAAAAGTAGGAAAAACTGGAACTTAAGCGAAAGATTTTTTTACATATAAAAAGGAAGAGATGTGATATATCTACTATTAAATGTAGGACACAACTCAATGGTAACACCTCAAGAGCGTCCCGCTGTACCAGCTGTGGCGACTAGATATATGTTCCCTTTGAGCTAAACCCTAAATCCCTAATAAGTGGTTCTAGTGAACACCACATTGTCTTTAAAATACCTTTCTCTTTAGTTTCAGTTTTTGTTACTTTTTCTGTCAGGTTTTTCCCAACCAGAATTCAGAGAGTTATTTATGACTAAAGCAGGAAGGACCAAATAATTTACCGCCGTTCACTTTGACTTAAGATCTTAACTTTTTCAGTCAGAAAAACTGGTTTATAACAGAGGCAAGATGCTTATATTGTTGACACAAATCTGTCAAGGACAATATAGCGGGAAACAGATATACTCTATCTTATCTATGAATATACGCTAAGATAAACGTTAAAAAATCGCGATTATTAAAAAAAAAATTACTTACCATAGTCACAGTCCCATGACTGCCATTCAAAGTTTCATTTGAATTCTGAATGTTAATAGTAAAAACCTCAGTACTCTCCGTTGGCGAGATTTTACTCGCATTTACACATTCAAGCACACCCATAGTTAAAAAAAAACACTGGCACAAACAATAAAACCGTTAAAAAAAAAATACGTTAATTTTTTAATTTTAATTATAGAACATGTCTGATCCTTCTTTTAATTTTTAAACTTATTTCTCAAGTGTTCTAAGTTGAGATATCGCGGCGACTGACTGTCAGCGGCGTGCGCGCAACAACGGTGAGCGTTCGTATACTGTCAGTGATATATCACGACTGGATGCCTTATGAGCGTAGGTGGTGTTCTTAAAGGTCAATCGGTAGACCGGTCTAGAGTGAGAAGGAAACTAGAGCGTTGGGAGTACCTTTGAATTAATTTGTTTTTTTTTGGGCTTCTTATGAACTGTAAGTTTTAACTGGATTGTTGGGTGGGTTTTCGATTTTATAATAATATTTTCTTAATTTGTCATGTATGATAGAAGTACTACCACGGTCACACGGTGTCCGCCAACAATAGATTTTCTATTGTGTCTGTTGTCTGGTGTCAACGTGTTAATTCATTTTTAAACCATTTTATAATCTTATAATTTATTTATTTTTATTTCAATGTAAACACGTATAAATTATATTTTAAAATATTAATATATAAAAATTATAAAAACATTTGCTGCTGCCCAGCGAGAGCCTCCTCAGGTGTTGGTCGAGCCTCTTGACTATTAAGCCATTGGCTGTCACGACTATCGGCACAATGATCGCTGAGTCCACATCCCACATGTCGACAACCTCGTGAGCCAAGTCTTATACTTGATTTTTTATCTTTCTCGGCTTTCACGAGGTTCTCATCATGCGGGACAGTTATGTCAACAATCATTGCGCGCCGCAGTATGTGCCCGACCCGGGCACATACCTGTAGTACGGCACCTCCGATTCCACAAGGCTGTATTTCAGAGCAAGTTGCTGATGGCTTATCCTAGCTACAATAAGGTTGTGTCTATGCAAGTACTCTCCGTTTGCTAGACGAGAACACCCGGAGATAATATGCCTGATTGATTCCCCCGGCCGGTGGCATGCCCGACAGATGTCAACTGTGCCGTCTTTCACAATAAATCTCCGGTAATTGTTCGTCATCATAACTTTGTCCATAATTTCACAGACAAAACCTTCGGTTTCTCCAAAGGGGTCACCGAAACGCAGTCAGGCTACGGACGCTAGTAGATCTATATCGGGCCCATGTAGGACCCGGAAGAAGCGTCCGTGAAACTCCTTACTCTGACATACCTCCAGGCGTTCATTAGTGTCAAGCAGCCAGTGGCAGTGGCTACGTGGCCCACGGATAGCGGGGTGAGGCCCTTGGCCACCGCGACTACCTAAATCTCGATGCATCCCCTACGTGGGGATGCATCGAGATGTAGGTAGTCGCGGTGTAGGTAGTCACGCGCAGTTTCTAAGAAATATTCCCTGAGATATCTCGCGATTGTGGAGGTTCTTAGCGTTTAAAAAGCCTCGACCTCCACACTTTCGTGGGATATACAGTCTCATTACCGATAACCGTGGGTGATGCATTCGATTTGCAGTCAGCAGCGTACGGACCCTCCGATCCAGGGCGTCGAGTTCGGTCTGATGGACTCAGACCGAACTTATTTATTTATTTAATTTATTATTTTATTTTTTTTATTTATCTAATTTATGTGTTGATGTTGTTTTTGTATTGTATTTATTGATGTGTGATGTTTTGTATTTATTAATTTGTAATAATTTTGAATAAATCTAATTTAAAGATGTTTCTAATATGGGTTAGGTAGGTATGTGTTACCAGAAATAAATGAACTTTATTTATTTTAATTTTATTATTTTTATTTGCTAAGCACAAGTTTTGCAAATTTTAATGTTTCTTTTAGCTTCGAGTAGGTATCATAAATATTAATTTGTCCTTGCAAAAATCACAACTGATAAAAAGGCACTAAGTCAAAGGTGAATGCTAAAAATCAAAGGCAAGATTACAATATAACAAAATAACTATTTTAAACTGTATGTAAGTAATTAATTTAAGAATAATTTAGGTTAACTGTTGACCTAAAATTAACATAAGAGATAACTAGGCCTGTGACTTTGTGTGCTCTTGAGACTTGGCAAGTATATATTATGATTAGCATTAGGTTGCTTAGCTTGGGACTAGATGGCGCTGTGTGAAATGTCCAGGGATATTATTATTATTATTTAAATACCAATTACCAGTACACCTTAAAACGCACTATAAGTAGGTAACATGTATTTACGTCCTAAAAGACATATTCCCCTTTATTCTGAAGTAGATTAGCGACTGTTGAATCATACATTTTTGACGTTTGGACGTCACTTAACTTCAATCATCATTCATCGTTTATAAATAAACCCCAAAGATTTAAGGAAGTAACTACCTTTACCCGCCAATTTTTGTTTTTATTTGGAAAGTTTCGAGTGATACATAGAGAGACATAAGTACTAAAACAACGTAAGTCATTGATCTATTATGACAAGGTATTTGACATTGACATGGCATACAGGCAGGAGAAGTATACATATCACCGTTACCGCATCTAGCCGCATTACGGGTATAACCAGTGAAACAAAACACAATATCTCCACTATGAATCATTCAGGTGAGAGGAGTGAGTTGAATACTAATACCAACGAGCGTTATGTCAGTTTGTGGGTCATTCTGTAAGAGTATGTACGGAACAGTTCCGGCTCTAAGGTACCTGTTCCACTGCCGGCGATTAACGAAAAGCAAGTAGAGCTATCAACTAAAAACTAGTTGGCGAGTAGCGACGGCGTCGAGCGATTACACGCTGGTTTTTTTTTTAGATATTACATCTCGCAGTTCAATCTATGAGGTTGTCGTCTGCTTAACCGGGCTTGCCTGTGGATGCCTCAATAAATTAAGGCCTCCAGCCAGGGCTTAAAAAACTTAAAAACTAAGCGGCTACACGCTAAGGGCACCCCCAGTGTGGTACGAACCTCGGCTTAGGGCGTCGCTGAGAGAGGGCAGCAAGGGACATGCTGGATCGGAATTATTTAGGGACGGATTTAAAACTACAGGCTCAGCGGCGCGGGCAAGTACTCACTGGTACAGCCTGATTCAAATTTTATGGCGGCTCTGAAATGCGCTACTCGCCATACCTGACCCTCACCCTCGCTGACAGGCGAATTTGTTACTGCGCAGCGACTCGCCTCATGTTCCAAGCCGCCATAAAGTTTGAATCGGGCTGTGTGCGTATGTACAGACGTCAGCACATCATGCTACTACTACAATCTGTCAAGTTTCTTTAATAGATTTTCAACTTTATCGCTAAAGTATTAAGGTTCAAGGTTGATTGGGAAAATTTGACAGTTTCGGGTAAGTAGCTTGATGTGCTGCCATGGCGTCTGTACTCGAGTGAGTACTCTCTTTGTTAGCTCTTGTCGCTGCGACAAACGACTACTCGCTAACTATGAATACCTATCTCTTTTACTTACACGGGACCTACAATCTTTTGTACGTTTCAAAGCGAGAAAGTTGATAACCAGTCGCTTCCTCGCCGCTGTGGGAGAGGTGCCTAAGATACCGGTCGTTTGCGTAAGAGTGAGTTCAGTGATAGTTTGTTATCAAACGTTGAATGGAGTTTCCGCTCTTTTTCTCAATGTTTGGTGATCTTTAACCTATAGTAGTGTCAGTACCTATCTCAATTAGTTAGGTGACTGGGTCAGGCGGCAGCTGCTCTATAAACTAGAGATAGTCAGTTGCATTTCAAATTATTCATTCATTTGACTTCAATCATTTATCTTAACTATTATGATAAAGAGAAAAGTTTTGTTTTTAACCGACTTCTAAAAAAGGAGGAGGTTCTCAATTCGGATGTTTGTATTTTTTTTTTTTTTTTTTTTATGTCTGTTCGCGCATAACTCCGTCACTTGCCAACCGATTTGAAAAATTCTTTTTTTGTTGGAAAGGGTATACTTCCCAAATGGTCCCATAGAAATTTCATCAAAAACGGTTCAGTAGTTTGGTTTTTAAACCCAAATTACTGGTAAAAATTACAACTTAAAAGTGAAAAATAAAAACTTTTTTGCAAAAAAAATCAACCGACTTCCAAAAACGACACTACAAAGAAAAAAATAACTTTAATTTCGGAAGTCGGTGGCAAACAACGAAAATGTGAACCCAACGACACCGACTTCCGAAATTAAAGTTATTTTTTTCTTTTTAGTGTCGTTTTTGGAAGTCGGTTGATTTTTTTTGCAAAAAAGTTTTTTCGTGTTTGTTTGTTACGCTTTCACGCTAAAACGGCTAAACGGATTTGCATGCGATTTGGCACATGGGTAGAACATGACCTGTATTAAGACGTAGAATACTTTTCACCCCGATATTCCTACCCGGATCGAAAAAAAAAACTTGAGAGACCAGAGACAACTTATCAAGGGACACCCGGATAGAACGAAGTTCAAAGAGAGAGAGAGAGAGAGGCAGACAGAGAACCACGCGCACGCCGCACGGCTTACAACTATAGCAAAAAGTGTCGTTCCAACTTTTGGTCTTAATTTTTTCCGTCTAGCCCCCTTTCGCAACGCGCGATAAGGAACTTTGTTCCAAAAACAGCTGAATTTCATTATGATATTGATGTCTTTCCATAAATAATACTTACAACCAAAATTACTGGTGACATTGTTTGATTTGTTTAAACTGGACGCTGGCTTAAAGACCAAACTTTCGAAATTGCTTTGGTGTTTACTTTCTTTTGAAGTAAAATAATGATGACGTCATGATAAAACTCAATTCAGGTGTATCGCGCATTATGTATTCGCACGTAACCGGCGCCAATATAAATTCCCTCCTTCCATATTTAAATTTTCTTTGCGGTTGCTTCGTCTGCTGCGCTTACGCATTAAGTGACCGCCAGGTAGTAGAAGGCCACTTTGTTTTCGTAGTCTTAGCTATGGACCAGGAAAACATCAAGTAAAAATACTTATCAATTTATTAGGTGGAGTAATAAATTAGTTGAAATAGCTACTTATATATTGACTTAGGACTTCCGCGTTGGTCTCGTGGTTGCTAGCGCTACAGCTGACCATGAGGTTCTGTGTTCGATTCCCGAGTCGGGCAAAGTGTTATTGGGAATGTCTGGAATTTCTCAGTAGCGGCCGCGAGTCTGGACTCACCCCCTATTACATGGGTCTTAAGCATAGCTGGCAAAACGTGGGTGTACTATTGGTATACTTACCTCTGCTAACCCATTGGAGATTACAGGCGTGAAGTTATGTTATAAATTGAGTATTGAGTATGTAGCGGTATCTACAATGCCACATGCGAGCAACGCGTCATACTGACGTCACGCATGTTCTGCATCTCGCAAGCAGAGTTTACCGCGCAATTAGCATATATACAAACTTCCCAACATCAATCATTGGGCAATTGCCCGCCAGACACAACACCTGTCTGGTCGGAGGGTCCTCCCTTTTCTATGGAGGATGAGTGAGCTTTACACCCTGTTCCTCATACCTCTATAAGCACTTACCATTACTCTTGTGTATTTTGTCTGGTATTTCTGACTCATAATATTATAAATAACTTAAGCCAGATAAATTACTACTAACGTACATAATAACACGAGTTATGTGTAAGTATTTAATGATATTATTAACATAAGTACATTTTGTGTCAATATTTTCAGAAGAGTGAATCATTAAGATATAGACGACGTAGAATAACAGTTCAAAGGGCAGGTACCATACATTTTAGAACATTAGCACTTCGGTGGTAAAGCGATCGCTATGAATGTCGAGACTGCTGCCCCTGTTAATCCGGGACTTTGCGACCGAATTCGGTTGTAAAGCGATCGCTATGAATGTCGAGACTGCTGGGACTGGTCGGAGGTCCCCTCCCTTTACTATGGAGGATGAGTGAACTTTACACCCTGTACAGTCACGAGCATCAATATGTCAACACTCGGCAACTTTCAATTTTTTCGTGAAATAACGAATGCAACGTTGAAATACGACACATTACATAAACATATGGGTTCGAAAATGCTATGTTCGTAACAACATAAAATTTCATTAAAACATAAAGGAGTAAATCGCTTTTGAATAAAGCCGAGTGTATACATACTTTTGCTCGTGACTGTAGTCATGCCTCTATAAGTCTAATACTAACCGTGTCATTACAGGCCAAGAGTGTGCACGAAAATATGATTATTATTTTTCCACAAATAGCAATTCTAAGACAACGGACCGACAGATGAACTGTATAAAAGATGATAACGATTAGAAAGGGGGCAAATACTGAGGTGATGATTGATAGAGAAGTATGTATGTATGAAGTATGTCAGCACTACGGAATAAGAAGACAAGTTACGCCGAACCTAATAGATTAAGATAAGCGAAGAATGATGATCATGGTGATGAGCAATACTTACTTAGCCAAAGAAGTTAACGTCCGATAAAAACCAGCAGAGGAGCCGTAAAGCAAACATGTAGTGTACAAATCATACAAGAAAAATGTATACTTGTTACAATATTTACAAAGGCCAGGCGTATAGTTACCGGCACGTAAGTTGGAAAGAGATTTTGTAGTGGGGGAAGTTCGCGCATGTAAAAATGTATGAAATTGTGCGTGCGCGAACTTCCCCCACTACAAAATCTCTTGCCAACTTACGTGCCGGTAACTATAACACACTTTCAATCACAATCTGAACCATTTTGAAGGATATTGCTAATCCATTGGTTCAAATGTTCGATAAAATTGTCTGCTCAACAATGTAAATAACGCAATGGATGTTGTTGAACTGTCAAAATTAAAGCCATTACTACTGTTAGTAGCCTTTACTACTGTATACGCAATTACCCCTCAAGTCTGTATAATCTGTTTAAATACTAAAGGCATGCTTAAGGCATTCATAATCGATAAAATACAGCCAACATTCCTGAGAAACCATGGATGACTCATACTATACAATATTACTTACCTACTTTCGGACTGACGCATACAAATTATATAGACACTAAATTCGCGAGTTGCGCTCGCGCCATTGATGAAATGATGAGTCACTTTACAACTGGCGCTTAGGATACACGTCGTGGTGACGCGGACGACGGCGCGCGCGGCTTTGGTATGGTAGATGAGTTCTGAGAAGCAGAGGTGTGCTAGAGTTCATTCAAGAATATGGGTCATCCAGCATAACATTGAATATCATGAAAATATGAATATATCGGGTGGGTTGGGATGTTTAGTAGCCCCATTTTAAATCGCTGCCCAAAGGTAAACACTGTAAAACGCTCAGTTTTTTGTCGCACAGTTAGACGTAAAATTGAATTATTTTCAAATGTTCAAAGAAAAGACTTATTAAAAAATATTTTATAAAAATAAAATTGTATCATGAAAAAACAATCGTAAAACAGAACTCAAGAAAAAATTTCGTCGCCTAATTCTCAAAATTTAGAGCGTAAACTATCATAATATTTTATGTTAAAGAAATTCAATCAACTAGAGAAATACCTAAAATTATTCCAATGAGCCGTGTATTATTTTTTTTAAAAATCATTAAAACAGCATAATTACTTTTATTTTGGTGGTCATTCGATTCAACTAACACCGAACTCTTCGCCGTTTTGAAGCAAATTCGTTGCGACAATCCGCTACTTAATTGTGAATTACCTAAAAATTTTCTTCTTATAGTACGGTCAGCAACAAAAGTCGGTTAACACTTTAGTTGTTTAAATCTTAATTATTGAACAAAATATTCTTAAAAAACATATAGTAATAGAATATTTAATAATAGTTAACTCTTTGCTATTACATGAAATAGAGGAAACCAATGTATCACATCATTTTGTATCAATTTAGATGATTTGTAAAAGTAACAGTGTTAATTGACTTTTGTTGCTGACTGTACCTTAAGGAACGAGCCCCGAACCTAATTTATTTGAGGCCAATTTCCATTTTAGCTGGTCTAAAATATTTTGGTGAGAGTTTAAAGTGTAGCCGGTGCGAGTTCGGGGTAAAGGAAACGACTCACACTTAGTTTTCATTTCCGGTTTTTGGCTGAAAATGTTCGGTCGTACTCTAATTGCATGCTCCTTTTAGGAGTCAATGATGCATTTATCACAAAGACGTATATCATTTTTATATTGTTACAAGCGGTTACCATACCTAACCGTTTAGGGAAAACCGGTTGACAGTTTGCCACATCATTTTAGGTAGGTTTTACCTATAGAAACGTATTCGATGACGACTTTTGCGACTTACGGTTTGTAAAGTCATAGGTTCGGATCCAGACAGGCGCTTTACTTTGAGCAAATTATTTCATCACCACTGCTCTCAAAACGGCGAAGAAAAGCATCGTGAGGAAACCGGCATGTCCTATAATCGATGCATAACAAGCCTCGTGTCGCGCGCATTACCGATCGGACGTGACATGTGTGTCTAATTAAGTGAAGCAGTGCGATTCTGTAACCATCTCACCGTGAAAACTTAGGTGAAGTGAGCGTGGAGTGAGCTGTCATTCCGACTAATGCTAGGGATTGACAGCTCTAAGCTCACTTCACCTAACTTTTTACGGTGAGATTTTTACAGAATCGATCGGCTGGATGAGTTCCTCTATCGTAGTGAAATGTGCGAGCTGCAATGTCGTTATTAACAAAGTATTAGTTTTCGTATGTAATAGACTTGACATAATGGATGAGGAAAGCCTAAGTCGGATATGGACGAGTATTAGTGCTTTTTCGGATAGTGATATTGTAGAAGCAAAAAACCTACTATTTGATGCGGTAACAACTTCTAAACGTAAGATTACAAGGAAGAAAGATGGAAAAAAGATACGTGAGATCGAGGATATCATTAGCTACAAGTAACCCATCCTGTTGACCGACCAGTTTTCGTTGCAAAAGATTTGCAAAAATTACCACCCGTTCTATTTGATCGCGTAGACGTGACAAACCTGCTTAAAGATTTAACAAAGATAAGAAGTGAAATTGAAGACATTAAATCGCAATATGCATCTGCTACTCAACTTGAACCAATTAAGCGTGACATAGCAGATTTGAAAAAGTTGACGAGTGTGAAAAGCCCATGTCATTCCTATGTAAACACAAAGCGAGGAGCTGGAACTTATATGATGGGTGGTTGTGATTATGATAGCGGGCCGATGAGATGGGATTGCAACATGTTCCTATTACTAGCAAACACATATCCGATCAAAGTTCTAAAAGTAAAACATTTTTACCGCCTACCCACTCAATATCAGCTAATCAGAACCCGAATAGCACAAAGACTAATGAGCACAATCGGAAAGAGTGCGATACTGGTTTGGGCTCACAGCTGTGCATTGTCAACACCATCGAGTCATTGCAAAAAAGTGCTAATAACAACGTTGCGAGGCGCCCGGGACACACGGCCGCGGAGGTTGTCTAATCGAATTCTCAACCTAAAATAGTTGCTCAGATTGTAAGCGAAGGGGAGTGGACCTTGGTACAAAAACAGAAGAAAAAAACGAGGAATCGCTTTGTGGAACATATAGGAAAAGCAGTTATAAAACCCACGGGCAAATTTAAGGCTGTAAATGAAAAAATTGTCTTATATATCTTTAATGTGAATATACAGGTGACACAGAGTGACATCACAGAATATGTTAACGAGAAAGCTAAAATACATGTGGATATTGAGAAAATGATAATGAAGATGCTCAAAAGTTATAATGCATACAATGGAGTGCGGGGTGACGCAGGGCGGCCTAACTTCCCCTCGCCTCTTCAGTCTGTACATAAGCCGGTTGCGTCGACCTCAGCAACACCTATCAGGGATTTTATGTGGACGGAGTATGCGTCAACAATATTAGTTATGCTGACGATATGGTGTTGCTGAGCCCTTCAACTAACGCAATGATAAGCCTGCTTACGATAGGTATGTGAGAAGTACGCGGACACTCATGGGCTCAGATACAATGTTAAGAAAAGTGAGGTACTAGTCTTCCAGGCAGGCACTAAAACTTACCCGATTGAACCACAGTTGAAACTTTGCGGAAGTTCCTTAAAGTAAGTCACTTCTTTCAAGTATCTGGCCACTGGGTTTCCGAAGGCCTAAAAGACTGTCTGGATATTGCGCGTGAGCGCAGGGCTTTGGCTGTCCACTGCAATATGTTGGCTCGCAGATTTGCGAAATGCTCGACTGAAGTAAAGGCTGCACTATTGGCAGCGTACTGTCAGTGGTTCTATACGTGCAGTCTGTGGGTCAATTACACGCAGGGGGCATATAGCGCCCTGCGCGTCCCATACAATAATGCTTTCAGGGTGTTGATTGGGTTGCCGCGCTACTGCAATGCTTCCGGCATGTTTGCGGAGGCTAGTTCTTTTTCTGGTAGATGTAAGTACTAACATTAGTTTCTAAGTTGTGTGTATACTAACCAAATGGAGTATTGTCGGTGTTATTGGTTAAGTACTAACAGAGGTTAAGACTACTGTTACTAACCCAATGAACCTTTGCTATCTGAAAATAAATTAATTATTTTCCTTTATTACAATGCAATGTAAACATATAAATTATATTTTTAGATATTAGAATAGGTATAAAAAGTTTAAAAACATTTAAAAATATAAAAAATAGTAGTCCACCAGTATCGGGAACAGGGTCCAAACTACCGACGCGGCGGTCAGGGCTCCAGAGAGAGGAACCTCCTGAAAATGCGAGCCGTGTCCAGGAGTACCGCTTTCTGAATCAAGCCCTTGATCCAGCTGCTCAACGAGAGAAATTATTTGTATTATTTATATTATTATTTTTATGTTTTTACATATCTCGGGGCCCTGGGATCCCGGTCCTTTGGAAGGCGTACGAGGGGCCGAAGCCAACTCGCAGAGGCCCATAGTAAATTTTAATGAAATACGGCACCAAGCGACGATTATCCCTGTAAGCACCCAAGGACAACCCCCGGTTGGTGTGGGACAATTGCAGGATATGGAAAAATAAAAAGTTGGACCATGGGTTTGGGTAGATAAAGTCGACTGGTTACCAAGACCTATGGAACCAGTACGGCTCCTGCCTGATCAATTTTTTATATAAATTACACGGATAAACGGCAGGGGGTGACTTGCACACTCAATAATGGGCCCCCGAAAACAATCGCTAGCACATAGTGTTGTAGCGACAAGGGGGCAACATGTCCTGGGGTGCTTATAAGGAGTGGAGAGGTATTCCACGGCTATCAGGACAATCCCAGAAGTACGGTCAAGATCCCTACCAGCATCTTACTGAAATACTTCCTTCCACCGAGCACGTTTGCTCTTGCGAATCTCCACTCAAGCCAGCCAATAATGGCAAGAATTAAGTGAGAGCTCTGTTCCTCGTCAGTGTTCACTCCAGCCGGCCAATAAAGGCAAGCCAGAGGTGAGGGAGAAGACTTCTCCCGGGAGATAGGGTCCGTGGAGTCACTACTGCCCAACAGCTCGCCACATGCTGCCCTGGGGGTTTCTGTATCTCTCTTGGTCTGGCTCCTAACCCTAGACCTGATCCGGTAAAGTAAACTCTTCCGTCACAGACCTAGCCTAGGGTTTAGAGCGCTCAAGCCCCACCACGACGTCAGCGTAGAGATACGGCGCGCGGTGGGGTTATTGTTTTTATTATCATAATCCAAAATTCGACAATGCCAATTGATAGCAATAAAAAAAACCCAGATTTTTGATAAGATGTACCTATTCTAATTAAATCATCGACACCTGCATTTATTTGTCTATGTCAGGTGTTCGGGCGTGATAAGCAGGTCCTTATCACGCCTGAACACCTGAACCTATTTAAAAAAGAAATAATTTATCAGGTGATAATTTATTGATTTTTAAAATAGGTTTTAAAGAAAGAAAGAAAGAAAGACATTTATTTGGCACAAACTAAAAGACACACAATACACCAGATACATACATCAGATAAAACCAACAATAAAATAAAACGATTTAACCGTATAGTTCGGTAGCGCCCCCGAATGGACCCGAACACACGAACCTCCGCTGGCTCAGTAACGGGTCCCATTGGACCTTGAAATGACGACATACGACACCCTTACTGATAATGTAAATATTGATTATGCTACCCATCAAATCTTATGAATGTGCGTTAATTAAGAGAGTTGGATAAAAAACTCATATGTTATCGCCATTCAATCTTCCATATTTAGCGCGCAAGTTTATTAATTTACCTTTATTAAATTCAAGTCTGTAAATGCGATAATCGCCATTTTGATGACAGTGGTGGTCGAGGCTAAAAAACATAAAAATTGGGGATTTCGAAAATCCAAACTCCACCACAGGGGCAATGAATAATACATGATTTAATTATTTGACGAATTCATCCATTGTTCATGTTAATTAAGTAGTGGTAATGTAGTTTTTTGATATCTAAAGTCGAAGTTTCGCGCCAATCGTGCGTGTTTACATTTTTACTTTTCACAAAAGTCACACACACACATGTAGATAAGATGTAAAATGTGAAAAATATTATTACAAATATTATAAAAAACACGAAAATGCCCAAATCCTAACGTAATATTGAAACACAGGTCCAATAACACGTATTATTCATTACCACTACTTAATTTGTGTTCAAAATCGCCGACCATTGTTGTTTTTTTTTATCGTAATGATGTGCGAAAGCGATTATGCCAAACGATTTTTTTTTAATTTCGATTGACCCGAGTAATTAATATGACGAATGTCAGAAATCGATTCTCAGAAATTGAAATAAAATTATTTTAAGCATTAAATACAACAAGCATTATTTTTAATAATGATTTATGCTTTCCTAATGTAATTTTAATCGTTTTTTGGACATTATATTGAAACTGAGTCAATAACAGAGGACCTATGACCATAGTCATTTATTCAATTTCGCGCCGAATTGTTTCTATATTTGAATTTATATTCGGAATGCGCTTGCTATTCAAAATTATTTTTATTTATTGTGCAATTATTAATTTTTGATACTTTCTAATAGTTTGCTACAGAATGCCCAGTATACATTTTTAGATAGGCTTAGCAAAAGTTTGGGAAATGATGATAGATTAATTAAGTATTCCGCAAACACTTTACATTTCATTATGTTTTGTTAGCTGTATGAGCTTGGTAGTTTTTATTTATATTAATTTACTTGAATAATAGAAATTGTTTACTTTTTGTGGTAGTTTCCCAACGAAATTAAAAAAAAAACTGGCCAAGTGTATTTCGGACCATGCACAGCGAAAGGTCCCGTACTTGGGATGAATATTTACGCATGCACAGCGCATATCATTAATTTGATCGACTGCAGAAATAAGTTTGTATTTCATAAAAGTTCTCGAAAAAACTGTAAAAAACCAAGTTAATTCTGCGGTTTTAATCAAAAATATCCCATATGTCAAAAACGATTGACTTTAAAAGTTAAGTCAATTACAACAAAGAGACAATAAAGAGTACAACAAAGAGACAACAAAGACACAACAAAGAGCACAAACAAGAAAGAGAACAAGTACAATAAAGAGTATTCTATTCTATTCTATTCTTTTTTCAATTAGAAACATCTTTATAATTTTAATTATAAGTTCCATACCCCCCACACGCTTGTGTGCATAGATTTTTTTCAACCCTCGGGTACATGCATGGGGAATGCTACCTCTAATTATGTTTATCGTAATTTTACTACACCATTTTGCGTGCATAGAATACGAATACGATATAGTGTTATTAACACTCGTTAACGTCTACGAGTAAAATGGTTAGTGGCATTGACACCCGAACGCACGCACAGACTGACATGACGAAATTATGGGTTCCGTAAAAGTATTTTCAGATCATTTAAATTAGAAATCAGACAATTACAGTTCTTAAAATTTTATCCCAAGCTACAGAACGGCAGCTTGGGACATAAGGAGTGCCTACTTCGTCCCACAACGCGCGTCCACGAAAACGCCCGCGTTAACCCTGTAAGAAAGGCTGGCCGGTGCAAATTGATCAAAATCTAGATTTTACGGTTAGTTTAGGTTTGTACAGACGGCAGAGAGGCAGACCGACCGGCACATAGACAGACGGCCACATAACTTTTGTTTTAGTTACTAAGCAAATATATTTAAAACCCCACAACAAGCCCTTTCATTTGATATGTCACACAGAGGTACAGCAAAGATTTTTTTTTTTTTCTAGTTTGCCCCCCAAGATTGACCCCATTTTCAAAATTAATTTATTTACGTTACACGTCCTTTGGGTCACAGAAATTCATATATGTACCAAATTTCAATTTAATCGGTCCAGCAGATTCGAAGCAAATAAGAAAAGACAAGACCCACAGACACAAGTGATCCTGCAAGGGTTCCGTTTTTTCATTTGGACGTACGGAACCATAAAAAATTACACACCTAACCACACCGTACGTGTAGGTACGGTAATTAAAATTATTAATTTCAAAAATAAATTAATTCATGAAAAATATACCAAAGAGGATATATATAGTTTCTACGCCTTTTTTTTTTTTTTTGCAAATTCCGATTATCGATTAGGCTTTATGCAATTTTTGAATCGAAATAAGAAAACTGGACGGATGGTCAGCACTAAGAAGTGTCATGTCGAAACACAATTTTTTGTAATTTTTATCAAGACTTGATTGCGTTTTATAAGTAGTTTAAGTAAGAAAAATTGTAAAAGTAAGAACGCGGAGAGAATGATAATATCTTTATTTTTCCCTTTTGCATATTTTCAGCAAGAGAATAGGTTGTTAATGTACATATTTCCAGCGTGTTTGAGGTGCCTACCTTTTGGATAGGTGTAGTAATACCTATTTTATACAACTTTTGTAGTAGACTAACGAAGTTTGACTGACCTCAACAAATAATTAAAGATATTTGCCACAAATATATTGTATAAAATAAGCGCGGAAACATATTTTTCTTAATAAATTTGAATGCTGAAAGTTGATGTAATTTACTGAATTTCATGACGTAATTCGCAACATTCCGTCGAGTCAGCTGATATGTCATATGTCAAAATCTAGTCGAGCAGAGTGGTTAATTTAATTTTACGATTTTTTTTTTTTAATTTTTCTGGACATCGCCATGCGGTTGGTTGACTCTTCGCGTGACCCGAGGCTCACATATTTTTAGCGCAAAGAATCAGCATTGCCATCCAACGTGGTAATGCTGCCAGCCTTTTGGGCACTTATCCCATTGACAGTGATGCGGACGAATTTTTGATGCCCAATGAGCTATTGCCTTTTTCTATATTCTTTCGTATTATATTCTTGTATATTTTATTTATATAGTATATATTAGTGCTAGCTTGTAAAAATCGTAATTAATCTGTGTATGTAAAAAAAAAATTAAGAACAATTGAATATGTCAAAAATCAAAATAGAATTGATAACACTAAAGAATTCGGCAAATAGACGCGACCGACCGGGACTCTAGTAGAATGATCTCTATGAAAACTTGACGGATTTTTTTCTTCCAGAACTGCGTTGCACCGTCGCGTCGTCGCGTCGCGCCTGTTTGACGTGGGCCTAAAACGATTTTGTTTATGAATCTTCAATTCTTCCTGTTTTTATTCCCACATGTCAGCATGGGCTATACGTCAGCAGCTTTTACTGCAGTGAAAAGATTAGACAATCAGTAAGGGGAAACTGTCATGATTAAGGCCCTGTGGCCTCTCATTCACGAGGTAGTAGGTTCAAAATCCGGACACGTACAGACGGCAGCAGGCCAAGCTACCCAAAGTTAAATTTTCCCAATCAACCTTGAACCTTAATGCTTTAGCGATAAAGTTGAAAATCTATAAAAGAAATTTGAGAGATTGTAGTAGCTTGATGTGCTGGCGTCTGTACCAATGTGACTTTTTCAATTCATATATTCCTACCCACCTACTTTCTGAGTTCAAGAAGATTCGATGAAGGAAAACATCGTGAAGAAACCTGGACTTATGTAGTTATATAGTCATGACGTGCAGCTGCCGACTATTTTCTTCGCTAGTGATTATAGATCTGTTTTGTTTTTTTTTATTATTCGAGTTAACTTTTCTCTTTATATGCACGTGTTTCTGTGACAAAAAACTCGATTTTTCTTTCTGTCTATTACTGACTGCCGAGTGCCCGCCGCCCTTGGTTGAGACGCTCTTTATAGAGGTATGAGGAGCAGGGTTACTCATCCTCTATAGAAAACTAGCTGATCCGGCAAACGTTGTTTTGCCATATAAATTATTTCTAGCTGCCCGGCGCTACTTCGTTCGCGTGGTGTCCTACCCCCTACCCTACTCCTACACTACTTCTACCCTACTCCTACACTACTCCTACCCTACTCCTACCCTACTCCTACACTACTCCCACCCTACTCCTACCCTACTTCTACCCTACTCCTAACCTACTCCTACCCTACTCGTACTCCTACCCTTCTCCTAACCTACTCCTACACTACTCCTACCCTACTACTACCCTACTCCTACCCTACTCCAACACTACTCCTACCCTACTCCTACCCTACTCCTACCCTACTCCTAACCTACTCCTACCCTACTCTACCTACTCCAAAACTATTCAAAACCCTTAATTTAATATGTGCTTCAATTCGAGTGGACCCGAGTCTACCGTACCGAAGGGAATCGTCAAATGTTTAACAAAATGATCCGCCATTTATTAAATTCATTTGTTACAAAACATGTGATAAATGAAGAACCGCTCTACCGATTTTGTGCAAACATCACATAAACCATCTACTAAATAGTCCGAACAAAGCCTAAACATTTGGTTTGGATAGGTGAGCCCGTTCTTGAGTTATAAAATTACAACGAAAAGTGGCATTGATTTTTATATTTAGAGATAGAAGATATAAAAGAAAGGATCCTCTGACCAGATGGGTGTTGTGTCTGGTGATCTATTGTCCGACGAATGATGTCAAGCCGTCGTTTAATACTGGTACATGGTAAATTGCGCGATGCAAGATTTTTGCGTAACGTCAATGTGATGCGTAGTTCGTATTTGCCGCCAAACTTCCATAAAATTCGGAGGTCGAAGGTTCGGCACCCTAATTGCGTAACACACAATCAATCAGAATCGGTTTCATTTTGACAGCTAAACAAAATTCATTGCGTTATGTACGTGTTGAGCAGACAAATTTTTCGAACTTATGAAGTAATGGATTAGCAATTTGCTTCAAAATGATTCAGATTTCGATTGATCGTGTGTTACGCAATTACTCGTAGGGTGCTGTACTGCACCTAAACTTTGCACAACCAATTTTACAGCTTTCGCAAAAGGAACGTGGCAGCACACATGTATTACCTACTTTCTACGTTTTTGTATGTATTTTCCCATAACCACGGAAACAGAGTGTAGGGGAGAGTTGGATAATACCGCGCGGTTGACAATTCCGCGCGTCAGCTTAATTCAAAAACTATCCACTAGTTCTGCGATCCAGTGCGTATACATCGAAGCGGGACATGCTTACACCCTTCTCCGCGCATCGCCATTACGGTCCGCGCGATGACAGAGATAGCACGCGCTGTCGACGTTTTTTTCGTCACTCCTTGTAATTTTTCGTGTACTTTCGAGAAGAGGTAAGTAATACTGTATTTATATTGTAATACTTTGATACCATACATTTTTAATGTTTGTTTATTGTAGAATTAATGTCAGAATATGTTTTTACGTACTTTAATATTTTCCATATAATTTTGAGGTTAAAAAATAAAATTTTCAAGTTTGATAATTCCGCGCCCGCGCGGGCGCGGAATTATCAAACTAAAAAAAAGATATTAGAAAAGATTTCTCTGAGCCGAGCACTTCACGACGTATTTTAGAAGATTTGAGCCCTATACCACAAAAGAAAATGAAAATACAGAGACGTGTTAAAAAACAGCACTCTATTGTTCTCACATCAACACCATTAAAGGAGCAGTTAGAGGAAAAAGAACGAAAGCGACAAATGAAGATAGCAAAAGAAAAGAACGCTGCAGAGAAGAAAGTTAAAGAAAAGAAACAAATTAAAGGAAAGTCTGTCAAGAGAAAAGTTTTGAACAGTAGCGAAAGTAGTGAGGACGAAGATAATAATTTGAGAAGCAAGAAGAAAAAGGTCAGGCAAGGAAAAAAGAAAGGCAAAGGGAAGTCTAAGAACTGTATCGACAGCAGCAGTGAAGATAGTATGGATGATGTGCCCCTAACTCAACTGTGCGATGATGATGAAGATGACGACATAGAGAATCGTGATATTTGCGCCGTATGTCAAGAGTTTGGTCGTAATGGAGAAATGTGGTTCCGTTGTTGTAGATGTTCAAATTGGATACATAAGGAATGTAGCGGAAAAGATTCCGCCAAAGATTTTTTATGTGATTTTTGCTGTGATTAATATAACTTGCTGACTGATATTTAATTGATATTAATAGGTATTTTTGAGACTGATTAGTCCATACATAATTCAAAGATTTACTAAGACTTCTAGTTATATAAAAATATTTACATTTTTTCCATAAAGAGTTTAAGTTTTTGTTAATACTTATTGCGTGATACTTAATATACTGATTTAATTTCTAGAAAAAGATTTGGGTCTCCCTATCTTCACGCAAGAAAATTACTTAATAGAATATATATATTTTTTTATTATTACTTTTATTATTTACCCATTTTTGTGCAATTAATGTGGGCACGATTTTGTCAACCCTGGGCACGATATTATCAGACCAGTTCGACAATACCGCGCCTTTATTTTTTTTTGTAAAGTGTCAATAATTACTTTTTTTTTAAATTTTGGAAGTATTTGTTATACGGTATGCGTACCTGAATAAATGTCCTACTAATTACTCAATTTTGTTTCTTTCAATATCAAATAGTTTCCTCATAATAGGTCCAATTCCTTAGGGGCTCGGTATTATCCAACTCTCCCCTAGTGGTCTAACAGGAAAGTCAGACATCACGTTAGGTGGTGTTTGCTGACGTATTAATGTCAGCTTTAACTGACGTAATACACACTGATTCTGTATCAATTATTAAAAGGGCACATAACAGCACAGCATAGTAACATATACAGCTGCTGCTGTATATGTTACTAGGCCCTTTTATTTATTGTATCAGAGAAAAGTTATCAACTGTCCCATCATCATCATCATCAGCCTAAATAGCAGTCCACTGCTGGACATAGGCCTCTCCTATTACACGTCGATTTTCGGCAATTCTCATGCATCTACCAGCCAACTGTCTCATGCATAACTTCAATACCTACTCGACCCAAATATATGGAACGCCTTATAGTTTTTTTGCTATTAAAATGTTGGTACCATGGAGAAAGTTGTTCAGTTTGATGGTCTGTACCACTGTTTCATTTTTTGCTTTCTAGTTTATTTTTTCGTCGGTTTAATTTTTTGCTGAAAAGATTTTTTTATTACAGACACCATTGAAAAAAAAACTTCTTGAAACAATATTGAAGATGATTAAAAATAAGGCCACAAAAAACGATTTTTAAAAAACAAAAACCCGTCACAATGACGTGACATAACCAACCCTTTTGTCAAAACAAAATAATTCTTTAGAAAAAGTACTCAAAGCATTCCAACATGAATGTTCCCGAAATTAAATCGTATGAGGAACAGGCCATTGACACCGTGGTGTCTGTGATAAACAGAGCGAAGGAAAAGTTGGGGATGAGAATGACTCTCAAACAACTTGCGAGTGAGTACAGCACCACGGTTCAAGCACTGGTGCAATCTCTAGAAAAACGCTTATGTTGCATCTCTGCTGATACAGCATACACGGTACTATCATGTTCTCAGCTTATAAGGTTTTCTCGCACTGGATTGCTAGAGTTGTCGAGAAGTCCCGCGGCAATAAGGAAGGGCGCCCAGCAACTCTTTTGCATATCCTCGCCAAGATTTGGACGATGCGTACACGGAAGCGACAGCAACGCTACTTTTTCGTAAAAAATTGCCATATACATCAACATATTTTGTCGCCGTGCGCGCACTTGCATTGCAACCAATACACGTGCGACAGTTGCGTCATCAGCCCGCGGACAAAAAAGTCTCCCAGCATCACTATATGCGTGCACTTTCATACAAAACCGTACACTTGATGTGAGAGACAAATTGGTTGCGGAGACAAAAGTTGCTCGTAGGCCATAGGCGTAACTAATCATTATTATACATATAGTTGGCATCATTCCTACCTCATAGACGTTTTTCTATTTAAGATTGTGCATTTTATTAACCAGTGCCTGTAATATGATGTCGAGTTAAATAACTAAACCAATATTTATGATTCCGTGCGCCACGTCTACGAGACTTCTTTCGTGAGACGGACTTTACTTTCAAAATTGATTTGGATCTGGTCGTTTTTTTACTTGTCAAACTCTAATCCTGTTTCAGGAGTGTTGCTCGTGGTATCGCAGATTCAGTTTGCGACCATACTTATGTACCTTTTCAAGTATCTCCTGGCCCAATTTGTATCGGGTTGGCACTACATAATTATCTTTTTCTTCCATACTTTTCTATTAGTCGTCATCTCGGTGGTCACCCTGTTTCTAGTCATGTCAGTCTGTCATATCATATTTTTCACAGTCCATCCATCGTTTCTTTGGTCATCCCCTACTCTTATAGCCATCGTAGCTTACATTCATACACAACACTTTCCTTATAACATTTTCCTCATTCCTTTGCATCACATGTCCATACCATGACAACCGACCTCCGCACAAGTTTCTCAATATTGAAGTAATAAGTTTAATCAGAGACCAAGTTTAAACCTATATTGAAATAGAAAAAAAACAGAAAATTCGCTTGGGCCACATTAGCCAGCTTGTTTTCTCCCAATTGTTGCACTTCCACACATCTCTAATGCGATATAGGAATCTAAAACTGTTTCCCTAACTCGTAACTGATTCGTCATATCTGACTAGTATTCCCAGATCTGTCCATCTAATCGAACATTTCTCTCGGGAAATTCTCAGTTGCAGCGTGGGGACGGAATTTGCGCGCAAGCATCCTCTCCTGACCCATGGGAACCCCATCAACCGTCTTTCAAGAACTTTGGCTGCATGACAGCACTGAAACCTTTACCTACCCTTTTCGGGACTAGAGGCATGACAGTTACGTATGTACTCGTATAATAATTTATATTAAATTGAACAATATACCCTCACGTATTGTCAGGGGTTCAAATCTTTTGGTTTCAGTTACCGGTCACAATGCGTACATGTTGAAATTGACTTTTCTTCAGATAATCTTTTCACAAAATGATGGTGGTCACACGCATTCAAACACAAGACATTCCAAACAAGTAAGTCCCTGTCGTTGTAAGATCTTGAATCCTCTAATCATGCTCCGAATTCGGAACTCACAAAATTAACCCCCCACAAATTAAGTGCCCCAAAAATATTGACTCGCTGATTCTTGTAACTGGAGAAATCTCGACTTCTTTCATACAGAATGTCCTAATTCAGGGATCGAAACCTCCATTGATGTAACGTGTACTCAAATCAAATCGAATCGTACGGTTGACATTTCGATTTCTTGTCGTAAACAAGACACAATTTCGCGGGGAATATTATATAATTGGGGCCCTGAAGTATGGGAATAAAATTACTATTACTATATTACTATGCTTAGTACATACGTCACACAAACTCACCCGAACGTCACATTGCGGTTTTGTGATATCTATAAATTACTGGCCAGCACCGTAGCACCGTACGTGTATGGTATGAGAGTGTCACATTCACGCGACTTTTACTTCGAACTTACGTTAGACAAAAGCCTATCGATCACCAGTGCGAGACAAACCATAAGCATGTGAAAGTGCTAAATATTCCATCTCCGTTATAACATTGAATGAGATACCATCCTAACATATCTTTATAATCTGTTTACGTCTTTGAATCCGATTTGCTTTAGTTCATTCTTGCTTTTGTACGCGCGCTTATCAAATCTCAAATCATTTATTGCAATCCATAATGCTTACAAGTGGTAAAATAAAAAAAAATAATAGAAACGGACGACTTAATGCTTGTTGTTTGTTGCTTGTTGTTGTTGTTGTTGCTGGATGGAAACGGCGGACTTAATGCCTAAGGCATTAAGTCCGCCTTTGTACCTTTTTGTGCGAAAAGTTTAAATAAATAAATAAATAAACAATTATTGACCCTGTCGGGCACAGAATTTTTTTAAATAAGTAGAGATAGGAAGAGCTTATGGATTATGAAAGGCCTTTGAAAGTCCGTGAAATACCTACCTGTCCGCCATTTTGTTTTTTTTTTCAAAATGACGGCCACTCGTAATACCTATCTTAATATATATAATTCTTCTGTAAGTGTGTTTGTCACCTAACTCCTCCTAAACGGCTGGATCACGATGATTATTACCGTCACTGTTATTATTTTTAATCAAATTCCAGCCAGTCGCGACTTTGCTACCAATATCAAGCTGTCCCTGAAATCCATTCGACCGCCATACGCGATCACCAGCGAGAAGTTCATCAACCAGACAATTGAGCATGATTGGAAGCTTGGGCAAACCTTCCAGTACTACGTCAGGTACATGGGAGGATCTAGGAATGAAGTGTCTCAGTATTACTATTTTGAGGTAAAAACTAAATTAACTAGCTATCACGGGTCGATCCTGGGTGTGATCCTGAGTTGTGAATGATGATCATGATAATGATGAACTAATTTTATCGGCCCGGAGGCTTAAGATATTTTTGCACTACAACCATTCGATACGCTTCCGAAACGAATCGATTGTGTAAGCTTTATCTTCTATTGTGACCTTATAGTGTAGCGAATATCGAAAGCCCCACATTCAGCAATGTTCAATTGTAAATGACCTATTATCGCCGGACGAGACGCCAGCACATCAAGCTACTACACTCTGTCAAATTGATTTAATAGATTTTCAACTTTATCACTAAAGCTTTAAGGTTCAAGGTTGATTGGGAAGATTTGACAGTTCCGGGTAGCTTGGCTGCTGACGTCTGTACCATTTTAAGAAGAATTTTTAGATAGATTTACATTGCAGGCTGTCTTCAGCCAGCCGACAGTCGCGTACCCCATACCTCAGGCTACAGTATCAGTCTTCTTCACGCTTCAAGACAAGCACATTGACCCCCCAGAGAAACGTGGTGTGCCGTCGGTAAGTCAAGCAATTAGTCCGCGTTCGCAAGGACGTAAAAATATAGCAGAGGGATTTTATCGCGTACGGGATTTTCAACTCTCGGTTATAGGCAGTGCGATGAAAATCAAGTGCGCGAATATTAACAGTTCATCGCTGACTGTTCACACCGCTGTCGTCCACTACTCGTTGGTCACAGCAACAAGAGCAATTAATAAAAACTTTTTTATTCGTTTTTATTTTTCACTTTTTAGTTGTACATACGCCATCAGCACACCAAACTACTACAATCTGTCAAATTTCTTTAATAGATTTTCAACTTTATTGTTACGGCATTAAGGTTTAAGGTTGATTGGAAAAAAAATACAGTTTCGTGTAGGTTGACAGCTGGCGTCTGTACCTTCCCCACACAAATTCATATACTTAACAATACTTGCTATGTAAATATCAGTTTCCGTCAATCAGATTATTGTACTTAAACATAAACAAAATTATCGTTATTCACTTATAATTACCCCTTTTCCAGTCATAAACCTAACCTAGGTAACAAAATCCAAGTGGCTTTTATTTTATTTCTTTCCTAAACTGGATGACATTTAACATTTACTACTCTAATTGCTGCCTACAGTGACGTATTGAAATGGAGGTACAGACGCCAGCACATCAAGCTACTACAATCTGTCAAATTTCTTTAATAGATTTTCAACTTCATCGCCAAAGCATTAGGTTCAAGATTGATTGGGAAAATTTGACATTTACGGGTAGCTTGTTGTGCTGGCGTCTGTACGTAATAGTAGAATGGTAGGTAATATTAGTAAGTGGGGCGCTGTCATGACGTTATTTGGGCCATACCAACGCATCATGTCCTACGTGACACTTTCATCGTAAATTGTAATAAAATATACATCTTACGCAAAATTTAAAACAATAAATTCGTCTAGAGCGGCGTGAATAGCGCGTAGTGGCGTAACGCCAGCTAATAATATAAGTAGGTAACTACTTACTAAAATTAATAACAACAAAACCTAAATATTGAAATATAAAATATAATCTCGAAACCTGCACCCTAATTGCATACAGTAGGAATGGGTTTCATTTTGACGTTTCTACAACATTCATTGCGTTATTTACGTTGTTGAGCAGACACATTTTCGAACATATGAAGCAATGGATTAAAAATATCCTTGAAAATTATTCAGATTGAGATTGATATAGTGTTACGCAATTAGGGAGCGGCACTCTAATTGCGTAACACACGATCAATCGGAATCGGTTTCATTTTGACAGTTCAACAACATTCATTGCGTTATTTACGTGTTGAGCAGACAAATTTTTCGAACTTATGAAGCAATGGATTAGCAATTTGCTTCAAAATGATTCAGATTCCGATTGATCGTGTGTTACGCAATTAGGGAGCTGGTCACAATAGCTTTTCATTATGTCGATATCAAAATCGTTTCAATTACCTACCTACTTGGCTGTTCAGTCTCCTTTAGTTCCAATCTAGTTAGATTGGAAATTTGGAACTAAAGGACAATACAGGCTAGTTAGCCTGTATTGTCCTGCTACAGGGCAAAGGATCCCATCTCCCTTTTCCACACAATTCTCCTTTCGGTAGGAGTCAAGCTCGTCCCGATCTTCGTCCGGCCTGCCGCGATGGCATCTTGCGTTTAGTAGGACCCAATCGGTGGTTCTCTTAGCCCAATTGTCATCTGACATAATAATAATAATATCCCTGGACATTTCACACAGCGCCATCTAATCCCAAGCTAAGCAACCTAATGCTTGTGTTATGGTAACAAGATGGCTGATAAACTACTTATATACATTTTTTTTTTTTTTGTAAATAAATACATATTATAGATAGAAAAACACCCAGACTCGGAACAAATACACGTAGGTCATACAAATATTTGTTCCGTGCGGGAATCGAACCCGCGACACGCAGCGCAGCAGTCAATCGCTTAACCACTGCGCCAACCGTGCCGTCAAAAAAATGCGGCAGACATGTCCGGCCCAGTCTCAATTAAGTTTAGCAGTTTTCTGGGCAACGTCCTTGTTCTTGGTTTTGGCGCGCAGTATCGTTCTACCAGGATACTGCGTTCTATGGTTAAAATAATTTTGTCTACAGTTTTATGATCGCGTGGTGGATTACGGCCCACTTCCACTCGAAGAGAGGAGGCCTGTGTCCCAGCAGTGGGAACATTATAGGTTGATTATTACAGCAAAAATATTTTCAAGTTTTTTCTTTTTTGTTAGTTAACACTGTAAATATACATACTTTAGGCTCGTGTTTTAAGTCACGTAATTGTTTTATAATAGGTGTAAATTCATATCATTTTGCGTACTTAATTGATACAGGTTTCCGCAATAAGCTTAGGTTTTTCCTAATTACGAATTTTACTAAAACCACACCTAATGCCTAGTAAAAATGTTATTGTGGAACATACACACTGACGCAACAAATGTACTATACATTTTAATAATGTTTTATTTTTACATTTCACTTTATTTATTTTCGATCTCGAATTGAAACGGCATACCAATTACATCATCCCAGTGAACAAAGGGCTTTGAAGGTCTGTTGCATACCTACTTGTCCGCCATTTTGTTTTTTTTTTCAAAATGGCGGCCACGTTTTTATCTACAAGTTACATGGGATAATCCCATGTTACCTACTTGTTACGTTACATTATCATTCATTTTCTTTTCATTTATATTATCATCTCTCTCAATCCATTCATCTTTCGTTTGATCCCCCTCTTTCACTTCACCCATCAAATGTACAGGGTTATTTGTAAAACACCAGCAACCTCTTAAGAGGTCTTTGTACTCATCATTATGTACAACTTTTACTATGGATTTCAAACCTGAAATCGCGAAAAAAAAAATCAGCTGCTCCCTACATTGTGACGAGTTATGCGAACATAAATGTAGGGAACAGCTGATTTTTTCTTCGCGATTTCAGTCCTATAGTCAAAGTTGTTCATAATGATGAGTACAATGACCTCTTAAGAGGTTGTTGGCGTTTTACAAATAACCCTGTATATTCATCAATCTCTTCATCATACGCGTTTCTTTCCTCCTCATATCTTGCCCATGCCAAGATACACGATCGCAGTAACGGAAATGCTTTAAAGCGCTTTTTATAATTCCAGATGTGGTTCAGGATTGAAGGTCATCACACGGACCACGACATGCGCTTTGTAGCGCTTCAAGCAGACTGGATTCTGGCCGTGCTTCAAATGAAGATCAAGCTGTTCAGGAGGATTGAGTCTATTCGAATGTTTTAATTTTTTTCTTTGTTGTAGCAGCTGTAGTAGGTATGCACTTTTTATGATGCCACTATGGTACAAGAATTTAAATTGGAAAAGTGTTAAACGTAGAAGTAGGTTTGGATTAAATATTTACGACAATAAACCTTTTTCAGGTCAAAATCGGTAATTTGAAGCGATTATGATGTTTATTTTAAATATTTTTACCATCTAGGTATATGGAATCAGCTGTCCATAATAACAAATAAAAATTGTGCTTAATTTAAAAAAAATCAGAGCCAATCTTTTAAATTCATCAATTCTAATTTAAGTCTTGTAATGTAGATATAACAAAAACTGGATTTACAAAATGAAAAAATAAAACAAACATTTTGAAAACTGAAACTTTTTTTTAATTCAGTCTTGTTATTCCAATACCAGAAAAAATATTTAGGTAGGTTAGTACGAATATTTCTAACAATATAATTTTCATAAATCTTAATTGGTTAAAAAACAAGATAAAAATCCAACTAACATAACCATAAACTTCGGCAATAAAATAAATAAACGTCGGGACAAAATAAATTACCTACCAAAGAATTTACAGATGCAATCGGCAAAATTACAACATTTTGTGGTTTCCTATGAAGTCGTGAGAGAATTTTCAACGAACTACTAAAAATACGAAGGCTGTATTTATATTACCGGAAAATGAGCTGGTGAGTCATTTATTGAAAATGCCGGTTCTTAGAAGGACGTATGTTAATTTTGGATCGAAGCTATTTCGCAATATATATTGCATTCTCGACCATAAAACCGGTTTTGAAGAGAGGGGCAATTCTCGTAATTTTAAGAACGTTCACAGTCTGAAGGCCAATTCTCGTAATTTAAAACGTTCAAAATCTAGTCGCACCGTCATCTCGGCGACAAACAAATTTAAAAAACTTGCCAAAATGTAGGGAAATTAGAGGTATATTTGACAGATTGAGATTGAGATCAGAGGCCTTACCACGAGCTCTTAACGCGATCCAGTTTAGGCTGTTGGAAAGAGACAGAGCTATACAAGTCGTCTAGCGCCATCTCGATCCCTGAGCGTAAATTGAATCGCGTTAAGAGCTCGTGGTAAGGCCTCTGACTGTGAACGTTCTTAAAATTACGAGAATTGCCCCTCTGGTCACAGATTACTCTGATGTCTGAGCGATGTGGTATACTTAAGTTCGACTGTTCGATTAGATTTAGCAAGATAAATCTTTCAGGTTCATGTTGACTCTTTGGTTCTGTAGCTTTTATTAGCGGTGTTTTTTGATAAATAAGTTTGCTGTAGGCAAAAAATCACTAACTTAATAATATAGATAAACTTCTAATCTATACTTATAATAAATCTGTAGAAGTGAAAATTCTGTACATTAAAAATATCAAAAAAATAAATGGCAGGGGGTGTTACTAGACCGACACCGAACCCAAAAATGTGATTAAAAAAATTTTTGTCTGTCTGTCTGTCGGTCTGTCTGTCTGTCTGTCTGTCTGTCTGTCTGTTTGTTCAGGCATCACGCAAAAACTACCAGTTCGATTACGATGAAACTTGGTATAATTATTCTTTAATATCCTGGGCACCACACTGGGTACTTTTTATCCCGGAAAAGTATATACAATAAAAAACAAACTTAATTTTGCGGTTCGATCCCTAGATCCGATTACTGTACCAACCGCAAATAATAAGTTTGTCGTAGGTTAGGTCACACGCAGTGGAGTTCATTTTTATTCCTTTTAATTTTTAGAGTTATTTAGGTTTATTTTTATATAAGTCGTAGGTATAGATTTTAATTTTAAAGTATAGGTAGTATATTTGATAGTGTACGTAGTGACCGTAGGTTATTTTATAATACTGTTAGGTAGGATAGTCATTCGTATAGATATTAGTTTTTAGAGATTTTGCTTATTTATTGAGTTTAGATTGAGAGGCCCGTGGCTAAATAATAACAGCCGCACAGGTCGATCGGTCAGGTTAAGCTACGCTTGCCGCGGTCGGTCTGTGGATGGGTGACCATCTTTACATACCGAGACACCTCCGTGCCTCGGAAAGCACGTTAAGCCGTTGGTCCCGGCTGTCATTCGTGGATCTTTGACAGTCGTTACGGGTAGTCAGAAGCCCGAAAGTCTGACAACCAGTCGTACCAAGGGTATCGTATTACCCAATAACTGGGTTGTGGAGGTCAGATAGGCAGTCGCTTCATGTAAAATACTGGTATTCAGCTGCATCCGGTTAGACTGGAAGCCGGCCCTGAACATAGTTGGGAAAAGGCTAGGCAGATGATGATTGAGTTTAGATTAGTTATCGTCATAAATAGGTTTATTTAGGTAGGTAGGTATTTTATTTTCTGTTATTGAGTTTATTTATTTTTTTAATTAGGTAGGTACTTAGGTAAAGATATCATATAGGTACCCACTTAATCACCATTAATGAGACACAATTGGTTTTCTATTGTAATTAGCCACAAAGGGCCCGCGAGATAGATGGCATCCTGGTGCACATACATTTTATCCTGTTAGCACGTTCCCGTGGGATAATTTCCGACATCCACGCGGGCGAAGCCGCGGGCAGAAGCTAGTACTAAATAAACTAGCAAACTATCAAAATAAAAAGATTACTTCAGTAAAAAGGCAATCGGTAATAATACCATAATCATTGCTATTGTCATCTGCGTGTACAGACGCCAGCACATCAAGCTAGTACAATCTGTCAAATTTCTTTAATAGATTTTCGACTTTATTGCTAAAGCATTAAGGTTTAAGGTTGATTGGGAAAATTTGATAGTTTCGGGTAGCTTGACCTGGCTGCTGGCGTCTGTACATTCATACATTTTGAGAGCACAGTCAGTGATATCCTCCTGGTATCACGGACTGTGCTCTCAAAATGTATTCGATTATTTATTGGTGTCACAAAGTCACAATACCTGAATCATCTGCCTGCCTTTTCCCAACTAGGTATGTTGGGGTCAGCTTCCAGTCTAACCGGATGCAGCTGAATACCAATATTTCACATGGAGCGACTGCCTATCTGACCTCCACAACCCAGTTACTGGGTAATACGATACCCTTGGTAAGACTGGTTGTCAGACTTTCGGGCTTCTGACGACCCATAACGACTGTCAAAGATCCACGAATGGCAGCCGGCACTAACTAGCTTAACGTGCTTTCCGAGGCACGGAGCGCTCTTGGTATATGAAGATGGTCACTACTAATCCATCCAGCTATTACCCTACTATCCCTGAAGATCATCGCTCCACAGTCGTATTTCAATCGTCCAAACCAAAAAACAACCAAGTTATCTCACACCGTTTTGCAATTTAACTACTTCCATTCCCACCATTTCTAAGTATCGCACGACCAGTTCATTGTTTTCTATGAATCATTCGCCGGTCGCCGGTGCTTGCGATCAATGTCCTTGCGCAAGTGCTGCTACTTTCACTTGGCAACACCGAGATTTATATGCAAATGGCAAGACTTGCACGCGACCATTAAAAGTGTGTTGCTAGTTAACAAAACGTGTTTGAAGGATAAACAAAGTGTGTTGTTAATCGGTTTACCCGCTTTCTCCTCATTTTGTTTTGTAATAACAATAGCTTAACAGTTACGATTGTTTCATCTGAAGATTGTATTTTTGTTTGTAGTCTCATTTGTAGTGAATACATTCATTGATAGATCATCAAATCTTCTCTACTCTCATCATTTCAAGATCATCATAATCAGCCTATAATGTTCCCACTGCTGGGACACAGGCCTCCTCTCTGTGAGAGGGAGTGGACCGTGATACACCACGCGGGCCCAGTGCGGGTTGGTAGATTTCACACGTCTTTGTATTTTTGGTTCTAGACATGCCGGTTTCCTCACGATGTTATCCATCATCGTTTTGAGAGCAGTGGTGATGAAAAAATTTACACAAAGTGCCTGTCTGGGTTCGAACTTACGACCGTAAGTCACTGTTCGTCTCATCGCTCATTTCAACATATTGTAAGTACCTAATTGGGAGAGCCATGTGTTGCACAATTTACTTACTTTATATTTTAATCGAATGGCTTTACCAAACATTTTAGAACGTGCACAATAGATTACTCAATGATGTGTTGAGATTACTGAAATTTTGTTACTGTGTACCAATAGTGTTTCAGTACTACAGTGGCGAAATCCAGACAGATATTATAAGGAAACTTGAGAATAGACTAGGATTTCAGTTCTGCTGGTTATGCGGCAGAAATTGACGCGAAACAGAAGAACTTCTTCAAGATAACAATGAAATAATTTGTAATACCAAAGAACCTCAATACCAAAATAGACTTTTATGATACGACCTCTCATTATGCCACCCTATGACAAATGATTTTATTTCTATTTATATACTTAGGTTTGCACAAACATTTTTGCACGACAATCATATTTTAGAAACTAGTTGAGGTCGGACTATGTATTTCTTACCTTTATACAGGGTATTCCAAACTGACTAAGCTAATCTAAAGCTTAGCAAATAAAAGTCAAAGACAGAAGTGTCAAAAGCACCGGTGTCAAAGTGACAGGTGTCAAACTATGAAAATATCACTAAGAGTGTAACACGGGTAAAAAAAACTTCCCGTGGTATTACTGGATCGTTTGATAGTTCTACAGGTTTTTTTTTTACCCGCTGTATGTACTTCTAGTAGTAGTACTGATAAACTTAAGCGATTTTTAGAGCAATATCTTACACGTCTCCGGTTGTTTTTTCTTTAAAAAAAATTATAGTAGGTAAGCTGAAGTCGAATTCCATATCATCGTCATCGCTTGTATTACACGTATGGCGTACACATAAACCTATACATTTCCACTTTTAGCTGACCTCGCATTGTATGGGTTTTCCGTGCAATCAGAAGTCAGCTTATACTGGTTTATGTATAGCTTGATGTGTAGCCGTGCCTACCGAACTTACCTACGTGCACTTTATGACTGATCCGTTTGCGATATATGTAGCATACTATATGCTACATATATCATATGTACATATGTACATATGTAAACGTTATCTTTAATATACTTAGCTTATGAAGTTATGACGCAATATTATGTTTTATGGGGTTTATTTATAAACGATAATTAAAGTTAAGTGACGTTTAAACGTCGAAAATTTGTGATTGAGCAGTCGCTAATCACTATTTAACTTTAAGTAAAATTTATGAATAAAGGGCTGAAACTGTAAGTACAGCGAAATATAAAAACATACACAATGGATATTTTTATGGTATTTATATTAAAGAGTAATCTATCTATCTAGAGTAAACAACAAAATCCTTCAAGCACAAAAATCCATAACAGCACACAAAGCATCAGAACCGTGAGAATAAAAAACGGGTTTGAAATATCTCTATTCTTCTCGAACGTAACAGCTAGGAAACAATGCAAAAAGGTTTATCGCTGACCATCAAGTTCCTGATAAAATAGGCAAAATCTACCTGGCCGCACTGGCTTCGCGCCATAATGAAATGACCCAAACTGTCATTCAACCGCGCATGCGCGTAGCGTTCGCACGGCCATCGTGTTTTGCCGCCATATTTGATTTATTCGGAGTGTAAACACGAACGTTTTTGAATTAAAAAGGTGTTTGTTGTGCAAAAAGTGATAATGGTGCGTACTTTTAAACTAATAGGGTGCTTCAAAGTGCCTAAACGTGGCACTAAAGTGGTACCAGCGTCGAGTGGCGAGGGGATTTTCACAATCGACATGTCTTCTACCTCCACATTGGATGTTGGTGTAAGTTAATTGTAAAGTAATGACCTAGTATAAGGCTAAATTAAATTGTTGAATTCATGAACAGAAACGTACAGCTTGTTATGACTTTTCGATAGAGTTGTGTCAACTAACAGCTGTTTTGATGTGACGTCACTTGAATGTAACTTGATCGTAAGTTTATGATAGGTAATTTGGCTCTGCACCGTAATAAACTAATAAGGTTGTAATTATGACTAACTTTGTGAACTGTAAAATTGTTACAAGTTTGGTTTGGTCACCAAATTGGTCACCAAATCGACATAATCCTTGAACGTCTAGATCTAAGTTAAGGTGTAAGTTTATCAACAAGTTTCTTTGTGATGAATGTCTGTCTCCTCAATATAGGTTCTAGCCTCATAAATATACCATCGCCTGGTTCGGTTGCTAGCATTCTAACCTATCATAATGATGCTCAAATCATTAACACGTCTTTAATCGTAACAACATGTCACGACTTTGGTACTAAAATTTTCGAATCATGTGACTTCCACTACAAGACATATTTCACGAATTTTGTCACAATTGGGATGACCAAATACGACAAAATTCCCGACATGGTGAGGTGGTACGAGCTAGGCTTAGCCTGGTGTGGTTCTCCAACAATTAGAAGGCACCACAAGACATATTTCACGAATTTGACACGACCAAATACGACAAAATTCCCGGCATGGTGAGGTGATACAAGCTAAGCTTGGCCTGGTGACTTGACAGGTGGTAATTCCACCTTTTATGCCCGCAAGTATGCAGTCAAACGTGTACCTACTAGTTATTTTTTCCTCATGTAATGCGCCTACAATTTAGCGGGGTCTTGGACATACTTAGGTCTGAGTCCTAGTTTTATGACACAATATTAAACACTTAGTATTTTGTCGTACGACTCAAATTGCACAACTATCGTGCACCAGTAAAACAGGTCGGAATTTAACCGAAAGAGCTCAAAGTAATAAGGTCAACTATCAGTCAAACCCATAATCCAATATCTTTGTATCCATATCCTGCAATAGTCCTACACCAACCAACCAGTCCTTGAGTAGGTACACTTGTATAGTGCGAATCGTTGATTGGTGCCTCATTTCGTTCAAAACGTTAAAGCGCCTCTGCGTGTTGGCTTTGGGCCCTCGTAAAAGGTTCCAAAGATCCGGGACTCCAGGATCCCTATACATGTCAAAGGTCAAGACAAGTATAATACACTAACCGGGGTTGTCCTTGAGCGCACTTGCATAGTGCGAATCGTCAATTGGTACCTCAATTCATTCAAAACTTTTAACGCGCCTCTGGGAGTTGACTTGGGACCCTCGTACGACTTCAAAAGGTCCGATACCCCAGGGTCCCTTGATATGTCATAGGTCAAGTATACAAATTTTTCGAAGGACTACAACAATATAATCAGCAAAACGTACCCATTGAGAAAGTATAAAGACCAGACAAGATTTAAAATAAATCTGTTTTTTTTATATGAAAGACTAGAATAGCATTTAATCCTTAAACTAGTTTCTAATCTGTTTCCTTTCTCATTTACAACGAAACGTTTCTCTTTTCGTAACTGTTCAGCTTTATTTTCAGCTTCAACTATGTATTTGCATTTGCTATTCAGTCGCAAGAGAAAGTTGCCATTGTATAATGAAGGCTAAAACCATTAAATAAGTAAAGTTCAGTGTCTTTTGAAGCCTCGAAGGCGTTGGCAATAATTATCATCCACTTTGTTCTTATTTACAGAACAATAACTTATTACGTCTACCACGGCCTCTGCAACTTATGGAAGACCTAATGAATTACAGTTCGGCCATCGAGAGAATGCGTTACTGACATCTGTCAGTTTCATACAAACGAATACGTGTTTTTTGAATTTAATATTTATTTGCCACTGGAATTGTCGCACTGACAGTATCAGGAACGCATTTTCTCGACGTCTGGACTGTGATAGTAATTATAATTACCCATGAGAAAATAATTCTATCCTACTAATATTATTAATGCGAAAGTTTGTATGGATGAATGGTTGTTTGTTACTCTTTCACGCAAAAACTAGTGAACGGATTTGGATAAAATTTGGTACACAGATAGTCTAGGTATAACCAGGATTAACACATAGGATACTTTTATCCCGATATTCCCACAGGAACGAAACTTATGCGAGTGAAACCGCGAGGCGCAGCTAGTAAAAATAATAAATAGAAATTGTTTTTACTTCCCACTTCAAAAAAAATCACCTGAGTGAACAATAGTTCATCTTGGTCTAAGCCTTAAAATGGCAGAGGACATCTGAAAAAGCGTATCTGCATCACTCAGTAGTGTATGGGGCTTGAGTCGGCTCGCAAACTATTCTAATCTCATATAAGTTAGTAAATTATTACGAACTAAGCAGAAAAAGTCGTGGTGCTGATAAAACAGACAACGCAATATTTGGGCCCATCAAAGATCCAATTCGAAAGATTAGGAATCATTTGCATTTCTAATATAACCGATTGTATTAAGAAAATGTTGTACCCAGCCCAGACACGTAAATGTGGCCACAGGTGGGCCCATTAATTACATTCGTCTTACACATCAATCCTTATATGTATTACAAAACATGCGTCATTAGGACAGTGATCAGTTGCATCTTAACTAGATATCTACCTAACTTTCTGTCTCTCGCTTAGAACTGAAGCTATGCGCAAATTAATTTTAACGATCCAGTTAACTACAGTTAAATGCCTTTGGCTATAACTAATCGGGTTTTACGATTTGCCTTTAAACTACATTGCAATCAGGGACTTCATTTCGAATTAAGTTTTATGTTCTGAGGTGGTCTCCTGTTGTGACATGGGTTAGAAGTTTGCTTCGGTTGTCTTTCTTTGGCCAATGAAAACTTATTCTAGATTTTTGTTGGTAGTGTATATTACTTTTTAATGAGGTAATCAATCAGTGAATCACTTTAGCCTATTATTTATTTAAAGCGTAGTCAACTGCTGCACAATACTGGACATTTAATAAGTACAATACCCGGTTCGCAGACACGTGAAATCTACCAACCTGAACTGAGCACACGTGGTTGATTACAGTTCTCGAAGACAGGAAGTCGGTGTCATAACAGTGGGAACAATATAGGCTGATCATAATCACTGTCTGTCTATCCCAGTCTGTACGAATTTCCATGAGTAACAGCGTACAGACGCCAGCACATCAAACTATTACAATCTGTCAAATTTCTTTGATTGATTTTCACCTTTATCTCTGAAGCATTAAGGTTCAAGGTTGATTGGAAAAAATTGTCAGTTTTGGGTAGCTTGACCTGCTGGCGTAGCAACATATTTTATTATGACATAGCAACATATTTTATTATTTCATTTTATTTGAGCTGCGCTTTCAAGTAAACAATTATTATTATACGCATCATCTAGTACTAGTACAATATCAGGAAATAGGTCATTACCGTCCAGTTTAATTTCCTCATCATCCAAAATCAAAACCGTATGTTATTCGTCCTTATTATCAAAATTCTCATTCACAGAACTATCTTCTTTAATATCATTGTTTACTACAACCTAAATATAGAGCTTTTATCTTTTGAAGACGTGTCTCGCAAGTTTCGTGATAATTTATAATAACAATACAAATCCCATTTGCGTGACAGAGTTATTGAGTATAATGATAACATGCGAACTTATGTAGCACTAATTGATTTAGTTGGTGCAAAATATATATACTGAGACCTTATATATCATTTAACTGAATATAATATTATCTGCCTGTATGCTTGCCGTTTTGTCTGGGCTATGAATAAGACCACTGTTCTACTTTAAGCAAGCAACATTATTGTGTCCCTAAATGCATGTGCTTTCGCTTTATCTAGAGGACACTTTGTTTCTAACTGTCCTCATTCCTCGTGTGCATAGATATTTACTGTTCTTTTAATGTATGTCCGGGTCCAATTTCCAAACGGCTTATTTGGCTTACCAACCGATCCTATATTAGGATATGTCTGATTGGGAAAGACTGAAAACTTAATTTTATTATCGTTGGAGACTCCTTCACTGTTTAAAAACGTCACAATCTCGAAGATATAAGAGTTAGTTTTAGCATTAACAGTCACCAAGAAGCAAGTGATGTTGTAGGCGATACCAATATCGTTAGTGAAAGACATAAAGACCCAATCAAGACGTGTGAACTATGATTGATTTTATAGATACTAGAGCTTCATGTTCCATTATGTTTTTCTTAGAAAACCAAGTCTATATTGGAGCAAGCGAGGGTGAAAGCAACATTAATGTTCTTAGGAAATGAGCTGTCGTCTGTAATGAGCTGTTGTGATCGATATATATTAATGTTAATATGTGATTATTGCACACAGCTGTAGGTGGTGATAACTCTGTATTGAGGACAGTGTTGACCTTCATAAGGGTATAATTATGTAGTATAAGTTTCGACTGTGTGATGATATCAATATGGTTAAAAAGGGGGTGGCTACCGAGATGACGACTGACGAGACTTCACAGACTTTTAATACAACATGTCTTTTTAGTTTTAACTCGGAATATATCGGAATTGCCTTGGGTTGTGGAAGTCAGAAACCCGTCGCTGCGTATATTTACGCAGCAGACCACTATACCATATGAATCGGTTATTTACTAAAGGGACTAAGTCAAGCATACCTAATTTTACAGGAGGGATAAAAATATGTTTATAAAAAAAAAACTTTAGGTAAGTATATTAATTTTTTATTTAAATAGGTAGTTGGAACCTTTACAAACATACTAATGCAGAGGTTTTTGCTGTTTACCTGTTTTTGAAATAATTATGCTTTTTTTAAATTGCTTGACTTATTCCTTTTGGTATCTAAACAAAGTTTTGAGGGAAAAAATAAACAAATAAGCGATGAAAAATAATGTTTTATTAATATTTAGGCCAATTTTCTATAATGTTTTCATAATAGGCTTTATGTTCAGCTGGAATGTATTGCAAGGTACGCTTGAGGTCTTCTATTTTATTAATTTTTAGAGGCATATGCCCATCATAAGCTTTTTGTGTTGGTAGTGTAACCGTTTGAGTTTTATTCTTTCTTAAATCAAATGTGTTAGTTTTCACTACATTCCCAATGAAAGGCCTGGTAATCACCAGGCCTTTCATGTTTGAGGAGTAAATCGACTGACTTATTTCTTTTCTTAAATTACAATGCAAGATCTACCTAAAAGGATTCGAACTGCATCAAAATTGCCATATCCGAAAAATGCTGACTTATTCCCTTTGGTAAATAACCGATTCATATAGCATATTTTCCATCGATTTTATCTTTTCTTTCGTTTTTGATATGGAATTGGAATATATTTCCCACTCTAGCTTATACTTATACACCAATCTGTTTAGTTGTACGATCATGACATACATATTATTATATTCTCCTTGTTACAGTCCATACGACGGTCAGTGTTGTAATAGGTCACCTGCATTTTATCGCCCTTTTATGGGCGACATTCCGATCCTGGCTGGGCCATCCATCACCAGTTTTCTTAACTTTGACACCGCTAGAGTTGCTACTATATGGAGAATCAAATATAATCTTCGGTTGTAAAGTTTTTAGAAGCAGTTTGCAGTCGTAATTAATTTTTATCTTATCGTTTTTGTTTGTGATGCACTTAACAGACAAACAGTGGACTGATATAAGATTTGTGTAATGTGTATCATCTTGTTAAAAATAGTATACTGATAACGTAGTGGAGACAGAGATTATTTTCCGAATGAGACTTAATTTTTTTTCTGAAGCAGAAAAAAATGATGAAATGTGGAACTACCGATCGATTCTATAAAAATCTTACCGTGAAAAGTTAGGTGAAGTGAGCTTAGAGTGAGCTGTCAATAGTGTCAATCCCTAGTATTAGTTGGCATGACAGCTCACTCCACGCTCACTTCACCTAAGTTTTCACGGTGAGATGGTTACAGAATCGCACTGCAAAAAAAAACCTTTTTTAGCACTGTTGTGAGACCCTTTAAGGGTTGCTAATTAAACTTATTATTTCTCCAGTTGGATTGGGCAGCGTTTGGGATACTTCATCAAGTGTTTTCGTCGCCTATCCCGCAATGTTGGAAGACTAAGGTGTTGAACCTAGCAGGAAAACGATTAAAAATTAACTTAAATCGCTAGCTACAAAATAATTACGATGTCTCTAACAACAAATGCATTAGTAGAAAAAAATACCATTCATCAATCACAAATTGCTCCAACCGTTGCATATTTTAAAATAAACCTGCAAAGTTAAAAATAGATTCGTTGAAATCCTTTTGATAAGGAAGCAAGACTTTTGAAATGAGTCGTGTTAAACTTACCTGGGTGTTAAATGGTCTGTTATTCTATGTTGAGTCTTATCTTGATAACGGTAAGGTTTAGATTAGGTGGTGTGGTCATCAAAGGCTTTGTAGGAAATTCCTCGAACGGTTGGTATTGGGAATTCCTCTGTGGATGTTTCATAAGTTGTTATAAGGTAGAACCTTTGCGGTAGTACCGTGGTCATTTTAATAAGATAGTCACGTACAAGAATATAAATATGTAGTTGGATACGAAACGTACCTACCTAATTAATTCAAAAAATGACGTATTTTCGTTAGGAAAAAGTGTACAAAATAAAATAAAATAAAACTACTGTAAAGTGGGAATTTCTGAGCTTGTTAAGATTCTTTGCAGGTTTCACTCAGCTGAGGTATCCAGTAGATGTGCAATCTTGAACACGGGGTCTTTCCCATTTAGTGACATAGTCAGCGAAAAACCACATGTTTGTGGAAGGCAAAATGTCATGCTATAAGGTTGGACGATGGAAATCAACAGGATTGATAGTGGCGTTTTCCTGGTTGCCCAACATTATACAAAAAAGAAAGAAAGAAAAATTGTTTGTTCGGCACAAATCAAATGCACAATTATTATAAAGTAATCATATAACACACACACACTAACACAAAGTAGCCAAAACCCTAGTATTCGACAAATAAAAATAATAAAAAACAAAAGACAAGCGAAAAGTTAAAACGCGTACACGACATGGAGAGGGTGGGAAAGAATTTACCAGCAGTGCGATTCTGTAGCCATCTCACCGTGAAAACTTAGATGAAGTGCGCGTGGAGTGAGCTGTCATTCAAACTAATACTAGTGATTGACACTATTGACAGCTGACTCGAAGCTCACTTCACCTAACTTTTCACTGTGAGATTTTTACAGAATCGATCGGCAGTATCCTTACTGGGAATTACACGGATCAAGTTAATATCCGGTATGATTAATAACCCAAGCTGCCGCTAATGCAATCTATTAAATAGTTTTTCTTGCATTTTATAAAAGATCATAGTCCATCTTATTAATACGCAAGTAATTACTAAAAGGAAACTGCTCAGTATACTAAGCGATGATCCAGCAATTTGCTCACACACGGCTATCATCTCAAAGCCTAGACTATTACGGTGACTGGTTCTACCGGCGCCAATGTTAGCGGTACTGGTAAAGTAATGATAGACTACGGGATAAATAGTGCTTTTGAAGTGGCCTCTTTGATTATGGGAAAGGAAATTTATGAAGACGCTTAAAGCCTCAATGAACTTAACATTTTTAATGAAGTTAGTTTGCTGTACAGTGTTAATAGTAACTAGAATTATGTTATCCTTCAGAGTTATCATAGTCACCTTTCAGCTATTGAGATGACGACTAATAGAGAAGTATGGAAGAAAAGACATGTTGTGCCAATTCCTAATAAATGGGGATAAGGGCCGGAGAATTAGTTATCATATTACAGTCATCGACTTTTCGCTGTAGGTAATGTCAAAGTGTAAAATATTACACAATACAATATGGAAATAGTGGGAAAACTTCCTACAGGGTAAACATGATTTCCGTATGGACGTCAGGCTACAATCACCCGTACGCACGAAGAAATTATTGATGACACAAATAATTGGAATTCTACAGTTTACATAAACATGGAACAGGTGCTGAAGGAACTAAATGTTTTTCTTCGGGACACGAGAAAGATACTGTATCATAAGGTCATAGGTACACTTTATTTATAAATTCAAATAATTTATTTTCTCTTCACAGAGAATGTCGTCATATTAATTTGGACAAGCTTAAAAACTAAGTGACACTAATTTGTGAGAGACTAGTGTCTGCATTAGGAATACCTGAATAGCAGATTACCCACAAGTGTGTAAACATAATCAGTTATTTAGTAAATGTGAAGGGAAAGGGCATATCATAAAAATCAATGATGAACTCACAGATTAAAAACAACTAACCAAAAAAAAGAAGTGAAAAAAATAAAAATGCGGAGGGTCTAATACCTATTTATATTAAAACTAAACACGTAAGACAGCCGCCTATCCTAAGCAATATATCCATAAGGATCTTCAAACAGACAAAGAGCTGGATTAAAAACAAAAAAAATCACATGTCACTATGATTATCCCATAAAACCACAATGTTTAAGAGTTGCATCCAATCACAAATGGCCAAACAACACAACGAGTACAAAAAGACCATGCAATGGGTCATCGCTTCCTGCCATTCATTTCTGACACAAATGGGTTTGTTGTGTTTCACTCTGTGGCTGCAGATATGTTTCACTAGAATAATTTCAAAGGTCATTTAAATAATTACGATACTAATGCATTATCTGACGTGGACAATGTTTTGTTAAATGGAACAGTTGATGTCCGTGAGTTGCAGGTTCAAGGTTCAATTTGTGAGATAGTTGGAAATACATTTTTAAATGTATTTGCAATCTGCAAGCTACAGGTTCTTCCAAAATATGGAATCTTAGTAAATGTTTATGAAGCGGTCGGTGACTCTAAATTTAAGCTCCCTAAATAATTGCTATTACTTACTCGAAATGTCGGGGTTTCAACTTTCAACTTGCAACAACAAAGAAAAATTACTACAGCAAAAAGTCCCATAATTTATTTGAAATTCTTTGGTTTCGCTTAAGCCGCCTTCAAGGTCGTTGACCGTTGGTTATGAAGGATCTTGAGGTATTGTGGTTCACCATAACTTTAAATGTAGATATGAATCTAAGTAACAATGCATTTGTCTTACCCGCATACTTACTCACAGATGTGGATATAATGTCGTATGCTATTTTAGTACCTACTATATCCAATGATCTATCGTTTTCGACCATCTACCATTGAATATTAACTCGCGCAAACTTAACCTCCCCATTGATACCTCACTACAGTAAATCGTGCCTGATACCATATTGTCCATCACGACATACCGACATCAATTCATAAAGTTGGATATAAGCGAACGTGACTCCAAACATTGGACATGGAACCACAGCACGAAGACATAGTAAGCAGAAATACTAATACTTAGTAGCTATCTACTATTGAATTGATCATACAAACTGCAATATATAAACATACCATTGTATTTAGGTAAGTCATAGTTTAAACAAAGTCAAGGTGCCTTTCCATCTGGCTGTAGTATGCTACAAAATTAAGAAGAAATTAAAAGGTTTTCTACGAGTATACTATATGTAGTATACTCGTAGAAAACCTTCTACTATCTAGAATATAATATCTATCATAATTCAAAAGTGCATGGATTAGAAGAAAATAATCATGTTTTATCTTTAGTCTAAATCTTGAATTCAGCTGTCTAATTTCAGGAGGGATTCAGAGATTACTATTCACTATCTTATTCTTCGACTTCGTGTCGCTAGTGCGACAGTTATTTGGAGTTTTGTTTGTCAAAAACTTCGCCATATCTACGGCGTTATCGATGTCAGTGCAGAGGTCACTTTGGCTGCATATGTGTTGGGGTAGGGCTGGATAGGATGTGGAGCATAGTTTGTGACACAGCTCCATATATACACCCTGCTGCCGTTCTGACAAGGTAGCCCTACTTTATGAGGTTCGACTTACATCTTCCCACTTGGGTTCGGAGGATTAAGTTCAGACGCCAGCACATCAAGCTACTTACAATCTGTCAAATTTCTTTAATAGATTTTTAACTTTATCGCTAAAGCATTAGTTCAAGGTTGATTGGGAAAATTTGACAGTTTCGGTACAATGATGACGACTTTGTTCCTGCTTAGTCGTAGGATTTACAATTTTTTTTTTTTTACTATTTTAACAATGAAGGATTACCAGTAGTGTTGATGTAACCTTACATATGCTTGTCAATAACATGGCGCTTTTCCAAATCGTCATGCATCATTGGCTACGATTGGATACGCTAGTTCTACAGGTGTACTACACAATATCAGTGCCATAAGCGTTGAAAATTTATATATATGTACATATTTTACATTTTCTTGAGATCTATATTTTATATACTTACGTCAAATGTAAAATATTTTTGTAGGAAAAATATCACAATTTTTTTTTTTAGTTTGCCTTACTCTTTGTTTTTTAGGTTACGTTTGTATTTCAATAAAAGCTTGTTTATTTTTATTTTTTATGGGAGTATTCGATCTGCGCTTTCTGTATCTACGATTTTCCATGCGTTACTGGTTTATTTTTTACCGTCTTTCGGCTTAGTCTCAACAACCATCCGCTTTCGAAAATCATCAAGTTCTATAACCACATCATCGAAAAATGTGTAAGAACATTGTCACCAAAAATTCTTACTTTAAAAGCGATTTCATATAAATTATCATCATTCATCACTCATATATGGACATAAATCTTCACCAAAACACAAATAGTTTCCGAGTAAAAAGCGTTCGTTTACGGAAACGTCGTGTAAGGGGACTGATGTGTTTGAATGTAGTATGAGTCATCGGAACTATGAAGAGGCTCTTGTCGGTAGTGGGTCGTGTGTTTAACCTGGCGTTATCTTACATGTTTTGAATATTTTTTAAACGTGTAGATCGAATATACTTATGTATTGAGGTGACGCGCGATGTTTCGGAAATTACATAAGTTAGGTTAGTTTCTTCATTTGCGCGTTTCTCATATGAGATTGATGGTATTTGTCTTTGATTATTAATTCTTTAATATTATTCAATATCTTTATTGATTCAGGGGCCCGTGGCTAAATAATAACAGCCGTACAGGTCGATCGGTCAGGTTAAGCTACGCTTGCCGCGGTTAGTCTGTGGATGGGTGACCATCTTTACATACCGAGACCCCTCCGTGCCTCGGAAAGCACGTTAAGCCGTTGGTCCCGGTTGTCATTCGTGGATCTTTGACAGTCGTTACGGGTAGTCTGAAGCCTGAAAGTCTGACAACCAGTGTCACCAAGGGGTAACGTATTACCCAGTAACTGGGTTGTGGAGGTCAGATAGGCAGTCGCTCCAAGTAAAATACTGGTATTCATCTGCATCCGGTTAGACTGGAAGCCGACCCCAACATACTTGGGAAAAGGCTAGGCAGATGATGATCTTTATTGATTCTATTAGAATTTTGTGTACTTCCTCGACTGAATCATCATTCATAATCGTTGACCCTTACTTAACTGCCCTACTGCTGCAGCTTATGACTGTGTAATTCTCTTTTTAGGGTTCTGTACCCAAAGGGTAAAAACGGGACCCTATTACTTACTAAGACCTCGCTGTCTGTCCGTCCGTCTGTCTGTCACTAAGCTGTATCTCAAGAACCGCGATAGCTAGACAGTTGAAATTATGTATTTCTGTTGCCGCTATAACAAAAAATACTAAAAACAAAATAAAATAAATATTTAAGGGGGGCTCCCATACAACAAACGCGATTTTTTTGCCCTTTTTCACTCGATATCAATAATGGCAACAGGTAGGCACTTGAAATTTTCACAAAATACTCAATTGTATTTTTAATTTAATAATAAATAATAAAATTTAAATAAAATAAATATTTAGGGGGCTCCCATACAACAGACATGATTATTATAGATAATGGTACGGAACCCTTCGTGCGCGAGTCCGACTCGCACTTGGCCGGTTTTTCTCAATACGATAAAATAAAACAAAACTCATACTTCAAATACCTACAGTACAATATGGGCTATTCATCTTTATTAGCAAAAGGTAAATGAGAAGTCATGACACTAAAATATACTACTTACCTTATTGATCTAATAAATATCGCCGAAAATAGACTCGTGCCGTAGACAAACTGATAGCCATCTCATTAACATAAAATATCGATTTACGGATTATCTAGACAGATTTATTAAATCATCCTTTTAAATGACCACAAAACCTGGTCATTTAGATAGATGCACAGATAAACATGTAAAGGTGAATGCAAACATTCAAATTATCAGAAAATGGTATTCTTCTTCTGAGAAACTGCTCCTAGCGGTGCAACATCTACCAGCCTATTATTGAATGAAAGCTAATTCTTTGATCAGCACCCTAATTGCGAAACACACTATCAACCACAATCTCAATCATTTGAAAGGGGGGAGGTTTTTTTTTTCATTTTGAAGGCTAATCCATTACTTCTTCGAAAAATTCGTCTGCTCAACAACGTAAATAACGCAATGAATGTGGTTGAACTGTCAAAATGAAAACCATTCCTATTGTTAGTGTGTTATGCAACTACCCTTCTGTATCAGCGATCTTTACTTTTTCTTTTTATATGAATGATGGGACTTCGCTCGCTCTGTTACTCCCTCTTCTTCGTTATTCCTGCAATTAAATCCGTATGTATGTCTTCATATTGTACACTATATGCCCTCGGCTTTATAAACAAATTGTATTCATTGCTGTTTCTTACAAGCTTCGCAAACTCTGATTTCGTCAAAACTGAAGAGGTATGTTCATACCTCTTCAGTTTTGACGGCTGAGATTTAGAAATCAGAGATTGCGAAGCTTGCAATTAACACCTTGTTTACGATTAACAAGGTGTTAATTGCATATTATGTTTGTAACGCTATTTCAGTGATTTAACAATGAACGATAGTTTCTAGACATATCGCAGAGATGGTTTCTATTGATAGACATGCTACAAAGCAGTGGTTTACTGTCTAATATGTTGTTAAACTTTCTTTATTTTTACGGGAGATGAGCAAAGAAAATTAAATGGTCGTGGAAACGTTACACTATATTATTAGGTTTCACTTTAATGTTTAGCCACAGATACTAAGCAGGGAGATATAGAAAGCTTCAAGATGTTTTAAAGTGATTGGCTAGTGGGTTACCTACACCTGTTAGTACTCAAAGAACAATATTAAGGCATGACCTACAAACGGGGTGAATAGGGTTGCAGGGATGAATCGGGATGAATCTGAGACACACTTAGTCGTTAATTGTCATATAGTAAACATATTATGGGTTCTTTTGGCAACAATATGATTTCAATGTTAAAATCCCTTCCCGATTCACCCCTGCATCTCTATTCACCCCATTTGACGGTACTTGGCATGCCTAAGTTTTTACAACAAGGTAAGGCATATGTTGTTTACCAACGCTTGTTGTAGGTACTTATATCTACCTAATTACTTAGTTTTATTTTATAGTACCAGTTGCTTTTTTCGTATCAGCTGGCTCTTAATAAGTTAAGTTGAACCTGCTATAGTGAAAAGTCAGTATGGTTAGTAACAAAGACTAAGCCCGGGCAGGGTGTGCCAGACTTATTAAACAATCGTTAGTCATGATGGTGGCCAGTCACCATTGCACCCTAGCAATTTTTGATATTCGTCAGTAATTCAGCTTCTCCTAATTTGAACATTTAAGTGACTCAGGAATATGAATAAAATCAACCTGGAACCAGATTTTTGTAAATGTCGATTCACCAAATCTGGTCCAGTCATGGATGACTGCATTGTATTGCACCAAGAAGTAGAGAAAGATTTATTTTCCCGAAGTCAGCTGACTTTCTTATCCTTATTAGTCTGTATATCAAGATGTTGAAATTTGCTGACAGAACTGGTTGCTGAAACCGGTCGGTCATTGCCAACCAGTATCGGTGGTTGATGCATGGCTAAAGGCTTTAATAGCTGTATATTACCTTGATGTAGCCAGTATTTTGTCGTGGATGAGTTTTTAAGTTAAATCAGCCCCACGATCCAGAACCTAATGATAACTCATTTGACATTCGATTCGCTTAGAAAACGTATGTCTAAGTAGACGTCATATCATATCGAAAGTTATGGCCAAGGTAAATAAATGAGTAGGTAAGTATTTTAGTGAAAGCAAAAATTTGAAATCGTAAAGACAAGTTCGGTGGGTTTTTTTTTTTTTGGTAGAGAGGACGGTGGGCTAAGAAGGTCTATCGAGAGGAGTAATATCTACATATATTTCTTGAGGTCCAGATAGAAAGTATTAAAAGCTCTGAGCCCTTTACCACAAAACTTTACAATTACAATTTACAAATTTACGAATTTTACAAGTCCGTGTACAGCCTGATTACGAACACGAACAAGAGTAAGAATGAGGCGAGTCGCTGCGCAGTACAAATTCACGTGTCAGCGGAGGTGAGAGGTGAGGTACTGCGCAGCGAGTAGCGCACTTTACAGGCGCCATAAACTGAATCGGGCTGTACCATAATAAACTCTAAGCCACACAATTGTAACGGAAAAACCTGACAAATATGTAAATTGTAGTGACAAGTCTAAAATTTATACATAGCTCTCATGCATGGCGTTACGCTTTTAAAAAATGCGAAAGAATTGTAGGTAGTAAATTATTTAACTCGTACATTAATTTCTGTGTTACCGTCTAACTGAGCCGAATCCCGCGCGGGATACAGGACTAAATTCGCCCGCGCCGATTGTGTAGACTAACTTGTATAGAGGTATTCAAAGTTCAAACTCATTCTAATAAAAGACGCGCGCAGTCGTGTCCCGCATCCCGCACGAGGTTTGCCTCAGTGTGGCCAGAGCTTAATATGGAAAATAAATAAATCATGCAATACAGCCCGATTCAAACTTTATGTCGGCTCTGAAGTGCGGTACTCGCTGCGCAGTACCTCTCTCCTCATCCCAGCTGATAGTTTTTTTTTTTTCCTTATCTATCTAGTTTAGTCTACAAGGAAAAAATATGGCATATAGGTAGGTATACTTTAGTTGGTGGGCGACCAGAACATATCATTTGATAGACGTGTAACTATTTACTATACAGACACTCTCGTACAGACGCCAGCACATCAAGCTATCCGAAACTGTCAAATTTTCCCAATCAACTTTGAACCTAATGCTTTAGCGATAAAGTTGAAAATCTATTAAATAATTTTGACAGATTGTAGTAGCTTGATGTGCTGGCTGTACATGTAACAAGCAGCACAATAAGCCGGATTACCTTTATCATTCTGACAAAGCAGCATCAAAATATTACTGAATATCCGTTCTGAGAAATCCGTCAACCCCATTTTGAAATCATCTGATTTGATTTGACGCCAGGAGACATCAGTTTTATTCCTGTTAGATACTCGTATTATGAGACGTAGTCTGATTGAATCATTCTACTCATGCATATTATGATTAGATTTATTGAAGTAATGTTTATCGTGTTACATTTGACCTTAACATTTAAAGGCGTCAGACTCTAAAGGCGTTTGGAGTTCACATTGGAGATGCGACGCGTCAAAAGGATAACAAACTAATTTCGCACACGGAATTGGCAGATTTACTGATGCCTTATTTCATTCCTCAGACTAGGTATAATGATCCTGCCGGACGGCGCGTATGTGTTCCATGCGTGCCTCAAAGAGACGTCAGCACGAGTGACGGGGCCCGATAGGGCCGAAGCCTGCCAGGGTAGCGGGATCGTCCGAAAGGGTTACCGCTGCCCTGGAACATAAAGGGCTAAGGAAGGAACACGGGTGGGTTTTAGTCAGTAAGAGTCTGACACTCCCTTCCGCTCCACCCAGAGCGGGAGGGGTCATTTGATGACTTCCCATCCTCAAAAAAAAAAAAAAAAAAAGGGGTAACTCTTGGGTAACTCACCGTCCGGTCCGATCAGAACCAGGCCCGTGCCGGACGGCGTGTATGTGTTCCACGCGCGCCTCAAAGAGATGTCTGCAGGAGTGACGGGGCCCGATAGGGCCGAAGCCTGCCAGGGTAGCGGGATCGTCCGAAAGGGTTACCGCTGCCCTGGAACATAAAGGGCTAAGGAAGGAACACGGGTGGGTTTTAGTCAGTAAGAGTCTGACACTCCCTTCCGCTCCACCCAGAGCGGGAGGGTCATTTGATGACTTCCCATCCACAAAAAAAAAAGGTATAATGACTCTGGCTTATCTAAAATGAAGTCACTCGCAATCTCTAACATAATTTGGAGAAATAGTTGGAAGGTATTTTACCTGTCTCCTCTTACGCGTATTGGAGGTGAAGTTGTGATCAAAGAGGGGGGGGGGGGAAATGAAACTCCAACTTGCAGTTAATATTATTATAATGGTTACACAAGTATTATAGTTCGAAGTAACACTATTTAGCACATATAACTATTTGATTAAACTGGTGACGGTTGACAAGCAGGAGATGAACGCTACGTTCTAACTAAGCCATGGTCCGGGGTAGCACCCCGGATCGTGGCCTGACTAAATCATAAATACTTATATGAACAGCCACTTATTCTGAGGAACTAAATTCACATATGCACAAGACATGAAACCACAATTATTTAAATAGAAGCAAATTGGATTCGTTAATTTAATGGTAACTATGATTTGTAAATTAAAGCAAAGAATGTTACAAAAATATCTACCTAATAGACATTTTAAAAGTCGTTATTTTATTTTCAACGGTTTTAATGACGTCTTTTCGATCGAGAGACTTAGTTCATTAAAATTGGTCCAATATGGAAGGTCAACGTAAGCTAGGGCAAAAACCAGTTTGTATTGAAATAAGCAAGTCTTCAACCTCGTGTAATATGTTTCTTGTTCAAAGGTATTCAACATTCAAAGTTATTCATAATCTTTCGAGGAACCGACGAACAGACAGATTGAATTTATTTTAATGGTTTAATTAAATTTTGAATAGATTGTTCCGTGAGACAAGGAAGAAGATTCCTAGGAAAAGGATGAGTTGATTTTAGCTAGGTACCCATTGTTTAGTGACAATTTTAGATGTATCATCGCGATGTGTTCATAGTTTGAATTTGAACTATTTGTTAATATTGTATTGTGTATTGAGCAGTGGAAGCTCAGTGGTTGCGGCCTCGACTTAAGAGTTGTAGGTCATAGGCTGGAAACACACAAAGTAAATCGCCTGACTGAGGTCAGGCGATTTACTTTGTGTTAATTATATCATCACCACTGCTCTCAAAATGGTGAAGGAAAACATCGTAAGGAAACCCGGCATGTCCTAGAACTAAAAATTCGAAGACATGTGTCATCTACCAACCCGCACTGGGCCCGCGTACTGGATTGCGGCCCACTCTCACAGAGAGGAGGCCTGTGTCCCAGCAGTGGGAACATTATAGGCTGAGTATTAGTATTGTGCTAAAAGGTGTAAAAACATACACGTCCTTGCAGTACAAGGGCAAGGGACAAGGGCCCCTACTCTCTGTGTTCGTCAACGAAGATAATTGTAGACAAGAATTTCGTGCTTAGGGTGTACCTCCAGACTCTTACGCCTGCAAATATTTAGATGCATCGTAGAGGCGAAGTCTTCAAAGGTTGAACTACGTATTTACTTGGGTGATAAAAGATGCAAGAACATGAACATGAACCATAAGGTTCATGTTCTTGCATCTTTAAGCTGCAGATTGGTTGCAGCATTATTGATTGCAGATTGGTTGGGCTGCAGTGTATAAACACTGCAGCCCACGTCTGTAACATCCAGTTCTCACTCTTCTATACATTAAATTGTCTGCCCACAGAACTTCTTCCTGGAAATTATTTCGGTTATGTAATATTATACTTACAGACCTGACTAGAGTAATCTTGTTGTTGGTACATTCGTGTTTATTATTCTGTCCTTGGCCTCTACCTCAAGATCGAACTAGATAAGTGGATGTTTGTTCATGACACAAATAAATCGTGATCCGATCTTTTCTGTCAAAGGGTATTTTTTTTTTTTACTAGCCTACGCTGTCCTATTCCTTGGCAAAGACCTCCGTCCACTCCCATTTTTCGCGTATTCGTGCGTCCTCCTTCCAGTGTTGACGGAATATGTCCAGCTCGTCCCGCCATCTTCCTATGTGGTCTTCCACGACCTCGCTTCACTGTCTCTGTCTGTCTGTGCGCGTGTGTATGTGCTATATGGACCCACAGTTTGTCCAGTTTGCGGCAGACATGTTTTGCCCAATACCATTTAAATTGGGCAGCCTTTTGAGGCTATCTTAGACTTAAAAAAACAAAGGGGGTATGTTTTCCAAGCCCTAAGTCATAACTACACCTTGCCCCGGTTTGATGGTTTGGAGTGATATTATGCTGTTGTTGCGTTTCCTGTAAAAACGTAGGCGTCGTCGGTCGCATCACACGCACGCGCTGAAGGAAGCCTCTTGTCACAGTCACGACGTGCAGGTGCGGACTCACAGTTATCTGTGTATAGATCTGTTTTGTTGTTTTATTCCAATTATCTTACTTCTTTTTGTGTGCACGTGTTTCAGTGACAAATAAACCTTTTTTTCCTTTCTTTCTGCTGACCTCCCGCCGCCTTCTCTGAGTATGAACCGCCTGATGAAATACTATGCGATCTTTTGTGGGTACTAGCTTAGTCACTTAGTCGGAAGTTTCATGGATTTACATTTTTTTCGCTGAACCCTAATTCTTTTTCTAAAATAAAAGTAGCCTAAGTTACTCCTTATAATAGTAATATCGTATTAAGTATGCGTTTAGTAAAAAGCTGTAATTTGACATTACAAACAGACACTGCAATCTAATTTATTTGTATTGTATGTATAGATTTTAGCTACACAATGTATACGAGCCCTTGGTCCATCCAAGGACCAGATGGATAGTCTGTTCGGAGCAGTATCCTACCTATTTATTATTACCTTAATTCCTTTGATAGTCCCTAACATGAACCGTTTGAGAAATATCGGCCATAAACGTCAAAATCCAAGACTTGGTCCCTCCCAGGCACCAATTATTTAATTAATTTGTACCAGACGTATGATTCGCGACGTCATACAAATATAACGTTTATTTAAAAATAGGTTGTAGTTGACGCCATCCCACACAACGGAGGCCAAAAAAAACGCCACTAATTCTAATCGTGTTAATACAGTTTTCGTCACGAAACCAATTAAGAATTAGGTTTAATGATCGTAAATGTTAACTGGGAGTTTATATTTAACTTATTTATGAGAAAGCAACGTTACTCGATGTTATAGTATGCCGATAACCTAGTTGCGTGTTGATTGTGTTTAGCGCACTATAAAATTGCTCGGGTAGTTTGTGGGTCTAGGAATAGTACAGGCTATCTTGTTGGTTTCGAAACTTAGAGGTAACTAGATCTTTGTTGGCAGACGAATCATACGGCACACCCGTGGCAAAAATACTAGCAAGACATCAAAGTAGTAATAGGGCTGACTGCCCAGATGCACCACAAGTCCGTTTTTTTAATAAACTTCTGGAGGCCAGCTTACATGGGGCTAAAACTTCTAAAAGATTTATAAAACTTGAAGTTCATGCCAAATAATAATAATAATAATATCCCTGGACATTTCACACAGCGTCATCTGCTAGTCCCAAGCTAAGCAACCTAATGCTTGTGTTATGGTAGATGGCTGATAAACTACTTATATGCATTTTTTTTTTTGTAAATACATACATATTATAGATAGAAAAACACCCAGACTCGGAACAAATACATGTAGGTCATACAAATATTTGTTCCGTGCGGGAATCGAACCCGCTAAATAAAACACTATTGCTCTAGGTTTACATTTTTTTTAAGCTGTGTAGTATTAATCCACCTATAAAGCTCCCACCAGCACACAGGCCTCCTCTTTGTGAGAGAGATGGCTGTAATCCACCACGTGGGCCCAGTGCGGATTGGTAAAAAGGTAAAATTCAGTGAACCAGTTTGTTGAGAACTCAGGCCCGTGATCATCCTAGAGTAATAAAAGCTAAATGGCGTACTCAATCTTTGTCCACTTTCAAAATTATGATAAAAAAGCTCTTCCTCTCTCCTTAAACATCTTTCTTTTTTGTCTTTGCTCTTGCGTCATGTTTATTATTATATGTATATATTTATTAAGATTAGTAAAATATGTTTTATGTATACACTAATTGTATAATGTAAATGGTACACCACAGACTACCTACTATATTTGTCTCACTTTAATTTTAATCCATCCAAAGATTGTCTTTAAAAGATCGCTCTTAGCGATAAGACCGCCCATTGTGTCACGCTTTGTAAAATTGTATATATTTATGTTCTGTAATTTGTTTGGTGTACAATAAAGAATATTCTATTCTATTAAAAGCACTAAATGAGCCAGTTTACTAGGTACTCATCATTTTTACCACACCATGATCTATGGCATATTGTTTAGCCCGTGCTGACATCACAGAAGAACATTTTAAATCGTAATTCTACATCGTAATGAAACATCCTACTTAACGATAAGTTACAGCTAAGCAAATCTGCAAACAGCTACTTACTAAGTAAAGTAATTGCTAATTGCTAGGGTAACTTAATAACTTGAACAAATGCAGCTTGAACAAATGCAGCGATGAGCGTACAAAGACTTCTGGGTAACTATTAAGTCATCTGTTGAGTATTAATCGGTAATTATTACCTTACGAAGAGATCTAGGATATAGTCAGTACTTAATATGATGGAATTTTCCTTCGTACCCTTTTAAGGGTTACTAAGTGAAGTTTGTCATGTTCCGGCTTGGGTATTTTATATGGTAACGCAATGTAGTCACCTAGATAATAACTTGATAAGACAAGTCTGGATATCCGCTGGTTTTTTAAGTAGCGTTTGATATACAATCACATTATATTTTAGGGGTAGTTTTTGGAAATCTATAGAAAGGTATTTTATTGTTGAAGTAGGTAAGTATCTAGTGTGTCAACTCAATGAGATTTATTAAAATTAAACCTATTTTTCGCTATTGCTTTATGAGCTCATGAATTTCCCACAGGGCAGCATTGTTGGTCCCATAATAAATACGTCCCATAGTATCTGGAATAATTTTACTTTTCAAATCCATTCATGCTGACGATACCACACAACAAAAAACTGCAGCCTGATTCTAAAATCCTTATCATGCATTGGCTTGGCAAGCCGCTTCGTGAGTAGTGAGTTGTGTGTGACGTCATCAGTGATGTTGCTGCTCGTCATCAACAAAGCATTTTCGATGACGACATGGCAAAAAAATAAAAATCAATTACTTTTTTATGTACTTTCTTCCCGGTAAACATAAAAATTAATTAAGTGGCAATAGTATTTGTATTGTTTTTTTTAATTGGTACCAATAATAATTACCTATGGATCACTAAAAGTACTAATTAGGTAATGAATTTTTGTGATCAACTGGTCAGTCATTAAAAGACCATTGTTCAAGTAAATAATTATATAGCTCACATTCCCAAATCAAAATCCACAGGACTACCTAATACTTCTAAATGCGAAAGTAACTCTGTCTGTAACCTTTTCACGCCTGAACTACTAAATCGTTATGTATGACGGATATGTAGCCTGGGACTTGGAGAAAGACACATATTATTTTTATTTATTATAAGCCTGTGTGGTCCCACTGCAGAGCAAAAACCTCCCTTCCCTCTTTGCATTTTCCTTAGTCTACTGCGATTGCGGGCCATACTTTTTTGTATTAAAAACAAAATACACGCAGATGAAGACGGCAACAGCTTGTATTGTATCATGTATGAGGTCAATGTTAATCCTAATCAAAATTCATAAGCTCTTAGTACAAGGCCAGACTAATCTTGCAGAAAAAACGCGGTTCAATTGACTGTTTTTTATTCTTATTCATCTCATGAGGTAGGCAGTTTGTATGGCTCCCATTGGTCTAGCTACTAGACTTTTCTGTTAGCGTCTTTAATAGATCATTAACTCATTGGGTAGATAAATATTTATGATGCCTATGAACGTTAATTACGTTTAAACTTGTCTTGATATCGTAAGCATAGTGATGATGCAAATGGCATGATAGGGGGTCGTAGTTATGTAGTTACATAATAAATAAAGTTTTTTTTATAGTTGTTAAATAATTGCATATAATAAAAAAATGCTTAACAAATCTATCATGTTTGAAAATGATCTTGGCTTGTTGATCTCGCGTTTAAAGCGCCATCTAGCGGCGAGTAGAATTACTAAATGTGTAAACAATCTAGCTGGCTTCCGTTGCGCCATCTTGTGTAGAGTGGAACTAAACTAACTTTTACTACTTTCTCACATTCTCAATATTATGTTTTTTTTTAGTAGTGTGTATGTTGCAGTGGCTTCAGAAGTGAATTAAAATTAAAAGTTGAAAGTCAAAAGTTATTTTTAACAAATTTCAATAATGCTTTGTTTACCTTTTATGCAAAATGTTCTTACGGTCAACTCTGAGAATGTTTACATTTTTTAGTTCTGCAAAGTTTTCTGTCAACGTCGAAATTATAAACAGCGAACATCCGTCTTAGGTTCTGTGGAGTGTGTGTGTAGCGATCCCTCCAATTTTTAATCTCACACACAACTACGGGTTCACTTCTTCAGACCGCTATCGAAACGCAACATCGCGTCAGTCAACGACTGCCCTGCGCGCTCAACGAACGCGCGACAATTCCCGCGTACTTTCAAATTCCGAACGCGATCGAACATAGACACGATAATTTTGAGTTTTGTTTGAATTCGACCTTTTATATTCCTGTTTTATTTTTAAACGATTCTTTTTGAACAGTGACAGTGTTTAGTGAGGTGCTTTTTTTATTTTGAGATTAAATAGTTTTTTTCGAAAATGTTTGCGGACACGCTTTGCTGCATTTTTGGCTAGTTAGCCGGACAGAATATTTTTTTGGTAAGTGTAAATATTGTTTTTAATATTTTTGACATTTTGAAAGAATTTGTTATTCTTACTGTAACATAATTTTCTTAGAAATTTCACTTTGAAACCCTAATCGTCACGAGTGTTAGGTACTACATAATACTGTAAGGGGAATTGATAACAACAATGTTATAAATTCCAATATCTACACTTGTTTCTAATTAGTTAATAAGAATTGCATAATAGAAGTATTACCGTATGATTAATTGGACTCATTAGCAACATAATAGTTGCTTTACATAATCGTAACGAACCAATACTTTTGTACTTAGTTAATATTAATTATAAAAATATGATGCTTAAATGAAAGATCATTGATTAAGAAAAACAATCAATTCCAACAAGAAAACTGTCTTAACTGAATCCATTAACAATAAAACAAGCAAATTATTCAACCATGTACCTACTTACAATTTAATTTGAAGCTCAATATCGTTCAATTCTTTCTCAGAAAAAACAACGTAATTACAGAATCAGTCTTGCACTGATGAACACTAGATTTTTTGTACACTTGACATTTCTCAGATTCTTTCACTATGCTATTGTAGGTAGGTACTCAAATTCTTATTAAACTAAACAAATTTGTTTTAAAATAAAAATTAAAGCAATTTCCAAACAAAGTCCTTCAATAGGCATGGAAATAAGAACCTCCTTCTGTTTTGAAGCCAGTTAAAAAAGGCAATTTGCCTTCGGATTAGTTCAGTGGCATTCTTCAGATAACTACCATTAAATCTTACAAAATTACAATTTGCTTCTAGTTATTTAAAAACTGGTTTACCCACTTAATACAATTTCAAGTTCTGGGGGGTCCTGTCTCATTAAGAGTTCATAAATTCATAATTTATTGAGATAGCTACCTTCCCAACCAGTGTAGTCATACAAATTGCATACAAATAGCCAACCAGATACTTAAATAAAAACTCATTTTGATTATATTTGCGTTTTGTAAATTACATTACACACACAGTAAAATTATATTACATTTACAAAAATAAGTAAGTAGGTACTTGCAAATTATGATTATTTCGTTGCGGAAATAACTATGTAAGTTTAATAAGTACTATATGTATAAAGTTAAATTGAATTGTACCTATTTATAACATGACCTACACAAGCACAACAAATATTAAATAATAGTACAATAAAAAAACATTCCCAATTTGTTCAACAACATTCTACAAACAATATCCAATTATCGATAACATCACGACACGACACTAACTCAAAAGTAACGCTCGTTCCCCACAAAAAGTGCCCATATCATAATGACCCAACATTTCTTCGCGATAGGGGCACAGCACTATGTTATCTCCGCCTTGACCTCTCACACGTTGACTGACATTTGACTGATATAAGAACAAACAGTTCCGTAGCACTTGTGCTTTTGCGCCAAAATAAATGCGCTAACCTTAATATAAATAGAAAAAAATGCGTGTAAATACTTTAGAGTCTAAAGTTAAAAGTTCAAAGTTAAGTTTTTTAAAAAGAAAACTATAATTATGTTTGCGCAAAAAAAGTTAAGTTAAAGTCCAACTTGAGTTTAAAAAGTTACTAAAAATTGTTTATGGCATTAAGCTCTCAGTGTCTTCAAATTTTGCGACGTATTCCTTTAAAATAGCGATTGAGAGAAGCTAAAAATATAAATTACCTACCTATTTACTTATCTTAAAGACAGATTAATAATTACGCAAACAGTAATACAGTGTTTATGTAACTATTTTAAAATAACATAAAACGGTAATACCTACGTCATAAAAAAACCTTTGAACTCGCGCATGACACCGTTTTCCGCCATAGCAGTAGGTAGGTAAATGGGTTAAACACAATTAAACCATAGTTCTAAATTCCGACACTCGAATCTGCAATAAAACTTCAATTTCAATAATTAGTCCAACTGAAGAAAAACAGCGTTAAAGATTGTCATTTAATTATCAAGTTGCCAAAAGTGCATTTTTTTACGTTTTCTGCAACAATACATAATAGTCTGATTTCTTCAGTTCATTTAACATTTACCTAACTTGTCATTTGCTGTTTTTGTTAAGTGTTAAAAGACTAACTAAAATTCCAAAATAGTCTTTGAAGCGGCAAAAAGTCTTAATCAATGTTATTTAAATGTTCCAACCGAACCGAACCCCCCGCCGCCGTCTCCGGACACGAGTGGGAAGATGTAAGTCCAACCTGGTAAAGTGAGGCTACCTTGACGGAACTGCGGTAGGGTATGATTGTGGAGCTATGTCGCAAACCATGCTTTACCTATGCAGTCAAAGTGTCCTCGGCGCTGCCACTGTCGACGCCGTGGAAGTGGCAAAGTTTTAGCCCAACAAGATATAAGATTCAGTCGTGCCAAAAACACGAAGAAGAATAAGAGAATGTTCCAACTTCACTTTACCACGAAAATAATTGTGCGCTTTTATAATATCTAACGTGACGATATTATCGTGGACGTCTACTGCATCATGATAACACAGGGAAATAAAATGTATGGAAATATATGAAGAAGCTTTTAAATTTCCGTCTACGATAACGTTACAACGAACGTATTTTTATATATTTTATAGACGCGGAACAAGCAATGGAAAAAATTGACAACTTTTTATATGCTTGAGTGGCTTTTGAAGACTGCATGCCTTTTTTCTTGTAACGTGCATTTTGTTTGTGCAGAATAAACGTTTTTTCTTTCTCTCATTTCTTTTATTTTCTTATACGTCATCAAACTCCAGCCCTCATCCCAGTGTATTTCGGATCGGCACAACATGTCTTTTTCTTCCATATTTCTCTATTAGCCGCCATCTCTACTTTCTTATACGTTATGTTAGAAATTATAAAAGCGCACATTGGAGTGCGCTGTGACAAGTTAAATTATAAACACATGTGCAATGCACATTACTATGAAATAATCAGTTGTATTGACTCTTACTACTTGAAATGATAGCACTTGAACGTCATCCGTCAATCCAAGATGACATGGAAAATTAATTGCAGTTCAAGAGCATTCAATCGTAATTGGTATTGGAATAGTGTTCACTAAGACATAAAATAATAATTTACGCGAAAGAGCTAGAAAAATTCCTTTGCCAGAAAATTCTAGTGTTATTTCAGTTTCTTTCCGTGGCAAAGGCCTGCAAGCATTCTCCAAGAAACCCAAAAGCGAAGCTGCAACGTGCTCGAAACGTCTAGAAGTATACAATGTATGCTTAGTAAGAAGATGTAAAATGATTTGTGAAAACATATTAAACTTCTGGGTACTGTTGAGAGCAGTGCTTGTAAAACAATCTAGGAATACATAGTATTGAAGACAAATCTGAATACTTTACATATACGATGTAAGTAGAGAGACCAAAGAAACGATGGATGGACTGTGTGAATGATATGGTTATAAAAGGGGTGACTACCGAGATGACGACTAATAGAGAAGTTTGGAGGAAAAAGACATGTTGCGGCGACCACAAATAAATTGGGATAAAGGCAGGAGAATGATGTTAATAATGTAAGTAATTACATCGTTTCAATTATAATTACATCGTTCAAAATACATCTTTACTCCTAAGTAAGGAAAGAACATATTTCCGTAATATGCACAGAATAAAACGCACATTACGATCTATTTCAATTACATAGGGCTGAAACCTGCTTGAGAAACCTAAAAAAAGAAAGTACTTACATTTCGTGCTTTTAAATAGGCAGTTACATGGTTTCAGTTACAAAATACGCTTAAATTCTCTAGGGATTGTAAGGAACCATTTCCCTAATACAATAAAACTGGCACGGAAGTTGCAACAAGTTTTAATGCGTTATTGTTTCATGGTACAAATATTACCAAGCTCCTAGTAGCCACAAGCCATGATTTCCACTTTTACTAAGGAAACATTATTGATTATGAAATATTTATCGCTCATGACTCCTGAACTATTTGTTTCTTGTTGAGTTTTAAGGCGGTATTTTTAAACTATACATAATTATGTAGATAATTTTTATAAGTACTTATAGTAATAGATAACCCTTTGTTTACTCTTTACTAGAAGCTGACACCAGCTTCTAAAGATGATAGATTTGGATGATGACACCGGTATTGTCATTGCAAGATATCATGTCCTCAAGACATGATCTAGATTCTAAATCTCTAGATTCAGACTAACTTGAAACCATCATAGAGATGATGGATGACAGCGAAGTAATAGTTCACGTTAGTCCCTCTGATCTTTCGAAGAAAACTATTATTTCGCTTGAAAATTGAATTTTGACGATAGTCGTGTCATCAGAAGCTAATGTCAATTTTCGCAGTATGGAGAAAAGTACTTCCTGGAACAATATTATTTTAATGTCTGGAGAAATAAAACATCATTATCCTAGAAAGATTTTAACAAATACAAAAAAGATTCCCATCACACACTCGAATAAAAAATGCAAAGAAAATGAACACGCGGAAATCTACGCGTTATTATTTGTAAATTCCAATCGATTGTATTGGCTTCGAGCCGATAAGTTTGTAAACTATCGAAATAAAACGACAAGGCTGGCAATTCACAAACGCTCAGTAGGTGAAGGAACCTAAATAATTGTGGAACTTAAGTTAAATTAGATTTGTAAGCTATTTGATAAAGCTTAAGGAAGGGTCGGTTGAGCTCAATTAAATAATGAAGCTGTCTTGAAATAAAGACAGCTTCATTATTTAATTGAGCTGAATGATATGACGGTGGTAACAATCAACCACAAGATCTATGAGTTCGAAAATGATAACGAAAAAATACTGTTTTAAACAAAATCCTTCAGCAGCTTCAGAAACGACATCCTTACTCTTGACTTCGCAAATCCAAAACTGTACTTAATAAAAATCAATTCTAACATCTTTCTGTCTCCGCTTGTACCATTTTTCATAGCGTGCTATTAATCCAACTGATCCAACCATTTAAATAAGTCTACACCGTGTGTATTCGTCATAAACTCGCTTGTAACCCAAGCACCGACCTAATTAGTGTTAATTTCATCGTCTCCTCCGATAATGTGTCAAGTATCGCACTGGCATTTTAACTACCAGTGGGGTCAGTTGTAACACTTAGATTTGATGGCTTTAAATTTTTTATTATGCATATCTGTTGGTTGGTAGTTCATGTTAAAATAACATTAAAATAAAACAAAAGATAATTTTGCTCAAAAACAAGTACAGAAATCTTTTATAGAGCAGAAAGGCTACAGTCAGGTTACCGTTGAATACAATAATAATAATAATAATAATAATATTTATTTATTTGCATAAATACAAGCCAATATTACAAGATAAACAAACGAAAAGTAATACATCAGTAAATAATAAACTGACTGAAAAAAAAAATACAAGATCGATCAATCAATTGTAAAAAATCGAAACCAATCGACTAAAAAACTGACACTGACTGGCCAGTTAGACACTAATAGAGAATGAAATAAATGTATTACTTTTTATGAATTGCAATTGGCTACGGTAGAATCGAAGGCGTTGATCCAAAATATAATGTCTGGGTCAAAGCACTCCTGTTATCTACATGTCCAAACATGGCTCAGGTAATGAATTTAAAACCACTCATTATATTATAATGCTATCGCCAAATCTGACATTTGAAATTCCAAAACTCATAAGAGATGAATCTTTGTCTTCAAAAAGAAAGTTGCATATCGAAAATAGGTTTTTAATTCAGTAATTATTTTTACTTTTTAATTCTTCTGCAACTTCTTGACTGTGATTTGAGTTTTAACAATGAGATTTCCGCGTTTTTTTTTGTACGTTTTAAATGGAACTAGCAACATTACCAATGAATGGTTTTGGATGATAAAAAAAAAGTAAGTCTTACGACACATTCCCATATCGATTGTATAAGTCGATTCCGTCGAGTCGAATGTAATTCGATTCCAATGGGTAATGAACTCCTATAATTATTTTTGCGTGACCAATTTTTATATACATTGATTGATTTCTTCTTCATCTATTATAGGTTTATTTATATTCATTCTGGAAAGTTTATTTTCTTTAATATTCGTTTCTTTTAATTCTAAACAGCCTAACCTGCAGGTCAAATTCTTAACGTCAAAACATTCTTCCAACAGATTTTTTAAAATATGAACTCTCTTCGAAAGATCTTTACAATCAGCTGCTATTCATATTATGGTACTAAATGTAGCAATGAGAATAAAAACAAATTACTTAATCTTAATTACACAATCTTGCAATCAAAACTATACTACATCCATCCGCATATTTTGCAACTCAAAGAAATAAAAAAGAAAAGCTTTCTCACAGGTCTGTGGTTCTTACGAAAGGGCATTGTCTGTTTGACTTTACACTTTAATCTCGTGAACGGCCGCGTTTCACGGAAGCTGCGGTTTATCATGTGGAACTTTTATGGGTCGTGTTACGATCTCCTGTTTAGCTAGTGCCTTCTCGTTATTAGTAGTTGCTTCAATATCATTGCTCTCATTTGTATCATCACAATTTATAAGCATCATATTTCTATCTTGTAGATGTCCTATTGCATTCAGTTATTACATGATTGTGTTTTTCTTTTGTATCTTTAATTTATATGGTGTAGATAATAATTAGTATTCTATTCTATTCCTTTGGTATGTATATGTAGTATTTCTTTATCATCATCACCATCAGTCTATTGCCCTTAAATTACACTGCTGTGTATAAGTCACTTGGCATTATTTCATTCGTTTAGTTGAGAGTAGTCTCATCATTTGGTATTGTGGAAGACTAGTCAGAGGGGCCATTCTCGTAATTTTAAGAACGTTCACAGTCTGATCTGAGTCTCATATATCAAAAATACCTCTAATTTCCCTACATTTTTGACATTGATTATCGCTGAGATAAGATTGTGACTAGATTTTGAACGTTTTTAAGTACGGGAATTGGTCTTGATCATCGTGATGACTGGACTGGAAGTATCTACGTAATTGTTCAAGTTTATTTTTAATTTCAACAATTACCTGCTAACTATACTTATGGTGGTCTTAACGAAAGATAAATATGGGGTCGAGAACCACAGTGACTTGTAGGGGAGTCGTAACAATCAATTGTGAAAGACGAGGTGTACAGCGCCCCCTGTCGAAGGGGCGATGAACTTGACAGATGTTTGAGAAGGGAAGCTGATGAGTTTATTACGGAATTGATTGACACTTATACTGACGTTTATTGCGTTTCAAATTAAGATTACGTGCCTCAATAAATATCACGAAGATTCGACATTGGGACCGTAAAGACACCGCGACCTTTTTTTGTAGATTTGTCTAAATTTAATTTGGTACCTACCTACAATTAAATACAAGTAATAGTTACTTTCACACGGCTTGGCGCTAAGAATTGATAGCTACCGACACAAACCAACTATATGATAAACTTGCTTCCGCCTGGGACTTCTATCGCATTAAATTTCGGACTCCGACCCACTGCGTCACACCCGCTTTTTTCTTTTTGCTCAGATCTTAAGAGTCGAAGCGTGATGTTAAAAAACCTATAACCTTTCTCAAGAATTGGGCTATCAAATCCAAAAAGATTTTTTTAAATCAGACTGATAATTCAAGAGATTAGCGCGTTCAAACAAACAAACATACTCTTCAACTTTTTAATCGACTTCTAAAAAAGGAGGAGGTTCTCAATTTGGATGTTTGTGTTTTTTTTTTTTATGTTTGTTCGCGCATACCTCTGTCGCTTGCCAACCGATTTGAAAAAATCTTTTTTTGTTGGATGGGTATACTTTCCAAATGGTCCCATAGAAATTTCATCAAAAACGGTTCAGTAATTTGGTTTTTAAACCAAAATTACTGGTAAAAATTACAACTTAAAAGTGAAAAATAAAAACTTTTTTGCAAAAAAAAAACAACCGACTTTCAAAAACGACACTACAAAGTGAAAAATAAATTTAATTTTGGAAGTCGGTGGCAAACAACGAAAATGCGAACCCAACGACACCGACTTCCGAAATTAAAGTTACCTATTTTTCACTCTGTAGTGTCGTTTTTGGAAGTCGGTTGTTTTTTTTTTTGCAAAAAAGTTTTTATTTTTCACTTTTAAGTTGTAATTTTTACCAGTAATTTTGGTTTGTTTTTTTTTTTACAAATAAGTTTGTTTTATTAATAAGTGTATAGATAATTATAAATTTGTAATCAAAAGATGGATTCTAGCAAATCATTTCCTTTGTAATCTTCAAAAAAAATTCTAAATAATAAACACTTAACTAGATCAAATTACTGTTAGTGACATACATTAAGTTCACACAGTTGCAAATCATCGTCATTACTCGGCCAATTATCCTGGAAAGTGATGATTATACGGTAAAACCCCTGTTGTTGGTAATTAGTTCAGCGGTTACTTACCGCAGAAGTAATCTGGGCGAAATGAAATTACCCAATGGAAAATGCAATAGACTTCAGTCAGTCAGATAAATGGTGATAGACATAATCTTGATAATGCTATGACAGAATTGGAAACTAAAACAACCAACCAAACCCATACTTTTTTACTACAAAGCCGCTTTTCATGTCTGTCTGTGCTTATCTTCTAATCTACACGATAGATTTTCATGTGGTTGTCACCGTCATTGAGAGCAATTATTCCGGAAGATGTGTATAATATATAACTTAAATATAGCACAAAAATTTCGATGCTTTGCACCCTAGTGAAACAGGGGAAGGTTAAAAAAAAAGCCAAATGTCACATGTCATCAAGGTCACTCAATATTTTATAAACTTTCTTTTATTTTGATGAATGTGTCAGCAGTAGAACATGAAGGATTCCACAACCACAAATGCATGAAAAATATATGGTGTCTTTGTTTTAAGACAGTTTCCTTTATATACAATGATTCATTGCGCAACACGACACATGTCTTCAAGAAATGATTAATAACTCCTTACTGAAGATGTGCAAGATATTTATGTGCATTGCATGAATTTTTACGGTTATTTTTCACTTTAGAATGTTCTGGTCATTCTTCATCCTCTAAATTATAGCTGAACTCAACATCGTTCATAGGGGCAATTTGTCTTTGACTAAATGAAAACGTCATCTCTCAAATTCCACGTATACTCCCCTTGGTTTATTAACGCCCTCTTCATCACCATTCTCCTGCCTTTATCTTAATTTATTTGGGGTCCAACATAGTTGGCAAAAGGCTAAGCAGATGATGATGTATTTGTCTTCCATACTTTCTCTATTAGTCGTCATCTCGATAGTCACCATTTCTAGCCATATCATGTTTCATACAGTCCACCTATCGGTTTTTATTAACGCCTTTTAACTATTTTTAATTTAACCATCCGTTACAGTCAAATCTTATCCCCGATCAAGTTGATTAAGCATAAATAACACTTATCACAAGTCAACTTTTCCAACCCAAAGCCAATTCAATTCAATTATCTTCCCAAGCAAAATATGTACACACTTAATCAAGTGTCAGATCTTAGTCTATGCATTTGACCTAAAGGTGCTAAAGTTCCGCTACATCTTAGATAGTGCTGCTATCTCCAAGCCTGATTATTATCTAGGCATAAGATCTTAAGATCCACGATTCAGCTACTATTTTCTGTCGAGATGCTCAACCATTTCTATGCAATGATGCAGTAGATAATTTCAATTGGAACTGTACCTTTAGAAGTGAGTTTCCTTACAAAGGTTGGCACCAATACGTTTGAGTAATAAATAATAATACTGTTTAACGTCCATCAACTCTGCCTTTAATTCGGTGCTGCCTCTGAGTGCACTTGCGTTCAGGGCCGGGCTTGGCAAGGAATTTACAGATAAAATACAAAAATAAATGTTATTTGCGTTACATTATAAATATGATTTACAATAATATGTAATGATCTTTGTCTTACAAGCATTATCAGCTTATAATGATTCTACTGTTGGGTCACAGGCCTCCCCTCTTCGAGAGAGAGAGTGGGCTGTAATCCACCTCGTGGGTCAGATCTTTTAATTATCTTTTATATTATTTTCATTTTGCTATTTTAAAAAATACTTTGGATTAATTTGATTACTGACTATCGTGTAGTATGGTTGACATCCATTTATTAACTAAATAGCGGTTACTTTTATTCTAACGAAGTTTGAAAAACCAAAGTAAAATCCGGCTAGTGTTTAATTACCATCTAGTTAATTGGTAGGCAATTCAATAGGTGTCAACAATTGCTTATCCCATGCATTGTATAGAATGCCATCCTAACAAGGTGTGTTCGTGGATAAAATGTCATGCGGCAATGTGATTTAGCAAAATGGCCTCGGAATCTCGTACCTTACAGCTCAAAATTTACACCTATTCGGTAAATAGTGGTCTTTAGTCGCCGTTTCAAGGAGATAACTGTTTCCTTCACGCTCTTTCCATCTTACGATGTAACAAGAACTTGCAAGGGTGTTAAGATAATATCTATGAATGTGAGAATCAGTTGAACACTGCAATAGGCCAGTTTCCTAAAAAAATCTAATTAGTCCGTCAGTTAGATTATCAAAAAATATTGGACCCGTATTTTTCTTTTGTCTATTATAAAAAAACTGATGAAGATATCGCCCGTTAAAGTTCCGCGTGACGTCACGCCTTGCTACACTTTTTAGCATGGTGTGACGGCACGACCCCCAATCCCAAATTTTGACGCGCTTTATCTTTGTCATTTTTTTGTTTAATTGACAAAAGAAAAAATACGTGTACATTATTTTTCGATAATCTAACTGACGGACTAAATATAATAATATTTTTTTTACCCAGGAACCTACCCTAATTGTAAAGCGCCTTTTGTAGGTCGAATTTAATGCTTCCAGTCTTAAGGTTGGTCGAAATTTTCATGTTTTTTTACCGCTTATATTACTTTTTCTCGTATTTTCTTTCTTTGTGATTGTACTTAAAATAGGATAATAATCAATGTTTATACTACCTGATTAGAAATAAATATTGGTATAGAGATATCTAATGTCCTGTTTCAATGTAAATATTTGAACTTTCATCTTATTTTTCTAAGTGCAAACGACAAGTGCAACGGTTTGTTTACTCAGGACACATTGTCAAAATAACCCCTTTCTTTTTTTTATTTCATAAAACAGTACAACATGATAATGATTTGACACGAAGATACATTTTTATTTTTATTCCCAGATATCAAGATATTTTATTCAAGTAAATATTTACGTCGCCCTAAATTCTTTGAACTGTGCGCAGACAGAATGTCTTCTGTTGTCAAACAACATTATCTTAAACATGGATTTGTTTTTATCTGGCCGCTTTAGGACGTTGATAAACTATCCAATCACAATAAACAAAGATTTAACAATGCATTTGTTTATAAATGACGAAATCACCAAAGGCGCTCCGTTCACGATGGTGAATTATTATTATTCTAAATGTTTAGTTATTAAGTATTAAAATAGTAAAATGAAACTTTTGTGATGGGAAAATACACCACTTTACTACTTATAATATCATTGGGAAAATAAATAAAAATTATTATTATTATTAAATTATTAAAAGCCTGTGATGCCCACTGCTGGGCAAAGGCCTCCCTACTCTCTTTCCACTTCCCTCTGTTTAAAGCTGTTAAGGACCAGTTCTTGTTGAAGGAGTCCAGCTCATCCCGCCATCTCCGTCTGGGCCTGCCGCGATGTCGCTTGCCATTAAGAGGGACCCATTGGTTCGTAAGGTTGGCCCATTGGTTGTCTGACATGCGGCAGATGTGTCCAGCCCAATTCCATTTTAGCGTGGCAGCTTTCCAAGTGACATCAGTTATTTTTGTTATGGAACGGATGGTCGTATTCCTAACCCGCTCTGTTAGTTTGACACCCAGAATACTCCGTTCCATTTACACAGGCAACTATCAAAATTGGTCAATATACAGCGACATCAACATGCATCCTAAAACTGCAACAAGCTTTGACAGTTGCCTCCCTGAGTCCGTCCCTGCGCCATCTTACATCTTTATACACATAATGGTTTGTTCAGCTGCAGCGCACGACCGCGACAGACGCCATCAAATAATGGCTTTAGAATTTAGATTATTATTGATTTATCGGCGCCATGGGAAGGATCATTTATTTTGTTCAAATGTCAGTGCAGCCTTGGTTTCGAAAGGAGAAATAGATAGGTCACATTTAGTGACTGTTCAATAAGGGCCTACGTAAGTTAGGAAACTCCAGTGCAAAATATCGATTTTGCACTGGAGTTTCCTAACTTACGAAGTGGCCTACCTTTTACAGACTAATTTACATACATAAACTTACGCCTTCTTCCCAAGGGGGTAGGCAGACACTACAGAACACCACCTGCTACGATCCTTACATACCTTTTGCTTCGTTTACGTTCAGACAGATTCATTTCTAATGTTTTTTATTGGTTTTCAGAGGTAATGATTTTGAATTTTAGACTGTTTATCTGGATAAACAGTCACTCAGTCTACACTTCTGGAAGTGTATCACATCAAAATATGTGGGAACATATTTTGATAATTAATGGTGTTCGACTCTAATTCAATATAATGCATGTAGCTAAGGGATTAGCTACATGCATTATATTGAATTAGAGTCGAACACCATTAATTATTTTTTCAATTGCAAAAAAATTTGCGTCGTATCGCGTGTTCGTTGTTCATCGTGTTCGATGTTCGTGTTGTTTGTTTCGATGTTCTGAAAATAAATTAATTGAATTGAATTTATGTTGGTTCTATAGATAAAGTTGTTCAGTTTGATGGTCTGTATCACACCCTTAATGATGACCACACATTTCCGATACACGCTATATGTGTGCACGCGTATGCACCGACAGACCCAATAATCATCACTACCCTATATTTTCTTTTTAAAAGGTTTTTAGTTACCAGCAAACAAAAATCCTAGTCTATGACCTAAGAGTATTTGACGATCCAAAAGATGCTTGACAGCTTCCGTCCTTTTAATCTCAGGGTCGAAAGCTCGATGTCCGTGTCGGTCATAGTTTGGCCTTAGACATACGACTTTAGTCAGGTAATCAATCTGTTTGTCCATGTAATGGCACCCGTCATTTATGTGTTTATTATTTGTTTTACGTAGCCATTTAAATCCTTCACTTGTTTCTGTGATGTATTATTCCACAACACACAACTTCAAGAAATATTCTTATAGCTTCTGCCTGCGACTTTGTCTACGTGAAATTTCTTGTTCCTCGGACCCACCCCATCACATCGCATCGCCTGCCCGCACAATTAGCACGTTTTAGTTTAGCGTCTTTCTGACTTTTTGCTTTTGTGCTCGGCTCCTAAGGGTTTTAGCGTAATTTTAAATGGCCTATAGCCTTCTTTAAAAATTGGGCTAACAAATGCAAAAATATTTTTTCAAATCCGACTAGCAGTTCCAGAGATTAGCTTGTTCAAACGAACAAACAAAAAAACTCTTCAGCTTTATTTATTTATTTATTTGGGAAAATAAACAATTACACAAAGTTTCTTAATTAATAAAACCTTAGTATCTAATGTTTGTTGTTTATATGTAACTCACAACGTTATCCACATGTTACCTATTGAATATTTTTTATAAGAACTAAGTAGGCATGCGAGTGAACTTTATTATTAGTATATGTATAGATAGATATTAAATGTTTTCTCAGTAGCAATCAGCAAGTAACACTATCAGTAGCAACGGGTTTCATTTTGACAGTTCATCAACATCCATTGCGTTTTTTACATTCTTGAGCAGACACATTTTTCGAACATATGAAGCAATGGACTAGCAATATCCTTCAAAATGATTCAGATTGAGATTAATAGTGTTTTACACAATAAGGGTGTTGGGCCTGGATTTGTGCCTAGCTAATAGCAACAAGCTCTCCTCCTTACATGAGACTTAGACATATTAACGAGCGAAATGTAGGTGAACTATAGGTACACTTCTGCCTAACCCTTCGGGGATAGCAGGCATGACATTATTTTTTGACGTGACGTTTTTTTTTATTTTTTTCTTTATTTCTTCTTCCTTTTTATGTGTTCTTTACTTTTAACTCAAGCATTCATTAATTTAATTAAAGACTTCATACTTCTAAGTATTTAATAAATAAATTCTATTATAAAATCGTTCACCCCTGTCATTATCTCTTCAAATCTAAAAATAGTTACCAATCAAAGCATTGAACTTGAACTTTATTCAATCGTAATTATAATAATTATTCAATAAAAGGTTTGACTCGTTGATTCACATATGCTTAGTGACTGTTATATGAGTTCATTAAAGCATTCATTGTTCCTTGAACAATTGACGCACAAGCGTTACTGCTGAGCATGAGGTCCTGGGTTCGATTTCCAGGTCGGGCGAAGTGTTATTGATTTTTTTCTATCTGGATTTCTCAGTAGCAGCCCAGAGCCTAGATCTGTGCCCGTTTGACTTAAACATAACTAATGAAAAGGGGGTGTAATATACACCCACACTGTTCACACTGCTGCCCCATCCTTCGGTGAAAACAGGCGTGATGTTATGGTATGTTAAGATCCTTCAGCTAATTCAAAAACAATGAAATCGTTATGTTGCTATTGTGACTAATATTCAAACTATCTGGCGTGAAAGTTATTCAATTGTTTTTTTTCGGTCGCAACGTGTGAACACATCTTTAGTTCGGCTTTTGACAGCAACAATGTTACACAATTGGTTTTCGTTATATAAGTTGCTTTCATTTTGAATTACAACAAAATTACATGGCTTTCAACAATTAGGTAGGTATAAATAAAAGTCATTAGGTAAAGTGCAGTTGTTTAAACATCATTAAGAAACATGTTATTTAAACAGTTTTATAGAACTTCTAACGTCAAATTCCGTTTGTATTGGCGTCACAACAGTATTTATTTTAATTAAATTAAATTAAAAATTTAAAAAACCCCCGACTACGTGAAATCCTATAAAAAGAAAAAAATAACCTTGAAATTATGACCCTACGTAAGTACGTATGAAATTTTTTGATTAAATGTTGTCCCGTCGGGGGACCGCTCTAATTATTAGCCTAACGTTCTGTTTTTTTCTTTTTATAGGATTTCACGTAGTCGGGGGTTTTTTAAATTTTTAATTTAATTTTTTATTTCATGCTTTTTGTAGGGACTTATTATTTCTTTTCTTTTATTTTCTTGCGTTTTAAGATTCAGGTAATTTGGTATTTAATCAGGTTTTTGTAATTCGCCATTTTGTGGTGGTGGCCATCTTGGATTTGAAATTTGTCGTAGTGTATTCTACTAGTCAAGCCCTTTCATTTGATACCCATATTGAGGGAGTTGTGAAAAAAAAAAATGTTATTTGCCATTTTGTGGTGGCGGCCATCTTGGATTTAAAATTTATCATGGTGTATAGTATTCTACTAGTCAAGCCCTTTCATTTGATACCCATATTGAGGGAGTTGTGAAAAAATATATAATCCGCCATTTTGTAGCGGCGGCCATCTTGGACCGATTTTCATCAAATATAGCTAAGAACACTCCCGACAAATTCACCTTTCAAACAAAAAAAACAAAATTAAAATCGGTTCATCCGTTCGGGAGCTACGATGCCACAGACAGACATACACACACACACACACACACCCCCACACACACAGACACGTCAAACTTATAACACCCCGTCGTTTTTGCGTCGGGGGTTAAAAAGAACTTAATTCGGACCTTGATCCATTATGATTTTAGTAAGACTACTTATATGCTTTCTTAGTAACAAACTTAATACAAAATATCAGTTCATATATCTGTAAAGAAGGATCAACTTGAGAATCTCTCTTTGTTCAAGTCGGTCAGTTACCTTTGTACACACTTTAAATCGCCTTGAATAAGGAGTCTCCTTACGTCATTTTGTGAACGGGTGAAGTTCGAAATTCGAACTATCTTGCGTTCGAAGTTCGAACTCTCTTGCTTTCGAAGTTCGAACTTTCTTGCGTTTGAAGTTCGCACTCTCTTGCGTTCGAAGTTCGAACACTCCTGCGTTTGAAGTTCGATTACGTGCCAGTTAGCACCATAGCCGTTGGGATGTTATCTTGTTACCTCTTCTAATTAACTGGACAAACCATTTTTCTTCAAAAATGAAACCCGAAACACAATTGCGATTGTAAGCAATCTTACTATCATATTTCTTCATTCTTTCATTCCAAGATTTGCATGCAGTTTCAAGCAGTTTTTTGCCTTACAATTCGCAGAAAATGTGAGAATCTCTTATAGGTGTCAGTTATTCTTTCTCAGTTATTTATTCTTTCCCAGGACTTAATTCGCAAACAAAATTCATTAGGGGTTAAGCTCTTTCTTAGCGAAAATTTCTATGCTTTATGAAACTGATTATCTTTCAAATATAACGTTTCTGTTTTTATTGGTTTAGTCTGTATCTTTCAATGTGTCACATGATCAATCACGAAACTATTCGTTTAAGTAGATATAATCATTGCAAATTATTGATTTTCCATCATTCACAAGGTTATGTTGTATATCTCAAACCTGTACATTTTCCCACAACTGTCTCCAAGTCCTTATAAACAACCATGCAGGTTTGATGTCATACAGTAATTGAATTATTATAGTCATCGGTAAAATGCATACACTGTTATTAAAAATAATTTCAATGTCACGCAAAGTGAGTTTCTTTCTTAACCAAGACCTGCGTCATTTACCAATTATATAACTTGGGATTCTGCAAACTGCGAAGGCGCGAAGGTATAGGATCTCTAGGTAAACGTGAACCACCGTCGACCGTATCACCACGTACCATCAAGTGAGAATGATAATGACCAAAGGCAAGCCAACAGCCACCACTGCTTTCAAAACGATGAAGGAAAACATCGTGAGGAAACCGGCACGTCCTAAAATTCTAAGACATGTGAGATCTACCAACCCGCACTGGACCCGCGTGGTAGATTAGAGCCCACTCCCTCTCGAAGAGAGGAGACCTTTACCCCAGCAGTGGGAACAATATAGGCTGATTATGAAGCCAAAGCAATGATGATTTGAAGGTAGACAGAGATGGAAAAGCTTTAGCTAAACTTGTCACAAGTTTATGTAATAACTGCAAACAATTATAATGAAAGAAAGAAAAACAAACTACTGAAAAGCTTCAATTCACCGTGAGTCTACTGGATAACCGACCACTAGTTGTTTTGCATAAAGCTACTCAGAAAGTAACAGCTAAAAGCAATTAATGATATTCAGAAGCTAGTGAAATGGACCACTTGTCGTTCATTCAAGCACTAAATGTAGGTACAAAAGCCATAAACAATTTCCTTCACACCTCTAACCGTAAAGAATACACAACTCAAGCTTCCATATATAACTTTAGTAGTTCTAAAAATACCTTCTCTATGATCAGCACGATTTATGAAAGATAATAACAGGTTGTTATCACTAAAAGATTTAGTTTCCAGCATTACTCGTTGATTGCTTTAATAGTCTTTTCAAATCTGTGCCTATAAATCAATGAAATGAACTTATGAGCTATTCATAGTCCCACACTTCGAAGCAACACACTTGGCGCCAACGGAATTTGTCAATGTTATATTTACGTTTACGCATAACCTTATCTCTGTAGTAGTAAGACTTAAAATAGCATTTCTCGATTGCATTACTTTGCTCGTCTAACCAATTGACTTACAAACTGCATTATGCAGTTTTCAACGACTCTATTCATTTTGAAATATGGCTCAATATTGATTGGAATCTTCTCAGTAGCATGGTCTTGGGTTAATTGCAGTCGTAATAATGACTTTGTAATAAAGCTTGTGCATTGTTACTCGTTGCTATGGCAACCGGATCTTTTTAATTTCTAACTTTGACTCTTGTTTTATGGTGGTTTGCGTGTTGAAGTTTCGTCAAGTTGATTTCTGTTAAAACTATTTGTGTACTTTCCGAGGTTCAATCGTTTAAATGTTCGTCCTTCATAGGTGAATGGCTTGTTAGTTTGAAGACCCTTTAGTTTTTACCTATATAGTTTAGTGCGACCTTTTCACGACAACCCATGACCTTTTGCATATACAATGAATACCGTATTCAAAGGTTTAAGGGCAATATTTCACATTTCTATTTCTTGTTAACTATAATGTTTCTCTTTGTGATCCTTCCAAGGTTCAGCCTTGTTAAGATCCAAGGGTTTCTACACTATAGGTAAATATTTTTATGGTCTCCAATTATTTGATTTGAGTCTTTGTATTTGTGTGGCCTCACATCACCAAGGTCATCGTTGGAAGAATACAGCCATTCCAATATTTACAAAATCTCTTTTCTAAAGCCTGGAAGTCTATCCTCGATAAATCCACTGTTAAGTTGAGTAGTGGAAACAGAACAATAAAATACGAAGCAATTACTTAGCCGACGATTGTCAAAACAAAAACTTCAAGTGACAGTTATTTCTAAAAATAAAACGCTTAAATACTGCACTCGGAGTATTTACGCCTAAAAATAAACCGTCAATTCTAAAAGTACATACAAACAAACATTTTATTACACAAATAAATCAGTTAGTACATCACTACTAGAACGCCCACTTGCTCTTGCGCATCTCTAAGCTAGTTACTACCACAAACATAGAGGCAGAATTTACACTCCACATGTTAAGTTAGTGGATAATCTTATCCACTAATTTCATAAATTTTCTTTGATGACTATTTGTGACAACCTTACGAATATTTTGCAATATTTTGAATTGCATTTTAATTATGTCCTCATTTTCGGCATCAGTACTCCCAAAAACGATGACAATAACCCGACGTATTTCGTCACAGTTTTAGCTAGCATAGTAAGTAGGTATAGCGACCAGTCAAAATATTCCCGCTGGCATTTCAGAAAAGCCTTACTCAGTTTTACTAGCTTTTACAAATTTCCAGTTTTCTAACTTAAAATTTTGTATCTTGAACTTCTGTTTTTCCCATTCCGTGTGTCCATGTCTTAATCACTTCTCTCGCCCACCGATAGCGCGTTAGAGCGTTATTTGTAAAGGGACATTTACATTAAATTGTACACATGTATGTATCATACATTATGCATATGTATATTGTATATGAGTGATCTTCTAAGACCTCTGTATAACTTGTAATTTGCTTTTTCTTTCTTTTTAAAACTGGTATAGTGTGAACACAATACTGTTTGTAAATGTGGGTATATGTGTGAGACCACCCCTTTAGTTTGTTATTGTAAGATGAAGATTGAAAGGTGCTTACAGCAGGATGTAGCTTCCGAGAGCCACTTACATACAACCAGACATACGTATACATATAGATGAATTTCGTAGAAATCACACTCGGCCATTTTTGCGATACTCGCTTGTTCTAATTAGAACTTACCTAGTACATATACATAGCATCACGCCTGTGTTCCCTGAAGGGTCAGGCAGAAGTGTACCTATTATTAGTATACCCATATTTCGTCAGTTATGTTTAAGTCCCATGTACTCGTTAAAGGGGGTAAACTTACCTAAAGTTGTCAAAAAATAAAAAGCCCGTTTTGACATTTGAGAATGCGTTCTTGTGACACCTGTCAGTTTCATACAAAAAACGAATACGTGTTTTGCGAATTTAATCTTTATTAACTACCTACTAGAACTGTCTATGTCAAAACGGGTCTTTTGTTTTTTGACAACTTTGGTAGTTTTGTGTTTTTTTTTTTTTTTTTGTTATCCTATATTATGTCCCACAGCTGGGCAAATACCTCCCCTTTTTAATTCCAAGCCTCCCTGTCTTGTGCGATCTCTGGGCATGTGGGCCCTGCAAACTTTATCACATAAAAAATCTAACAAATGAAAATTTTCTTTCGACACCAACATTACTTGAATTATGATTATAAGAGGTATGTGACATAACTAGGGCAATCATTTCAAGAAACTTCAAGAAAAACTTTAAGAAATCTCGGAGACTGACCATTATTCTTGAGTTTCTAAATGCCAGCTTTTTTCCACGACACGTATTAATTTTTCAACTAGCCTGAACAGGTTCCAATTTTCTCACCTCATCGCCTTATCACCTAGGAGTCTAGACAGAGTGAAAGGGTCCTCGAAAGCCGTTCTGGACAGGTAAAGGGCAGCCTGTCAGGGTTAGCCGAGGTAATCGGTTGATAGATGAGGGGTTTGGCTTTCATTTTCAATGATTTCGTTTAAAAATTGTTGGGTACAGACGTACTCGTAAATAGAAGTGAAGGTATCGGTTCGTTGGTAGTAGTTAGTAGTGCAGTTTAGTTTTGAGTTGAAGGTTTTACATTCACTTGATGGCTTCTAAACTTCTAAAAGTTAAAAGGGCTTTGAAAACTAAGCTTAAATAAGTTAAGTGTACATTTTATCAAAGTACAGTGGGTCAACATTTTAAATCAAACACTTGTTTTCTATATTACCAAGGGTTATCGTGTTACCCAGTAACTGGGTTGTGGAGCTCAGATAGGCAGTCGCTCCAAGTAAAATATTGGTATTCAGCTGCATCCGGTTAGACTGGAACGCGATCTTCATCATCTATCGTTTTCCCAACATACATAGTTGGGATAGGCAGATGATGACTTGTTTTCTATATTAAAAAAAATACAACCGACTTCCAAAAACGACACTATAAAGTGAAAAATAACTTTAATTTCGGAAGTCGGTGTCGTTGGGTTTGCATTTTCGTTGTTTGCCACCGACTTCCGAAATTAAAGTTATTTTTCACTTTGTAGTGTCGTTTTTGGAAGTCGGTTGTAATTTTTTGCAAAAAAGTTTTTATTATTTTTGACTTTTTAGTTGTCATTTTTACCAGTAATTTTGGTTTAAAAACCAAACTAAAGAACCGTTTTTGATGAAATTTCTATGGGACCATTTGGGAAGTATACCCTTTCCAACAAAAAAAGAATTTTTCAAATCGGTTGGCAAGCGACGGAGTTAAGCGCGAACAAACATAAAAAAAAAAAAATACAAACATCTGAATTGAGAACCTCCTCCTTTTTTAGAAGTCGGTTAAAAACCAGTTTATTTCCGAAATTTAATTATCCGAAATATCGAAAATAAGAAATGCTATAACGAAAATAGTGCATAAAGTAGCGAAATAAAATCCTGATGTTCACATAAACACGTTTAATTTAGTGGTAAAAAATATTGTAAACAAAACCTTATGTAGGACACAGCACGATTAAAAAGATTAACTTAAACTCTGAAGGCGACGTCCCTGGTGTTAGAGCCCTATAAATTCCACTGTTAGGTACGCGTCCGTCACGATCCGTTTGCAAACGTTCCTATAACTTCCGCAATTAAAAAAATATTTGCTAATCCTAAAATGGGTAACACACACCAGGTCAATCTGTTATCCGGTAGCGAGACAACAATTTATAAGAAAATTTTAAATTAAATAAGACAATATAACGAGAAATTTAAAAAAACTACTAAAAAAAATACGTGAATCCGGTCCTAGACTCCAGATTGGCAGTTGGAAGGCTCGCTGACTGGCTGGTACTGGAAACCACCAGCGTGGGGTTCGAATTCCAATAAAAGCTTGCAGCCGTCTGGTCCCAGGCTAGCGGTGGGGGCGAATTCAAGATTCGCCCATAGTCTTCGGATAAATCTATAGAAAATAACGAAAAAATGATAATCCCAAGACGCAGGCAGAATCTTTTATAACAAATGAGATGAAGTAAAGTTAAATTACATACCAAGTCCTGAAAGATGAAACCCGACTCGCAAGTTTTAGATGCTGTAATTTCGGGAACAGTTCCCTTTGATCCGGTCGCACAACGGACGAACTCGGTCGTTCAAATCTTTATAGTGGCAAATAATTATATGGTCAAACGGGAAAAATAGTAATATAGACGACCGTCCTGTGCCCAAATAAAAGCTTCCAATAAAAAATCTCGGCAAGAGAAAAGACAATGACAGTTTCCGATTCAAAATTCAAAAAAAAAACCAATAAGAAGAAAAAACCTTTCTGACTGTAAATAAGGTAGAATTTGTTATAAAAGGAGGTTGTTCGCGATAAAATTAATATGTAGCATTTGCCAATGCTGCAGTACCCCCTTTCCAAGAAAAAACAATTAAGTTATAGAAGAAAAAAAAAGTAATAATAATCAAAGGTAAGAACAAAAGGTGAAGTAACGACTTCAAAAGAAAAGGAAATAACAATAAGCAAACAACCTAATAATAGGGAAATTATTAATTAAATCGATGAGTTTAAAAAAAACCACACTAGTGTTAAATAATCGATAAAAGTTTATCGACAGTGTCCCAGCACTAGACCCGTCATTAACTCTATGAAGGAATCTACGTCATCTGAGCGCATATGACAGAACTGACAAATAACAAAAGTTTGTCGACAAATTGTTACCACTTGGAACTACTAGATGTCGTTGTTAACTTTTTAGCCGTCGAAATATTTACTAATTTATGTTAATATTATGCGAATTTATATTACAGGAGAACAAATGATACGTAAAAGTAAAAATAAAGTGAACATAGAATGATTAAATCATAAGGGAATTATTTAAGAATATCTTTAATGTGATATTGTCCAGAATGGACAGATTCGCAGTCTTGAAGAACATATGTGGTCCTAGAGATAACCCTAGTTACACGACATTTAATAAAGCGCGGAGCAAGCTTTCCTGAAAAATAATCTGCCCCAGAGGACCTAGAAAAGTTTCGTCTCCATACAGTGTCACCAACGTTGAGAGTGACAGGCGAACGATTCCTATTATACGCTCGAGAATTACGGAGGAAAGCCATAGAAAGATTATCAGCGACTTTTGCGTAAACCTCGGCAAGGGAAGAAAGATTCGAGGCGTGTTGAACCCGACTTTCAGCTAAATTTACGCTTTGAGTCTGATTACTGGCACGACCAGAAGTAACAACTTCCCTACCAAACATTAGGAAATTAGGAGTGAAACCTGTGGCTAAATTAATGCAAGAGTTTAGATAGAGTTTGACTTTGGGTAAAAGTTTTGCCCAGTTTCTTTGATTTTCTCCGACTAATATGCTCAAACACGTAACGACACTTTGGTTATAGCGTTCAACCGTGTTGGCTTGAGGAGTATAATAGGGAGTGTACGTAGGGGAATCGATGTGGAAGGATCTTAGAAATCTAACAAAATGATTACTGCGAAAAAAGGTAGCGTTATCGCAGAGAATAGCACGCGGAACTCCGAAATTGAAAAATATTTCAGTCTCCAAAGCTTTAATAACCGAACAAGCGTTAACTTTTTTAAGAGGAATAAGCCAAACATACTTTGAAAAAACGTCTACCATAGATAAAATGTACTTATAACCATAGTAAGCAACGGGTAATGGTCCAATGACGTCAATAGAGATCGACTGTAAAGGTAAGGATACATCCTTGGGATAGCACATCTGACCACGAGGTTGAGTATTTGCTATTTTATAAGCTTTACATACCTCACATTGTCTCAATGTCTCGGCAACATCACGAAACATGTTCGGCCAGTAAAAGATCTCTTTTACCTTAAGATATGACTTAGTAACACCAGGATGTATAGATGGAAAACTATTATGTACTTCCCAAATAGCGAGTGGAACCTTCTCTATTGGTAAAACTATACGCCAAGGATCAGAAGATAAAGGACAGGTGATAGGCATGCGTCTTAAAAGAACACCGTTCTGTATGGCGTATGCAGGAAAAATTTGGGGTGTATCACGAGCACCACAATAGACTTTCCTATACCATCTATCATTTGTATGCTCGGGACCCTGATCAAACGTAACAGGACTTGCATAAATTCTAGATAAAGCATCTGGGACGACATGTTGCGATCCCTTACGGTGCACAATATCAAAAGTATATTGAGAAATTATAGTAGCCCATCGAGCTAAACGTCCAGAAGGGTTGTTTAGTGTAAGGAGCCACTTCAAAGCCATGTGGTCAGTAATAACTGAGAATCTCATCCCATCTAAATAACAGCGGAAATGCTTAACAGAATCAAGAACGGATAAAAGTTCACGTTCGGTAGTGCTATAATTGCGTTCTACCTTAGAAAAAAGGCGGGAATAATAGGCGATAGGATGTTCCACATCATCGATCTTCTGTGAAAGAACAGAACCAAGACCAACAGCTGACGCATCACATTGTAATATGAAAGGCTTTGAAAAATCCGGACAAGCCATAACCGGGGTATCGATTAGTGCCTTTTTTAACTTAACAAATGCTTGTTCGGCAGCAGCATCCCAATTTATAGGATCACGACCCTTTCTTTTACCAATGAGAGCAGTGAGTGGAGCTATTATAGAAGAGAAACCGTCAACAAAACGTCTATAGTAGGAACACATTCCAATGAAACCGCGCAGTGATTTTGCGGTAGAAGGAGTCGGGTAGTCCCTGATAGAATCGAGCTTGCTGGGATCGGTTTGCAAGCCTTTTTCGTTCACGATATAACCCAAATACTTTAACTCACTTTTACAGAACTCGCACTTCTTTAAATTGATAGACAAACCAGCTTCCTTAAGGCGGTGTAGTACCTTCCTTAGGAGCGCGAGATGTCCGTGAAAGTCTTTGGAAATTATTATTAAATCGTCGACGTACCCGAAAACACAGTCGTCGCTGGTTGAGGTAAATTCAAAATTGACGATCAAATCAGTAAGGCGTTGCATCTCCGAAGCCGCATTTGTTAGACCAAATGGCATCCTAACAAATTCAAATAAACCCCGTTGAGGAACTATGAAAGCGGTCTTCTCACAGCTCTCTTTATCTGCAAGAGGAATCTGCCAAAAAGCACTCCTAAAATCAAGCGAGCTTATGTATCTTGCACCACGAAGATTGTCAAGAATATCATGTATACGAGGGAGAGGATAAGAATCTCTGATCGTAACGCTGTTCAATTTTCTGCTATCAACACAGAAACGAACAGAACCATCCTTCTTGGTAACCATAACCACCGGACTAGCCCATGGAGAACGAGAGGGGCGAATAACACCGACCTCTAACATCTTATCAATCTCTTCGTTGAGAATCTTTAATTTGACAGGAGAAAGAGGGTAAAACCTCTGTCTAATTGGCTGTCCCGTTGTATTTATTTTATGCGAGAGCCAGGTAGTCTTACCTAGGCCAATCTTGTCTGACGAAATTTCCTCGAACTCGTCAATCACCTGTTGTAAACCATGCTCTTGATCCGATGATAGTACGTTGCGAGGGTGTATATAACGTATCTCGCTAATACAAGGAGGTTGCAGAGTAGCGAAATAAAATCCTGATGTTCACATAAACACGTTTAATTTAGTGGTAAAAAATATTGTAAACAAAACCTTATGTAGGACACAGCACGATTAAAAAGATTAACTTAAACTCTGAAGGCGACGTCCCTGGTGTTAGAGCCCTATAAATTCCACTGTTAGGTACGCGTCCGTCACGATCCGTTTGCAAACGTTCCTATAACTTCCGCAATTAAAAAAATATTTGCTAATCCTAAAATGGGTAACACACACCAGGTCAATCTGTTATCCGGTAGCGAGACAACAATTTATAAGAAAATTTTAAATTAAATAAGACAATATAACGAGAAATTTAAAAAAACTACTAAAAAAAATACGTGAATCCGGTCCTAGACTCCAGATTGGCAGTTGGAAGGCTCGCTGACTGGCTGGTACTGGAAACCACCAGCGTGGGGTTCGAATTCCAATAAAAGCTTGCAGCCGTCTGGTCCCAGGCTAGCGGTGGGGGCGAATTCAAGATTCGCCCATAGTCTTCGGATAAATCTATAGAAAATAACGAAAAAATGATAATCCCAAGACGCAGGCAGAATCTTTTATAACAAATGAGATGAAGTAAAGTTAAATTACATACCAAGTCCTGAAAGATGAAACCCGACTCGCAAGTTTTAGATGCTGTAATTTCGGGAACAGTTCCCTTTGATCCGGTCGCACAACGGACGAACTCGGTCGTTCAAATCTTTATAGTGGCAAATAATTATATGGTCAAACGGGAAAAATAGTAATATAGACGACCGTCCTGTGCCCAAATAAAAGCTTCCAATAAAAAATCTCGGCAAGAGAAAAGACAATGACAGTTTCCGATTCAAAATTCAAAAAAAAAAACCAATAAGAAGAAAAAACCTTTCTGACTGTAAATAAGGTAGAATTTGTTATAAAAGGAGGTTGTTCGCGATAAAATTAATATGTAGCATTTGCCAATGCTGCAATAAGTAGTAAAATGTTGATAGAAACTATCAAAAAATCCATTGAAAACTCCCATAAAGTTTTCATTCACTATTTTACGGTCACGTGTGTGAAAAAGTCATGCGAACGATAAATAAACAATTTTGTTATCCGGATATATAAACTCAATAATACCTACTCATAATACAAATAAATATAAAAAACTACTACTATATATATACAAATAACTTATACTATAAAGTATTGTTACATTATTTCTATAAAATTATATGTGCCTAAAGATTAAACCAATGATTTTCGCAGCTGCTGCCAAAACAAACAAATAAAATGGTTGGTCTTATTGAAGAAAAATCTTATATTTTTACCACAATACACTGTTATGGAGGAAGCAAAGTTTATTATAGGGGCGCAAGATAATAATAGATGAGTCAAACAACGCCAAAAATGATATTATCTTCGACGTACTTACCATCTTTACGGAAAAATCTATTTCTTTAACACAACTTTTATCATGATAACTTAATACCTACTTAAAATTATAGGTACTCTGTAGAAATATTCCATGGTCAGGAATACTCCAATTAAAAACAACATTTATAAAATCGATTGGGAGCAACATGATGCACACCCCATCACTCATAGCATTCATGCATGTCAGTGAATTATCACCCCTGCTCATCAATCATTTCAAGTAATCTAAAATACCCTATTCTATGCAACATAATATAACATGACGACTATATTCCCCGAAGGGTTATGCAGAGGTGTACCTATGGAACACCCACATTTCGCCAGTTATTTTTAATTCCCTTGTAATAGGGAACGAGCCTATTATTTTTTTAAAAAAAAACGTCCCACACTAAGAATTTCTCCGGTATCGTGGGTGCGTTTACAAAAATTTAAATTCACATACACAAACAGCCAGACCCGAAACAACTACTTGTAGGCCATACAAATATTTGTTCCGTGCGGGAATCGAACTCGCGACACCCAGCGCAGCAGTCAATCGCTTAACCACTGCGCCAACCGTGTCGTCAAAATTGCCATCAACCGGGCACAGATCCAGACTCCAGGCTACTACTGAGATATTTCAGATGGAAAAACCTAATAACACTTTGTCCGACCCAGGAATTGAACCCAGGACCTCGCTTGAACCAATAGAACATCGAGGTAATCCTATTCTATGTTCTATTACGATATTTAGTTCATAAAACGGTCACAAATCCATATTAAACCTAGTTTGTTCCAAAGTGATTGATAGAGTACATAAATTGAAAACTTTTTACGACCATAAATAGTGAGGTGCACACGGTTTTAATTTAAACCTAACGGTCTACCATTTTATCTCTCACTGCGCCCGCGCAACCGATTTCTACAAAAACGTTGAGTTTTGAAGTGTCACATGGCTTTTTATGATTCTTTTTTTGCCACAAGAAGAAGCTAGGCTCAGTATTGTATGAAATCATCATGAACAATTTTTTATCTAGTTTTTTTAGTCTTACACATTGATAAGAGACAAGATGGCGGCGTTAGTTCAGATTTTAGACTCGCGCCAGAATAACCTTGTAGCGCAATCTGATTAATTATGTTTCACTAGTGTCGAGTTTTGAAATATAAAAAGAGCTCTTTCCCTCTTGGTAAGGTTATGGGGCCACAAACGCCATAAAGGCCACATCAATCGTCTGTCAGTCATATTTTTATTTTGCTATCAGTTTACTACCGAGCCGCGTCCGTAACAATAAGGAGCGACAGTTATTCATGGTTTATTCATCACAGTCAGTCAGTGAACACCCTGTAGAGATTGAACAGAAGGGTAAACACGCATCAAACTTCATTAATTATTGAGTTAGTTTTTATGAGAATTTGGAGTAGGTAAATGTTATTGACATAACATTCAAAAGCATCGTATTGCAAGTCTTCTTCAGTGCTTATACACATGAGCTACACGTGTCGACGGTAGAGGCAACTGCTGCTGGCGTCAACGCGTGTTGACACACACTTAGCGTGCCGATGGCAAATGTAATTTTTAAAATTGCAAGTTTGAAAGCCTGAAAAATGTTGAACGTTCTCTTCAGTAATTAGGTCGTTAGCCTGTTTAGTCACACTCCAGGGCACAGGCTTCCCAAGTTCTACCATTCCTTCCACTTTTCACGATATAACGCTTCTTCTTGCTATTTATCGTCGCCTGTTTACCTTCGCCTCATCATCACACAGGACATATTTTCCGTCAGTTTAAAGTTCAAAATAGAAATCCATGTTTAACCAAATTATCTACCTATCAAGTGTCTATTTAAAATCCTAATTCTCAAACTAGTTTCAACGTTAATATCATACAAAGTATCTCATAATTCCATGTATTACCAATTTACATGCACAAATACTACGTTATTTGCTCAGGAGGTAGGTATTACTTAATAATTAGCGTCGATTAGCATAAAGTTCACGCTAACACATACTAATCATGTTATTAGATACAGACTTACTAGTATTTACGATACATTTATGTATATTAAGGTCTGTTAGCGCTACCGGTTTAGTTTGCAAAGATCACCTCAAGAATTCGTGTTTGATGACTGCCGATTATCTCTAAAAGAACAGTTAGAGTCGCACCCTACGGTAAAAAATGTTGAAGACATAATAAATTGTTTTGAGCTCCTTTTCCCGCATTAGCACAAACTGTATGAATACAGCTTTTCCATTATTGGGGCTGATTGCTGATGGTGCTTTAAATGTATAGTCACCAAAGGAGATTAGTAACCAGGGTCGTCGGACATAGTTGAAGTTTAGTAAGAAACCAATGTATGTTTTCGAATGCAATTGAATTTGATAAATGAACTGTTTGTTTTCTATTAATTGAATTCAATTTTAGTCGAAAACATCCATCGGTTTCTGACAAAACTTCAACTATATCCGACGGCCCTGGTTACTTATCTCCTTTGGTGACCGTACATTGAGGCCCACTTGTACCATAAATAAAAAAATGCGTTTAGCGCTAAAACTATTTAAAGATTCCTCGTTGGTCTAGTGGTTTCAAGCGCTACTGCTGAGCATGAGGTCTTGGGTTCGATTCCCAGGTCGGGCAAAGTGTTATTGTATTTTTCCATCTGGAATTCCTCAATAGCAGCCTGGAGCTTGCATTTGTGCCCGGTTGATGGCAATAAGCTCGCCACCTACGAGTACTACATAGGACTTAAACATAACTGGCGATAGGTGTACTATTAGGTACAGACACCAGCACATCAAGCTACCCGAAACTGTCAAATTTTCCCAATCAACCTTGAACCTAATGCTGTAGCGATAAAGTTGAAAATCTATTAAACAAATTTGACAGATTGTAGTAGCGTGATGTGCTGGCGTCTGTACACCTCTGCCTTACCCTTTGGGGAAACAAGGCGTGAGCTTATGCGTCTGTGTGTATGTGTAGATTTATTTTATTTTTCTATCTTTTCTCTTTTTTATCTTTTTTCTTTGAAACGATTGAAAGAAACAGAGCTAAATTTAAAATTTGTTTAGCGCTAAACGCATTTAACGATTCGTGGTGCAAGCGGGCCATATCGCCACACTTGGAGGCCAATTGTAATGCACTCCTTGATCAGCTATGCGGTTTCCGTAGTAGTCATTATGTAAGCTATTGATTACTTACATAAATGTTTTTTCTAGAATTCTAGATTAAGTATGTAATAAAATGACCATTGCGGAGGCTTAACAATAAGAGTAAGGTCATTATTCATAGAAATGGTCATACATAAAAAAAAACATTTAACTTTATTATATACTAACTTCTACCCGCGACTTCGTCCGCGTGAAATTTCGGCCCCCATTGCGTCGCATCCCATCGCTCGCCCGTGCTACTACTTCGTTTTCACTTAGTGTTGTTTCTGGCTTTTTTTCATTTAGCTCGGTTCCTAAGGGTCGTAGCGTGATGTTAGACAGCCTATAACCTTCCTCAGAAATTAGGCTATCAAATGCAATAAGATTTATAATGGATAAAAAATAATAGAGCTCAAAAAATATGTTATACTTAAACTTCTGCACCTCCTCTGGCATACGTCATATACAATAATACAACATTATGTTATACAAATACACATCACATCAAATAAACAACCAAATCACTTGATTTGACAAACCAACAAGCACTTTGACGTTACTGATCAAAATATCAACAAGTTTGAAGATGGTTCAAGAAGCCCTGTCTCATTAAGACGCGTGTGTAGAATGATTGCATTTGAATGCACCTTTAATTCCCAAGCTTTTTAGTTGTGGAAGATAAATATTTTGGTTAGAAACCGGTTGTAATCAATCTTAGCCATGTAAATGTGAGTTGTGATGAATCAATCTTTTGATTGAGAGTTGATTGGTCTGAGACAGGTGTGTGGGATCGAACTAAGGAGGTATGTGGTCTTAATATTTGTATTCTAATAGAAATAGAAATATTCATTTTAGTATTAGATTCGCTTTCACTAAATAATGCAGCGAAAAAAATGTTGAGTGTTTATCAGGTTTTCCTTGCCCAATATTGTCTGATTATCTACATGATACTAATTGTCATGTAAGTAAACAGGCATTTTTTTTTTATTAGCCTGTGCTTTGCCTCTGCCGGGAAAAGGCCTCCCATCCCCATACCCCATCATCCCATCCATCCCTCCCTGGCCCTCCTTCCATCCTTCGCGAGCCCGCGCGTCCTCCTTCTAATTTTGATGGAACCTACCCAACTTGTCCCGTCATCTGACTTTCTGTTTCATTTTTATTTTTGTTACTTTTTTTTATATAACTTGATTTTTATATTTTTGACTGTGTTTAGTTTAGTTTGTGATCTTCCAGTACGAGTCTCAATAAATACTTTTTCTTTCTTTCTTTCTTTCCATCTCTTACGTCATCTGTCGCGACCCCGAAATGAAGTATCGTCCTTTAATGCACAAAACAGAGGTGTTAGTGCCCATCTCAACCTTTACATTGCAGACCAGTACACTGCTAGACATAGCCATTTCCTAAAACTCATTGTAATACTATCGCGCCAGGCATCCAGTCACCCAATTCCAGGCATTCTCACATCCTCATTAAGTGGCGCTTCACTGCACACATACCTAACTAGCTTATGCACTAAGCTAAAAATAAATCACTTAGGCTATAATTAAATAGCTTTATCTCTAGTAAACGTGTCAAGTCTAAGTTAAGTTTCCACTAACTTATGTTTATCTTCTTAGTAACTCGTAAATGTGGTATTAAGTATGTAAACGGTAAATTAATTTTAATTACAATGTTTGTACAGTTAGCGTAAAAACCTTTACGTGATAGGTTTTACACATAGGTACGTAACTTCACGTCTGTGTTACGTACATATTGTCAGCACAGGGGTGGGTAAGCAGAGGTTTATTTCGCTCTACTCATCTGTAATTCAGGAGGATGCTGATCGCGTTTAGTTTCAGTTGTGAAATTCGGCCTAAGTGGGATATACAAAAACGATATATAATGGAACAGGGTAGCCTGCGAAATTCAAATTTTCTTACAATTTTAGTAATTATCAGGCTAGTGTCAGGTTGCATGTTGATTTAAATATGATTCCCGACCGTAACAAATATGACTTTACAGAATTATTAGTTCGTTTACAACAATGTATGCTGTTCAACATACAACCTGACACTGACCTGCGAATTGCTAAAAACGTAAGGAAATTTGAATTTCTCAGGCTACCCTAGCCTGAGAAATTCAAATTACTCTATCCCTACCTATTCGATTATTTATCGTTTTCGTAAATCCCACTTAGGGTTAATTTTACCAATTAAACTAAACGCGATCAGCAGAACTAAACAACAACTATGATAACAACTACAGTTCTTGACCGCGGTTTGAATGTGATGATCGCTTAGTTCCGTTGGTGTCATAATCAGCCTATAATGATCCCACTGCTGGCATACAGGCCTCCTCTCGGCGAAAGGAAGTGGGCAGTAATCCACCACGCGGGCTCAGTCCGGGTTAGTAGATGTTACGTTGGTGTAAATTGGCGGTGTCCATTGTTCATTGGTGTAATTCGCCCGAAATCTTATTGCGTATTGCACCTTAAAGGCAGGCTTAGCAACAACAATCAGGTTAGTCTTCGCTTTTCTAGGTTTCTGGGGTAACTATTGTCCAGACCTTTAAAAGTTTCGTAAAACTAGGTAAATGGATATCCCGGCTATAACTTGAGATTGAACTGGCCGCTTGAATGGTTTCCGTCGAGACTTCGAGACCAGTTTTCCCGAAAATATAGGGCAATAGGGTACCCTAAAAACACTAGAGAAAAAGTTTTACGTAGGTACTGGTTTTCGATTCGAGAACTCGCAAGTTCCAGTATTACCTTCGGTTTCCGAAAGCATTAGATTTAAGTAATAATGATGTTGTCTAATCACATAGGAAGGTACCTACTTAGATCTGATTTGTTATCACATCATATTTAAAGTGTTTTCATTGGCTGTTTGTATTTATGTCAACCAATCAGCAGAATTGTGTGAATGTGGTGTATAATGCGTAACACAGAAATTACGAATATGTTTATTATAGATTTGTCAATAATACAATTACATACAATTATTATATACAATTTACATCATTTGTAAAATGTTTTCGTTACAATTGCAAAGGCTTAGAATTTTGTGGTACAGACACTTGTCTTGTAAGATTTCCTTTGTAAATTGTAATTGTAAAGTTTTGTAGTATAGTGTCCTAACATGACAGCGTGTTAGTTTTATTTGGTGTTAACTTTCAGAACCTTTCCAGAATACATAGCGCAATAGCTTTCACATAAAACCTAAATCATTACCCTCAAATGCGCTATTTACTATTAAGTAATATGAATATCATCATAAGTCTATAAAAACTAAACCTAGATATCGCTTACTTAATATTGTCCCAACGGTATAAAGGATGGCCGCACAGAGGAAGTTGCATCACAGAATTGCATACAGGCTAATTTTTATTCCAATCAGCTGATACCTATATCCCTTGGGTGATTTCAAGGAGCATTATTCATGCTAACTGAATACACCTCGTGATTTGGCCATTAGATCTTTTGGAACTGATCAATTATAATGTTTATGCTCCATAATCAGAAAGATTTTGATAATGGCATTTTTCTGATCGTATTGACCAGTGATTTCCCAGCGGAATCGGCCCCAAATTATAAGTTGTAGGTCGTAAGTTCGAACCCAAGCACGCACTTTACTTTGTGTATTTAATTTCATTACGACTGCTCTAAAAACGGTGAAGGAAAATATTGTGAGGAAACCGGCATGTCTTAGAACCAAAAGTTCGAAGACATGTGATATCCACCAACCCGCACTGGGCCCGCGTGGTGGATTATGACGCACTCCCTCTTACAGAGAGGAGGCCTGTGTCCCAGCAGTGGGAACATTATAGGCTGATTATGCTATGTTATTGAATGGTATCTTTTATGTGTCTATATCCAATCCCACCAAAAGGATTATAATAAGGTTTTCAACATTATCGTCAATCAATTCAGCAACGCATTGCCAATCACCTTGCTCATTCAGGTGTCCACAGTTCACTTCCTGGACACCTGCGAACCCAAAGCGGTTGCCAATAGCCTGTGGTTACGGCCGTATCCACTTTACAGTAGGTCGTCAGCCGCTTTGGCATCCTATAACATTCCCAAGGAAAATCCCTGCATTAATTTGGCTGAAGATCCTAGAACTGACTTTAATTGCTGTTTTATACAGGGTCAATATAAATAAGCTAGCGAAACTGCACACACGCGATTGTTATCGATATCTAATGATGATGTAAAAAAAAGAATTTTTAAACTCATAATTTTACAGCTGATTACGGGGTCGACAGCCGCTGGTGATGTAATTAAAATAACTTGAAATTATGAGATTATTTATTTTTTATCGTCATAATAAATGTACTGTGTAGTTTCATCAAACTATGTGAATACCTACAGGGTGGCAGGGACATCGACGAGTAACCGTTACCATGGATTCAGCACATGATTCTATACACCCTAGCGTAGAAATTTTTCAGTGGTTATGTGGTGCCTATGTCATTAACTCCTCTGTACATTTATGAGATTGAAGAATTAAATAAATAAAAATAAAACTGCTTTTTCATAGAAAAGTGCAAAGCGGTCAAAATATAAAAAAAAAAACTTATATTTCAGACAGAGTCCATTGATTGGTTAGTACAGCTATATTTTTATTTTTTTTGAATAACCGACAAAATATTTCAACGTGCGGGGGTTCAGAGTTACAGGTTGGGCGCGCTGCCTTCCTTTACTTGTTTTCTGTGTTTCTCGTCATTGTAATTACTTCTTACAAACTCAAAGGTTAAAGACCGACACACTTAGCCGTGATCCCACTAACTCAAATACATTCTTGCACTCCTTAAAATAGCTCCTCCCTTTATAGAACTCAGGAAATGCCAAATTAGTAGTAATTATTTATGGCTTGATGTAACCGGCGCGGGCGCAGGCGCCTGCAGACGGTTGGAATTAATGATGATAGGCAGATGTCTGTCCAAGGTCAGTGCAAGGCAATTAGCAAGAGGGTTATTAAGAATGTGCAAATAATGAGAATTGTATGGAGAAGAATGCTCGAAATATCATCAGACCTGATACATAGGGACATTCTATCAGTGATGAACGATGATGGAAAAGACAAAACAGTATAGAATTGACATAGGTTACCGAAAAGCTTATATGTGAATCCTGTTAGAAAGTGAAGACAGCGTTTGTCCTCCGCCACCGCCTTTGGTACGTCAACGAGAAAAAGATTTTTCGAACCGAACGTGACGTTCCGTTGACGTGCGGTGGGCACGCGGCCATAGTACCTAAATGTATGTATGTATCGCTACTTCGGCGCCGTCATCTCGTTGACGTTGCGTTGACGTGGTGGTGGACAAACGGCCGTAGAAATACGAAACGCTTTGAAAGTTATTTCTATTTGTCTAGGCCCTCCGGTGACATTAGTTAGAGCTGGCTTATAATTTAAAATGGATGGATGGCTGGAGAATAATTTAAAACTTTACATGCGACACACAGTTTTCACAGCATACTTTGACACTAGGTACCATACTATGAAAACGGTGTTTAGAAAAGTAAAGCGTAAAGAACTTTGCTTAGCCCTAAAGAAATAAATCAGATAGGCGCGACCCACGACGCGTCTATTCCAGTAGACCATTTTTTTATGAAAACTTCATGGAAATTATTCTTCAAGAATCGCGTGGCACTGGACCGTCGGGTCGCGCCAGACCTTCGCCGCTCATCAAACGAAATGTCTATTGAACAAGTGGGATGAGGGCAAAATGATGATGAAGTCCAACGCTGAACTGCTGACAATCCTACTCCTACTTCCTACTAATATTATAAACGTGAAAGTTTGTATGGATGGATGGGTGGATAGATGTTTGTTACTCTTTCACGCAAAAACTACTAAACGGATTTAGATGAAATTTGGCACACAGATGGTTTATAACCAGGATTAACATATAGGATACTTTTTATCCCGATATTCCCACGGGATCGAAACTTATGCGGGTGAAACCGCGGGGCGCAGCTAGTAAGATGATAAGGGGGATTATCCTGTCCAACAACAAACATACATGTCAATAGGTATATATAGTATAGTATAATCAGCCTATAATTTTCCCAACGCTGGGTTAAAGACCTTCTTTCTTCGAGAAGGGAATGGGCCGTAATCTACCACGCGGGCCCAGTTCGGGTTGGTAGATGTCACATGACTTCGAATTTTCGATTTTAGGACATGTCGGTTTCCTCACGTTGTTTTTCTTCACCGTTTTGAGAGCAGTGGTGATGAAATTATATACACAAAGTAAAGCGCCTGCCTGGGTTCAAACCCATGACCTACAATTCGTAAGTCGGGGCTGTTATCACTGCTCTATGTTAATATATCAATTATGCTCTAAATAAATTATTTAAAAAAAATATATCATTCTGCGTCCTTATCGAAATTATGCAGTTTACGTCGTCCTATGTCATAATGTCAAGTCAAACGTAACCATCAGTAATAAAGCTCTTATTGCCCATAACAAAGAGGTTTCCACGCATTAAACTTCAAAGTGAGTTCACTTCTCACTGGCGCCTGCAACTAAATTACAAAACAAATGTAACGTGACCGCATGAAGGTGGAGACAGAAGGCCCGATAATAATAATAATAATAATATAATATCCCTGGACATTTCACACAGCGCCATCTAGTCCCAAGCTAAGCAACCTAATGTTTGTGTTATCGTAACAAGATGGCTGATAAACTACTTATATACTTTTTTTTTTGTAAATACATACATATTATAGATAGAAAAACACCCAGACTCGGAACAAATACATGTAGGTCATACAAATATTTGTTCCGTGCGGGAATCGAACCCGCGACACGCAGCGCAGCAGTCAATCGCTTAACCACTGCGCCAACCGTGCCGTCAAAATGCACTAAATAATAAAATAATTTTTGCCCCATTGGTTTAGTGGTAGATAGCGCTACTGCTGAGTATAAGGTGCTGGGTTTGTCTGTGATTCCTGGATCGGGCAAAGTGGGAGTCTGGATTTGTGTCCGGCAATAGGCTCGGCGCCCTATTAAATGGGACTAATGTAATGTTATACATAAGAAACAATATTTAAACAAAACGAAAACTGCCTCGGGCAATAAGCACGGTTCAAATATTTGACTAATCTGGAGGACTGGATCCCTTGCTGAATACCCGAAATATGGATACAGGTTTTTCAATTACTTTGATAGGTGACTATGGGTTTTAGCCAATTCTTTCTTATTCTTTAGAGCCTTCAGAACGCAGTGGGCCATAACAGGTTTAATAAATTAGGTAGATACTACTTTAAATGGACAAAATTACTTGCTCAAAACATAAGCTGCTGCAAAATGCTTATGATTTTGTTCAAATCCATTTGCGGCTTGGCAGTTGTAGGACATAATCTTCCTCTGTTATTTTCCGAGTATTTGTTCCTAGTTCTGTCAATCCCAACCTACTTGTATCACAGTACCTACCTCACACTCAATGCCACAGTTAAGTAAACTACCAAATCGGGTTATAAAACAATTTATGTACATAAGTACGTGTGTCGCTTAGCCAATCAGGTGCGTCGTATGAATGCAAAGCGCAGTAAATGAAGAATTTAGGGCAGTTGTTTAGGTTCTTCTAATTGTCCAGACGTGATGAGGGTTCTTTGAGTGGGTGGCGTGGGTTCGTCGTGGAATTCGATGTAGTAGTCAATGTATGTGTTTAACTGAAGTACCGGAGTTTTGTGCTGCATTAATAAGGTGGCACTCGGGGTAGGCTACTCGTCGTACGTCGGTCGTTACGTCATATAGCCCGAAAGTCTGATAACCAGCCTTACCAAGGGGTAACGTATTACATTATCCAGTAACTGGTTTGTGGAGTTCAGATAGGAGTCGCTCCACGTAAAAAACAGGTATTCAGCTGCATACGGTTAGACTGGAAACCGTCCCCAATTGGAAAAGGCTAGGCAGATGATGACTCGGGTTAGGCTACTGGTGTGAGTCAGTCAACCCAAGCCAGGTTGACTGACTCACACAATGAGCCTATAATGTTCCCACTGTTGGGCTTCCTCTCGGTGAGAGGGAGGTGCCTAACTAATTATTCTAATAAGATTTGACTCGGCCTAGACGAATTGAGTATCACAATCATGTTTTATGTAAATGCTGCCATGTATAAACTTCGGATCAGCACTTCCGGATGCCAACGAAGCTTTAATTCCAAAGTGTTCCAACGTAACAGGACCAAGAAAAGGTATTAGCATACCTTATTCAATTATGTGACAAGGAAGCCCCACTTGTGCCTAATGCCGGCTTACTTAACTGCAGGTTTGAAGGGGCTTAGCAACAGCGGTTTTGTTCACAGAACTTAGCCCCCTTGACAACTGACCGTAACCGTAATAAGACTTCTTTGAATTAAAAGCTTTATATTTCTTGGGGCTTTAATTAAAAAGTCCTGACGGTCTAGTCTGTAAAAATCTCACCGCACAATTCAAGCTCACTTCATCATATGTCACTGTCATTTCACGTGGGCCGTAATTCTCTATGACACAACGAACGAAACCGCGCGAAATCAACGCGAGATTGACGGGACTAGCTAAAGAATTGACGTGGTTTCAGTAAGGAATCGTTAAGTGGTCATAGTGAATTAGGGCCCAGTGGTAGTATTCTGTAAAAATCTCGCAGTGAAAACTTAGGTCAAGTAAGCTGTCATGATGCTTAGGATTGACACTATTGACAACTCACTTCTAGCTCACTTCACCTACGTTTTCACAGTGATATGCGATCGACTGATGCTAGGAATTGAAACGATTGACAGCTTATTTCACCCAAGTTTTCACGGTGAGATTTTTACACCGTAAATCGGATGTTTAAAAAATCCTATTAAATTGTAAACACAGAAGTGCATTTGTGTGTTTGTTGCTTCTTGACGACTTAAATCCTGAACTAATTTTAATGAAATTTGGCATGAAGATAGCGCGATGCCTGTGGAAGAACATAGGGTAATTTACATCCTATGGACACGAGCAAATCTTTCAGCAAAAGCACTCGTAGCAAAAGCATCGTACGGCAAAAGTTACGTTTTCAAGATGACAAGCTCCATAACACACAAGAAACCAACACAATTCAATACCCCTGTCGTAACTCGTAAACCACGACTAAACTTTAAATATAAACCAGAGTACATTCGCGCTCGTAATTATCCAATAACATTATAATAACGGTTATTACAACTTCAAAGTGTTTGTTATCATTTATTCACGAGAACATAAATAACAGAGGTCGGAGGTGAACGAGACTTCGCTCCGTGCGACTGTACGTGCAAGTTCAATTTTGTAGTGTAGTTGTCTGTTATTCTTTTTGGTAGTAAAGCTCACCTGGAGAAGTATTTCTGCCACCAAGCAGCATTGCTCTACAGGGTCACATTAAATTAACTAGTGAAACTCCGCAGGTCGTGCCGGGTACCTATTGATTTCTTAACACGATGAAACAAAATGTGCTCGCTGGTAGTGTAGATACTTGAAATATTAATTGAAAACACGGTTTCTTTTTTTGTTTTGTCACGTTTAGATATAGATACCCAGAACGTCTGCGGAATTTCGGTAGCTAATTTAATTTGATCCTGGATTTTCCAGTTTAAATAGTGCCGGTCGCCAGTGTTATCTTATTACAAGCACATGTGACTGAAATTCGGCTTCGTCTCTGGACGCACCTGCAATGCCTCTAGTATTTCAGTTGTCCATAGGAGTCACTTACCATCAGGTTGGCCGGTTGGTTACTTGTCATCCAATAGTTTAAAAAGTAAACAGTTTAGAATGCGGCTGTACTTTGCTTTTTATAGCTTTGGACGGACTTGAACTTACATTACTTACGCAACTGTGAAGTAATATCTTAAAGCCGGTTCTGATAAAAGAATAATTTACGGAAGTTGTATAATAAAGAAATGATGAATGCGCATAACGCATAACGCATCGAATTTGAAGCGAGTTACAAAAGCGCATCGAATTTAATTATTCCTAGCGTTCTTGTGAATGGACGAAAGACTGACCAGTTAGTTAAGGTCAATTTTGACTGCAATGTGGACCCTTCATCAATCATCTGAGGGCTATTTCAAGAATTTTCTACAACCATGGTTCAGTTAAAAGTTTACAAATCGCACCTTGCAACGTGGCGATACCAGCCCCAGTAGTCTCGACATTCATAGTGATCGCTTTACGATCGAATTCGGTCGCAAAGTCCCAGATTAACAGGTGTAATGTATGGAGTGACAGGACTTTGCGACCGAATTCGGTCGTAAAGCGATCGCTATGAATGTCGAGACTGCTGGGGCAGGACCTGTAGGAGTCTTAAGACTGCAACGATGATGATGATCCTTCCCATCTTTTACCCAAATATATCTTCAACGAAATCGGCAACTTTTTCAATCAACCTATCACAGTCTACTACTGGACATACGAGTATGCCTCTCTCAAGCACACCACAGCACCCTGCCTTCCAGCTTCACCTTTTTAAGGTCGTTGGCAACTCATTAGCAGCATTACCTACATACTGCACTGACCTTTCATCTATGTACCAGCCTATCCGTTTCAATACGACACCTCACGCGTGCCAGTTATTCAAACGTCAATCTTTCTTACATACATATAATTATTCAATATTCTATTACATTGTCTAACCTAGATACTGTGGCTAAGTAGATGGCGCCTGCGCCGGCGACGGTTTGAAAGCGTATCGCTAATAGACTCATTAGCCCAGTGAGTTATTCCTTCCTGAGTTTTTGCTGGTCAGTGCCAGTTGCGGCGGAGAAAGGTCGATGAGGACAGGAGGAATTTAGTTCAAGAGTAGAAATGGGTTTTTTGGAGCTGCGTCAAGCTGATATCAGATGCTACACTCGGGTGAATGTTCATCATTTGTTTGTCACGTTCACACGATACCAACAAAATGACATAGGAATGAACATTCATCTACTCATTTCATTTTTCAATCATTCGGTAGGCGAGTGGTAGATGCAGAGTATCGAAATACAACATCGTTTGATTGGTTTAGTTATAGATTTTTCACTTTTGATTCTTTTTGTGTTCAAGCGTTTCACTTAGAGTGAAATATAGTCAAGAATCTGATGTTTGCTTTAGTCATTGGTATTAATGTCTGCCTCTCGTTGGTGTAATCAAAAGATCGTGGATCAAGTTCAGCGGATTGGCAGAAGCATTATCTGCTTTTTAGTTTTCTTTTACTGCCCCTCGAAGAACTGAAGGCCAGCCGTCGGTTCTTCGAGAGGCAGTAATCAATCTCTGCGAGGTGGAACAGCTCAGCAGCACTCAGACTGAGGTTGAATAGAGTTTCCTCAACCAGGACTTTTACGCAATAGAAAGTGTTTACCGTGATTTTATATTTAGGAGTTAAAATAATTGTTACTATAGGAAATTACGTAGGGAAAGCTATAAGCAGTTTATTTTAATTACGTAATTTGAATATTAAAGTTAGAGCTGTGAGAAAATGAAGAAACTTTCAAGCTGCTGTGGTATTGTTATAGAGAAATTGCAATAAATGTAGCAGCCTGGACTATCTAATGTGAGAGCAGAAGTTCCACTCTTCAAGAAAATAAGCGTAGCTGCTGAGGAGGAAAGGGTGTCAAATACCAAAGTATGACACAAACACGTTAGTGGCTCTGGATTGTTGATGGAAGATATTTAGATAGGTTTGATTTCTTCTTCTGATTTTCCGTTTGGTGAACCACTAGATTACTGCTACACTTTGCTGCAATCATCTGGTCGTTTGTTTGGTGGGATCATACTAATAAAAAATACAAGCTTATTTCTACTTCAAATCAAGTCAAATCAAATTGTTTATTCATCATAACAGCATTGTAGTACATGGTAATTTACAGGGTTGACATATTAGTGTACTAAAACTACAACTTGAATCGTGGTGAGGTGCTGCACCACCAGCTAGGTTATAGAATAACCTGAACAAGGGATTACAGTGCCAGTCCCCATTGGGTATTATAATTAAATTGTACACAAATGTGGCTTAACACTAGTCTTCTACTACAATTTTATTAGTAATGGTGACTTAGTGTAGCTAAGGTTAATATAAAAGGATAAATTACATAATAAAAGGACAAAAACATTTGCAAAAAAAAACAAAATTAAAATCGGTTCATCCGTTCGGGAGCTACGATGCCACAGACAGATATACACACACACACACCCCCACACACACACACACACAGAGACACGTCAAACTTGTAACACCCCGTCGTTTTTGCGTCGGGGGTTAAAAAGGTACGTGAGTGTGATTGTGTGTACATGTACAGACGCCAGCACATTAAGCTACTGCAATCTGTCAAATATCTTTAACAGATTTCAGATCAACTTTATCTCTAAAGCATTAAGGTTCAAAGTTGATTGGGAAAAGGACAATGTCCAAATTGGCCCTGTGCAATAAAGAGTATCAGATTAAACGATAATTAATCGCCTATTTTATTATTTAAGTTGCAAATACTTCTGTATCACGGACTAGCTGTATTCCAAAATGTACTTTTAATAGAATTTAACGCGACTAATAACATTAGATCGCCATCTTCGCCTAATGTCATGTTGTGTCAGAAGTGAAATAGGGATGTCCAATTAATTATAATCGATTGATTGAATTATTATTCGATCGATTGTGTTTTCTTTTCTAAAGTGTATTTTTAAAAACCTAATAAGAATACTTTATGTATGCAGTCATACTCCAATTTAAATAGGTAGTAATATTAATATTGTAATCAAAACTTTTTATTTTGATTATCTAATTCATTTTTTACGACAATTAATACAAAAATAACATTTCTCTTTCGGCGTGAAATAAACCATTGTCATACATACTTGTAATGTTTATATGACAAAGGTGATGTAACAGACAGTTTGAAATAATTTAAGAACACAGTAAATCTTAGTCGAAAAAATCGATTATTGGTGTGGTGTCGTACTACATCCCTAGTTTTGCTGTGAACGTCACGTCGCGTCGTTAGTTTAAATGCATTTTAATTTTGCACTTGCATCCACTTTTTAGAAAAACAACTGCATAGGTACCTAATTATCTAGGTAGGTATTATGATATTACCTACTTTTCAGTTTCTTAAAAATCACTCAGAGCTATGAAAAATCGTAGGTACCTACATTTAATATTCGTTGTTATGGTTAGATTATAACCTCAAAATCTGATACTTTTTTTGAAATATACCTTTTTTGCAGCTAGTCCGCTACAAATACAAGATCTTTTAAGAATCTACTAATGATAGAGAATACAATTCATAATTATCCGATGCTCTTGGCTCCAGGGCCAACAATGTATGGACGCAGAGCAATGTCCTTTGACAGTTTCGGGTAGCTTGACCTGCTGGCGTCTGTACTTAAAGGTGCAACATTTATTGTGATCACCAAACTACTACACCAGCACCCTGATTGCGTAACACACTGTCAATTTTAATCTGAATCATTTTGAAGGATAATATTGCTAATCCATTGCTTCATATGTTCGAAAAATGTGTCTGCTCAACAAAGTAAATAACGCAATGAATGTTGCTGAACTGTCAAAATGAATTGCTACGGATAGTATGTTACGCAATTACCTCGCTGAAGCATTCATAGTTCCACATCACAGAACGATTTATAAATGAGTCTAGTTTCTTATCCTCAGTCATTTGTTTCTCATCCTGTAGTTTGACTTCTGCAGCTCATTCTACAGTGTCAGCAGTACAGCAGCTTTCGATCGTTTTTTATGGTGTATTAGGGCATTTGGCACGTGCAAGATCATGGCAGGCCGTTAGAGCGCTCGGATTTGCGCTTTCCAATCATATCTGCTCAATATTGAGTGGAGGAAGGAGCTTGCGCCATTTGTAGAGGATAGTAAATTTTGAAACGTTTTGATAGCTTGTCGGATTAGTATTAGTAGATAATTGTGGCTGGGTTTAGTGTTGACTCACGGTCGTATTCCGCGTAGGGTTAGGCAGAGGTTTACCTATAGCACACCCAGATTTTGCCAGTTATAAGTCCCATGTAAAAGGGTTGAGCCTATAGCCATCAACCGGGCACAAATCCAGTCTCCCACTGAAAATAACACAGGTCCAAATAACACAGCCAATAACACAGCCCGACCCGGGAATTAAACCCACGCCTTCATGCTCAACAGTACCAAGAAACTCACGAGGCAGTCTGTGATATTATTGTGAAAGAAATAGTAGAGGAACAGCTTTTTGTTTGTTACCACTTTAGTTATGGTTATTTTTTACAAAAATAATAATAAACTACGAAAAATTTTAACGCAGTGGGACCCAGAATCATGTACTAAATCCAAGGTAACAGGTTGCAATTCGATGTCCCTGCCAATCTGTATAACCATCGTCTAAAACAATTTCATAGAATCGTAAACCAAATAAAGTAAAACATGATTTATTTCTCGTATTCTCTATAAAACGGAAGTCTTCGAAAACTCCAAGAGCTCTTAAAATATCATTCGCATTCATAGAAACATGGCTTCCATGAACGCTATATATCTCACCTGCCACTATTATTTCCTTTTTAACATCGTAGACATCAATTTAGACCAAGGATCAAGCAGAATGTAACTTTTTTTTTCATCTTTTCTTTACGTTCCCATTTTTTTCCAGATACTCATTTTTTTTTTACTTTTTATGTTTACCAACGCAGAGCACGGCCACATCCCTTTCGCTTTTTACTTCATGTTTTTTGTCATTCATTATTTCATTCTTTTTGTAGTTTCTCTAAGTCTGTATCGTACGAGAAAATCACCAACGTTGTCCTTTATTTCAACCACCAGCTTTTGCCCGCGGCTTCACTCGCGTTAATTTAGAATTTTATCATGATTCGAAAGACACGTGGCGCCATCTATTATCATAATAACGTTATTGTTGTTTTCCTCGGGAATAGCACTTTTTTCGGGATGAAAGGTCCCCTATGTCCGTTTCTGTACACCTGACAACGTATATGCAAAATTTCAGGATGATCGGTTCAGTGATTTAGGCGTGAAAAGGTAACAAACAAACAAACAAACTTACTTTCGCATTTATAATATTAGTTAGAACAACAACCATTAATACTCGTACCAGCTAAAATAAGCACACCATCGATCATTACCGTTAAACAAATCGCTCGCAAAAACTGTGCAGGATTAACATTAACATTGAATGGAATTGACATTAGTTGTAACGGTTCTCTATAACTTATCTATTCATCTTATACTGTGTCACAATAACATTGCCTAGTTATTTAACCGAGTCATCTTTTTATACTTACTATGCCTGTGGTTCTGCCTGCGTATTCAATTGTTTATCATCATCAGTATCAACAGCTTCTATATCATTATCATATCACCCTCATATAACTTTAGCAGTGCTGGATGCAGTACACATCGTTCGTCTTAATCCTAGGTCATTTTCATTCAAATTAAACCCAGGATTTTAAAAATATTCACATCCAGTCTTGGGAGAGCAGCGGTGCCTCAGTGTCTTGACTTAAATTTTTCAAAGATTCCTCTCTCCTACGATTTTGCTATGCCCGACAGGGTCCATAATCATCACCATTCTATAGCAGTCCACTGCTGGATAGGCCTCCCCTAGTTCATGCCATTTAACTCAATTTTCGGCAAGTCTCATCCAGCTGCTACCAGCCATCCTGCGAAGATCGTCGCTCCACCTAGCCTGAGGTAATAGCCATAATGATCTCATTAAATTTTAGGTTACCACCTAAGTACACATTGTGGAGTGCAAAAAGTATTGAGCATTGACTAGAGTCGAAGGTTCGTCATAACTACCCCTTTTGATGTTATGAGTATATAAATTATTTGATAAACTTCAAGTACAAAATTAATTCGCCATACAAATAATTCAATCTTTCATTTATTGATCCTTCCAGGTCATTCAAATGTATTCACGTTTCACGCCAGCTTATTTGCGTAGGCCTTCTAGTAATCCTTGAAAACACGAATTAGAAATAAGTAGGCCAAAAGTACCATAGGTGCAACTTCAAATGCTATGTGATTGCTGATACCGAAGCCAGAGAACAGTTCAGAAGGTCGGTTCCATATAACAAGCGAAAACACGCGCACGCACACATAGACGGGTACGTACGGCGGGTACACTGGATTTTCAACTCTCGGTGTTGAACCGAGCATTGAAAATCCAACAGAGCGCGTATCAGCGCGTCAAAAAAAGACACACTGTTGAATTTTCAACTCTCGGTACCGTAGCAGAGCGTTGAAAATCCAGTGCGCGGAAAAAAATCACCTGCGTGAACCAGGGCTAAGTGCGCTTGCACTCGCTGTACGTGAAGTGTTTCTATGTGTGCGTGCGTTTTCGCTCAGTGGCGGACCTTCTGAACCTATAAATATTGTTCCCAAGCATTAACATAGGAATGTGAACCCACGCCTGGCGCCAATGTTGGGGAGTTAGGGCCAATATTTGAATGCATGCCAGGATTAAAGACGAGACAATTATTTACATAGGAAAGTGTGCAAATTGTTTGGTCGCATCTATTGGGTTTTAAGTATAGTTTCTGTTTCGGATGGGCTATAGAATTAAACATGATCTTGGTATGTAGTATTCAAGACGTAGTAAGAGCTGTCAAAGAAACTTGACTGTTGTTTTGTATGGAATTTAAATGAAATATTTAGTTAATGTCTAATTAGCATAATCAGCCTAAAAATGTTTCTAGTGCTGGGACACAGGCCTCCTCTCGGTGAGAGGGCCGTAATTTACCACGCGGCCGCGCGGGTTAATAGAATGTCTGATTATTTTAAATGATATTTTAAATTAATTGAAACATCTATTTTATAGTTCTATACATATTATAAATTAAAGCGCTTTTCTTGTCTGCCTGTATGACCTCATTGTTCTATTAAACTCTGCAACGGGTTTTGATGTAAGTAGTTTTCACCATCGTTTAGACAATTTAGTCCAGAAGGTTTATGTGCCATGTACTAATTAGAAATCTCGATGTTTTGACAAATTGTAAAAACTGTGCGAAGCAGGGGCGGCTCGCTAGTATATATTTTTCCCTGATGCACGAGCTTTACGATTAGTTGTTCAAAAATAGATTAATTACTTACAATATTACTCTACTCATTTATAATTAACTGGCTTTATTATTATTGCCAACATAATTAATTAATTATTTAAATAGTTAAATTACTCAAGCAAAAGTTTATCGTTTCAGTAATTAATTCAACTACCTATAATTAATTATGTGTTCAGTAATGCGTAGTTTATGCCATTATTGCAATGCCTTGAATAAATTAAGCTGTCACAATGGAAGAAAAATAACACTAAGACACGTTCAGAGATAAAAGTATTTACCTTAAATCCACAAAGTTGACAAAAGTCAAAAGTTATTTCTTCAAACTAGGCTGTGAATCTGTACTTTTTGACGGTCAAAATTATAGGAGAATGTCTTGAAAACGCCTGCCCTTCATTACTTCCTAATGCAAAAAACTTCGAAGGGTGAATAGGTATTTGCAGAAAACAATAAAAGATACTGAAACAATCATAATTAAAAGTAAACTAACAAACTTTTCTAAACAATAAAAAGTAACATAATTTATCTACATAAAACATTCCTATGCCCATCCCATAATTACTCAGCAATGTTTGATCAAATGTTTGACCAAATGTTGGCTCTAACTGACAGTTATACGAGTAACTACTAGATTAATATTAAAGGCTGAATACAAAGATTGGCTCGATATCAAAGGCAATAAAACACTTGTGTTGTCCGAGAAATTTGCGAAACTTCACCATTTGAATAGTAATTTCTATTGGCTAGCATAGCTGGTGTTTTATTGCAAATTATGTCAAAGTCAAATGACTCTATGCTTGCCAAAGACACTTGTTACCTGTAAGTGTCTGGGAAAGCTAGATATTTCTTTTACGACGCTTTTCTCTGCCAAGTTCTAGTGGTCAAGTTGCCATATTAATTTAGAAAAAATATGGTCTCTGATTTCATTAATAACTAAACCCTTTCCTACGTCCTTTTAAGATAGGACAATGTAAGTTGCATTGGACTTATAGCAATATTTGATCCAACGTTGGACATAATAAAAAATGGGCTACCTGTCAATTCACATTTAAAAATTAAATATTTAACCTCAAAAGGTGAATTGACAGGTAGCTCTTACTATGTATTTATTGATTTTACTACTGCCGTCGATTTGAACGCTGCGTTTGATCAAACGCCGTTAATAACATTTTATGACACCACTTCCTTCAGAACCAGCGCAAGAGCAAATCAAAATAATACTGCTTAGTTCCGTGATTACGGTAGTTGAAGGTATGATCTTTCAGTTTAGTTTTCATTTCCTATATTTATTTGTTTATTGATAAGGCACTTCAAAGACTTAAGACTAAGGGCTGATTTTTCCAACGCCAGATAATTTTATCGGAGGAATAATTTTGAATTTTTTACAGTTCTTCCATACAAAAACTGTCAGATGTCAATTTTATTCCACGAATAAAAATTATCTGTCTATTGAAAAATCAGCCCTATAAAATGAACTGAAAATGAGCTATACACCGTTAAATTTTGATCGTTTTAATCCTTAAAAGGGGTCATTTTACTCATTATTATTAACAACTTTTACTACGGGACCAACCCTGAAATCTGAAAAAAAAATCTGTTTATCCTTAAATTTATGTTCGCATAACTCGACATAATGTATGGATCAACTGATTTTTTTTTTATTTAACAAAATAAAATAATATGTATCGTTGTATACCTACTATAGGTATATACACGAATAGTTATAACATAAATTTTACTACCTATACATTTGTCTGGCACCTAAAATAATTGTGACGTAAAGACAGAAGTCTGAGTGATTAACACATTTACGATTTGATTATAAATTGATAGTTTAATTAACATTTAATGTTACAAAACATTTAGTTGTAGAATCCGCTATAACCAATATCTGTTTTACTTATTCCCATCGGTTACTTCAAAGTGCAATCAATAACCAATAAAATAATCCACGGATCATAAAGTAATTACCCGGCTCGTAAAGTATTTAATATACACAAAACCAGTACAAAACAAATAGAATATTTATATTATTCATCTAACAAATTTAATTAATGCATGCGTTTGCGCAGCTCAAAGTCAATGACAGTTTGACGGCGCACCAAATATGGCACTGACACTACTGTCAAGCGATCCCCAGCAATAGGGCTGTCAAATTTGAAATATTCTTTTTGTGTGGCACTGACAAGATGGATGACGTAAAAAAATGTTTCTTTTGTGGTATTTCGATGTTACGTTAAAAGGAAAAACAAAAGTTAACTGATGTGTTATTTTGGAGAAAAATAAAAACGTGTGTTCAAAGTTGGTTGAAAAATCTACTTCTGTCAAGTCAAAATGACATCTAAACATATTATAAATTAAAGTCGCTCTTCGAGTATAAGTGTGTGACCGCTTGTTCTTCTAAACTACGCAACGGACCTTGATGCGGTTTTCCCCATAATTTATTCCGGAAGGTTTATGTGTTAGTTTTATGTAAAAGATCCTATTATATATTCTGCACTAGAAGCCTTTGCAGTGCAGAGGGAAAGTTAGGTACCACTTGATTAAAACCAATATCGTACATATTTTGTACTTAGATCTGTTTGTCCCCTATTACATGGAACTTCAACATAACTGCGAATGTGAATATACTATAACAATATTACAGTACACTTCTGCCTAACTCTTTGGGGAAAATACGCATGATGTTATATAATGCGTATGTTAGATAGGTTTTTCCATTGAAAATAATTAGGGACAATTAATTGGAAATAACAAACAGAAGAATGTTTTATGTTCCTTTTTTAGCTAAAAGAAACCAATATGCATATCGGTCCACTGTATTCCTTACAGTCTGAAAGATATCAGTAGGTACCTATTGCCTGTAACTATCACGTTCAGCGTAAAGATTGGCTGATCAGGAATGCCTACGTATTTCCCTATGTTTCCGCCTCTCCTTTTTTATCTAACATTTGAAAAATTATTTATAATAATCCCTTTTCCCTGCATTTAAGGAAATTTCTGGATTTTATTTAAATCGTTGTCGTTTGCGGTTTTCCTATACAATTGTTAGTTTCCTGTTTGAGACAAATGTTTAGTTTTTATTATAAGAAATACCTATTAGGTTTAGGTTCTTCTTAGTAACAAGATCAAGGTCCATAATTTGAGGTAACAATTCATAAATTGTTTATTGAATTGAGAGGATTCAATTTAATTTTTCTGGGAATTGGTTCATTTAATTTACTGTATTTATGTTACGGACCATACCTAGTACCTACCTACTATACGATTTATTATATTGAAATTTGAACGAAGTTTTAATAACTGTACTGTGGCTGACAAAAAAATGCGTTCTTGACACCTGTCAGTTTCATACAAACGAATACGTTTTTGCGAATTTGATCTTTATTAGATACCAAAATTGTCGCACTGAAAGGAAGTGTCGGAACGCATTCTCTCGAACGGCCGTACTGTAATCAAATTACTCCTCGATACGATGGGTGTATCCATACCGCCAAAGGTGGGGGGTAAATGAACAGTCAGTTAGCCTATTATCACCTGGCAGCCCAGTAAACGGACATAGGCGCCACAGAGCTTAATTCTATCACCATCAAAGAAAGGATTAACTCCATCGACGTGACATTGATTTTCATTCAATTCAATCACGAATTCGATATCGAGTTCGCCAGCCCTACTGGTAGGCCCATACATGACAACGAATCGCAAATTATCAATACACCTGCCGATTGTTATTCTAGAATGACCTCACAGCGATGAACATAGAATAAATATTTTTAATGGACATTACATCTAAACAATAGCCCCTTAGTCATTAAACTGTTATCTTTAGCCCCCGTTATAATCGGTCATGTTAAACGACGGTTAGTTCTTACTCTAACCACGTACGATAATGACCCGTTAATCATGGTTTTATAAAACATCGGTGTCTTCGTTTATGGGGTAGACTGTGGCTTTGAGAAATACGTGGTCTGCTGATATTTAATTGTGTAGCAAAAGGCTTATAGGAACCTACATATCTACCTTTCTATGACTTATTTATAGTAACGCAGGTCAATGTGCGTCATTCAATAAAAAAAGTTGACCAAAAATAGACATATCAATTCTATTTAATAGACTCTGTACCGAAATAGATGGATACGAACCCATAAATAAGGCTGAGTGTACCATATAGAGTTGAACAATGATTTAATCTGCTGGTTTCGATTAGCGTCAACAAGAGACTCTAAATGTTATAAACTAGGTTATTGACACTGGTCTAGTCAGTTTGTTTTGTAGCTGAGCTTGTTTATTTATGTCGAAGTGATTTGTTGCCTTTATTATGACCACTTCAGTAGTTTAGTGCCATTCAGGTTTGCAACGGATCTATTGGCTGTGGTATTATTAAGTTCAATACGGAGAGATTAGAATCAGTTGTTCTATTGCTGTGCATTTAATAGCAAAGCATATAATTTAACTTGCTTGTATTTTAATCAATACCTACCTACTAATCTAGAATTTAATCCTTAATAGCCTATGAATATTAAAATTCTTAAGTAAAGTTCTAGCTTGCTGGGAATGCATACCAGCAATATTTTTGACACGTCCGTCCCAACTTTTAAACTTTAGCTATTTGTGTTAACCGGAGTTAACGTTTGAAGAGGCTAATCTGGGTTTACGACGGGCCGCGACGAATTCGTTTGTTATAGTGCAACCCACCCAATGCTACTTTTTGTTAGCAACAAACTTTAGAGCTTCTAACGGTACTCTAGATTCCTAGGCGTTTCTAAACGTTAAGTGTTTACTTCCAATAGTTTTACCAGCCTATTAATGTCCCACTGCCGAGCAAGGGCCTCTTCTCAAACAGAGCAAGGTACGAGCATTGATCACTACGCTTGCTCAAGACGGGTGGCGATTTCAGACTTATATTAACAATGACCAATCTAAAAATTTCTTCGATTGATAACGTGAAAAACTGTTCCTTTGTCTGAGATCTTTGAAGACTGCAATAGCCACTCAAAATCTTTTGCTATTATGCAGCCGTTACCTACTAATAAAATCCATTTGTGTGCCAAAAAAGTTATCTACTATTTTGGTTCCGTCTTTACTGTTAAAACTGGCTGCAGGCTCTATGCTCTATTGATTTGACAGGTTATAAAAAACAAGCAGTTACTTTCTGCCCCTTGCCTGACGTCTTCATGGTATTAGTGTTCTGTGGACGTCTTTCTCATCTTAACTAATATTGTAAAGAGGTAACGTTTTTTGGATGTTTGTATAGAGTCATCATCTGCCTAGCCTTTTCCCAACTATGTTGGGGTCGGCTTCCAGTCTAACCGGATGCAGCTGAATACCAGTATTTTACATGGAGCGACTGCCTATCTGATCTCCACAACCCAGTTACTGGGTAATACGATACCCCTTGGTAAGACTGGTTGTCAGACTTTCGGGCTTCTGACTACCCGTAACGACTGTCAAAGAGTAAACTTTTGAAATATGTACTAATCCGATTACAAAAATTAATTCAACAATTGCGTACCCAAGTAGGCCGCCTGGCAGCATAATCTTGCGAAATGGGGTATTATCGATGCATTCAACACCCAGTGCGAGGGCGGTGCCCCTGAACAGACTTTGTCCCATCTGCTTAGGTGTCTCAACTTGCTTCGTTCGGATGTGATTCAGGTTACTCGCTTTGACAATATTTTTTTAACAGTGCTAATGATATTGTCTTTGTTACAGACGGCATCGGAGCAGCGAGCGTCCGCCCCTGAGGAGATGCAGGCGAGGCACAGCATACTGTGGCACCTGCTTATTGACCTGCCTATATTGTTGTTAGGTAAGTGCTCAAATATAATTAATATTACGTTCATAATTATTTAGTTTTAGTAGGACCTGTCTTGGTTAAACAATCACCTATTTGACGCCATATTCGATTTTATGTTCCCAAGGTTTTTATCAAGCCCTGTCATAAAGAAAAACATTGTTCTATACAAGGTGGTAGGGACACCGACGCTCAACCTGTTACCATGGATTCAGTTAATAGTTCTGAACCTCGCTGCGCTAAAAATTTTCGTCAGAAATCAGCTGTTTCATAGAAAAGTACAATCGTGACGCGGTCAAAATGTATGAAAATACTATTTAAAAAAAAGAACCTTTAACAAAATAACTACGCAAGTAGCCGAATTCTGGGCCGAATCCATTTAGATTGCTATCGACACGCTAAGAAGAAGATCATCATCATTTAAATCAAAGACATCCTCTTCTGTATAAAGGAGAATGTACCCCTAAGTATCACTACTACTTGTCCTGCAGTGTGTGGCGAAATAACCATGAACTCAACAAATTGCAATGCATCATAAGATCAAGTGCAATAAACGTTAATCAAAATGATAATTACAAATAAACGCTCCATTGAATACGATTAAGTATTACTGTGTATGCACACACGGCTCAGTGCAGATTATAATTTTAGTAGGTACTTACGTGTTTATCTTTTTTGTCTAGATTTTTCCTTCGGTTGGTTTTTGACCTAGTCCCATCAACGGTCAAAGAGATTAGTTTAAGAAAATAACAATATTATATTTATGCAAACAAATTTTCGAGGCCTAAAAGGAATTAAATTGTGGGGCGAAAATAAATTTTCGAGTCCAAAATGGAATTAAATGTGGGGCGAACGAGGAATATTATAATAGATTATATGAGGTGAAAGTTTGTGGGGCGTATGCGGAACAAAAAATATTATTGGTTTTAATCCCCAACTTTAATCATCATCTGCCAAGCCTTTTCTCAACTATGTTCGGGTCGGCTCTCAGTCTAACTAGATGCTGAATAGAATACCAGTACTTTACAAGGAGCGACTGCCTATCTGACCTCCACAATCCAGTTTCTGGGTAATACGATACCCCTTGTTAAGACTGGTTGTCAGACCTTCGGGTCTTCTGACTACCTGTAACGACTGTCAAATATTCACGAATGACAGCCGGGACCAACCGCTTAACGTGCTTTCCGAGGCACGGAGGGGTCCTCGGTACGTGAAGGTCACCCATCCATAGACCAACAGCGGCAAGCGTAGCTTAACCTGATCGATCAACCTGTGCGGCTGTTATTATTTTAGTAAATACTTTATATTACACACTGCCTCAATATTTAACACCATCAATGCAACTGTCAGTTCCTTGACTTTCAAAACCTCTATCATTTTAACCATTTAAAATGATGGTGCTGTAAGGTAAATTATTTAATACCCGGCTGTATAAGGTGCAGTTTTAGCTGTTTAAGGACCGTTTCCTTATCATGGCGATTTTATTATTTTATGACTGCGATGTCTAACGGTAATAAAGTTACCGTTTGAGGATAATAAACAATATGTATGGCCCATGGCTACTAGTCAACATGGACCACTCTCGAGATCTGTATACCTACTGGTAGAACGTCGTGTGAGAGTAGAATGACTATCTAAGGCTTCCTATGATATCTGGAACATATGGATATATGATATCTAACTTTAGGAAATATAAGTCTCATTTATTGGAACGAAGTTCCTTATCGCGCGTTGCGAAAGGGGGCTAGACGGAAAAAATTAAGACCAAAGGTTGGAACGACACTTTTTGGTATAGTTGTAAGCCGTGCGGCGTGCGCGTGTTTCTCTGTCTGTCTCTCTCTCTCTCTCTTTGAACTTCGTTCCATCCGGGTGTCTCTTGACACCTCTCAAGTTTTTTTATTTAATCATTTATGTACACACATTATATAAACAGATAAGAAAAAAAAAAGAACAGAAATCCGGGGGTTACGTAGAGATTTTCCTTTTATTTTTTAACCGCGACTTCGTCCACGTGAAATTTCTAGTGTGAAATTTAACATATGGCAATACTGTAGCTTCCCATAATTGAAAGAATTTTCGAAATCGGATCGGCAGTTCCGAAGATTATCCCCTACATACACACACTCAAATTTTACGTCTTTATAATATTATAAGAACAAATCTCATATTTATTATCTGAGTAACCAGATGGATTCTTGATAACACCAAGTTAGAAAAATAAAAACGTTTCCTTTAATTCGCCTTTTCCGATATCCCAATTGGTTTAATTCAGCTTTCAAGGGATACCGCAAGGTTCCTATAAATTAATTAAGCCCTTCATCTACATCAGCACCTGTTCAAATAACTCAAAGGTACTATAAATAGGTAACCAAACGATCACCATTCTAACTACCAATTTGGCTAAATTGGTTATATCAGAGTTAAATGTTCTGTAATGGACGTGTACCAGTATTTATGGCAAGAAAATGACACTTTAACTTCTTTGTGCCTAATTAATGTGGCCTAATGTGTGCTTCTGTTAAGTGTGATACTAATTATACACCTTAAAATGTTAGGGAGACAACTGCAGGCTTATCACTTTATCACACCTAACAGAAGCACACATTAGGCCACCTTGTTGATGGTAATACCAACGATTATGGGTATCATAATGGATACTTTACTTGGTGCAGTTGTTAATGAGGTGTGCACAGTATTATAGGCTTCCTTATCGGTTTCGATAACAGCGACGCTTATAAAGAAAGAAAGAAAGAAAATGCAATTATTTAGCACAGACTAAAAGACACACAATGCACCAGATACATACATCGGATAAAAGATCAAATAAAAAGTGCAAGTCCGTTCTTCTAAACCCATGTACTTACCCAGGATTTTGTAATATCTAAATTTGAAAGAATGTCCCTGGAGTTTCTTGCCCGTTCTTCTCCATAGAGATCTACGTTTTGGAATCGGCAATTAATTAGCTTCAACTTTCTGACTAACTGTTCGACTCTTTGACAATTTAAAAGTGTCTGTAAATGGTGTAATTGAAATAAATTCTTTGAGCCGTACGCGTCAACGTCAGAGGCAACTGCAACCGTTGACGTTGACACCTCTTCTAACCCTTCGGGGATTACCGGCGTGATGTAATGTTATGATGACATATTTAACGGATGATGACATATTTAACGGTTGATTAAATGTTAGTAAACACGAGACTTAATTGAATAAAGCAGGAAAAGTTCGCGGAAAAAGCATGTTTTCTTTCATGTTCATTCGGTTGGAAATCTACATTGACTGGGAAACACCGTTTACGACTACATTAAAGTCATTTGAAATGGAATGTAGAATGTAAACAAGCCACAGTGTGTGGCTGCAGTTGCAGGAGTTAAGTATCTTTTCTGTATGTCAGCTGTGACATCACACCATTCGTTTTAATACCTAAAACAGGAAGAATTATTGGTTTTTAAGAACGTTGACTTATGGCTAAATTAAGGTAGGTCGAGACATGTTTGTAAATAAATCCGTTTTTGTAAAAAGGGAGTTCTGAAAGACTTTATATGGGTACTCACTCTGCGATATATTTTCTGTGTAATTAAAAATACTTGTGGCTCACATCAAAAATCAAAAACAAAAGTCATTCATTCAAACTAGGCTGAGAATCAGCACTTTTTTAACGTCAAAATTATATAAGACAGTCCCTCAAAACGCCCGCCCTTCACCACTTCTAGTACTTTAGCTGGGAAGAAGATGTGGCGCAACAAACTCTCTAGCAGTACAGCTGTCTGTTCAGTTAGAAGAACTTGATTCTATACAATAGTAAGTAATTAACGAAACATTAAATTAAATCAACATCCGCAAAATGTGCGGGATTGCCGAAAACACTGAATAAATAGGTGTACTAAATTATTCAATTTATTTTAAAAAGAAAATACTAAATTGCTGTAGAGATTTGACATGCTCTACATGCAGACAATATTCGATACTTTCTAAATAAATGATAATGCACTCTACTTAAAAATGATAGACTCAGTAACTTTCAATTTAATTACAAAACCTAATTCACAATCCAAACAAACATTTTCAATTTATAAAGCCTAGTTCTCACGTCTCTATTACATCGGACTAACGGGGCAGCGTGTTGTGGGAACTGCTTTTTGTCCGATTGTCAGACCACGGCCTTAACTGGCTTAGAATTCGGATTCTCGGACATGGTACACCGCTAATTGCCGATTAATGCGATATAAATATCCCTGTGGTATCTAATGGTGCTATAAAAGAGTTATAGTGAGGCGAAAGAGTTATGGGTTTTGAAACTGGTTAGGAACTGACGACTTAAAACGTCGTTATGCTTAGATTTAAAGCGCTGATTAGTCTTTTATGCGTTTGGTTCTAGTAATTAATATTCAAAATAAATAAATTGTAATACAGCATCACTTATCTAAACTTTAAAGGACATTACCAATCATGTTGCAAGCTGTTTTCCTGTCTAAATCATTTGCAAAATGGAACTCCAACATCCTAAAGTAGGCAATACTTATTTTAAATTGAAAAAATAAAGCGCGGAATCGCGACAAATTAAAATAGGATGAGAAGCTATTGCGCAGGAGTCTGATAAAATAGGAACGCGATTTTTTTTTACTTTAACGTTATTCTGATATTAATAGTTATTTAAAAAAATCTATTTGCCTCATTGAATTCTCAGATACCTTATCCTTTTTTTTTTGCTTATCTAATTCGAAAGGGATCAAATAAAACAAAGCTGTAATTCTACGCTTTTCTGACCAATTTGGTGTGTTTAATGTTATGTGTCACGTGGGCAGGGAACAGCCTTGTCTTTTGATACTAAACCAAATCAATCACCATCAATGACTTGCAAGGTTTCTTGTACAGGACTCTAGTGCGATGCTGCATGCTGCCCTTTCATTAAAAAGTAAACATAAACAAATGTGTATTGTTTACATTAAAAAATGTCCGGATTACTCAGGATATAATGGACGTGACATAATTAGGATTGTTATTTGTCACATCAACTTTTAGAAACTGCTACACAAGGATCTTTTGGCACTCGAATGAAGTTGATAAATTGGCGCTGTTGTAAACATCCTTCATTCCCAGTTGTTCCATGTAACTAGTTCCACTTGTTTTGTGAAATTTATTAAAAAATACAAGATGGCGGCGTTAGTTCCGATTTTGACTACGCGCCAAAAGAACCTTCTAGCACTATGTTTTTTTATTATTCATTTCATTTGATGCTGAGAATAAACAGCGTTGTAAAAGTTCATTATTTCATCCTGCCCAACTTTCTCATTCTTGTGTCCATGTTTAGTTTGTCAAAATTAATAACTTGTTGATTGTTTGCACCTGAAAAGAGAACATGCGCATGTAAAATAAGTTACCTACCGAAGTAATTGACGCAAGCATAAAACGAAATATAATACCTTCTTTTTTACTACGTCATAGTGAGGTTAATAAACTACGCACAATTTTTCAAAACAATACTACATATTTCATCACCAATCAAGCTGAATCAAATGACTCGAACTCATCGAAGTGTTTTAGTAAACACGCTCTGTAAGAACTCGAGTGCAGTATCGACCAGTGGCTCTCAACCTGGGCAATTCTTGTATTTTTAAGAACGTTCGCAGTCTAATCTGCTCCATTTGTCAGAAATACCTCTAATTTCCCTACATTTTTGACAAGTTTTGACATTGATTTTCGCTGAGACGAGATTGAGAACAGATTTTGAACGTTTTTAATTACGAGAATTGGCCTTCTTTTACCTGTCTGCCTATTTTATGTGATACTTAGAACTTTTGTATATGACTACGCTTTATATTATTTTGTTCCCCCACTTTTTTAAGCTGCATCGATATTATATAATGGATTTCGATCAACAATACACGTTGATTGAAGACAATGACAACCTTTTTGCATGTTTAGAATAAGCTGTCACTGCGGCTTCTAATGATTTAAAATAGCAGTGATAACAGTTACGTTTTCGCTTGCTACAAGACATTGCTTAGCGTTTTACCTTTGAAACCTGTCTCATACTCAGCCTATAATGTTCCCACTGCTGGGACAAAGGCCTCCTTGTGGTGTGGGCCGTAATCTACCACGCGGGCCCAGTGCGGGTTGGTAGACGTGACATGAAACCTATCTAACTTGAGTAAAAAATAAGGTAAATTAGCTATAATTTTATGAACTTTTCTATCGATGTATTTAAGAAAACAATGGTTAATGATAGTCATAAGCCCATGTCATAAAAAAAAGTTGACTTCTCGAGCTTTGGTAACAAAAAAATAAGGTCAGACAAAAAGTTTCAGAATCACTGTCCTAAACTATAACGTTACAGTTTCGTGTGAACACACACCATTATGCTATACATGTGTGGGTGTATTCTACACGTGTATGTGTAATGAGAGAGCATTGTTTTTGAACTCATCGCCGGGAAAGAATGTCAACATCATTGTAGGTCTCAAAGTCCTCGTGATCTACATGTATTGCAATACTCTGAAGACTACCGGGGTTTGTTTACAAGGAGCTTAGTTTACAAGTAGGTAAGTACGGAAGTGTAGTTGACGCAAAATTATATTGTGCTGAATATAAACTTAGGGTTTGTGATGCCTGAGAAAAGGAGGTTCTTCAGTAAAATCTAACTTTGAGGCTAGGTCACTTCTGTGGACAGTTGTGAAGAAAGAGCATTTTGAATGACACTGCTGACGTAAGATTAGGTGCCTGCAAGGTACATGTAAGCACTATAACTTAGATTGAAAAAGTGCGTTGTGACCTAATATGTCCTTGTTACAGGATAGCAGGAACATCGATGCACGAACTGGAATTGTGAATTTAGCGCATGCTTCTAGACTCTGTAGCGTAGAAATTTTTCGCAGACTATCAAAAAAACCTGCTGTAGTCCGTGTCACTCTATATACTCCTACCTAATAGAAAAAACGGTTTTCAATACTTGTTTAATTGTTTTGTTTTCTTTACCAACAAGCTGCAGTAGGACGATAAATTCCTCATAATCATCACGATTGTCTCAACCGTTTCTCACACAACTACCATATTTGTTCAACTCCGAACACACGTCACAAGCTATTTGTCTTGACGCCTAACGAGTATATTCACGCTATTTCTATTTTTTCTAAAGTCACTAGCTGGGTGGTCAGTAGTGGCATGCGATACCTGACACTGTTGACACAGCGGTGACATTGCCTTGACACCAGTCACGAGGTATGATCGCCCACACAAGTGCATTTAGGTATAATATGTGTCGTGACTTTTTTTTTTGTGAAAAACATAATAATAGAACTGTTGGTAAGTTTATATTGAAAAATGAATTTTAAATTGTTCATAAATATTTTGATTTAAACGGTCTTACTTTAAATAATAGCGTAAACCGTTTAATACAGCTTTAAATAATTATTAATTAATTACCATAATAATTTTAAGATACTGTCACCTATTTTTGAATTAATATATTCTACAGCCTCCAAAATAATTTAAATCATAAATCGTTATCGCAAAATAATTATTAAAATAATTTTATAACTTGGTTTAATAACTTGTTGCGTAAGACTAATTAACTTTACCTAGATAAGTAAATATGAATAATATAAAATGTTATAATTTATATGGCTTCGATAACATTAATTGACTGGCATAATAAGCATACTTTGTTTTTACTACAGATCATTGATCAACGGTCAGGTAAACATTACGATAATATTAATTACATAATAAAATTTAATTATTATTCGTGTGCAATTTTGCAATTAGATAGTCTCATCACCTGATGGACACAAACTAAAATAAAAAAAATAATGATGAAATGAAACTAAAAAGGAGTTCTAAAATAAAACGTCATCACAGCGAGGTAATTGTGTAACACACTAATAATGCCAATGCCTTTCATTTTGACAGTTCAGCCAAGTTCATTGCGTTTTAAACGTTGTTTTGCAGACGAATTTTTCAAACCTATGAAGCGATGAATTAGTAACTTCCTTCCGATTCTGATTGTGTCAACCCACATTATTCTTAGATGGACTTTAACTTTTAAGTTGCGCAGTTTCTTCGTTACTTTGTTAAACCCTTTAACAGAAATCGAACGATATCTAAGAATCGAACGTTCAACACAATAAATTAATTAACTTCAACTCCGTTCCAATTTATAAATTCCTTTTGATTCAACTTAAATTAACGGTTCAACCTCATTCTGTAAAATTAATGTAGGTACATACATACATACCTACATAACATAAATAAGTCATGAAAATTCTCTAAAACTGTTTAGTACAGACGCCAGCACATCAAGCTACTACAATCTGTCAAATTTCTTTAATAGATTTTCAACTTTATCGCTAAAGCATTAGATTCAAAATTGATTGGGAAAAATTGACAGTTTCGGTTAGCTTGATGTAGTATGTACCATAACTGGCAAGACCGGTGTTAAATGACAAACTTTAATGCATTTTCGTTCAAGGATTTTCTTTAAAAGCCCTTTTAGATGTTTTTAAAGAATGGACCATGTACCCAACTTTGCTTACCTCACAGTTTTATTGACCTAGTTCTTCTCAAGATGAATGTAGTTGTAGTATGAGTATCGTCATACTATTTCCCGTTACGGTGTGGGCAGTTCTAAATGGCGACACGATTCGTCTTAGTGGTGTCCCAAAAGCCGAAATGTTGAATTAATTTACAAGTTTGTATCTTTTATTTTATGGAAAGAGATTTTTTTTCTGGAAGGGGTTTTACTTTCAAATTGAGTATAACAGACTATTGAGTGCTATGCACGGTAGCCGTTTTGCCTGGATGTGACGCATGTCAACCATTTCTTATTGTTTTTTATGTTCTTTTTTGCGTCATTTTTACCGCAAATAAACGTATTTTATTTCTTTTATTAGTTTACTTTTGTACCTAATAATTATTTTTATCCGCTTACCTATAGAATACAAAGAATCATAAATAACTACACTGCACCATGTATTTAATTAAAAAAAAAAACAAAAGCACCTTTATCAGTGACTGTACAACGAAACTACTCACGCATAAAGCTCAGTGTACATGTGCGTACACAATGTTATCGGCCACTTTATCGGACACGTAACATCCGATAGCCGATCTACAATAATGTCAGTTTTTTTTCTCTTGAACTTACAATGTCAATGATAACGATATCGACTTGCTTGAGAAAAAATACTTTGGAAGATTGGTATCATCATGCGGGAACATTTTTAACACGCTTCTTGTTAGGGCTGGTATTTATTTCCTTTATTAAATACTAACTTCTGCCCGCGACTTCATCCGCATGTTTCTTGCTTCCCGACCCATCCCATCGCATCGCATCACCTGCCCTTGTCTCACTTCGTTTCAGCTTAGCGTTCTTTTTTACGTTTTAGTCGACTCCTAAGGCTCATAGCGTAATGGTAAAAGAAAGAATTGGACAAATCCGACCGGAAGTAACAAAGATTAGCGCGTTCAAACAAAAAAAAAAAAAAAACAAATCTTTCAGCTCCAATAAAAGAGCTAGAATCTCTTATCAACTAGAATTTACGGGGCATGATTCATTCAACCTGATCATTACAAGTTTCACTCTCATTTAACTGCTGTCGAATGTATTAGGTACACTGAAAGTAACACCTGGCGGAAAAGGACAGACTAGGCAATCAAACTGGATAGGGCTAACAGTTACGTGACAGCACAGGCAGCAATATACATAAATCTGAATGGTCCAAGAATAGTGTTCTATACACCAGTGCTAGTTATAAAAACAAACATACAGACCAAAATCATTACCTCCCTTTTGGGCTCCGTCGCAGTCAGATAGAAACCCGTCATCGCATGTCACTAAAAATAACACTTCAAAACTGCTTTCTTTCAACAATATCCCTTGCCTATAATGTTCCCACTGCTGGGACACAGGCCTCCTCTCATAGAGGGAGCGGCACCCTAATTGCGTAACACACAATCAATCGGAATCAGAATCATTTTGAAGCAAATTGCTAATCCATTACTTCATAAGTTCGAATAATTTGTCTGCTCAAAACGCAAATAACGCAATGAATGTTGTTGAACTGTCAAAATGAAACCGATTCCGATTGATCGTGTGTTACGCAATTAGGGTGCTGGTCAGAACTTCTACCATGCGGGCCCAGTGCGGGTTGGTAGATGTCACATGTCTTCGAATTTTTGGTTCTAGGACATGTCGGTTTCCTCACGGTGTTTTCCTTTACCGTTTTAAGAGCAGACGAAATAATTTACACAAAGCACCTGTCTGAGTTCGAACCTACAACTCGTAAGTCGCGGCCGTTACCACTTGGCCACCACTGCTCCTCAACAGTAGGGATTAAGTAAAAGATACTTTTACCAACCAAGCCACAGGTACAGACGCCAGCAGGTCAAGCTACCCGAAACTGTCAAATTTTCCCAATCAACCTTGAACCTTAATGCGTCAGAGATAAAGTTGAAAATCTATTAAAGAAATTTGACAGATTGTAGTAACTTGATGTGCTGGCGTCTGTACCATGACGCATGTGTTGTGTATCCGTTTCCTCAGAACACCATACTAACCCATATCTGAACTAAACCGGAGTAGGCTACATACTACATCCACGTAAACTTTACGACGCGATAGTACAGGAGTCCGATTTTATAGCCGGGTGCCCAACTTTATGGCCGGCTTGCGACAGTCACTCGGTGCAGTTCTGGCCTTATTTATTAACCCTTTTATACCGGGTGTTGATGAAACTGACGGTTATGGTCATGTTGCAAGAGGGCAGGTAAAAAGGGGTTATTGGGACTTGGTGATCGGATGGCAACTGAAGATGTCTCCAATGAATGGTCTTTTGTACTGTGTAGGAAATGTTGACAAAGAAATGTGGCTATTAGAACTCGTGGTGAGATCATCAATTTAGATATATGGGTAGAATGATAACAATAGAATTGGTTCAGTAGCCGTGGCTGACAAACCGCCGGACGCAAATTCGAAACGAGCACGAAACAGCAGTGCGATTCTGTAACCAGCTAATCCTGAAAACTTAGGTAAAGTGAGCGTGGAGTGAGCTGTTATTCCAACTAATGCTCGGGATTGACACTATTGACAGCTCACTCTAAGCTCACTTCACCTAACTTTTCCGGTGAGATTTTTACAGAATCGATCGGCTGAACATCGCCTATATTACTCGAAGGGTTGGGCAGAGGTGTACCTATAACCAGAAGACCAATCCTCGTAATTTAAAACGTTCAAAATCTAGTCGCAGTCTCATCTCGGTGACAAACAAATGTCGAACGCTTGTCAAAATGTAGGGAATTAAGAGGTATTTTTGACAGATTGAGACTGAGATCAGACTGTGAATGTTCTTAAAATTACGAGAATTTCCCCCCTGGTCCTAGTACACCCACATTTCGCCAGTTATGTTTAAGTCACATGTAATAGATGGCGAGTCTATTGCCATCAACCTAAAATTCCTGATGAAAAACCACAATAACACTTTGGCCGACCTGGGAATCCAACCCAGGACCTCATGCTCGGCAGCAGCATTTGCGACCACTACACCAACGAGGCAGTCTATTATTATTATACATTCTGAAGGAGCAGATTTATGAGAACCTAGCTTTAGAATGTAGTGTTTTCTCGTCGTTTCTATGAGGACAAAATTACTATTTACGGGAAATATACAATACTTAATACTCAATCATTTATTGCACTCCACGATTTAGGTAGGTTTTGAGTATGAATGTCAATGTCTATAAGAGTAGGGCAAGACCAAAGAAACGATGGATGGAATGTGTGAATGATGATATGGTTAGAAAGGAGGTGACTGTCGAGATGACGACTAATAGAGAAGTATGGAAGAAAAATACATGTTGCGCTGGCCCCAAATAAATTGGGATAAGGACAGGAGAATCATGAATATGTACGTAGGTGGCAACAGGAGAATCATGAATATGTACGTAGGTGGCAACTTATTTAATGAGATCTTAATTGATGAAATTTCTGATTTAAATTTCAGAATTGATCCAAGGAGGTAAGTTTTTATGTACAGAAAAACTTAAGGAGGTAGGTTTTTCTGTACAGAAAACCTTACCTCCTTGGGTTAAAATTTCTTCATATTATCTTTTACCACTGTTTTCATTATAATTTGTGTGTCTATTACTATGATTTCCGACACCAATATCGACTTTGATAAAATCATAATACGAATATCATTAGGTTTCGCCACTCAACAGGTGACAGTCGCTAGGCGCCCTACCGGAAACCGTCCATAATCATGAATGAATGTGCGCCTGCGCTTGCTAATCGTATGCTGGCCTAAACGGTCATCCATTAAGCAAATGGGATAGGTAGGACTGCATATATTCAGGGAAAATTATAACAGATGCTAATGAAAGAAAAGTTGTAGGTGATGACAATGACATCATGCATAATGCATAACATAATCAGCATATAATGTTCCCACTTCTGGGACACAGGCTTCCTCTCTGTGAGAGGGAGTGGGCCGTAATCCACCACGCGGGCCCAGTGTAGGTTGGTAGATGTCATATGTCTTTGAATTTTTGGTTCTATAACATGCTGGTTTCCTTACAATGTTTTTTTCACCGTTTTGAGAGCAGTGGTGATGAAATAATTTACACAAAGTAAAGCGCCTGTCTGGGTTTGAACATACGACCTATAACTTTTAAGTCGCAGCCGTTACCACTGGGCCACACTGCTCTCAATGACATCATGAACATGACACAATAATTATGTTTGAAAGGCGTTCCATAACAAATAAATATCTATTGTAATTTTCCAACAATCGGAGAATATTGTCCGAAAATACGGAATCTCCCGACTGGTTTATTATTCTGTGTTTTCGTAAATGAAAAGTCACTTTCTGTTTTCGCGCCATCATGCGTCAGTTGAAAATGCCATTGTCAAAACTACAATGTTACTGAAGCATGGAATTAGTATGTACATATTACAGAAGTGAGCTCGATAGTGAGTAGTGACATGAAAGCGAATAAACGGCTAGGCTAAACACACGAAGTAATTAAGAAACAAAACATTAATTAATCACATTATCGCCTTGAGTCATCTTGTTACTCGTTGCCCTTATAAAGGTATTTAACGATGTGCATAAATATATTTTAATCTTACATTAACTGTTAATGGGAAAATTACAAGAACCACCATATAAGTAGTTTTACATAATTTGTTTATACAGATTATTCTAAGTGTTTATCTATTAGATCCCTTATCGACGCAATTTATTAATAACTAATTGTGTCCGCGAGTTAGTTCGCGTGCATTTCGCTAAGTTACACCTTATACGAGTAACATCAGAAGGCGAATTCTCGTAATTCTAGTCGCAGTCTCATCTCGGCGAAAAACAAATGCCAAAAAATTGTCAAAATGTAGGGAAATTAGAGGTATTTTTGACAGATTGAGACTAGGATCAGAATGTGAACGTTCTTAAAATTACGAGAATTGCCCCCCAGTTATTTTGACATTCGAAACAGACACTGGCCTGCAATTTCATTAGTTGTATGTATTGGTACGTATTGTATTGTGTGCTAACAGCTTTTATGTGAGTGCGTGTGGCCACACTCTTATAAAAAAAATGTTGACTTTGGTACCTACATTTTTTCTTTTTCAACTTTTCTATGACGTCAGCACTGATGCACTTGGTACCTTTAGAGTTAGAATAACGTCATTCTATTTCTTTTTAAGAATATTTTATCGCAGTATGAACGTTTCCTACCGTTGTCGCGATATCCGGCCTTCTATTATAGTGTGGAACGAGCCTTTGTTGATGCAGTTACGCACTGCAGTCTCCTATAAGGATGCCCCTATTCGTAGGAAGACCTTACTCAATAATAATGGCATCATAGCTTCTGCTAATTACAATAACTGCAATAAAAAAAAAAACAGTGAAAATTACGGCGAAGTTCTGATCAATTGGTCACTGAAAGGACCATGTTCAGCAAGGATATGCTAAATATCTATTTTTATTGAATTTAAATGAAATGGAATTGTTTATTTTGTAGATAGGATATGGGAATCGGTTTTACACGTAATATAAAAAAAAAAAAAATAAGCTAGGTGGAGTCGACATTTTCTATCTGACTAAGCTTGAGAAGAAAAGGCGAACCAAATTCATAAAGTCTCCTTTAAAGTCCAGATATAATCTTGGTCAGATCATGTGAGGACCATGTATAGATTAAATGTCTGAAATGGTCTTCTGAGGAAATAACCACACAGATTTGAGTTGACCTGTCCTGTATTACCTGTAAGCGTCCACAATGTCCTAATTCTAACACGTCAGAACTCTTTATTAATGTCAATTAATTGCATTGCCCAATTCACGCCACGCAGGTCATACACCTTTTTACGCGATATTGCAAAAAACAAATGAGCATCAACGCACTGCACAGCTGTTCCAATGCCTAAACACCTGTATTTATAAATTCAGTTCTCACAATACACTATATACAATCCCGTTATAAAGTTTCCAGGAAAACAGACGTAAGTGCACATAGGTTTTATGGTTAAAACCGCTTGTTACATTCCCAGTATGATTTGATCATATTAGCATGTGATTTTACCGATTATGGAGATGGAGGGTAATGCGTTTGTGTAGGAGTCTTTATTCGTGTTACTTTTACTGGCCTTCAATAAAACAAGAATGGAATTGAATTGAGCAGAACAATATAATCCGATATCACATCTATATCTGTATCTATACTTAATTATAAATTGAAGTCGGTTTTCGTGTCTGTCTGTGTGACTGCGGATTTAAATGCGGTTATTAAAATCGATTAGAGACTTTATTCCGTAAGGTTTATGCGTATAAAACATTAATGTTAAACTTAAATATAGTAATGAAATTTCGATGTTTTGTCAAGTCACAAAAACCGTGCGAAGCGGGGTCGCTAGTCTATACTAATATTATAAAGAGGTACAATTGTTTTGTTTGTATGTAAGGGTAATCTCCAGAACTACCAGTCGGATTCTCAAGAAAGGCTATATATAGTCTATATAACATCATGCTAGAAACCTAGCCGAGCAAAAATAAAAAATAAGTCAGAAAGAACGCTAAGTGAAAACGAAATACTAGCGCAGGCAGCCGTTGCGATGCGATGCGACGAGGTGGATGAGGAAACAATAAATTTCACACAGAAGAAGTTGCGGGTAGAAACTAGTTATACATAAAAGGCATTTTAGAACGTTAACAAATAATGGTCTCAGCAATAAAATAATCATAATATTCGTTCAGGAACACAGATCAGATTGGACTGGTATGTCGAAACCTACCTCAAGGCATGCTAATATTGTACCACTATTACTTAAGATGGAAATCAGACAAGAACACTGCATGTTGCAAAACTTACTAAGACAGGAATTATAAATTATATGTCCAAGCTAATATTATTTATTGGGAAGATGGAAATTATGACTGTATTTGTAATAATCAGCTCCTATAATAAATCTAGTAGCTCGTGATTTGCTAGACCTCCCGGTTTCTCGAAGTTTGTACAGACGCCAGCACACCAAGCTACTAAAATCTGTCAAATTTCTTTATTGATTTTCAACTTTAAAATATTGTAAACGTGATCTCGGACTTCACTCCAGGCCATGTCTTACGCTGAGCTTCAAGAACCTACATTTTACTTTAAAAGCAGGTACATCGACCTCCACCTGTCTATTGTTATTTATAAGGTTCTTGTTCATTAAAACATTGTTGAAAGGCTTAGCCCGGAGCGGAACAAGCATTGTTGAGTTATTACCAAAGATGTAAGTTCAGAAAAGCCCTGGGCGATGTGTCCTAACTAGATTAATGATTATAATCATTGTTTTCAACATAAATTCGACTTCTAATATCAATAACATGGAGGATAACAATATATCTATTGTTCCTATAAATAGATCATAGAAATTACAAAGCGTATTATAAGATTACAAGAGATATAACTGAACAGAGAAAATAAATAGCAGTCCGGTCTGGATTTGTGCCCGTGTGATGGCTAAGTAAAGGCTCGCCCCCATATTACGAGCACATGGGACTTAAACATAATTGGCGAAATGTAGTACTAAAAGAGCACATCTGCCTAACCCTTCAGGTATTATAGGCGGTATGTAATGTTATGTTGTAGATTTAAACAATAATAATGAAACCTTTGAGACAACGACGCAACGATTTTGTAACTAATATTGATAAAAATCAACATCCTTGCGATGCAGGAAGTGACAGTGGATATCCATAAACATTAATTATAGTGTACCTATTACCGTTATATTGAGGATGTTTAAAATCATAAACATATTTTTACAAGTAAAAATAGAGAGAGTGAAAATAAAGATCGAGTTGAAGTCCAGCCTAATCGGAAGGACTAATATTAGATGATTATCAGTCATTTTTTTCGAGGTCAGAAACTAAAAAAAACTAGAGAATTTATATAGCCTAGGTAGTTTCCTTGGTTAAAAACTATTATTATATTTAGAAAAAATACGTGTCGTACGTTATTTTTCGATAATCTTACCTGTCAGTAAGATTATCGAAAAATAACAATGGACTGGATGGATGGTGGATGGACGGATGGGTGGAATTAATAATGGACAAGTATTTTTTCTTTTGTCAATCAAACAAAAAATTACAAAGATAAAGCGTGTCAAAATTTGGGAGCGGGGTATCGTGACGTCACGCCATGCTAAAAAGCATACATGCTAAAAAGTGTAACAAGGCGTGACGTAACGCGGAACTTTATCGGGCGATAACTTCATTATTTTTATATAATTGACAAAAGAAAAAATACGGGTCCAATATTTTTTTGTTAATCTTACTGGCGGACTAATTATATTGTTTTAGGAAACTAGCCTATTACGAATCTATTGATACCTCATTCATCAAAATCGGTTCAGTAGTTTAGACGCTACGGTAGAACACACGTAAATACAAACATACATACACAGACTGCTAAAATTATAACCCTTCCGTTTTGCATTGCTGTAGTCGGGTAAAAAAAAGTAGTTATGTTCGTTATATAACATAATCTTCTTCTAAATATGAGTGAGTAAATTAGATGATACAAAGTTTAAATAAAATGTTGTGAAAATGTTAGTTGATCGTGCCGACATCTTTGTAAAGTGGCTAGTTTTTAATTGCTCACCTGTCTTCGTTTAAAAAACTTGATGCCATAAAATAGGTTTATCTCACTTTCGCAAAGAGAATGATAATTACGTAAGAAACTAACACATTCACGCAATGGTTTTTAATTATCAAATCCATTCGGGTACAGAAATTGATGTCACATCCGAAACTTTGGACGAAAAAGATTCTATAATTTTAAGTGCTATAATTCCTTTTCATAGTCCACGAAAATCCTACCTACTTACGTTAGTTAATAAGTTTAGCTAGCTATTAATTGTTACCTTCAGTACCGTTTCAACAACGGATTTTTAGACTGTATTTCTATGCTACCTGTGCAACTGCTCTGTGTAAACCATATGTCATTGTGTACCTTGTAAAGCAGAACATAGTGATACACCATTTTATTTTATAACATCTTGAACCACAATATTTTACCGATGTCATATATGTCACAAATAAATAATTTTGAATTTGAAATCTACTAAACTTGGACTTTACTAAGCAAAATATTTTTTTTGTAAATCTCTCACCGTTATTTGAAAAATCCTTAGTTGCAACTTCGAGTATAAACTGCACATGCGAAGGTGTTTGAATTTTAAGATTTTTTTTTTGCCTTTTTATTTTATTTATTTATTTAATGTCCCACTGCTGGGCAAATGCCTCCCTACTCTCTTTCCACCTCTCTCTGTCCAGCAGTGCGATTCTGTAACCATCTCACCGTGAAAACTTAGGTGAAGTGAGCGTGGAGTGAGCTATCATTCCAAATAATGCTAGGGATTGACACTACTGACAACTCATATCAAGCTCACTTCACTTGAGATTTTACGGTGAGATTTTTACAGAATCGACCGGCAGTGCTGCCAACGACCAATTTTTATCAAAGGAGTCCAGCTCATCCCGCCATCTCCGTCTGGGCCTGCCGCGATGTCGTTTACCATAAATCCTAGGAATAGAATATAATTAATAATAACCAGCAATAAACAATTATCAGTTAAATGGTTACTGAACTGTCACGAAATCGTGACAAACTGATTTTGATTGGCCATAGTAAGCAATCTATAACAAACAGTATTATTATACGTAGTCAAAACTCCTAAAATAATCCTACAGATAGCATTGTAGCGGTATCTACAACGCCACGTGCGAACAACGCGTCATACTGACGTCACGCAAATCCTGCATCTCGCAAGCAGAGTTTACCGCGCATACATACAAACTTCCCGACATCAGTCGTGGGGCAATTGCCCGCCAGACACAACACCCGTATGGCCGGAAGATCCTCCCTTTTCTATAGAGTATGAGTGAACTTTACACCCTGTTTCTCATACCTCTATAGCATTATATATGTAATATTACGTCTGTAATCCACGAAGGGTTAGGCAGAGCTGTACCTATAGTAAACCCGCATTTCGCCAGGTATGTTTTAGTCCCATGTAATATGGGGCAAGCCTATTGTCATCGACCGGGCACAAGCACAGACTTTTTTTTTGGGTGGAAAATCATTAAATGACCTCTCCCGCTCTGGGATGAGCGGAAGGGCGTGTCAGACTTTTACTGACTAAAACCCACCCGTGTTCCTTCAGTTGCCTGTGCCAGGGGCCACGGTATCTCTTTCGAACAACCCGCGGCCCTGGCACAGACCTCGGGCTGCTACTGAGAAATTTCAGATGGAAATACTCAATAAGACTTTACCCAACCCGAGAATCGAACCCAGGACCTCATCCTCGGCAGCAGCTCTTGCGACCACTATACTAACAACGCAGTTAAAACTCCAATAATAATTAGCATAATCAGCCTATAATGTTCCCACTGCTGGGACACAAGCCTCCTCTCTGTGGGATGGGTCGTAATCTATTACGCGGGCCCAGTGCGGGTTGGTAGATGTCACATGTCTTCGAATGTTTGGTTCTAGGACATGGCAGTTGCCTCACGATGTTTTCCTTCACCGTTTTGAGAGCAGTGGTGATGAAATATTTTACACAAAGTAAAGCGCCCGGCTGGGTTCGAACCTACAACTTACAATTACAACTCGTAAGCCGGGGCCGTTACCACTGGGCCACACTGCTCTCAATGACATCATGAGCATGACACAATAATTATTTTTAAAAGGCGTTTCATGATAAATAAATAATATCTATTGTAATTTTCAGACAATCGTCCGATTGTCCGAAAATACCGAATCACCCGATTAGTTGATCCTGTGTTTTCGTAAATGAAATGTAATTTCTATTTTCACGCCATCATGCGTCACTTGTCAATGTCATTGTCAAAATTAAAGTCTAATAATTAGCAATCCTTGTTAATTGACCAATAAACCTGCAAAACTCAAGAAGCATGACCAAGAACCTTCCAGAATCCATTTCAAGTACAAATAGAAGCTACAGTTCTAAATCCAACTATTAGTTCTAAACCTAGCTGTCTATGTGCAATGACCCCAAAGTCGCTAATTACTCCGAACGACATACTACCAACATAACAATACCGTCGCACACACCTTATGTCTTCGTAATAAGGTAGATGTTTGTGATGGTGAGGAGGGGCATAAGTTGGTGGACCAGAATAAGGTCAGTGGATGCAGTATGCTAATTTAATAAAAACGGTGTTGTATGTATGTTTGTAAATGTGAATGGTCTTTGTGCAGCCCAAAATTAGTTATGCGGTCTAATAATTTTATGGAGTCTGTAATGCCGAGTTATGAAGTGTTTCGCGTGATTTTTCTTTTAACCCTTTGTATGGGCACGTGGATCCACGCGAGACACAATGGCTTTTTAATTGTTTCTGTAATTACGGCATTCAACCGGTTAAACATAGTTTTTTCGTCTAAAACGCATAGCAGAAGCATGTCTAAAATTGTCATCTTGTCTCATAAGCTTTAGATATTGGGCCGGTCTAGATAAATTATGTTTTTAAACTAACTTTTGAATATTTTATTTTTTCTTTCTTTCTTTTGTTTTATGATTAAGTATAAAAAAGCAGTGCAGTTCAACTTCTACCCTGCTATAAGAGCTGGCGGTAAGCCCCCTGATTAGTTACCAGGTGGATACATTTAACGAAGCTACCTATCAAAAAAACCTTATGCAAATGATCATGCGACAGGACAACAAACTGTCAATTCACAGGAAACGACTAATGGCCGCCAGTTTTTACACTGGCAACCCCCGCAATAAGAACTTATTGCAATATTACATTTCTGCATGCAACACTGCGCAACACGCGATGTGACCGTTACGAGTATATAAATTAAAAAGAAACTGTTTGGAAAAAGAACACTTGGTACTTGTTGGTTAATGTTTTCTTAAAATAATATGGCATAGTTTGGTCAGGTCAGAGTTCTTAACCTGTTTTAAATGGTCTTTGGGTTGACGTGTGGCCATTTCCGTTCTCAATTATTAGTGTTGCCAACTTGGAATGGTCGTACTGCATGGAAAATCGCGAAAATGCCACATGGACAACATACAACAAAGAAACTTGCATTTTTGATCAGCTTGCGTGATTACTGCTAGTTGTCAATAACTTGTATATCATTCTTCTGCCCTTTTCCCATTTTTTTGTGATGTGGTTTTGTGTGGTCGGCGCAACATGTCTTTTTCTTCCATACTTTTTCTTCTATTAGTCGTCACGTCGTCATTTATCTTCTACGTATTTATAAAATGAAATGTTGTTCGTTGGTGAGCGCAGCATAACTTGAGAACAGTTGAACCAATTTGACTGTTTTTATTTTAAAATGTTCGTCTTAGTCCGAATTTTGGTTTTATAGAAAGAATAAATGGAAAAACTTCCTGGAAAATGTTCAAATTTCGGAAAAACGTAACGTCCTTTTTACTGTGGATTTTATGTATGAACTCCAGACCATATTGAAATTTTGACAGGACAACGTCTGTCACGTCAGCTACCATATAAAAATAAAAACAACATATATTAAAATAAAATCACATCGGTAGGTTCTAAGTTATAAACCCACAACGCAGTAAAGAAAGGTGGGTCTGCAAACCTACAGGCCACCACACCAATTTATCAAAGATTTTCTTTTAATTCATATTAAAAAACAACCACAACCTTCTCTCCGATTTGAAAACCGCACCTAGGTCTGAAGTAGCTTACTGCCACTGACAAATGTCGCAATTTATCATAAATATCCGATAAATCTATCAGACAGAGATACAATACTAATGCAAATGTATTAACCAAACTGTTTTATGCGACAGTATCCATAAATGACAATTTGATATACACTGTACACTAAGTTTAAGTAAAATTATATAGCCATTTAGATCTTGATCGTTGATAGTGCTAGTTATCATTACAACTTTCACCCTTAGAACATTAATATAAGTAATTTAATATGTTAAGTATGGAGTAAAGATAAAAAGGTGATTGCTAATTTTATGCTGTCGTATCTATTAAAGGGAATTTATTAGTGTGCTAGTATCATATTTTATTAGTGTCGCCAACACCTGGATGCTGGAATTAGAAACGCTTTTATTGCAAAACAATTCGGTTTCCCTTCGTAACGCCTGCGGAGGTGTGAGACAGTTGCTTTACGGTAATAGAAAAGGAAGGTAAAATTTTGATGCCTTTGGTAATAAGGTGAACAAGCAAGGAATAAGCGTTATTTAGGCATTAGCTTCCGCTTGCGGCTTGGCCCACGTGGTATGTCAATAAAAAGTAGGATATGCCCGTTCGCAGGGTTCAATGTATCGCCATACCAAATTTCATCAAAATCGGTCCAGCCATTTCGGAGATTAGCAGGAACAAACAGACAGACAACATTTTGTTTTTTTATAAGTACCGTATATACTTTCATAATTATTAAATAAAATGCTGTTGTTTTGTCATTACAAACAGACACTTTAATTTTATTTATTTGTTTAGAAAAATAAGATTACACAAAAAAGATGCGTTCCGTGCAATGTTCCGCAATGGCATCTCGCAGGTCAACCTAGGAGGTTGTAGGCTGCATAACCGGGCTCTCCTGTAGATGCCTTATAAATTGAGGCCTCCAACCAGGGCATAAAATAGGCTTGTATTTCCACTGTCTCACTTCTGTTTATTGGTCGTCGATCTTTCGCACTTGATCCATGAATGATCCAAGTCCTGTGAGGTTACATTCCATCTCGCCTAACCTTTATTCTGTCATTGATAGACTATCATGCGCCTTATGATAACCGGAGTCTAACCAGCCTAGAGGTCAAAGCATTATCTACTGCACTAGATAACCATCAATTTCCTATTAGACTGAAATACGGGAAGATTTTATGACAGGTGACGCGACGGTTAGGGCGAAAACGCTGCGTTTTTGTACGCAGTGATGTAATTTGTGCAAATGATTTTTATGTTCTATATTGACTGAAAGAGAACATCGGTAAAGGAAAATATCGTGAGGAACCCGACATGTTGACATAATATAGGTACGCCAAAGATGTATGTGTAGGTGAATAAGGCTCATTCCCTCTATCATAGAGGAGGCCTGTGTCCCAGCAGTGGGGACATTAAAGGTTGATTGTGATGATTGACTATGTATAGGGAACATGTGACAAGGGCATGAATATTATGATGATTTTCTCTAGATATGTGTCAGTTGTAAGTAAAAATATACAATCTTAATTTCTACACCTGCCTTTTGTAACTGATATCTTGCTCCATGTTAGTGAACCAAAGAATTTAGTGCACTTTATTTTATTCGGTTTTTATTTCCTTGTTAGTTTATTCGATCAGTCAGTCAGATAATTTTTAACTAAGGAATAAATGTTGCGGTTTGACAGTTTTTGTATAGAAAATATGTCAAACTGTCAGATTTATTCTTCAGATAAAAATTATCTGACTATTGTCAAATCAGCCCTAAATATTATGTCGTAAGACAACTTAAAATAGACGTTAATTTAAGTAAAAACATTTCATGATCTTAATTTCTACCTGCCATTTGTAAATTGATCTATTTTTATAAAACAAAAAGAATTTTTTCACCTTGTTTCATTCGAGTTTTATTTAATATTTAGTTTATGTTATCACGTTACTAATTTACAACTACATTAGGCAAGGCCTCTGTCGCAATCGATAGTAAAAAATCGAAATGCTCACATAAATTTTCCAAATGGTTACCTTTTATTAAAATAAAATCGACCTAAATCTAACCTGGCTCTCATTTAATTATTTGTAAAATAAATAATGCTTTGTCTTGATTTATGTCACCAAAAGCAAGAAATATATTGACAGATTTAGATAAACTTTCACGTGAACTTGAGTCATCTATCACCAAGTTTGGTTGTTATTTGCATAGAAAATGAGCAAGCGCCATCAATGGCTCTTGTTCCACGCTATATTTGGAAAGACAACTTGCTTATGGGAATTTTATGGTGTTTGGCTATAATCAATCATGTTTATAGGAGCGTTTATTTTATATTTTTGTCATTTATAGAAAGGCTCTTTTTTAGGGATACGTATCCAAAGGTGCCAATGGAACCCTATTAGGAAGGCTCCGCTTTCCGTCCGTACATCTGCCACAGAACTGTATCTTTTGAACCGTAGGTGGAGAGGACATTTCAGGAGAGTTTTAACAACGAATACTTAAAAATATGTAGTGTAGGTACTTATATTTTTTTAATAACCAAGATAGTATTTACATAATATAAGCTAACACTTAAAATAATAATATCTACATGTACGAGTATATGAAAAAAGAAGTAAAAGAATCATAGGGCATCAAAAAATTCGTCCGCATCGCTGTCAACAGGAACAGTGCCACGTTGTATGGCGATGCTAATGTAGTGTTGAATATTGTGTACGAGTACGGTGTTACGGAACCTTTCGACTTTCATCCGACTGGTACTTGGCCGCTTTTTTCATAGGAGTTTTGTAGCAGTAGTCCGGTTTTTTTGTAATAGTCTAGTAATGAATGCAATACGATCAACTGTGCCATAAATAAGTCAATTGTATGGTTGAGATATTGTCTAAATATTAAAATTTACATTGTGATATAATTAAGAGAAAATAATCCCGTTAGGAATTTCTATGCTTATGTAAAAACTACGTGTTTAAATTAAGTTGTGAGCTCAGCAACTACTTATCAATTTATTCAATAATAACAAGTCTATGAAAAATGATAATCAATTAATTAAAAAAAAAATATTCTGTAAATAGGATATCGGAATCACTTTTACACGTCACAATAAAAAAAAACCGGCCAAGTGCGAGGACTCGCGCACGAAGGGTTCCGTACCATTATCTATAAAAATCACGTCTGTTGTATGGGGGCTCCCCTTAAATATTTATTTTATTTTGTTTTTAGTTTTATTTGTCGTTATAGCGCCAACAAAAATACATAATTGGTGAAAATTTCAACTGTCTAGCTATCGCGGTTCTTGAGATACAGCCTGGTGACAGGCAGACGGACGGACAGACAGCGAAGTCTTCGTAATAGGGTCCCGTTTTTACCCTTTGGGTACGGAACCCTAAAAAAGCTAGATGGAATGGAAATTTTCTATATGACTAACCCTAAGAAGCAATGGCGTAACAAACTCAGGCGTCAAACAAAGTCTCTTTAAAAGTCCAGACATAATCTTGGTCAGATCATGTAAGGACCATGTAGATTAGTGTCTGAAATGGTCTTTTGAGGAAAGTACCACACAGGTTTGAGTCATAACGGACCTGTCCAATTATAATATTAATACGTTTGTCGTTTCTCATGGAATTTTAATATCCGTCCAAACGGGCCCGTTCATGTCCCGCCCCCGTATGTTTCAAGCGGCAACGTCAATTGCCCAGTCAAATGCAATTGCAGTTACAATTGCGCTGGCCTAGTTCGGTATCATTTGCATTCTACGGGAAAATGTTCTAGATATCAAAAACATGCGGCTATTTCCGGAACATGAATTATTAAGAATTGGACATGTTTCCATCGCAAGTTGCGATCCCATTTCATGTCATGTTTTCTCTATGAAAACGTTGATTTTATATCTTGCCAGTATAGTAAAAGGCTCTTCCAAGTAGTACAGACGCCAGCACATCAAGCTACCCGAAAGTGTCAAATTTTCCCAATCAACTTTGAACCTAATGCTCTAGCAATAAAGTTGAAAATCTATTAAAGAAATGTGACAGATTGTAGTAGCTTGATGTGCTGGCGTCCGTACCACAAAATTTAGTTTTAATTACTATTTATAACCGCTTTTATGAGCTGTGGTGGCCCAGTGGTAACTACGGCCCTGACTTACGGTCTTGGGTTCTAACCCAGACAGGCGCTTTATTTTGTGCAAATCATTTCATCACCACTGCTCTCAAAACGGTGAAGGAAAACATCGTGAGGCAACCGGCATATCCTAGAACCAAAAATTCGAAAACGTGTGAAACGTGTGTGTTCGGGTCCACGTGGTGGATTATGGCCCACTCCCTCTCACAGAGAGGAGGCCTGTGTCCCAGCAGTGGGAACATTATAGGCTGAATATACTTATATCATCGTGTTCATGTGTGATTAGGCAGGTATAGGTAGTTCCTGCTCTAGGTAATTTCAATGGTCATAAGCTTTCCCCTCTATCTTTTTTAAGTCTCAGCTTGATAATCTGTCGGGGATGGCATGTCTGTCTCTCGTTAGCATCAGGCATATTTTAATTACTGTGGGCGTACTATGGGTAGTGTTGGTTAATACAATAGAAAAACGGTTTGCACTTCAAATCTGATTATAATTTACGAACAAGTTAGTCACACTAGCGAATCACGCACTATAGGTACACGTTCAACGATACGGAACGCTGACAGTTTCTGAGCACATGTTGTTCGTACGATGTCCAATCATACGATGATCCCGAGAGCTCTGCTTACACCCTTCTTGTAGTCGCTCTCGTCCCACCACGAACTCAGGCTAGACTCTGTCCAGCGCCAAGAGATGGCGCTGACGTTCCGAATAGTCAAACGAATGACTCCGACATACATGTAAACTCAACCTGAAAGCATTTATTTCTATGAAACCATTTACAGGCACTTTTGAATGGTCAAAGGAAGTCATTCAGAAAGATGAAGCTACAGTGCGGCCGACGAGAGAATGCGTTCTTGACACCTGTCACTTTTATACAAACGAATACGTGTTTTGCGAATTTGATCTTTATTAGCTACTAGAATTGTAACACTGACAGGTGTCAGAAACGCATTCTTTCCACGGCCGGATTGTAGTCTACATATCGACACTCTATTTACGCTGGATATGATCCAATAGAGATTTTGTCATGGTCTGGCAGTTTGAGTAATTAATGTACCCTACCCAAATGTCCTTTCTTTGGTATTGTTCGTCGAATGTGTTGAGCTGCACGATTTCTGACAAATGCGTGCACTGACTGGACAGGTCCTCTCAAACTGTTTGGTTCTTTCCTCAAAAACCATCTCAGACATCGATCTACATGGTCATCATATGATCTGACCAAGATTATGTCTGGACTTTAAAAGAGACTGTGACGTCTGAGTTTGTTTCGGCCTTTCTTCTCAGACTAGTCAGATAGAAAACGGCGACCTCATCTAGTTTTAAAATATGATTGACGTGTAAAAGTGTTTGTACAAACCTACTTACAAATTAAAATCATTTATCATTTATTTATCAGTTATCAATTACAGTCACAATGAAGAAAAGTCAGAGAATTCCCATACTAACTAGGTACGCTTAACGACATCCAATATGTACGATTCGTGTTACACCTTCCTGAAAATCCATTAAAGATCAAGATTCACGACAATATTTTGATTCCACTGTATTTTCTCACCGGTTGTATAGTACCCACCTCTAGCAAGCCTTCAATGGCCTTTCCCCACATTCCGATATAAACCCTTGACACTAAAATGCATCAACTAATCCGAAGAATATCCACTTGTATGCAAATCCCTTAGTGAAACCTCTACGTTATATTGATACACCGACAAAATCAATTTACCATAAAATTTAATGACAATTAACATAATTTATATCGAATTTTCTTTGCTTCTCCACTTATTGTGCGATAAAGACAGATGTATACAATATTGTATATCACTATCTCTTTTTAAACTTTTAATAGTCCGGTAGTAGCGCTTTACTTATCGTCAAGTTTAAAATAAAACACTTTATAAGCAAGATTATTAAAGTTCCTATAAAAGTATAATCTGATGTGTCGAAGCTATAAAGTTTATCTTTTATATCTGTAGCTTTTATGAATGGAAAATGCTTTGGTAGCGTGCATTCACTATTCCTAGAAAATTGTTTAACAGGTTTTTATAATGACATCAATTAAAATATGATGGGCTGGCTGACGAGAGGGGTCGTGGGTTCAAAACTTTGAACCATGTCCGTTATGTTATGAACTAACCGATTTTGATCATCCTATCAAAATTAATATGTTTATTAGAAGTTGGTTGTGGAAAAATAAAAAAGAGCCCACATTATAAATATCCGGTTATTTCTTTTATCCACCCCAAGAAATCCACCGGAAACGCATGTCCAAGAATCCACCGGAAACGCATGTTCAATGACACCATAAAAAAGTTAAATGGCAGATATAGGGTCAGAATCTACCCGAAATGCATGTTCGAGAATCTACTCTAAAAGCCTATAAGTTAATTATAAATATCTGCTATTTAGTTAATCCGTTTATCCATCCCAAAAACTCCACCATAGACCTAGTTGGTTAAACGGAATTTATAGGCTTTTACGGTAGATTCTCGAACATGCGTTTCGGGTAGATTCTCACCCTATATCTGCCATTCATCTTTTTTATGGTGTCATTGAAAAGACAGTGTCCAGAATTTTATATGGAGCGACTGCCAATCCACACCCCTACCGGGGGGGTAGGGGTGTGGATTGGCAGTCGCTCCATACATATCCATACAACCCTATTACTATAGAACACGGTAACCCTGGTGGCTAATTGTCAGACTCTCGAGTTTCTGAATACCTGTAACGATTGCCAAAGCTCCATGAATGACAGCCGATACAGTCTCTTTATCTCACGAAGCGACACGCCCTTTTCTTGTGGTAACTTAATGTACAAACACGCTGTGAATATGTGCGTGACGACATGTACCATCAGCACATAACACACACTTCCAACTTCGCAATTATCTCGGACGGTACTGAGAGCTCTTGCGCTTACATACACATTCACAGCGTGTGTGTACACTTGGCAAACACAAGTAAAGCGCGAGTCGCTTCGTGAGATAAAATACTATCCCATAATTATAATGTTATGAAAAAAGCTCATGTTTTAATAAAAGATTATGCTGTCAACAAGGTTGAAGCTAAATGTTCACTCTTGAAGGTTCTTTTAATAAAATCAGTACTAATTTATGCTTCTAAAATGGTAAGTGGTTCTTGTTCTAATATAACAAGACAAGTACAAGAATTAAATTTAGCTATTATGTCCGCAATTACTATGATTTATAGACACACTGTCAGTATAAACGAGTGACATTCTGTTATCGACCTATCTAGGCTTACTTCGACGTAGCCCGTGTACTATTTAGATAAATTTAGAATATATAGAACTTAAAGTTTGTAGAACTTAACAGATTTTAATATTGTTAATAACTTTTATCGCAAGCTTGGAATTATAAAAAGTTATGCGTGGTCATACATAAAATAAAAATAAAAAAATATACGCGTCGACTTGAGTACCTCCTCCGTTTTTTTCCGTCGGTTAAATAGTAATTATATCTACTTTTTGGTATCCGTTCTACGTTTTGCATTGGTTAGGCTAAGAATCAGCACTTTTTAAACGTCAAAATTAGATAAACAGCCCCCCAAAATGCCCGCCCGCCTTCACCACTCCCCAATGTTTTATCTGAGAAGATGGCACAAGCTACTCCCCTGCAGCACAGCTGTCTCACTTAAAGGCCAGATAAGTTTAAGTTACACTCTTTTCACTGTCTTCCACATCTCCCACGCCGCAGCTGCCTTCTATGTTACTGGGATCCCACGCCACAATTGCCGATTTCCGGTCTCACTCTAGGACTCGTCTGCTCCAATAGAATTCGGTCCTTACACCCTTTTCTCCGCTTTCCACATCCAGTCTGACTCAGTGGCCTTCCATCTGTCTAGGGTCACTTCGCTTGCCTATACGCGACCGCTTCTCAAGGTACTTGTCAGCTCCAATGGCTATCGGTCCTTTAACAGACTTGACCAGCTCATTGCCACTTCAGCTTGCTACCTCTCCAAGCCTCCCATAACTCCAGTTCATGTTTTGCATTACCTAGACGTATTTTATGTTAATTTTATGCTTCTTCCCCTATAATGAGGTTTACTGGCTATATGCCAGTATCCGCATTTTCAAAAGACGTGTGTGATGAAGGATGTGCGTATTTAATTTACGCAAAAAGATATAATTTATATCACAAACATTATTGAAACTTATGAAGAAGTTGTGATAAAAACTCTCCCGACTTCTAAAATCATAAATATTATAGTGTGTCAGTGACAGTCTTTGGCCTACAAACAAAAGTAGAAATTGACAGATTGTAAAACATTGAACAGCTCTTATTGTAAACACCTACACGTCATATTTTAATCTGAAAAATGTAAATACAGCCAATATCTAGCGGATATATTATAATATACCTACTTATTATGTATTGTCTGCATTGAGGACATAAAGGTTGTACTACACACAAAGTTATAGATATGCTAAAGCGATAAAAATAAACAACTGTAAACAGTAGAAGATCAGATATGCAACCATTCCACCAAGATGTACTTACCAAAGTGAGTACCGATATGTTATGTTGATGAACATCCAAATGGATGTTCATCAGAACATATCGGTAATCACACCTTAATCGCACCTTTAAAATTAAAAATGAATATACTAAGTATCGAACCTCCTTGTGTCAATCGTTACTTCTACCCAATCAGATGATCACCACAACTACTCCGAAATTAATTATTATTCAGAGAGATTTTCTTTTAACAAATCAAAATGCTTCGGTACCTTTAGAGAACATTATAAGATATTAATTATATCAAACTTTTCCACGAACAATTTTTTGTATATTAGTTTATCTACATTTATTTAAGGGATTATGCGCCGATGTCAATCTCATGCTTTTACAAATACCAACTTGCTCCCAAACAAATAAAATTATGATTGTGTTTAACCACCACTATACAAAGTATTTCTTGTACCGACTAAACAACTTGCGGCTTCAGCTCAGGTCAATTGAAAACCACCGAGTTACCTTGAACAAGATTCTACACACATCGTGATATTATTTACTCAACTTACAAGAAACTTCACACGTGTAGAAATCATTTATGAGACGAAAATTTTCAGTGTTTTTTAGTTTCATCAACAACATAACGACTGGCAATAAACAGAGCACTTACTTCAGAGATTCAAAGTAGTAGAGAGAAGTAAATTGTGGGAAGAGAAGCATCTACCACCTACCTTCTGACTTAGTTAAACCCCAGGAGCATTTGCCACCCGGCCGTGATCTGCAGTAGCCTATATGGAAAGCTCTCAATCGAGTACCCAAGTAGGCTGCTGCAGACACAATTTATCGAAGTGGGGTATTACTGACCCATCCAATACCCAGTGCGAGAGCGGTGCCTTCATTCAGACCAGGCCCCACTTGCTGGAGTACCCTAAGTGCCCGATCACCTGCACCTTAGATGACCTAAAGAATACCATTAATGCCACAATCGAATGTTGTTGAACTGTCAAAATGAAAGTCATTGCTACTGTTAGTGTATTACGCAATTACCCCGCTGGTTTAGGTACAGACGCCTGCACATCAAGGAACTACAATCTGTCAAATTTCTTTAATAGATTTTCAACTATATCGCTAAAGTATTAAGGTTCAAGTTTCATTGGGAAAGTTTGACAGTTTTGAGTAGCTTGACCTGCTGGCGACTGTACAGACGCCAGCACATCAAGCTACTACAATCTGTCAAATTTCTTTAATAGATTTTCAACTTTATTGCTAAAGCGTTAAGGTTCAAGGTTGACTGGGAAAATTTGACAGATTCGGGTAGCTTGATGCGCTTGCGTCTGTACATACAACTTAAGAGATGCGTTCATAGAGCCTTCTTATCATTGACTGTTCCAAGAATCATTGAAGTGGTCTTATGTGGCAATGATTGTACAGTAGAACTTAATCATAATTATCTTTTTTGCTATTGCTCATACGCAGAAACTATAAAAACGAAAAGGAAACGCCACATTCTACTTCTAATCGACTACTTCTGGACTTACAGCAGATAAAAAATATCAAGTTTCAGCGATTAAAAGATAAATTCACTATCTATAATTTTCCATGTTAATCTATGAATTAAATAAGTACCAGCTTCTTATCATAGACAAGATGTAGCTGTCAAATGCAACCGGTTGTCTGTGGTGATTAGAGTGCCATGCATAATTATGATGTTTTAATTCCATATCTTATTGCGGGAGATTCTTGTACTCAGAGGCTCGTTTATTTAAATCTTGGAATTGTTCGACAGACAGACTGGATCTGGAAACTAGTCGTATCTTGAATGGATCATGCGCATCGGAATGTGCTGGATTAAGACATAGTTCGATTATTTATGGATATCAACCAAGATATCAACGAATACGTCAATAATTCCAGAGAAACTAAACTCATTATTATCACTAGAACTCTCATGAAAATTCTTTAACAAATAGTAAGCTAACTGGAACATAATGATCTCCTAATAGCTCAATCAATAACAACAATCAAAGAGGTTGGTCAACTACAACAACTTGAGAAAGACATGATCACAAACCACAAACATAACGTCAAAATTCAAGATCTATCAAAGACATCTAATATCCATAAACGCAACAAAACTCCTATTCAAGTCCGCCACATCAGCAATCATTAAACCAAGAATGCTATACTTAGCGATAAACCTCCTACACTGGACAACTCAATATGCACGCGTCACCTACGCCTGCTTTCTCTTCCGAATTGACTGACCAGTGTCTTACACTAATAAATTCACAGTTTGTAATTATGCCTCTTTGTTGTCCACAGCTTGGATTTATGATTTGTTTATTAGTTATGGCAACACGTGTGGGCCACCTACTGGTTGTGATTATGAAGTAGGAGTAGATTTTTTAGTTTATGGATGCAATATGTTCGGGAGCTATTGTTTTTGAGAGTACTTTTACTGTTCTTGTGGGTAGAATTGAATTGTTATTGCGTGTAGTGGATTAGGGAACTTGTTGACTGACATTATTTGTGTATATGTTGAAAACATAATTACCTACAGAGTTTAATAACGAAAATAGTTCCAGGAAAAATCGTGAGTGTCATGATGTAAGAAAAATATGGTTCTATGAATTTGTTCTATGTCCGTGCCTACCATAACTAGGTAACTAGCCCCTATGTTTAATGGTAGTGGTAAATACTTGTGGTTTATATTCTAGACAACTAAGCTGACCTAGTGTTTTAAAACTTTAAGGTGAAGAAGCTGGTCTCTATTCTGTCTCTCTCTCTCTCTTTGGTGAGGAGGTGTTATAATTGTAATCTAAATAAATAAGTAGGTCGGTAATTATTTATTTAAATTACAATTATAACACCTCCACAGACTCATCTAAGGCGACGTTATAAGTCACAATATCTAAGTACACAATAAATTAAATGACCCGTAAGCAAAATTACAAAGAATTATATACTTGCCTACTAATACAAAAATTATTATAAAAAATTACGACGTCATGGCTTGTCATGAAACTCTATTAAATAATCGAAATTATTTTCATTATCATTGCACGAAATAACATCATTAAAGAAAGATTAGCAATTGACAGAAAAATAATGCCAACAAGACACATGTAATTGTCCCCGAATTCTGGTTTCTCTCTATACGGAAATCGAAAGTGGCACACTATGATTACTTGTCCTATTACGTCACAATCGATTTCTATTATAACTAAAGACCTTTAATTAAAAGGGAACTTAATGATCTTTGGATTCTCACGCCCTGAAAATAATTGTCTTGGAATTTATTGCCATATTTGTGGGACTACTAAGGCAAGAAATTCCTATAGTACCGTTAATATTCAATCATTTATTTAAGAGTATTTTTGAAGCGACTCTGATACAGCCCTTTTCATGAAATAATTATTAGCTTACCCCAATCGCATTAAGGTTTTCCTTTAAAAACATTATTTATTTAAGGCTAGTAGCTTTAGCTCCCATCAAACTAAAATGTAATTGGTGTTAGACCAATTACATTTTAAATGTGATTCCAAAAATAACTTCAAAGTGCCCGTGAATATTTTACAGCCCTATCTACTCTTAAATTCTGTTAATACCACACCTGAAGATACCCACAACAGACCTAAACTGAAGTCTTTGAACTTTTCAAATAACTGGTCATTAGGAATTTTTCTTTCACCTTCGAGCTTCGACCTTGTACCATCAACTCACGAAAGTTGTTTATCCGTATCTGACCTTGAAGGGCTTCAAGGTCTCAGACACTGAAACACGCGACCGCGTCAAGGACCTTCCATTTTCAGAGGCTTTCTTCAAGCGTAATCGGAAGTAATTTGTCAAACTACTAAAGCTCGTGTTTCGTCTCAAAAGACCATTAGGATCAGGGTCAGAGATACTTTCCTGTTCATTGAATTGACAATGCTTAACAAAATATTCATTTTATTTCCAATATGTTCATCATTTTCTTTATTTGTCTCTTCATACAAAATGATCAATTACGTAATGTTGACTTGAGTATTCTGACTGATTACTATCACTAGTATTGTTACCGTCTCGCAACGCTTATAGGTAATAGGTACAGCGGGCTGGTGTCCGCAACTCCACGACAATGCGCGTATTTTCCGTACAACTCGCAACGCTTTTAATTCATCTATGTTTTTAACCGACTTCTAAAAAAGGAGGAGGTTCTCAATTCGGATGTTTGTATTTTTTTTTTTTTAATGTTTGTTCGCGCATAACTCCGTCGCTTGCCAACCAATTTGAAAAAATATTTTTTTGTTGGAAAGGGTATACTTCCCAAATGGTCCCATAGAAATTTCATCGAAAACGGTTTAGTAGTTTGGTTTTTAAACCAAAATTACTGGTAAAAATGACAACTAAAAAGTGAAAAATAAAAACTTTTTTGCAAAAAAAAACAACCGACTTCCAAAAACGACACTACAAAGTGAAAAATAACTTTAATTTCGGAAGTCGGTGGCAAACAACGAAAATGCGAACCCAACGACACCGACTTCCGAAATTAAAGTTATTTTTCACTTTGTAGTGTCGTTTTTGGAAGTCGGTTGTTTTTTTTTTGCAAAAAAGTTTTTAATAACTCATCTCTACCGTATCATTATGGGGTTTCTTGCATATTGATATATGTATTACATTAGTCCAAGGTATTGTTGCTTTACAAATATGGGAGCTTTATCTCTCTTTTTCATCTGGTACTTAAACAACATTAATCCTCTTACTTCCTTCACGGTGAGTCTTCCTTGATGACTTATTTTTAGTTCTTCTAAATTATCTATAACAGCAGTCATTCCTAAGATTACTTCACTGCTAAAGTGTAGCCCATAGTGTAGTTTTATGTTAGTTTTTAATTTGTTCAAACGTGTTCCTTGCATTGCATACGATACTTTACCAAATTAATGTTTTTCTTTCTTTCTTTCATAGCTCTGATACTTATTTCCCAAAGCCTACAACCAAGCCGCTTCACCATCCCATGTCTTACAAAATCATCAATTACTTCAACATTTGCTCCGTCAACACCTCCCAAACCATGGTCCATAAATAACACATGATTACCCAATCGACTTCCAATCATTACGTGGCTACTGTCTCACTAATTAATTTCAAGGCGCCATGACACTTTCATTATCGACTGACGTTTTCCGTGTGTCAATTAACGTGGAAGTCTCAGTGAGATTAGTGATGCGCCAGTTGTACGAATGCTACTTGCACTGACGAGCGTTCAGCTTTTTTGGTGTTGAATTTTTTTGGACGTCATCGAAATATTTTGTGGTTTCGTTGTCAGCTGTTTCCAAGCTTGCTTTGACACATGAAGAAAATTCTGATGTTTTGAAATTATTCTTCATCCTGAATAAAGGATATTTAACTGTTATTTTTTGTTGAAATTCCAGATGCTTCAAAAAACATTGTTGCGTATACACCGTCAAATTTTGATCGTTTTAATCCTTAAAAGGGGTCATTATGAACAACTTTTACTACGGGACTAACCCTGAAATCGTAAAAAAAAATCAGTTCGAAAAAAAAAATCAATCGTAAAAAAAATAAATTTTAAAAAAAGGCTGGTTTTTAAAGATAAATTTAAGGATCAACAGATTTTTTTTTCACGATTTCAGGGTATACCTATCTTTAAAATCCAGCCTTTTTTTAAATTTACTTTTAGGGATAACAACAGCTAAAAAATTAACTAGGTACTTATCTAGGATTACATGACTAGCCAATAATAGTTATCCACGGCAGATAAAAGCAGCCTTGTCTGTACTTTCCTACGTGATCCTCAGCCATTGTTTTCTTAGTTAGTATGAATACTCGTATGTTTCGTTAATCTTTTTGAATTAGTGTATTAATTTTTTATTTCAAGTTCAACAAATATCAAGTAACACTAATATACACTATATACAATTATATACAAGTATATAATACGAAAAAATATAGAAAAAGGCAGGAGCTCATTGGGCATCAAAAAAACGTTAATCTAGATCCTAGTTTAGTAAGTGTTATTACCGTTCTATCTGCAAAGGTTTCTCCCTCATTCCCACAAAAAGTTTTTCTGTAGCTTGAAGTAAATATCTATTTGCAGGGACTTAGCCTTATAAATCGTCGCAATTACCACTGTCTTCACATTCCACACTGATTTAACAAAGTACCTCATTATGTTGTCGCAGTCGATGACCATTAATTGCAGAATGATTACTAATCGCTTTACCATTAAGAATGCATTTGTTGAATGTTTCTATAATCGTTATAACACGACCTAATCGTCTGCCTGGCGTCTTCTAGAGTATTATTATAGGTTCTAGTACAATCAAAAGGGTTTTTAAAGCAAATGCCAATGAACTCCTGCTATAGGATATCAGTCACATGGAACTTTCTGACTTCGGAGTAGTTTTGAGTAAAGCGGATATATGTTGAACTTCTTCCGTCTAAAACCTCAGTGAATTCGTCAATGCTTACAGATGCTGTAATTTTTTTTACAAAAGTCCAAAGCATCTTGCATGATTTTCCAGTTATTAAGTTTGCTTACAAAATCAAATGTTATTTACATAAATTAGGCTGAAAACGCCGTTCATACGACATTTCCCATAAACGCCCGCTCTTCGCCACTTCTTAGTGCTAGGAAGAAGAAGTGGCCCAACAAACTCCCCAGCAGCACTATCTGTGGCCGATCATTTCACCACAACCTCAACTATTGTCGCATACCTCCTGCCGGATAAATCCAACTTCCTATATTTGTTCCAGCTACATATCTTTCAATCCGGCTTCTAAACTATGTCGGCCGCCAATATATTTTACGCTATCTCCGTCGAAAGCTCCTCCACTAATAAAGTCATCTACATAAAATCGAAATCGACTTTTCCTAACAGTTGTCAATTAATTATAGCATTATTAGTCGATTTATGAGATAAACATCCCATCTCTATTGGAGATCGCGTAGGAAACCGGTCAATGAGTGCAAGAGATTGCTCGGCCGGAGTAGTGATAAGGGTCCCGCCTAGTCTGGTACATACAGTCCTTTCATAGTTATTTTACCTCTGATTTTGCATCACTGCACAAATCACAGTGATCTTTATTCTCATTCTAATAGGGTTGCTATTGCGTTGCTGCCATGGAAAAGTCTATCAAAATCATTGTGATCTCTATTCTCGTCAATATATGGTTGCTGTTAAGTTGCTGCTTGCAGAGATAAAATAAATCTGAACGGACTGTAGACATGTTTATATGAGACGGTTATTTATTATTCGCATGTTTTATGCAAGGCTGTTTGGTAGGAAATGTCGTGATATCTTATCAGGTTAAAAATGGTGCTGGGACAACTGATTTGAGTGGGTGGGCTCAATCTTGAACCCATATTTAAAGCTGTAGGGAACAGTTAACTTGAGACATTCATTTGTTTCGAATCAAATCAAAGCACTCAATTCTCATCTGTGACTTCAAGTGACAGCTATGTGACCAGAACCCAGCAATGCATAAATATGTAAGCTGTCTTGCCCTTTATGCCTGGAGGCTTTTATTTAGGTAGTAAGTTTTTATTTACATTTTAATTTTAATTGATTATTTTTCAGCTTGAGTTAACGAATAGTTTTTATTATATTTGTTGGTACATTGGCGTGGCTAGCTGACATATGGCAAGTAATTTAATTTTATGTTCTGTGCCTTGTAATGTTAATTACTTACTTAACACCTAGTATTGTATACAATCAAGTATCAAGTATTATCTAACTGAACAGACAGCTGTGCTGCTGGGGAGTTTGTTGCACCACTTCTTCTTCCCAGCGATAGTACTAGGAAGTGGTGAAGGGCGGGCGTTTTTGGAGGACTGTCTTTTGTAATTTTGACGTTCGAAAAGTGCTGATTCTCAGCCTAATTTGAATAAAAGACTTGATTTTGTAAGTGGCACATTGGCACCGCAGGTACATTTTCTGATCTATACCTATTTGTTTATATTTTCGTCATATACTTTTGGAACATATCATAGAAATGTGTAACGATCAAACTCGTAATACCGTAGACCACTGCTAAACATAGCACTAAGTAATTCTACAACAGCCAGATGTCCACAAAATATTTTAACCTATGTACAATCAACTGCACGTCGATGTAATAATTTGTCTTTCACAATGCCTTTACTTCGTAACAAATTTTAGTTCGTAGCGATTTTCGTAGCTCATGACGTACGATTGACCGTACCTGCTAAAAAACCTAGACCTCACACATATTAATGATGTACCATCGACATGTTATCCTTTTATGGTATCAACTGGATACCAAACCAATATGGCGCGGGTCCATTGGGGTCATGTCATGACAGTATCGAGTTAAAATATTGCCATAATAATGCGCTAGTGCACACGATGACAGATTGATAGGTTTTGTCATAAACAAAAGAGTGATTGATTCTTTACTTGAATTTTATGCGTCAATATACCATTGTTTAAGAATAGGTACTATTTTACTTAATTCTATCAAAATGTAGAATGGAACGTTGGATAGGACGCACTCATGACTCAGGTTAGGAGGAGTGACGATCTTCGCAGGGTGGCTGATAAGTAGCAGCTGAATGACAGTCTCCTTCTTCGTGTCGCTGACACGACTGAATTTTAAATTTTTTTGGCCCAAAACTTTGTCACTTCCACGGCGTCGTCAGTGGCAGTGGCAGCACAGAGGTCACTGTCAAATGATAGTTACCGAGGATCTTGGAAAATAACGTGGAATTAGAAAGGCCTATGTCCAGCAGGGGATTGCTATAGGTTGATGATGAATATGATGATGATGGTGGTGATACTGATGGCGGTCATAATAATGAAGATGTTGATGTCGATGATCATAGGACAAGTCGACACGGTAGAAATAACAACGTCAGAGATTATGAATGATGTGCACACTGCAGTACATGCGTACAACAAAATATTTAAGTATGCAGGTCAAACAAGCGTCTATGCAACAGGTAGGTAGGCTCAGGCAACTCATTGATATTAAGTGCGCAATAATTTTTAATACTCAATATTCCACTCTCGTGTAGGTCTGAGTTATATGATACGAGTATTAGCCTTTCTAAGCTTACGGCATATGCCATGAAACGACAAACCTAGCACTTTTAATACATCCCATAAAGAATTGAAGACTCTTTACTTATTATGTACACCAAATAAATTACAAACATAAATATAATTTTTTACAAATGCTAACCCATTGGGCGGTCTTATCGCTAAGAGCGATCCTTGAAAGACAACCTCTGGTTGGATTATAAAAAGGGAAAACAGTAGTAGTACAGTAGTAGTAGTTATATTCTTAATATTAATTAGCAGCTTAAAGAATCTTTGCATGAAATTATATCTATTTTAGCATAATCATTAGTATCAGCTTATCGTGTTCCCATGGCTGGGACACAGGCCTCCTCTCTGTGACAGGGAGTGGGTCATAATTCACCACGCGAGCCCAGTGCGGGTTGGTGTATGTCACACTCTATAATTATGCCTTCGAGGTTTTGGGTCTAGGACATACCGGTTTCCTCATGATATTTTACTTTGCCGTTTCGATAGTAGCGGCAGTGCCGATGAAATTTTACAGAAAGTAAAATGCCTGCCTGGGTTCGAACTTTGACCTTTTTTTTTGTTTTCGGGGGGAAACCTTCGAAAGGCACCCGACCTCCGGGGAGAGGGGTCGGGGAGTGTGGGATTTTTACCTCACTAAAACCACCCCGGTAATCACCATCCGCACATAGGTGTGGTCCCGGTTCCTCTTAAAAGACTAACTCCGGAACCACCCCTGCGCAACGCCTGTAAGACACGTCCCTGGGGAGACTGTAAAGGCCCCCCTAAGCCTCGCTATGCACGGCAGCACGTGACCACTGTGCCACCGCCTTCACTGGGGTCACTTGGTAGGCGGACAGAGTCCCCAGTCTATGCGCCCGCGACCCCATCGAACTTTGACCTACCGTTGACTTGACACTGAGTCACCACTGGTCTCTCACTTATCTATTTTGCTGACAGCAATAATTACATTACCTGACTGTCCCTTAAGCCGTATAAAGTTATGACAATCGCAACCATTGTTCTAATTACATTGTAATTAAATACAATAATTGTAATATAGAGTTGCACGCGGTTTCACACCTGTGTTTGTAATCAAACGACCACAACTAGATCAATTGTAAGGAATACCTAACTTATGGGCTAATGATTCATTGATACCTACTGTTGTAATTATTGCAGGTACTTATTCACCGTAACGATATGTCGGGTTAAAAATTGACTGTAAGATCTTTTAAATAGATTCTTTTATATTTTGTGGATCCATGTAGGTCTTGTAGAACATTTTCTATTTGGTTAAGTACCTGTTCTTGTTGACAGGCCTACACTGCCCTCCCATACCTGTTAACACAGTAATTTGAAAACATTGCAAAAGCTAATTATTTTTAAAAGAGTAACCGTGGAGTTTCTTACCGGCTCTTCTCCATAGGAAACGTCCAATTAGAACCGTGCACCTAGCTTCTGACGTTTCATAAGTGGGCATGTAGGTTTATGTGAAATAAAATATTTTGATTTAAGGCTTCTTAAGACCTCAATGAAGATGGCCCAGTGGTAACGAGAGCAGTGGTGGCCCAGTGGCAACACCTGCGACTTAGATGTTATAGGTCGTAGGTTCGACCCCAGACAGGCACTTTACTTTGAGTAAATTATTTCATCACCACTGCTCTCAAAACGGTGAAGGAAAACATCGTGAGGAAACCAGCATGTCCTAGAAATAAAAATTCGAAGACATGTGACATCTACCATCCCGCACTGGGCCCGCGTGGTGAATTACAGCCCACTCCCTCTCGAAGCGAGGAGGCCCGTGTCCCAGCAGTGGGAACATTATATGCTGATCATGCTAAGTCCTCCATATATGACCGGTCGAATCCAAAGCCCCCCACTAAGGTCTATAACACAAAATAAAGCAATATCCTTACAATGAAAATGAGTAATGATCACGTTAATTACTCGACGTCTTTCACCATCATGGCGGTCGTACAGCACAATAAACTTCATACAATGTTGCCAGATTAGATCATTAAGTATGCACTCACATTTTATGAGGCTTTCACAACATAACTACTAGTCTAGGCTTAGAGTGGAGAAACTGCGGACTTAAGTCCTGAAAAATCCATTAATTTCCTTCCTTTTTCCCTTTCCTTGAGGTTTAGGGTTCTTACGCCAATTTCAGGACCTGAAACGGTGGGGGCAAATGACCCAGCTAATATTAACAAGAGGGTCTATTAAGGGGCCCCCTAACTCACTGAAAAGTGTTTTGTGTCCATCGCCTACCCAGTAACTTGATTGTGGAGGTCAGATAGGCAGTAGTTCCATGTAAAATGCTGGTATTCAGCTGCATCCCGTTAGACTGGAAGCCGACCCCAGCATAGTTGGCAAAAGGTTAGGCAGAAGATGACCTAACAAAGTTGAACAGTCTCCAAGTTTGCTTTGGTTCTTTGCTACGAATTCGCATTCGTTTTTTTTTTTTTTTATAACGTTGCCCCACACTAGGAATTTCTCCTGTATCGTGGGTGCGTTTATAAACATTTAAACTCACATACACAAACAGCCAGACCCGGAACAACTACTTGTAGGCCATACAAATATTTGTTCCGTGCGGGAATCGAACCCGCGACACGCAGCGCAGCAGTCAATTGCTTAACCACTGCGCCAACCGTGCCGTCAATTAATACACACACAATCTTCTTCGACATCAGAGGGGCAATTCTCGTAATTTTAAGAACGTTCACAGTCTGATCTCAGTCTGAATCTGTCAAAAAAACCTCAAATTTCTCAACATTTTGACAAGTTTTGACATTTGTTTGTCGCTGATATGAGACTGCGACTAGATTTTGAACGTTTTAAATTACGAGAATTGGCCTTCAGAAAGCCAATTCTCATACTTAATACACGTTCAAATTCAAGTTGCACGTCTCCGCGACAATCAATGTCAAAAACTAGTCAACAATGGAAGTAATTTAGAGATTTTTTGACGAATTTTGATTGATTTGAATGCGAGCGTGCTTAAAAATACAAGAATTGCCCACCAGATTGCCGGACTTTATAAATTCCCGAGAACATAACACAACATCACGGCTGTATTCCACGAAGAGTTAGGCAGTGGTGTACCTTCACTACACCCACATTTCGTCAGTTATGTTTAAGTTCCATGTAATATAATAGAGCATTACCTAAATAAATGACAGTTGCAGACGGGTCTTTAAACCTGCAACTGAAGTACATGCATGTAGTAAAACAGATGCCATTCGATCATGACTCACTCATACAGGCAGTAAACAGCAGCATGACTTGTAAACCTACTGAGGGAAATTGATTTCTTGTCGGCACGACGGTACTATTTTATTGCCGCGTCGTTCTAGACAATATCACTGCTTATGGCACCGCTAAGAAGTCTGCCAACCCTAAAAAGGTAAAATGGTACATGATTTTCATTTAACGCACAAAGTCATTTGTCGAAAATTTATTGAACTATTCAAGATAGTCGATTTTGTAAGCTGTTTAAGCAATATTTGGACAAATTAAACGTAACTTTAAAAGGTTATAATTAAGGCTAGGACACACTATCAATGACTTGTCAATTCTGACAGATTTTCGCAGGAATTTGCAAAATCATTTATCATTATTATTTAAATTAAAGACGAAATAGGTCGAAAGCTATAAAGGCTGGTCCACATCAACGCATTCATAACAGCATGCTAATTATATTTTGTACATTGTTATTGTTTACAACAACGCTGAAGAACTAAAATACCAATAAAGATGTTTTACAGCCACTCGCAATAAACATTTACTACAAAAACGGCATTGTGTTAAAACATTCATTGGTTTATTGATTAGTAAAGGATATTGCTAACATTTTACAACTTTAGAAATTGATTTGCTGTGCTTTCTAACGTAATAGATCTAGGCAACGTTATATTATATCGTTTTTGTCATACTCACATAATTTTTCTACATTTGTCAAAGATGACAAAAATGGCGCCAACTAATTTTCATGTGGGTACGCACGACGATATTTCAAGCCATACATTTCTAATTTAAACTGACTTCTTACTATATGTATGAAAGACCTATACAATGCGAGATCAACTAAAACTGAAAATGTATTGGTGTGTCGTCGTGTGTACTACACAATACAATATACACAATAAATAGTAGTTTATGTACAATTCAACTAAACCGTAATTTGTGTTTGTTGTTTATGGCAAACTAGCGATTTTGTCCGCGTGTCTTTTTTTACATATTATATATCCACAGATACTCAGGAATACTGTATACCAAAAAATGTGCTTCCCATTAGTGAAATAATTCGGATCAGTAGTTCCGAAGATTAGAACAGACACAAACTTTATAATATTAACACCTATAGATAGACAACAACTGTTTTATTCGTGGAAAAGAAGAAAGCACGCTATAAATTAAATTCACAAGCGACCTATTAAGAAAACCATGTACCACAGGCAACGTCTCATAATTTTCTATACTTTACTATGCATCTTTGATGACATGTCCGCCTGGCATGTTCAAATGACTTTTGTAGCCTGACAATAATATGGGCTTGCCCTTACCGCCCTCACAGAACGATACATCAATATGCCTAGTGCAGTAGCTGTCAAATTAGAGATTTGTATCGCTCGTACTAAATAGATGATAAGTTGCCCACCTGGATATGAGTCATGGTTCGTGACAGCTACTGTCAAATTATGTGACGTGCATACCAAGCTTAATATGGTCGGAAGTGTATCTGCCGTATATGGTTTTGGTAGATTGTGGTCATGGATTTAGTTAAACAGTGATCATATAAATTGAATGGTTTGTTGATCGTAATTGTAAATCAGTTGGATAAAATAAGAATGAAATGAGGGGAAAAGTAGAACACCATATTTTAATTTTTTTTTTTTATAATAAAATGGTGGACCCGGTAGACGTCCTGCCGCAAAAGCAGCGCCACCTACCGGGTCCAATTGTGTATACAAACCTTGTCCTGACATAAAAAACACAAAAAAAAGTATCCAGTTTGGTGCAGTCGATCGGAAGTTATGCGCGTACATACATTTCGGTGATTCATTTTTATTTATATAGACAGATATAGATAAATACATCTGGCGTCGTGGGTCTAGTGGCCGCAAGCGCTACTGCTAAGCATGAGGTCCTGGGTTCTATTCCCGGGTCGGGCAGTGTTATTGGGGTTGTCCATCTGGAATTTCTCAGTAGCTGCTTGGAGTCTGGATTTGCGCCTGGTTGATGGCAATAGGCTCGCCCCTATTACATGGGAGTTAAACATAACTGGCGAAATGTATGTGTACTATAGGTACACCCCTGTGTAACCCTTCGGGGTATACAAGCGCGATGTTATGTAATTTTTTTAATTGGAAAACATTTTCATTTGTGAAAGAAAGACAGAATTATTCTTTACTACTATTTTTTTTTTCTTTATTCTTTTCTTTTCTTTTTCTGTGTGGTTATCCAAAACAATTTATTATTAGAAGACTCTATAAATAAATTACACATGTCAATGAAACTATTGAAAATATTATTAAATGTTAATGTATTATAGTTCAGGGAATAACTGTAAATTAATTTACATAGCTTCAATAAAGGCTATAATTTAACACTCATATTTTTTTTCAAGCACAAAAGTTAGTGATGATCATTCATCATAATTTTTTAACTGAGAAACAATTAATTTCATATTGACATACCGGATATTACCAAATGCCAGGATATTTTAACCCTGCACCCAAAACAATATAAATCAATGATATTTATTAACACCTTAGCATGAAAACTCCTTAATTTTATTACCTTCAATAAAATATTTACCAACCAGATTTAGCCCGCGGCTTCGCCCGCTTGGATGTCGGAAATTATCCCACAGGAACGTACTACCGGGATTAAAAGTACCCTATGTATTAATCCAGGTTATAAAATATCTGTGTGCCAAATTTCATCCAAATCCGTACAGCCGTTTTTGTGTGATTGTGTAACAAACATCCAAACTTTCACATTTACAATATGGATAATTTTACGTGTTCCGATAACCTATAAAATCATTTCTGTTAAAGGATATAATTGGATTCCATTGTCAAAAGTTTATAGGGCATAAAATAAAGCCTTTTATTCTTAACAAGCTGATTATCATTATTATCATGTCAACGATTATATTTATATATTTGACATGGCCACGAGGTGTTAAATATTAATGTAACGGTCTTTTTATGGTTGTTATTTTTAACAATAGGGGATGATTCAGGAGTGTGTAGACTCGCAGATGATTCGATGTTGGCCATTTTGTTAAGTACTTGTTACTTGTTGACAGGCCCAAACTGTCCTCTCATACCTATTAACACTGTTATGTGGAAATATTGTAAAATCCAATTACATATTTGTAAAGAGTAACCATGGAGCTTCTTGCTTCTTCTCCATAGGAAACAACTAATTGGAACCATGCACCTAGCTTCTGACAAGTGCCCATGTAGGTTCAGGTGAAATAAAATAATTTGGTTTTGATAGGAATTTAAAAACAGTGTTTCATTTACAAAGAATGAAATAAAGGACAGTCCCGGACGTGAACTTGGCTTAATGAGTCCCAAAGGGGGTCGAGTTATTTTGCAGCGGCAGAAAAATTAAGTTCTTTTGTTCGTTCGACTTCCAGGTTTCACTATGGTAGTTGGGGTTTCAGTTAGCAATAACTAGTAACTAATGGCTCGCATTCACGCTCATAATATTCTTTGGTACGAGTTTCATAAAAATGCTGTCACGAGAATGAGATGCTGAGACGCGGAAAAAGCTACTGCTTTTAAGTAACTCATCTCATTAACATTTCCCATTAAAATCACATCACAATTTTATTAGTTTCCATAACAGTTTGTACATTTGTTGCAGCTCAAGTAAGTAAACTATTCAGGTCAAATATAATAACGTAGAAGCTAGAAGCTTGATTAACCACAAGTTATAATATCCGCTTTGTGGTTGAGCCACGAAATTATGACAAATTATCGCGTTTCAAACTACTTGTAATACTGTGTTAACAGTTAAGACTAATACCTACGAAGCAATTATCCAAAGGGTACATTCAGACGGAGGTATGTCGTCGCGAATTCTCGTCATCGCCAATGTCAGGCACGTCCAAGGCATGCATAGTGTGGCATTTGTGTCGCGTGCCTCATTCCGTCTGTATGCGCCTTAATACCTGAGCCACATAATGTAATTATCAGCACAGGCTGACCCCTTGTGCATCACAAGGCTCTGGGTACTGGTTGTCTGGATGAGATCGACGAATTGTAAATAGGCCATTCGTGCTGATTTTGAGGTCCTTATCTATCTATGTACGTCTAATGCGAATTTCGTCCCTAATAAGGGACCGATTCGAGTCTTCAGAAATGCGTTACTGAATCAATAGAACTAGTGGTCTTGCAGCGAGTTAGTCTATTTTTTGCTACCTGATCCATAATTCATATTTATATTATAAATGCGAAAACTCTGTCCGGCACTTTTTCACGCCTTAAAGACTGAACGGATTTCGATATTTGGTACAGGTGGACCATGACCCAGGTCAGGCAATAGGATACTTTTTATCCAAATAGTATGTTCCTGTGGGATAATTTCCGACCTCCGCCAGAGCGAAGCTGCAGACAAAAGCTTGTTTATCCATATTTTACGCAACTGACCAATTGCCCGTTATATAAGAACCTAGATCTCTCTTCACAATTCCAACCTTTTTGACGTTCTGCAACCTTAAACTGCAATGTCCAAGTAAAGACATGTTAAAAAGCCTTTTACAAGTTAATGATAACTTAGTTATCTTCTGAACAAACGTTTTGACGGCGGTGCTAAGAGATTAGATTGTGGCGATAATTACAGTCTGCCTGAAACTCAGCCTGTCTAGAAAGTGTTAACTCTAGCAATTGTCTGCGGCCGCGCCTGTGTGTGAATGGCTGCGGAAATTATACATGGTTATTGAAAATAGGAGAGTTTGACATGTGGAATGGTAGTGGTACCTAATGTCTTTTTTCATGAAAGTGTAAACGCACTTTGAGCAGAAAGCCAATTCTCGTAATTTAAAACGTTCAAAATCTAGTCGCAGTCTCATCTCGGCACAAAGAAATGTCAAAAACTTGACAAAATGTAGAAAAATTAGGAGTATTTTTTGACAGATTGAGACTGAGATCACCGGAGACGCCCGGGTGTCATCACTGCGAGGATCGCCCAGAGGACACGGTGGAGCATACGGTGGAGGTCTGCCCCGCTTGGGCGGAGCACCGCCGTGTCCTCGTAGAGACGATCGGCAGCGGCGGCGACCTCTCGCGTCCGGCCCTGGATCAAGCCATGGTCCGGGGCGAGAGGGAGTGGGAGGCAGTCACCTCCTTCTGCGAAGCAGTCATGCTAGCGAAGGAGGTGGCGGGATGGCTGAGGGAGAGAACCTCACGCCTCAGCCGCCACGGGAGACGCTCCGGGCGTCGGGAGCCGCGTGACGACTCCCGGCCACCGCAGGCGCGGGCCTGCGGGCGGAGAGTAATGGGTAGCTCACCGTCCGATCAGGACCAGACCCGTGCCGGACGGCGCGTATGTGTTCCACGCGCGCCTCAAAGAGGTATCAGCATAAATGACAGGGCCCGATAGGGCCGAAGCCTGCCGGGGTAGCGGGTTCGTCCGAAAGGGCTACCGCTGCCCTGGAACATAAAGGGCTAAGGAAGGAACACGGGTGGGTTTTAGTCAGTAAGAGTCTGACACTCTCACCCAGAGCGGGAGGGGTCATTTGATGATTTCCCATCCGCAAAAAAACAGACTGTGAACGTTCTTAAAAGTACGAGAATTGCCCCTCAGATATTTTTGGCACCCTGTGTAGGTTAAATTCTGATGCAACCACTCACATCAAATCAATATTTCCATCTGTATTTTAAGAAGATTTCAACTTTTTTACAACAATGATTGTTTGAATAACATTATTAAATTGTAATTTATTTATTTTTATTTAGCTCAAGGGGGTTGTCCCACTGCGGGGTGAAAGCCTCCCCTTTCTCCTTTCCACTCCTCTCTGTCTTCAGCTAGTGTGGACTAATCCTGTCCACAGGCGTCAAACTCGTCCAAAATAATAAATTAAGGCTATAAAATTAATCTTCAACAATTGTCAATATTGATCGAATGATCAATAAAAAACATCTTTAAGATGATTCAAAATTAGAATTTCAGGAAAAAGTAGCGTTGCTGTCGCTCCCGTTTGCGCATCGTCGTCCAAGTCTCGGCGACGAGAGAGCAACAGAGACAAAAAGTGGCCGGGGTAACTAAGTTGCTCGTGGGCAAGCAGGTAGCATATTGCAACGCATTTCAATGTCGAAATTATGTTCCGTCAATAACAGTAATCTTTAAAACTATTGTATTTATGATTTGTTATTGCCACATCTCTCATTTTCAATACAGAATGTTGGTCGTGTCTTACAAACTGCTGCCATTCATCTAACGTTAATGAGTTTCCGGTAAAAGCTGAGCAAGCATTGAATAACTTGACCTCTGTCCCTTAGGTACTAGAAATTTCTAGACGTTAAGTATAGGCTATCTTTAGGAGTTTCAATAATAATAATATTATAAGTTAAGGCATGTTCACACTATCTGCTCCCTGCGTGTCGTCAGGTTGTGATTTCAGACCATTTTGAGTGGCTTTTGATGATATTTCATTCATTTGTTTTAACCAACTTCAAAGAGGTTCTCAATTCGACTGTATTTTTTTTTTTTTGTATGCATATTACGCGATATATGTCCTACAAATGTGGATGGATTAAGAAAATTATTTTTTAATGGATACGGTATGCCTCAAAGGGTCATATAAATTGTATTAACTTTTTTTTGGTAGTTTTTGAGTTAACTTACGTATTTGTATTTTTTCCACCAAGTTTATATTGATGATGTCATAATAACTTTCTGTCACTGATATTTTTACTTTAGCATAGCATAACCAGTCTATAATGTTCCCACTGCTGGGACACAGGCCTGCTCTCGGTGAGAGGGAGTAGACCGTAATCCACCACGCGGGCCTAATGCGGGTTGGTAGATGTCACATGTCTTCGAATTTTCGGTTCTAAGACATGCCGGTTTCCTCACGATGTTATCCTTCACCGTTATTGAGGGCGTGGTGATGAAATTATTTGAATATTATTTTTTTTATTTTATTATTTGAATTATTTTTGAATATGTCAGGTTGAAATTCGATTCCCTCAACCTCCTTAAAATTCGCTTACTAACTCAGCCTCCGCAGTCCACTGCTGGACATATGCCTCTCCCAAGCTGAGTCAAAACACTCGATCCTCCAGCTTCCGCAACCAGTCCAGATACTCAATCTTATACGGGCATTTAATTGCGAAATTCTTGGCAAATGTGGTGAAATAAGACGTCTCCGCAATTCCTAGCAATTTACAGTAATATCAACGTGAGCGCACCATTAGTTACCTAATTTAATTCGTCATGGTCGATCAGCCGTCAATTAAATTTGCATGGGCAATAAAATTTACGATGCGATGCATTAACTGGTACATCCTACAGCCTTAGCTTCTTAATCTAACTTGTCATCTAAAGAAAAATTTACATATTATAATACCTGCCTGTAATGTAACTGTTCCACCGCAGAGCAAGAGACTTTTCTCATACAGAGAAGTCACGAGCATTGATCACCACGGTTGCAAAAGTCGCTTTGGCGATTTCAGACTTATATTAACTGTATTGCTATTTTATATACTGGGTTGTGGAGGTCAGATAGGCAGTCGCTCCACGTAAAATACTGGTATTCAGCTGCATCCGGTTAGACTGGAAGCCGACCCCAACATAGTTGCGAAAAGGCTAGGCAGATGACGACGACTATATTGCCCGCGACTTCGTCTGCGATCCAAGACGAAAAGTATCCTATGTCCTAAACCAGGTCATAGTCTACCGATCTGCCAAATTTCATCCAAATCCGTTCAGCCGTTTTAGCGTAAAAGCGTAACAATCAAACAAATCCCCTTTCGCATTTATAATAATTATTAAGTTAGGATTAGGATAGGTCCAGCTTTCCTCAGGCTGTTTTCCTTCACCGATGTGAGTAATGTCCAAGATAAACTCAGAAAGAATAAAGGCTATTTCGAATAGCGTGCAACTTATCCATTACCACAAGCCTACAGCAATTTCTGCAACCTATTGAAGCAAGGATTGCTATAATGCAAAACTAATTACAGGTTGCCAACCTTTTACCTAACAACGCTGTAATTACCTGTACTTAGACTATTATTAATGCCTCAGGATGATAAGAAGCAGTTAATCATTTCTAGGTAGGCTATAATTTCTTGGGTAGCCTTTTATGTTAGATTTTACTTGCAATTGCTGTAAGAGATGGAATGGTCTGGAACATTTGTTGTATCATAAAATATGCATTAAATGCATGTATGCAAGAGCCATATGAATTTATAGAGCCTCTTAATCACAATCTAGGATGTATTAAAAGGTTTATCTCTTTATAATATTCGGTGTGGGTCTGCACGAATAGTTACGTCACAGAGTAGGTACCTCCTAAGAGCAGTGATGCAAATTTGTCAATATGCGTCGTAACGTGTTGGCTCAGTGGCAACAGCCATGACTTACGGGTTGTAGGTCGAGGGTTCTAACAGAGGCAGAAGACATGTGACATCTACCAATACGCACTGGGCTCGTGTGGTAGATTACAGCCCACTCCCTCTCTAAAAGAGAAGTACTGTGTCCCAGCAGAGGTAACATTACAGGCTGATTATGCTTTGGAGTACCTCTGCCCTGCCACCGACAATGCCGTGAAAGTAGCGAAATTTTGGGCCAACAAAATTGAATACACTGTCGCGCCATCAATACGACTAAAAAGAATAATGGAGTACAGTACCTTAAAGGTGCATCGATGAGGTTCTTCGGTGCCTCTTTCCTCCTGAAGTGACTTTCAAGTGTTCAAGAGATTGGCAATGGTGCTCAATGTTCTCACAAAATTAAAATACATGTGATATTTGTGCGATATCCGCGTACCCGTAGATAGAGTGGGTGGCCCCCTGTCAAGGCAGACCGACAACCCGGTGAAGGTCGTGGGAATTACTGGATGCGGGAAGCACGACCGGTTGATGTAGCGATACTGGGAGAGGCACATATCCAGCAGTAGACGTTTTTCGGCTGAATGGATCATCATTCAGCCAAAAAACGTCATATGACGATATGAATCGTGCCGAGAGTACAAAATTAAATGAAAAGCATTCCAGTTCCATGACCGAAATCCTGAAACCATTTGCATTTGCTATGAGTAGTTTTTCCTATACGTTCTAACATTCTACTTTCTTCTTCAACAGTGGCAGCAGTATGTATCCTGCTTGAAGTGGGCGCACTGCCGAGCCGGAGAGCTGGCTTCACCTGCAACGACCCAGCGCTGTCATACCCTCATACAGGAGACACCTTCTCCATATCACTGGTGGCAGCTATCACTGTCATCGTGCCTTATTTAGTGGTGAGTATTTTTGACAAACATGCTGATGTGTGACTGCCCAATTGATTGGAAATTGTTCGTCCAGGAAAGTACCTCCACTAAACCTAAACCTATTTCTGGTCCCAACCATTGAGGTACCAGTGTTAGTGTAGCAGCTTAAAGGGGAATGGGTGCCGGTGTAACTGCAAGCACATGAGACATTTCAGCTTCGTCTTTGGGATGGTAATGCATCTGCAAAGCTGCTGGTATTTAAGATGTCTATAGGAAGTGGGACCAGTTACTTACAGTGCCATACCTACTGTTACTGTGAACCTGCATCATCCCACTACCGAGCAAACGCCTGTCCCCATGACTTCCAGCTTTTTTGATCCAGGGCTAAAGTGGACCACTGATCGTTTGTTTTGTCCAGCTAGTCCCGCCATCTTCTACGGGGTCTACCGTGACGCCGTCTATCTGTGTCAGGGCTCCACGTGACAGTTATTTTGGCATGCCTACAGAATAATAAAATATCTGACCTGCAACAGCCCAATTAATTACATGTTGTTATCGTCATTGCCGCCAATCAAGAGATTTGCCAATTAAAGAGGTATAAAGTCGAATATGTCCCTAGATTCACCAAGGACAAATCCACTCTAATGGCAGATGGCAATCGCTTGATATTAAAATTTTACAGGTAGTGGGCTGAGTGAATGAGAGGGGCTTGTGACTATGAAATAATAGCCGCACGGTTCGATCGATCGGGTTAAACTACGCTTGGCGCGGTTGGCCCGTGAATGGGTGACCGTCTTTACATACCAAGACCCCTCCATGCCTCGGAAAGCACGTTAAGCCGTTGGTCCCGGCTGTCATTCGTGGAGCTTTGATAGTCGTTACGGGTCGTCAGAAGCCCAAAAGTCTGACAACCAGTCTTGCCAAGGAGTATCGTATTACCCAACAACCGGGTTTTGGGGGTCAGATAGGCAGTCGCTCCATGTAAAATACTGGTATTTAGCTGCATCCGGTTAGACTGGAAGCCGACCCCAACATAGTTGGGAAAAGGCTAACCAGATGACATATGCGGTAGCGGGCTGATTCTGGTAAAACTGAACCTTTGATGTTTATAATAGAGCTGATTCTTCAGCTTCGAAGCTTTCCAATATCTTATCTACATATCCTGTTTTCCTTAGTTACTCGTTTGCCATCAGTATGGCAGCAGCTACTGCGCATAAAATCAGAAACTATTGTTAAGGAAACGCTATTGTAGTGGCCACAGTTACTAATGTACACAGGTGCGTTTTAGTATACACAAGCTGATGTACCTCCTACAGTTTATGACAATGCGCCTAACGTCATACAATGCAGGTGCAATGCAAATGAAGCAAAAGTACAAGTTTCTAGAGATTTTCATAAAAATGGTGAATGCTAATGTTGAAACAGACTGTAATTCACAACTGCAAATATTTAAATTATATAAAAGTGTGAAGCCCTTTGTACACACGGCTACAAGTCAAGCTATACAAAACCAGTTTGTCTTGGCCTCACTTTGTATGATATTTTCTCACAATGAACGGTCAGCCAATACTGGTTTTGCATAGCTTGATGTGTAGCCGTGTGTACACACGCGTTTTTCTTGCCGTGAAACACTACGATTTATTTGCCGTGTTTAGGCACAGCCGTCAGTGTTGTATGGATCACTATGGAAGCTTGTTGTTGGGCACGTTTTTTCTACGGCGCGGTAAGAAACCGTGCCGTGTAAAAAGCGTCTTAGTGTACCTAACACTTCTCAGTAAAAACCATATCTTCACTTGTATTGTCAGAAATTGGCAACATGTAGCGCATACTATTAATATAAAGACAATACTGAGTATGTCAGACAAACAAAAATATTTTAACAAGATGTTCCAAACAAAAACTCTTTGATTATGTACTCTTAAAAAATGATGATCTGCATTTTAAAACTACGACGTTAATTATTTAGTGTAACGTTTAGAACAATTTGAGCCATTCAAAACGTGACACTATTATTCCTGAAATAATAAGCAATGTGTCCAGTATTTTTAAGAGTATACTTACTCGATTTTTAAAACACATTGACAAGAAATTGTCATTATGATGCCTCTGCTTTTAAGTCAACAGCTTGTCCATTAGAATTACAAACGCTGTCTATCCGACATTACGTGTCCATTTTAATATATTGTGCTGTCATTAGGATATGGATGCATGCAAAGATGTATGTATTACGTGGCGCTCAAAGGTTATCAGGTGATAATATACTAGTGTCTCCATCACCAATATCGTCTTTATTGATCCACTATTGGTTCTTTTTAAGGTTTCGTACCCAAAGGGAAAAAACGGGACCCAATTAGGGTTCCGTACCCAAAGGGTAAAAACGGGACCCTATTACTAAGACTTCGCTGTCTGTGCGTCCGTCTGTCCGTCCGTTTGTCCGTCCGTCTGTCTGTCACCAGGCTGTATCTCAAGAATCGCGATAGCTAGACAGTTGAAATTTTCACAAATTATGTATTTCTGTTGCCACTATTACAACAAATACTAAAAACAAAATAAAATAAATATTTACAACAAACGTGATTTTTATAGATAATGGTACTTGGCCGGTTTTTTTTTTTTGTTTTGCTTTACGTATTTTTTATGTGTCATCAATAATTCAGTATAAGATACGATTAGCATTAGACCTGTCAGTTTAGACTAAACAAGCGAATGCACATTCTGTCCCTACTCTACCAAATTATATTTGTATAAACAGGGATAGAGCATTCTTTTGTTGCATTCTATCCATACTAAAATGTCAAGTATATCAATATCATTTCATTTCAAAGTTCCATGTTGTTTTGGACCATTCCCACCTTCGGAAAGTAATCGGGTTAGAGCAAATGAAACTCTCGCCTTCCTTTAATAAGACCAAAAATCCCTTCACCAAATTCAACATCACCTTTCTTTCCAGCTATGGGCTATCGAGACAACTCTTCAACGAGAAGACGAATACAACCTGAAGAAGAGTAAACTTCTCGACAGCGCCAAGACAGCTGCTTTCCTGTACCGTGACTACATCTACGGATCGGTGGTCAACCTAACCATACTGGAGGTCGTGAAGTGTGTGGTCGGGTCACCCAGGCCTACCTTCTTTGATCTGTGCCAGCCTGATAAAGCTAGCACTTGCAATGAGTGAGTATATTATATAATTAAAGTTGTTTAAATACCGCAATTGTCGTTATTATTTGGTAGTGCTTGTAAAGCTACGATCACTTGAACACATTCGAGTCCACCCACTTTTCATAGAGTTATACCACCATATTATATCGGTACTGGACCCTCCATGAGGGCTCCCGGCTAAATGCAATAAGGGAGAGAGCCCTCCAGGAGGACTTCCGGCACTGAACTGAAACTGATAAGTTTTAGCAATAATGGGAGTTGCAGTAAATCATAGCTGAAGATTAAAATAATAATATTAAAATACTTAAGGGGGAAGCGCTAGGGCAGCTCGCGATATTCAAATCTTCATACGTTTATTATCATCAAAATCATATTGAATCATCATCCTATTGAATGACTATTTCCATGAAATATCAATCAATATGGTTATATGACGCGTAGAGTGTTGTATTGATGATTTTAATGTTTATAAGTTTATATGAATTCAGCACATGATTTTAGACTTTATTTTAGCTTAGAAGTTATTTTTCTATAAAACAGTTGTTTCATAGTAAAGTGCAATGCCTGCGCCATGAAAATGTATAGAACAGCATTTTCATTATTTAATAACCGACAAAAAAATTCAAGAGAGTTTCATGTACTGAATCCATGGGTAATGAATAGGTTGCCCGTCAATGACCTTGCCACCGTATAAAAACTCTGCATAGAATTATTTATATTAGTTTTAAGGCATTTAAATAAATAAATAAATAAAAAATAAAAATTTAACGTTCTCAAGTAAGAAGAGTTTAATCAACACTTATAATAACCACAACTTTACTCAACAGTTCGGAGTACGTCAGCAACTACCGCTGCACGTCCATGAAGTACTCTCGCTACCTGCAGATCGATTCCAGTCGCAGCTTCCCTTCTGCGCACGCGTCGCTCTCTATCTACTGCGGATTGTTTCTAGCTGTGAGTACTTGTTAATTGTGAAATTCATTCGAATTCAGACTATTTTTTTTTTTTATTAAAGGTTGTCACATACATTTGTAAAGAGTTTATTAATTTTAAATCAGGAAAATATTTTTATCACTGGTAGTCAAACTTAATTAATTGCCTTAATAAAAGGATGCTGAAACAAGACCCAGAAAATACTATAAAATACAGTTTTTTTTTTTTATGGGCTGTCTTTCCAAACCGATGCCCTCCCTGCTACTTGCAAGTTTATTTGTAGGTATATCCTCCTGTAAAACTATATACTAATCATATCCCTTCCTCTACAGTGGTACCTCCAAAGGCGAGCATTCAGCTGGCACAACCGCTCGGTCCTGCTGGTACCTTTGCTGCAAGTCCTCTGCATCGTGTACGCCGCCGTGTGCTCGCTGAGCCGGCTCAGTGACCACCGGCATCACTGGTGGGACGTGCTGGTTGGTGGAGCGATGGGGGTCCTCAGTGTTTTGTACACGGTAAGTTTTAAACTCTTGACTAATTTGTTAACTGATACAAAATAAAAGGAGGAATTGGTCGATTATTCCTAAACTGTAGACCAAATCATAACCAGGTAAGTATGGCACAAAAGGGCAGAGGACTATATTCAGCGGTACCCACCGCTGGGCTAACAAAACTGGCAATGATGATGTTGACATTATCATCGTTTATCATCAAGTAGGTAGTGGTCAAACAAGAAAGGCAATAGAACCAGTGAAGAAACAAAAGTAAAAACATAAAATAAAACACTTTCTTCACTGTGTGTAAACAGTGAAGAAAATCCACAATTTTCAAAAGTTCTACTAGTGGTAAAGAGCTGACTCGATCACAAAGCATTCCAACCACTCCCTCATCAGTAACATAGTCATTACCTTCCATATTTGTACAAGAATTCTCTTAAATTAATTGCAACGCACCGAGGTCCCACCTTCGATTAAAACCACTGAATTTAAATAACAAACCACGTTCTCTGTCCTAACGAATTGTATTTAAATAAAGATTCTAATCAACTGTGTTGACATCACTTCCAGCCAGTATTTTATTCCAATCTCGCCAGTGATTTATGTCTAGGAGACAATAAACCTCATTATAGTTTATGTAAATGTGTGCAAGGTGCAACCATGATGGAATCGTTTTATAGCAGCAAAGGATTACCTCAACGATCGTGTTTACATGGGATTTGCTTTATTGTTTTAATGTAATTAGTGCATTTAATCTCTCGACAGCTGCATTTAAGAATTTACCTCATTATACAGCCGTTTACGGCTCCTATTTAGGCCGCATGGATAGTATATGTTATCTTTGTGGCTTTGTGGCAGTCGTTACGGGTACTCAAAATCCCAAAAAGTCAGACAACCAGTCTGACCAAGGGGTATCGAGTTACTCAGTAACTGGGTTGTGTAGGTCAAGTAGGCAATCGTCGCATGTAAAATACTAGTATTCGGTTAGACTGGAAGCCGACCCCAACATAATTGAGAAAAGACTAGGCAGATGGATTGATTTTAAAAAAAATCGTTTATTTATAAAATATATTGTAAGATATTTGTGGCTGATCCATTTTTTGCAATCAAGATCAGATTTTACAATTTGGATCAGTCATCTTCTCCTGGGTTTTCCTAGTAACCAAATAGAGGTTTATTCCATTGGAGTCCTAAAGATACTCTCTTCAAATTACAGATGACACACATACTCGTATAAATACTACAACCTTCTTTTCCTTTCTAGGTCCTAGTTCTCTGCAAGAACTTCTCGCAGCCAGCCGTAGTCAGCACGAGCGACATTTCCAGCAGCGATGGTACCAACCACCAGTCAGTGCGACGGCTACTGTCCAGCGAACCTCACGTGGTGGTCCCCTAGCCTCAAGCTGTGTAAGCGAACGCTTACGTGGTTACAAACTCTGAAGTGAAGTGAGGTGGTTCTGTGGTACGAAATCCGGGTATGGATCTACATATGAACCTCATTTAGATCTAGATGTAGTGTAAGATTTCGAGGTTTGAATCTCATTTGCTTTTGAAATATTATTGTTGATGCTCTGTTATGATTAGTAACAGAAATGTAGATAATGATTATTTTAGTAGCAAAATGCAAATTGTTTTGTCAAATTAATGTTGCTTAGAAAGAAGCGTAAAATTTTTAGATCTGAAATTATGGAGAATGTATTCATTTTTAGATCGTTCATAAGCCAATGCACATTAGTAAGAAGTCAGAGCGGCAATTCCCGTATTTATAAGAACGTTCACAGTCTGATCTCAGTCCTCTAATTTCCCTACATGTTTGACAAGTTTTTGACATTTCTTTGCGAGTACATGAGACTGCGGCTAGATTTTGAACGTTTTAAATTACGAGAATTGACCTTCCATTGTCGTAGAAAGCTGAACTTGACATAGTGTCCTTATCTTAAGCATTGTAAGCCTCGAGCTTACTTGATTTTAAAGTTGGATGAGTCAGAATCTTGTAGTACATCGTTTGGTGATTCGTAGATAGTATGCAGTGCAATTTAAGCTGCACCATTGAGAAGTCTAGAAACACAAATTTCTGGAAAGATAATTCTTTATTCGAAGAAGAATCAAAATAATGTTTATACTGTGTGACCTAAACCCGCACTTAAGTCACGCTTTTCTGTGACTTAAGTGCGGGTTTAGGTCACACGAGCTATAAAATAGTATACGATACGTGTAAGTCACACGTATCATAATCTATACTACTTGTATTAGATATGTGCGTAGAAAAGAGTCTTAGTATAAAATGTAGGGTAATTTTAACGAAAGATATGACGATAATGTAGGTGAGGGAAAAATAGAATGTTCAGTTAGTTTAGATTATGAGCATTGTTCAAATTAATTTGTTAGTGTTGCGAAATTGATTTAATTTTAGTTAAGTGACGATAAAATGAATCGTGTTGAATTGTAAATAAAAGTAATTTTAAATAATTAGTATATCGTGCGAGTGAACTCTCAATACAACCTTTCATTAGAAGTTGAAGTAAACTCCTAGCGTTTCATTTTGATAAATGTAATTAGAATTACAATATTCGATGTTTAGTAAACAATTCTAGCGCATATAAACAACAAGTATTATATAGCGCTTTATATAAAACGCCTTTTAATTTACATAAAACTTGCTAAGAAATAAAAGCTTGAATACCAAAACAATTGACCGCTTTTAAAATCTGAGATAAAAATAAATACCCTTATTTAACTCACTCATTAAATAAAATACAAAGTACACGAGTACGCGCGTACAAAGTGATGCTAGTTCATAACATAGAAATTCACTTACCGACAAAACCCCATGAGACATCTTTCATCTTAATTCCCCTTCTTTTAAAAGAAAAGGGATGTCCAATATTTTCTTTGAAGCTTCGTATTTAAAAGGGGAATAGCCCCATATAGAACTTTGTTTACAATGACAAATGGAATGAGTCAATCATTTTTCTGAACAACACCCCTCGTTGAAAGGGATAGTATTTTTAGAGAGAAAAAGTTTGGGAAACTTTGTCATTTACTTGAATTATTGTCTATAGCGAAAAACTTTACGATAATGAGGTATTGGTTTGCGAAAGAAATACAAAAGTTATTTCGAAAATTATGAAACATAATTACAGTGCGGCCGAAGAGTTTTGGCTGGTCTGAACATGGGCTCTACGAACTTCCGCGCATGTTCTTTCACTCACATTCGTCTGATGTCACCGTTTGGTTCCTAAACAATATTATTGCGCAGCCTTCTGCGCAAACTTCGGACCGGTCATGATTCGTCGGCCTTATTGAACTTACCTCATCGAAAAGTATTTTGATATATTCGGTTTCAACCATTTTTGAGATCAAGGTCACTCACTCATCACTCACTACCCTCTCACTCACTCTTTAAAATTAATACGTGAATTCAAAACGGTTTTATTAGGAGTTAGTAAATTGTTTGCGCCTAATTATAAATAACTCAACGAGTCATTCGTAGTTGTATATTTCAATAAAATTAATTATAAGTTAATAATTATAAATGAAAATACCAGTGATATTGTAGTGCTGATTTAAAACATTAATTATGGATATTTTTTTACTCTAATCGGATCGAAAGTGCTAAGTTAAAAGAACTATTTCTGTCCTTAAAATTACATGAGATTTTTCAGACCTGGAAGAGAGCTTGTTTATTTTTCACATTTACCACGGATTTGTGCAAAAATATCCATAATAAATTTAATTAATTGTAGATTACAGCAACATTAAGTAAATAAATTAATAGAATGGTTTCACGGCGTAACTCTACTTACTAATTTATTAATTAGTTGTATTAAATATTATTAAAATACATTTTAAATAATAACAACATTTGACAGTATTCACTGCTTAGTACCTGTCTAGTCGTAAGGTTATTAAAAAATATATTTATTGTTAACATTTTTCATAAAACCATGTGTAAAACCACCCACCTGTATTTATAAATAATATTAAAAACACATTACTCTCTTTTGTTTTTTACCAGAGTTGGGTAAAATTAATTTCACATATCAAAATTATTTTTGAAGAAAGAAATTTTTTTTTTTTAGTTTTAACCTGAAATTATTTCTGTATTTTTTTAAAGAATTTGACATTCCTGTGCATTTAGTATACTATTAATTTTAGTTTTTATTTGAAAATTGTAAATATTCTGTTTAAGGTGTAGACGTATGACTGTGGCTGTCTGTATGTAAACATGTATGAATTAAATAAATTAAACAAATTTTAATTCAATGGTTTTATTCTTATTTCACTTTTGTTTATCATTAAAAGACATATGTACTCGTAGGTAAGAAAGAAAGGGCTTTAATATTTAAAAACCGGCCAAGTGCGAGTAGGACTCGCGCACGAAGAGTTCCGTACCATAATCTATAAAAATCACGTCTGTTGTATGGGAGTTCCTTAAATAATTATTTTATTTTGTTTTTAGTATTTGTTGTTATAGCGACAATAGAAATACATAATTTGTGAAAATTTCAACTGTCTAGCTATCGCGGTTCTTGAGATACAGCCTGGTGACAGACATACGGTCGGACAGACAGCGAAGTCATAGTAATAGGGTGCCATTTTTACCCTTTGGGTACGGAACCCTAAAAAAGGGATGACAATACTCGAATCAATCTGCCTAGTCTTTTCTCAACCATGTTGGGGTCGACTTCCAGTCTAACCGGATGCAGCTGAATACCAGTACATATTTTATATGGAGCGACTGCCTGTCTGACCTACACACCCCAGTTACTGGGTAACACTATACGAAATTATCAACAGACATTTTTCACTTCCTGGGAAAAATTATTTAAACAACCATCGCATGTTGTTTCATCAACTACATTTAATTGAAAATAAATTATTTATCACCATTTAAAAATATCACAAGTCACGAGCGAAAGTATCATTAAGATAAATAAATAATTGTTTAATTAAACCTCTAATTGGTTTGTTTCTAAACAGCCTAAAGGGAAAGCCTTTTTTATAGACTTGGATTATGGTAATTCTCTTAGGAAACGCTCAATTTGACGTGATAAAAACGCTGGTTTACAATGATCACTTGTAGCACAGCTTGTAATTAAAGGGTTATTATATCTAACAACAAACAGACATGATTTCTTTTGAATAGGCGTTTATATGTCTAAGTAATAGTTTGTTACAAATTATTCAAGCATTGTATGCCTTATGCATTATTATGCCTGGACCTTGGCAACGTGCCCTTTCACAGAGAGGAATCCTGTGTCCCAGCAGTGGGAACATTATAGGCTGATTATGCTTATCCCCTAAATGGGTTAAATAAGGGATGAAAGTTTGGATTTTTTCCCAATGGCAAAAATTACGAACTTTCATCTTTTCTATTCTTTTCAATTTAGAATCAATAGAAACTACGTTTGCTGTGTTTTATAACTTCCATTAGCTCATGTCCATGTTAATTGCTAACTGCATCTTGAAATGTTTATGTTATCTGCTATTTAGTACCTACCTAAATTACCGCAGAACAAGTAGGCACTAAAAACTAGTCTGTCTAATTAGGTTCATTTGTGAAATAAACACGACATCCTTTCTATAAAGTTTCTTAGTCATTGGAATGTCGAAATACCCTGTTATTAAGTAAGTAGGTGAGGGACATCATCTGCCTAGCCCTTTTCCGAATATGTTGGGTTAGGCTTCCAGTCTAACCGGATGCAGCTGAATACTAGTATTTTACATGGAGCGACTGCCTATCTAACCTCCACAACCCAGTAACTGGGTAATAAGATACCCCTTGGCAAGACTGATTCTGGGTGAGGGACAAGAAGAGATAATTCGATATTTTTCCAGGTTTTTTTTTGTTTACTACTTCGAAAAGGCGCTGGTGGGTGGTGGCGATGGTGGGACGAGCTCGATAAAACAAACGAGCAGTGGTTCATTTAGCCCTGGATCGATACAACTGGAAGTTATGGGGCGAGGACGTTACCCAGTAGTGATGCACGCTAACAGTAACAGTGACTTGTAAAACTTATTTTCTATCCACCCTTGGAACTATTTCTTATCAAAACGTGCTAATGCTCTGGTAATTTTGAATCAAGTCAAGTCAAATCATTCAAGCCAGATCATTATGAAATATCAAGTTTTCTACAAAAAGTGAGAAAATTTTTTAGTTAAAAAGTGAGACTATTTTAGTATAAATTTTAGTTTAAGTTCAAAATGGTATATTTAGCTGGAAATTGCTTCAAGAATGGTACCGTCGCCGGCACGTAACTAGGCAAGTTGTTGTAGTGGAACTTCACTTTTATTGCTTGTCATTATTATAAATAGTTATTGCCATAATTTATTTTTATATGTCTATTTAGAAGAAAGTTAAAGAAAGGAAAGGAGCGACTAATGACTCTTGCCAAGTTAGAGGGACATTTTACTTTTGGTACTAACATGGAAAGGTTTCTATGAAGGTTAAACGGAAATAGAATTATCCAGAAATTAACCGAAGTTACCGACATAACTTACGTTTATTGCCCATGGTTCGACCGCGTAGTTCTACTAGTAGAACCAAGGGTATTTTTCATTTCAGTGGTTCTATCAATCGGACCATGGGAAAATCAAGTTCAATCAATAGTACTGAGGGCAACTTTTTTACCCCAAGCAAGCTGAAGTGGCAGTGGGCTCGTTAAAACTTGATATTTAAAATAAAATATTTTCTAAACTTTAAATTATTTACATTAGTTTAAACATACTAAAAACATAATTAAATAGTTTTTATTCACCTGGCCCAGAAGCAATAGACCTGTCGCAGTTCTGTGTAAACCCTTGGGGTTCTCTGTGGCGTTAAACACTTTGAGAATGACTGGCCTAGCCTTTCTAGCCAATTGAATCAATTATCATGAAAATGGTTATATTACGATAAATACTGTACTTTACCATTATTATCGTAAATGATATGCAGGTAGTTTATGGGAGATTTACAGTTGATTTGATGTGTTAACTGTTATTTAATTTAGCAATAATATTAGATATGTTGAATTATTGACGAACCCCGGAAGAGCTCTAAATATACTCTAGCGATAACAACTCGTAAGTATTATTTTTATGATATTTTATAAATTAGAAGGATGTTATGGTGCTCCACCATGCTATTTTGATAATATTCATAACAATAACAAAACTGCATTCCTTGTGAGTTTATTTCTGTAAACTGTGACAATACAATAAAAGATTTCTGTTCCGTTTGGTAGGTACTAATATACTTGGAATTTAGAAATGCTATAATATAGACACATCTGTTTATTTAATTGACCTAGAAATGAAAAATTCAATAACATTATTATTTTTACATAATAAGCAGTACCTATAGGATTCACTACTCTTAAACTGTCCCGTTGTATTATAATAAACACGGTACGTATACCTATTAGGTAAACCGTTTTTTGACACATTGAACTAGTGATTGCAGCAACACACAATACATTGATTGATACACGCACGGTAATATAATATCAGTAGGAAGCCATAAATAAGATAATTCAATAAGATAAAGCACTTTATTGTATAATATTTTATTACGCATTTTAAAGTTAACTTTTACGTAATCTGGAATATGTACGTTCTGACTATCCATTATCCAGCTGTCAAAAACGGTTAATCTAATGGATAGGATATAGGTACATATGGCATGCGTGAACTCCTGAAGAAATCACGTAGTATCACGCATCTCATTCGTACAAATATTGTGTACGTACCCTAAAGCTAAGCGCACATTACAGTAGACCACAACGGGCCGCAGTGCAAAGCACTTTCATACAAAAAATGGCGTTGCGGCCCGCCTTTAGTGTGTTATGTGCTGAAGATCACCCATCTGGACACGAGTTTTCTTGGCTAACCTGAAAGTCTTTACACAAACTCCAAACCCAGATTTTACCGAAGCAAGGAAAAAATGTTCAGGTAGAGATTCATAGGCGACTCCGTTTTGGAGTATAAATATGGTGCTGTTATGGGATGGGACACTGGGACGTCGTCTGCACGTTACAAGAATGATGGATGCAAGTGATGACGTCAAACACGAAGCCAAATTTTGGGCCGAGTCCATTTAGATTGCTATCAGGCTAAAAAGAAGAAGTGTGCGTTGGTTCATGGAAAATATATGAAAATTATGAGTGATGATTTTTGCAATGTGTTGCGTTGCGGTGCGGGCCACCCCAATCTGCGCTATCCTTTACGCACGTTAATAGAATGCTCATAAATATAGCCACAATTATTTGAAAAACGACTCACTAAGCCCGCATCTTACTCAAGAAGTTTCAAATTTACTTTTTTAAATTAAATAGCCACAAGGGGTCTTCAAAAGACTTCGTAACTCGAAAATGTAATGTAAAAATACATTTTGTAATGAATACTTGCTGTGCTCATTAAAAATAAAATTAATGTAAACTACTTATTTTGAATACCGCTCTTCCATTAATCGCCGTTTCTGAATGGTTATCGTTAGGATAACTAGGAGGTTAATTTTGTTTGTGAATGGGTTTTGAAATTAAAAGTAGGGATTAAATGTAAATAAATTGTTAACGAAGTCTTTATGGTAAAGCGCCACCTGTCGGGAATAAATTACCTATGATTTATGGTTTTAAGAATGTATATTGCTGGGGAGATTGTTGCGCCACTTCTTCATCCCAGCGAAAGCACCAGGAAGTGAAGGGCTGGCGTTTTGGGGGACTATCTTTTGTAATTTTGACGTTCGAAAAGTGCTGATTCTCAGGCTAATTTGAATAAATGAGTTTTGATTTTGATATAATTTTGATACAGTCCTTACTTTCTGGTTCCCATAATCGACAAAGGCCTCTATCAATATCTTTTCTAAAGCCTTTTAATTTTTATAACACATTTCAATATGAGTATTAGGTACCTTCGAGGCGAGCCGACGACATTGCTGTCATCGCGGACAAAACCTAGATGAGGCAGGCACAGGAGCGTGGGGATTGTCACAGCAGTTTGTCAAGTCGGGCTGTGGATGGTGATGATGACCTGTAAGGTTTTACGAGAATCAACACGCCAGATAGGTGGCAAGGAAAACACTAGGTACGGGTTTACTTCTAGGACAGGCCACACTGGGAACGAAGCTAAGTTCGTTTAGCTTCGCTCATGTAGCTACCGCGTGTTTACATACTTCAGTTCACACCGCAAACTATGAGCTGTAGTATGAAGTATGAAAAGATGCGGTAGCTAAGTATGTCGCAGCCAACTGTTAAACCAGTTGGCTGCGACAGCTACCTAAGCGAAGCTAAACGAACTTAGCTTCGTTCCCAGTGTGGCCTGCGCTTTACGATGGGTACTTTATAGAAGGGTAAAAATAAAAACAAAACGCTATCAATGGCCTGCTATAGGCCAAGCACGATATCCAACACGTTTATTTGGGACAGACCACTTCAGCCGATCGATCGATTCTGTAAAAATCTCACCGTGAAAACTTAGGTGAAGTGAGCGTAAAGTGAGCTATCAATAGTGTCAATCCCTAGCATTAGTTGGAATGACAGCTCACTCCACGCTCATTTCACCTAAGTTTTCACGGTGAGATGGTTACAGAATCGCACTGCAGTTACATTGATGTTCTCACTTTTCTGACTGGAATAAGCCTTCTGACGCAGTCGGATAAAAAAAAACCTAAACCGGTACCTTCCCTTCTTCTTTCAGCATCATCTGCCTAGCTGTTTCCCAACTATATTGGGGTCGGCTCCCATTGTTACCGGATGGAGCTGAATGCCAGTATTTTACATGGAGCGGCGGCCTATCTGATCTCCACAACCCAGTTACTGGGTAATACGATACCCCTTAGTAAGACTGGTTGTCAGACTTTTGGGCTTCTGACTACCCGTAACGACTGTCAAAGATCTACAAGTGACAGCTGGGACCAACTTCTTTCTCCCTTAAAAATATAAGGTAAGAAAGCCTGGCGAACAAAATGCTTCTTTCTCTGTATGAAGGAGGCTCTTACCCCGGATTGGGACAATAATAAACTGGTATACAGCTACACAGATTTTTGCAGGAGACGATAAAAATTAAAGTAGAGTTGTGACTAAAGGTGCCTTCGTGTGTTTTGCATGTAAAGTGCTCAGCGCCGGGGACATAAATTAGTGAATGTTTTACAAGGTAAGGGCTGCCACGAAGGCAAACAGACTATGCATGTACCAAGGAACTTATTTAGGGTGGCAGGGGCATCGACTCGCAAACTGTACCTAAACATGAATGAATTCAGCACATGAAGCCCCCTATTGTAGAAATGTTTCGTCGTTTATCAAAAAATAACAATTTTTTCTGTAATACCGTTGACCTGCGCGGTCAAAATGTATGGAACACCTATTTTTTTTTTTTTTGGAATTTTGTTCTGAATCAATAATAACAGAAGACCAATATTACTGTAATCAAAAACGTTCAAAATCTAGTCGCAATCTCATCTCAGCAACAATTCAAAAACTCAAAAACAAACTCAATGTCAAAAATGTAGGGAAATAGAGGTACCTATTTTTGACAGATCGAGACAGGAATCAGACTGTGAACGTTCTTAAAATTACGAAAATTGTCCCTCAGGTTGCGCGTTGATGGCCCCTGCCACCTGTTTTAACATAGGTACGTTAGTTTTTTTGCCGGGATATATTTATAATAAATATCAAATAATATAGACGTTTAGTAATTGTGTAGAACTAAAAGATATTGCAATAACTCAACACGATAATAAATAATAAGTTTCCTGTCATTGCCAGCTAAAGATCAACATGAAAGTACAGACGCCAGCAGGTCAAGCTACCCGAAACTGTCAAATTTTCCCATTCAACCTTGAACCTTAAAGCTTTCGGGATAAAGTTGAAAATCTATTAAAGAAATTTGACAGATTGTAGTAGCTTGATGTGCTGGCGTCTGTACATATTCTATTATACCATCATAAAAACTATGATTTTACGACGGTTTCTTATATGTAGATATGTTTTCAAAGAAAGTTAAGCATCAGATGAAGAAACGGCAATACTTAGTTAGGTACTTATAAACTTTAAGGTTTTAATTTAAAACTTACTACACACACAGGAGATTTTGGAGGAAAAGTTGCCATGCTCGTCTGCAAGAACCAGAAGCTCTTGAATAGGTACGTAATACATAATCAGCCTATAATATTCCCACTGTTGGGATATAGGCCTCCTCTCAGTGAGAGGGACTGGGCCGTAATCCACCACGCGGATGTGCGGAAGTGCAAGTTAATGGATGACCCATATCTTCGATTTTTTGGTTCTAGTACATGCCGGTATCCTCACGGTGTTTTCCTTCACCATTTTGAGAGCAGTAATGGTGAAATAAATTACACATAGTACAGACGCCAGCAGGTCAAGCTACCCGAAACTGTCAAATTTTTCCAATCAACCTTGAACCTTAATACTTCAGAGATAAAGTTGAAAATCTATTTAAGAAATTTGACAGATTGTATTAGCTTGATGTGCTGGCGTCTGTACATTGCCTACCTGGGTTCAAATTTACGACCAGCAACTCGTAAATCGCGGCCGTTTCCACTGGACCACTACAGCTCTACAACATAATATTATGTTTTAATTCATTACTCATACATAATGCATACCTATCATTGAACTACAGACAGCAGCAGTTCAAGCTACTCGAAACTGTCAAATTTTCCCAATCAATATTGAACCTTTAAACTTTAGCGATAAAGTTGAAAATCTATTAAAGAAATTTGACAGATTGTAGTAGCGTAATGTGCTGGCGTCTGTACGTTGTAAAGCATGGATGTGAACAAGTGAAAGAACTTACTACATAGTTTCGGTAAGTTATTTTCTAGCCAATAGTTTATCAAGGCAGCCACGGACCAGAGTATGGTTGGTAAAGTTTTGCAAATATGGCAGGCATTGTACACCTACATCAGCTGACTAGCCTTTTCCCAACTATATTAGGATCGGCTTCCAGTCTCACCGGGTACAGCTGAATACCTGTATTTTACATGCAGCGACTGCCATCTGACCTCAACAACCCATTTACTAGGTAACTCGACACACCTTGGTAAGACTGGTTGTCAGACATTCGGGTTTCTGACGACCCGTAGCGACTGTCAAAGATCCACGAATGACAGCCGAGACCAACGGCTTTTAACGTGCTTTCCGAGGCACGGAGGGGTCTTGATATGTAAAGGTAAACCTACAAGATATGTAGGTGTAGGACCTTATGTAACCAAAATATACATCCTAGTTTGTGCGATTAGGAGGATGCATTTATTTTACTTAGAATAGAATACTCTTTATTATGTGCACCCTACGAATAATCTTTTATTATTCGTGGTGTAAGCCATATAAATTACAGACATAATATAGAAATGTTACAATAGGCGGTCTTATCGGTAAGAGTGATCTTTAAAAGACAACCTTTGGATGAATTGAAAAGGGGAAGGGAGAGACAAATAAAAAACTTATTTAAATACAAAGACTTATTTCTTTAACACAATTTACATTATTATTATAGTTTCTATTCCCGCCGAGCCAGCCCTAGCACCAGCAAAAACGGGCACCTATCCTGCTCAACGTAAAATAGTGAATAAAAATAAACGAAGAAGCAACAATCACGAATACTGGAGGATATAAATTTTGTCGTGACTAAGGACGCCTACAGACGAACGATACGATGCCTGACGATGTATCCCAAACGTTCCAAGTTGACGCACAATAAGTTGTTAAATAAAATAAATAATACATATCCTCCTACGCTATTGCCAATCTGGGATCCTGCGAGAGGATGACCACACACGGGCAATGTATCACTTATATTGGAACTTATATTAAACAATGCTATCCGCGTTGCTGAATTTTGGGCCAAACAAATTTATGAAAATCAACTATATTTTTGCCATCGACACGCTAAGAAGAAAACTGTATCACTGGAGTTATTTTTATTTAGACTGTTTTTTAAAGTGAAACTTCTTCGGCGAAGAGTCGACAAAGAGTGAAATTTCATTAACGCGTCACGTTTTGGCACATTTCGTTACATGAGAGAGAAGAAAGATATGACTCTCTCTCACACAAAATCTCTCTTATTCTATATTTTTTTTAAAGTGTCACTTCGCTATCACATATTCGTTTGCATATACGCTGCACACGCAATTTTTGTTTGCTCAGATGTCCCTCGCGGATTCCTAGTTACTTTGACAACCGCCGAGAGGCTGGATAGAGAACCGATAACATTGTCGCTCCTTATTTTACGAGTGGTGTGATATTAAAAAAACAAAATACTGCCAATAAGCTCTAAACATGACAAGCGACCAGACCTAAAGCAAATAATAAACGATTGTATTGAATCGATCGCGTCTTGATTTATCAAATCATCGCAAACAGTAAGGTGGAATTCGAGCAAATTTCAGAGCACTTCACGCATTCATACGAGGATCTCCAGCAGAGACTGTTGCCCACACATTTCAGTCCTTTCAAGTTATACTCGTAGATATTTTACTTTATTGACATAAATAAAGGTGTTACATTTTAATTTGAAGCCCTGACTCCTGTGCTAGGTGGTACCTGTGTTACAGGAGTCAGTGTCTTCACTCGTTTAGGGAAAATTAACTATTTATGCTATAATATTAAAATAACATAAAAATTAAATGAATTTAGTGCATGCATGGTCTTGAGTGGTTTGTGTTCATGTATGTGTGTGTTTGCTGTGTTTTGTTTGTGTGATTCTGACAGTGATGCAAAATCATGGTGGCAAAAGGAGGAGGCAGTTTTAACTGTGAAAGGGGGCTACTCGCCCTTGTGAAAGAAAGAAACAAAATGTGTTTATTGGCATTACAGCAAAATAAATACACCTTAAAACTATAAAAACAAAAAACAAAGATTATAATGCCAAAAGGGCCTCAGCTCAGCATTATGTCAGATGACAACACAAGGTGTACAACCCACGAGTGCCATACGAATAACAAACACATAGGGAAGTGTGCCACCCCTAAGCCTTAATGACATTGGACTTGCAAGATGTCACTGCCTGGGACATAAATTACCTTTATCAAGCAAACGTCTTAAAATAATAAAGAACAGCTGTTAATGGCTCCAATCCATTACAATATTAACACAACAAGATTCTTTATTAAGTCTTACATTATTTGATAAGAACTTGAAACCAAGTTTTAATGTTTACAGAAGTTAATAAATTCTAATACATGTAACAGTTCGAGATACTGGCAATCATTTTTTGCCTCGTGTGGGTGTGATGAGATGCAAGTAATAACAGTAACTTAGAAGAAAGCATATTACTAACGTATCTGATGTATGAGCAAGGGGAAAATTCATGACGTGGTAAAAAGATTGGCTAATCAGCAAGGTTTGTAGCAGAGCTGCAAGCAGTCCTGCTAATTGCGTTATACACTCAATCTGAATCTAAATCATTTTGAAGGATATTGCTTATCCATTGCTTCATATGTTCGAAAAATTAGTTTGGTCAACAATGTAAATAACGCAATGAATGTTGTTGAACTGTCAAAACGAAAGCGATTGCTACTGGTAGTGCGTTACGCAATAGGCTAGATGCCTAAAAAAATCGAATTAGTCCGTCAGTTAGATTATCAAAAAATATTGGACCCGTATTTTTTCTTTTGTTAATTATATAAAAAAATGATGAAGATATCGCCCGTTAAAGTTCCGCGTGACGTCACGCCTTACTACACTTTTTAGCAAGGCGTGACGTCACGACTCCCAAATTTTAACGCGCTTTATCTTTGTCATTTTTTGTTTGATTGACCAAAGAAAAAATACGTATGGACACGTATTTTTCTTTGGTCAATCAAACAAAAAATGATTATTATATTTAGTCCGTCAGTTAGATTATCGAAAAATACCATTATTTTTCGATAATCTAACTGACGGACTAAATATAATAATCATTTTTTTACCCAGGCAACTACCCTATTACCCCGCTGGGTATGTCGGAAAAACTTGAAGAACGTTACCTCATTCTATTGTATGTATTCCATTTCTCTCTCTCCACCGTCCCGTTGGTCTAGTCACTAGACCAAGCAAGCAAACTAGACTCTAGTGGTTGCAAGCGCTGCTGCAGAGCATGAGGTCCTGGGTTCGATTCCCAGGTCGGGCAATCTGTTATTCCTATTTTTTTAATGTGTTTTATGTTCTTTTTTGCGTCGTGCTTACCGCAAATAAACGTTTCTTCTTTCTTTCTTATCGGGTTTTCCATGAGGAATGAAAACATAACTAGCGAAATGCGGATGGGTGTGTATAAGTACACCTTTGCATTACCCTTCGGGGAATGCAGGCGTCATGTTATATTATTTCATGTCATTCAGATGATGGCAGATGGCCGATGGGACGGAAAGGTTCTGGAGTGGCGACCGCGTACCAGAAAACGTAGTGTTGGAAGGCCTCCCACAAGGTGAACCGTTGGACTTGTGAAGGCCACAGGAATCACAGAACCAGTCAATTTGGAGGTCCTTGGGGGTCTGGGGGAGGACTCTGTCCAGCAGTGGACACGTCTTTCTGCTGAAATGATGATTATGATAATTTCATTAATAACTCCAATAATATTGTGAGGTAACTTTACTCATACTTTTTAAATCCTGAACTGACGTCACTGTTCAACAAAGGTTTGAGAACCTCTGGCGTGGTCTTAAGATAAATACAGAGATGTGTGTGCCCGATAGGTCTCAAGATAAGGATCTGAACACATTCGTCCGGTAGCCTGTCTTTGTACCTTTGTACATCGTGTAGGACTTACTTTGTACTTCTTTTTTTTCAAGTTAGAAGCGTCTTTTGTTTACTTTTGGTTCAATAGCCTCTGTGGTCCCAGGTTCACAAAACCCAATTATTGATCTGTCAATGGACAAAGTTTGTGGGATCAAGGAATGAGTTTCGTCATAGAATTCAAAGTCAAAATCAAATAATTTATTTCAAATAGGCACATAAAAGGCACTTTTGAACGTCAAAATTTATAAGAAATTAATCTATCTAATCTAGTTTACTTAAAATAAAGCTGAAGAGTTTATTTGTTTGAACCCGCTAATCTCGGGAACTACCAGTCGGATTTGAATAATCATTTTTGCATCGGATTATGGTGCCCAATTCTTGAGAAAGGCTAGAGGCACCTTTTAATACCTGTCACAACACGAATTTATTTCGTCTTCTCAACGTCCGTGTGTCACAGCAGGGATCCAGCAGAATATCAGCGTCAGGACATTTGCCTGACACATGCTGAGCTGGACTCCCATTTGGTCCAACTTTAAGATGCGCACCGCACTGTGTATGTTTCGTTATTAATTTTATTCGTCATAGTGTCACTTTTCTTTCGATATTTGTGTGTTTTTCATTTTGTTTTTTTTTATCGGCACCTTGTTTTTATATTATAATCATGTGAGTAGTTTGTTTATCATCTAATAGTGTACTTTTGTGTGTTGTGCTGTCTTTTTTGTGTGCGCCAAATAAATGGTTTATCTATCTATCTTAATATCATGGCTTGGACCCTTAGGAGCTAAGCAACTAAAAAACAAGTCAGAAAGAACGCTAAGCGAAAATTAAGTGATACTTAACGATGCGTTATGCGTTGCGATGCGATGCGACGAGATGGGTCAGGGAACAAGTTGTCAGCTTTTGCTAGTAAGAAAATATTAGTCCCATACGTAACGGTCGCACAGTTAATAGCGATGCAAATAATATTAATGCACTTACTTTGTACTTGTTCTGTTTAATGCGTTTAGAAAGGGAACAGATGGCGCCACTAATCACTGAACAAGGGGAACAGGGGCTTCTACCGCATCGAATGCAAAACGAAGATCATTACGAGATATTTTAAAATATTACTGCACCCAAATTGCGCAACATACTACCAACCTCAATCTGAATCATTTTGAAAGATATTGCTAGAATAGAATAGAATAGAATTTTATTTTGCAAATATGGGTAATAATACATAATAGTTCTTAAGATTACATTTAGCTCAGCCACATTGCTAATCCATTGCTTCATATGTTCGAAAAATATGACTGCGGAACAACGTAAATAACGCAATGAATGTTGTTGAACTGTCAAAACGAAACCATTGCTACTTATAGTGTTATAATAATTAATTATCCCGCTGGTCCTACTGACTTATATGCGGTAATAGAAACAATTATAGACTCTTAATTCTGAAGGATCGTAAACTGCAGTACTTGGTTCAACTTATGTATTAACTGACATAAAAAAAGTCCTCCAGACCAAATTTTGGCCCCGGCGGCCAATCTCAACGGAGACCAACCCAACACGACCGGAGAGAGATCAGGCAGGAATAACTGACATAAAAATAGTTGAAAATTCAATCTACAAACAATTTATAGGTAATGCACGGCGAAAATCGACCGTCCAAATGGCAATTCGGCTAGGCCGCAGGTGACTAAAATCTCAAGTTCCAAAGTAAAGTAGGTTTCGACCTTTGTCGTGCGGCAACAGGTCGCATGTGGCGGGTGACTAAAATCGACCTTGATCAGTCGCAGGCGATCACCAGGCATGTGAAAGTCGACATACAGCATCGTCGTTTTACATTTTTATGTAAAATGAAATAGTCACCTGCAATTTTATCAAAAATCACAGGTGACTATCGCATTCATTTTCCTGTGTAAATGGGATGGAGATTTGATAAGCGTCCAGCCGCACGGGGACAATCTACCTAGTGTACGTCCACAGCTGGACATATGCCTCCCCCAAGCATCGCCACTTCGACCGGTTCTGTGCTTCTCGCATCCAGCGGATTCCCGCGACCGTCAGATCATCGGTCCACATTGTGCGAGGCCTTCCGGTACGCGGTTGCCACTCCAAAACCTTTCGGAGTAGTGGGAACATATTTTTTTTTTTAAACCGTTGCTCCACACTAGGTATTAGGTACTCCTGTATCGTGGGTGCGTTTACAAACATTTAAACTCACATACACAAACAGCCAGACCCGGAACAACATCTTGTAGGCCATACAAATATTTGTTCCGTGCGGGAATCGAACCCGCGACACGCAGTGCAGCAGTCAATCGCTTAACCACTGCGCCAACCGTGCCGTAAAATAAAAATAATAGGGTGATTATGAAACTGTCGTTGCCAAGTCGAAAGCCACAGCCAATTCTTTTGAGTCCATCTTATTCCTAGTAAGTAACCTGATCATATAAGGGCACACCTGTGTAGTGGCGTAACAATAGGGTGGCAGGGGGGGCAAGATGCCACGAGCCCCCTGCTGGATGGGGCCCCCGTGCCGAGAGGGCTGAGCATGGAAAGATCCTAATTTAAGTATAAAAATGCAAACGTTTTTTGAAACAGTGCAACGAAGGACATCATTCAGATTTCGAACATTTTGTAACCAAAAATTAAAGTAGACATTTTAATTAAATGCTCCATTTCCGTTGACGATAAGGTTCCGATCTTCTATGATGTTGCAACCTTGGTCACCCTTGGTCACCCTAGGTCACACGTGATTGGTCACCCTTTATGATATCCATGCTTCCATCAATAAAGCGCGATGCTTATAAAAAAAAAAAAAAACTATAACGTTGGTTGAGCTTCTTGACACAGAGGGGGTCCATCTTATGAATTTGCCACGGGCCTCAAACTATATAGTTACTACGCCATTGCAGCTGTGGTCAATTCTTCATCATGAATCACACATTTCTCTGCGTCAGTAACTTTGTAGGTGCCAAACATTTCCCTGATCACCATATTAATGAACACAGCAAAGTGTGGAGCGGTACCGTTACAACCTTCTAACCTAAATTCAAGAAAGGGCTCAGTTAGCTCTCCTAGTAATATAATCAAATCTTCATAAACAACTTTAATTGCTATTAATTGCATTTCTCCGTCCATTTTGTTTGTTTAATTACTGGTAGTTATGAAATGACTACATGCATGCGGTATTAGTAGAAGATTTTTAGGTTAATTACGTTAGTAGGTATAAGGTTTTATCGTTATTAAAGATATCACAACCATCTTTTAAAGTTTCTTGTTAAAATGAACTGAGAAATTTTTCAAACCAGCTTCTGCCTCAGGTTTCTACTCGTTCCACCGACCCTCCGCGTCGCATCGCATCGCCGGCCTGCGCAATTACTACGTTTTCACTAAGCTTTCTTCCTGACTTTTTTTCTTTTTGCTCGGCCCCTAAGAACGTCACGCTAGGACCAGCACGGTGTTATGTAGTCGTGTTATCCTTCCTCAGAAATTAGGCTATCAAATGCAGAAAGAATTTTTCAAACCCGACTGGTAGCTCCCGAGATTAGCGCGTTCAAATAAACAAAGAATTTCTTCAGTTTTATTGATAGTATACATCGATACGAGTAGATATAGATAACATAACATCACGACTTTAATACCCGAAGGGTATGGCAGAGGTGTACCCTATTGTACAGACGCCAGCACATCAAGCTACTACAATCTGTCAAATTTCTTTAATAGATTTTCAACTTTATCGCTAAAGTATTAAGGTTCAAGGTTGATTGGGAAAATTTGACACTTTCGGGTAGCTTGACCTGCTGGCGTCTATACCCACAGTTCGCCAATTATGTTTAAGTCCCATGTAATATCTTGGCATCTTCTTATTCTTCCATCGCCATGAAGCGGGCACAAAACCAGACCCCAGGCTGCTACTGAGAAATTCCTGGTGGAAAAATCCAATAACACTGCCTGAACCGGGAATCGAAACCAGGCCCTCATGCTTAGAAGTAACGCTTGTGACCGATGAGGCAAATAATTTCGTGTAAATTTTTCTGTCATTACTTTTCCTAGTGTTTTGCAACCGCTCAAAACTGCACTCAAAATAAACTCCAATAAACGAGCCAATAAAATCGAATTGTGATCGATTTTATATCTCGATGCGATCTCAGATTGATATCAATTAACAACCTCGTTACCATGGCAACTATGTTTACGAACAACAATAATAAAGACTCTATCCCTATTCCTTTCATTCCATTTTCAACCATAATATCGTCACATAAAACTCAAAATAGATTGCATACAAACATTAAACGTTACTAATATTTTTGTCCCCATTCACGCTATTCTCATTCTTAATTTCTGGACCATACAGATGAAATTCCCCTATAATTTTACTTTTAATAGAAAACTTGAGGACAGTGCGTGTTTTGTAACTATAAGATTCACTTAACGGTATCTGATGTTGCATTTTATAGCCCAAAAAGGGTCAAATGACATCCCTACAGGCTTTTAAATCGTTAAAACGTTGTATTCCTGAACCCTAAGGGCGAATTTCACCGATGAAACTAATCGCGATCAGTAACAACAGACTTGACATTGGCAGAATAATTGACATCGGCTTTACTTGCCATAATTAAAAATAGAATAGAATACTAACAAACTAACAGTAGCCATGGCTTTCATTTTTACAGTTCAACAACATTCATTGCATTATTTACGTTGTTGAGCAGACGAATTTTTCGAACATATAGATGGATTAGCAATATGCTTCAAAATGATTCAGATTTTGATCGATAGTGTGTTACGCAATTAGGGTAGCCGTTTAGATGTACAGACGCCAGCACATCAAGCTACTACAATCTGTCAAATTTCTTTGATAGATTTTCAACTTTATCGCTAAAGAATTAAGGTTCAAGGTTGATTGGGAAAATTTGACAGTTTCGGGTAGGTTGACCTGCTGGCATCTGTACAGTCACGGGCACCAATATGTCAATACTTGGCAATTTTCAATTGCGATTTTTTCGTGAAATAACGAATGCAACATTGAAATACAACACATTTACATAAACCTATGGGTTCGGAAATGCTATGTTCGTAACAACATAAAATTTCATTAAAAAATAATGGAGTAAATCGCTTTTGAATAAAGCCGAGTGTAACTTTTGCTCGTGACTGCACTGATCGCGTTCAGTTACATCGGTGAAATTCGCCCTTAGGGATGTAGCGTGAGGGTACAACATTCTAGTAAAAATAACAAATACATTATCTTTGGTTAGATCTAATTGCCACTTTTCACTGTTATTCTTGTTTTCGTGCACTTGATTGTAGAATTGTTTTAGGGTACGTATTCATTTGTTTAATCAAATAAAATGAGCGATGTCGGGGTGAGATAAGATGTAGGAATGTAAACGAGAGACTGCTGGTCAACAACCTGCAATTTGAAAGAAAGCAAAAGTATTTATTGCGAGTTGTACAGCAAGATCACAAACTAAACTAAACACAGTCAAAAATAAAAAATAAATAGTTATATAAAAAACGAAACAATAAAATTCAAAGGAAAAAAAAACTTTTTAAAAACAAGCTTTTCTTACTTGTCAATAAACATAACAAAAAAAAATAAAAATAATTTAATCCTGATAAGAAAAATACCATTATAACCTACACTGCAACCTTTAACGATAATTAACACAAACCCTTAAACTTTACACCTTATATTAAATCTTTGCGTTTTTATCACAGACCCAATTTTTTATAAATAAAAGTGTGTAATATGCTAAAAGTTCTTTAATGTTCCAACAAATTTTATTTATAAGCTTTTTTACTTTTATGATTATAAGCATTAATGACGTAGGTAGGTATAGAAAAATATCTGCATCCATACTAATATTATAAATTTGAAAGTAATTCTGTCTGTATGTCAATCAAATTTAGCAAGGAGATAGATGGCATCCTGGGGTATGCACAGGCTATTTTTTGTTACGGTAGCACGTTCCCGTGGGATACCTAATATCCAACATCCACGCAGAGAAGAAAGTTAAAATATATTATACTCGCTTTTTATGTTTGTCTGTGTGAGCGCGTTGTTCTTCTAAACTGCACAACAGATTTTGAAGCGGTTTTCATCATCATTTAGAGAATTTATTCTGTAAGGTTTATGTATTCTAAAAATATTAAAATTACTCATAATAAAGACATCTCCATGCATTGTCAAGTCGTAAAAACTGTTCAAAGTCTGACCATTAAAACAATAATAAGAAAACTCACTGAAACTCTTCAGAGAAGTTTTATATAGTCAAGAAGATCTACACACATCACTCTACATCTATCTGTCTATTGTCCTATCGCAGGTACGCTGGAAGAGATTTCTTATGAAATAAGCATTACCTTTGTACCTATTTTTCTGTTCTGTTTTTTTTCTTGTCTGTTTATACAACATGACCCAGAAGTAACGCACACCACCAAACATCGCGATTAGAATATTATGTTATAATTATAATACATACACTGAATTTTGACTATTATGTATAAAACATTGTATAATTATTAAATTAGTTATACTGATTGTGGGATAAAATTTTGGTTATATTACAAATCTAAGCACGCACACGTATTAGGGTCCAGCATACTAGTTACGAGTACTTAGTCCATTCTGGTTTGTTTTGACTGTTCAACGGAAGTGTGATTGTAATCTACGAAGTTTTAATTATTTTTGGGATAAAAAATTACCTATATCAAAAATGACAAAAATCGATTCAGTAAAGGATTCTGAACAAACTACTTTAAAATGTAGGTACATTAATTCTGTTACACATTGTATATGGTAAAATAAATAAATAAGAAATAAGCAGTTCCTTAAAATAAATAAATAAATAAGAAGTGGCAAACGGTTCTAAGATTATAAGATCCATCTAGGCACTGTTTCGCAAATCTAAAAGCGAATCCCTTCATTATAACCGTACAGTTTATTATTATGAAAGTGAATCACCCATTTCAGTGATACCTACCTACCTAGTACTTATATGCGGTGATATGTAGGTCGGGAGACTATTTCTATTCATTTTGTTTGGTCGCAATTAACTGTCTCGTGTCCAAGTAATGAGTTGACAGCGTTTGGTTTAGTTATTTATGAACGGTTTAATTTATGAAGTTGAGAATAGTCAGTCTGGGGAAAGTGCAATTTAAAGCCGTACTTACAATGTACTACATTATTAGTAGTACATTCTTATTAGTACTACATTGATTCTAAGAGTTTCCATGATGTCTGTGAAGTGTACAGAAACAGATTTTTGAACTAATATTTCAAGCAAGTACAGACGCCAGCACATCAAGCTACTACAATCTGTCAAATTTCTTTAATAGATTTTCAACTTTATCGCTAAAGCATTAAGGTTCAAGATTGATTAATTATCATCAAATTATTATTTTATGTTGTATCATGTTTAGACGTCGATTCCCATCACGACGTCTGCTGAGTTTTGCTAGCTATACTCTGTCCATTAGGTTAACCGTTTTTTTTAAACAGCTATCTTAGAACGTACAGACGCCAGCACATCAAGCTACTACAATCTGCCAAATTTCTTTAATAGATTTTCAACTTTATCGCTAAAGCATTAAGGTTCAAGGTTGATTGGGAAAATTTGACAGTTTCGGTTACTTTGACCTGCTGCCGTCTGTACATATCCCAGATTACGTAAAAAATGCGTATAAAATGCGTACTAAAATAAACATATAATAAACTGCCTTATCTTATTGAATTATCTTATTTATGGTTTCTTACAGCCATTATAACACCGTAGTCCGTACGTGTATCAATCAATGTATTGTGTGTTGCTGCAATCACTAGTTCCATCTGTCAAAAAACCGTTTACCAAATAGACAGGGTATAATGTAATTTGACCCTTATTCGTAGCCTGAATTTATCGTAGAATTTGTCCAAGATGTCCAAGCTTCGTTGATTAAAGCACAAGCACTTAACGTTTTATTAGAAACTTTATCTTGTATCTTGGACCACAGCAAAAGAATAAAACACGGGAATATAAGTATGGTAACATTTTCCATGATTTATAATCGAGTTAAAAAGTTGTAAGCAACAAAATAAACATTATTGTGCAACATAATATCATTTATAAATATTATATTGATTCGTGCAATAATATATTATTACGGCTATTATGATAGGAATTTGAAATATTATATGTTTACATATCTTGCTTATTTATAGGGTTTGATAAAGCTATGTAGCGGTCTGATTTAATTTTATGGTTTTCCCACAAAGGGCTATGTTTACTGTTTAGCATATTTTGGAGTAAATTGATACATTTCCATGAAAATAGAATTTATTATTTGGATTATATTGGTGTTCAAAACATTTGAAGAATGGTGGGAAAATCTCCATACCAAGGGGCTTATTTACAAGCGTTGCTTGAAAGTTAGGAAACGGCTAAACGTCAAAAATGTATGGTTAAACAGTCGCTAATCATTACTTAACTTTATAAAGCAACGTTTATAAATAAGCTCCCAAGTGTTTACCTTCCAGTCACGTACGGGGTTCCCCAAGGCAGTATTCTAGGCCCAACCCTATTTCTCGTTTATATAAACGACCTCACAAGTCTCAAATTTTCAAAAATTTATCTCCTTTGCAGATGATACTGCTCTCATTTTCTCTGCCGATACATGGAAAGGGGCTTTCAAAGCTGCCCAATATGGCTTCAATGCTGTGAGGGAATGGTTAGAGGACAATGTGTTGACTTTAAACGTGGAAAAAACCAAATATGTTTGCTTCAGTATACGGTCAAACACAGAAATTAAACATGATCACCATAACATCTTAGCACACAAGTGTTTCTCTAAGGAAAACTGTTCATGTCCTAAACTAGAGCGTGTAACACCAATAAAATATCTTGTCGTTATCATAGATAAGAACCTCAACTTCAGGGAAATCATACGGATTTACGATTTATTTACGGATAATCATATAGGAAGTAAATTTACATCTTTAAGACCCTCCGACACGTCACCGACCGCTCTGTACTGAAGCGGATATACTTTGCGCTCTGCCAGTCCCTCATTACTTACTGTATTACATCATGGGGAAGATCCCATAAATCTACCATAAAACCTGTTGAGGTTGCCCAGCGTGCCATTCTAAAGGTTAGCACCTTCAAACCAAGATTGTTTCCTACCTCGCAGCTTGACGAATTCTGTGGAGTCCTTACAGCAAGACAACTTTTCCTGCTAATATTATATGAATTCAACAGAAGAAGATCTTTTACAACCCACTCACTTTAAATAGGCGCACAAAATACTTGGTTTGCCCACAGCCCATCGCTTCTAAAACAAAATTTAGCACTAGATTTGCTCCATTTATTGGCCCCTACATCTACAATAACATCAATAAAAATCTTAACATATACCCGATGATGACGAAAAAATCTTGCAAAACTACAGTAAGTGAGTAACTACAGAAACTCACATACGAGGAGATAGAAAAATTGCTTGAGATACGTAGAAAAAATGAACTAAATAGCAATATTTGAGTTATTAAAATTAAACTAAGTACACTATCACAAAAATAACAACATCAACACACACACAAAACAAAACAACAACACACAAAAAACATTCATTCAGGCACACCTCCATCACAGACAAAGAGAGGACTGGATACACACCTAGTTATTATATTTTTAAATAAGTAAAAAAGAAAAAAAAACTTGAGAGGTGTCAAGGGACACCCGGATGGAACGAAGTTCCTTTCGATTAATTAGTGAAGGAATTGTAATACTTTTTTTTTAAGTTATAATAATATTTTTTTTTATTATTAACAAATATAATGTAATATAAACTTAATCAGTAGGCTCAATTTTAGTAAGAAACACGAGCACGCCGCACGGCTTACAACTATAGCAAAAAGTGTCGTTACAACTTTTGTTCTTAATTTTTTCCGTCTAGCCCCCTTTCGCAACGCGCGATAAGGAATTTCGTTCCAAAAACTGTTTCTTTTTACCTAAATTATTACTCTACATATATGTTGAATAAGATACGTACATACATACATGGGATCATTGCACTGTCATAATTTATTTATTTTTTTATTTATTACTTTAATTAAAATGGTTTAAAACCAATTACAGTAATTAAAGATACAATGTGTATATACACAAACACAAGATAAAATAAAAAATAAAAAGTACACAAAAGATAAAATATTAAATCATCTATACTCCATTTATAATAGCATTAGAAAAAAGAGGCTCGTAGAAGCAGGAATGCAAAACATTTTATTTCAAAGTTATGATAAAACAATTTTAAGGGAGAAGCTTAAATTCTAATTTTCTTGCGTTTTTTGCAATTTGCAGGTCAGTGTAAGGTTGTATCTTAATAAAAATAATATGATGCGCAAAAATAAGAAATATGTAGGCAATAATACAATTTTAACCTTAAAAATCATCAATACATCCCTTTAAATTAGAATTGCTCCGAATTCGTCTGATTTCGCGGGCTACTGCAGCGCATCCACCTTAATTAAAATAAAATTCGGTAGAATTATAGTGAAACGAATAACGTTCCAAGTATTGTTCATCCCTGCTTCTTTTAGGTTTTTAGCATTGACACTGTAATTTAAAATTGGAGTTATATAATATAAATAAATGAAAGCCACATAATTTCATAAGATAAATAGTTAAAATGGTTACAATTAAGTGTGACAGATGCTGTAAAAATAGATCATAATAAATTCGGCGTCTATCATAATGTAACAATGTTTATTGTATTTTTGTTACAAAGTGTGCATTAAAAATAACCTTTTTTAACTTCTTTCTAATGCTATTGTAAATGGACTATAGTAAAACAACACTTTCATAAATCCCTCTCACAGTACTTCAATAATAAGATACTTAATTTGTAACTCAGGGGGATCGGCGTTGAAGGCTGAAATACAGGCCTAGTTCGGCCTCCAATACTTTTTTTTTTACTTTTCTAATACTTTTGTGTACTGTAAGTTTAGATTAAGCACTCTACTTGATAAAAAATTTACACTTTTATGAGAATAAATATTATTATTATTACCTACCTACGAGGTTATAGCTTTATGGCATTTTAGGTTTCCTTCGATTAAAAATCACTAGAATTACTAGTATTTTTAGAGGATGGGTGGCATGGGTCGATCGAAGTTTAAGCTACGCTTGCCGCGGTCGGTTTGTGAATGGGTGACCATCCATTACATATATGGAGACCCCTCCGTCCCCTCCGTGACTCAATCCCGGCTGTTGTTCGTAGATCTTTGACAGTCGTTACGGGTAGTCAGAAGCCCAATAGTCTGACAATTAATTTTACCAAAGGATATCGTGCTAGCCAGTAACTGGGTTGTGGAAGTCAAAAAGGCAGTCGCTTCATGTAAAATACTGGTATTCAGCCGCATCCGGTTAGATTGTAAGGCGAGCCCAGCGGAACGTTACGCAGAGTGATTGAGTTAATACAAAGTACAGACGCCAGCAGGTCAAGCTACCCGAAACTGTCAAATTTTCCCAATCAACCTTGAACCTTATTGCTTTAGCAATAAAGTTGAAATCTATTATAGAAATTTGACAGATTGTAGTAGCTTGATGTGCTGGCGTCTGTACATAGTAAGATTAGGATTACGTACGTCTGGACGCTTCAGCAATTATGAAGCAGTTATCAAAAGATTTTTATTATTTTAAACATTCCTTGATGCCCGGTTTCTAAGATATTCTTATCAGTATTTTATCTATTCCACCGAGCTATTGGTTCGACATCAGCAGCGATCATCTTGACAAATTGGTTTTTTGAACCCTCAGAAAACAAAGGACTTTGTCTTGTCCGCGGAAACCGGACCGGGATGGGTACTATTGTTGAAACTGGAATTATTTATTGAAACAATTGATTGACATAAATATTTACAATGAAAGGAAAGTAGGTATACAGGATGGCTGTAACAGGTTGCGCTTCGTCAATTTTTCAATACTCAATACTCAATCATTTATTGCATTCCACAATGTATACGATGTTTATGTGTGTTTACTTACCACCTGGTAAGTAAACATTTGCATCGGCATTTTGCGGTGGCCATTACGACGGTTGTTAAAAAAAAATTGCTGTTCCATACATTTTTCTGCGTGGATATTGCACTTTACGACTTTACTATGACACAGCTGATTTTGGTTTTGATAACCGTCGAAAAATTTCTACGGTAGCTCTAGATTCATGTGCTGAATTCATGGTTGTGGTTTGCGCGTCGATGTCCCTGCCACCCTGTATAATAAATAATTCAAGATCAAGAAGGTCAGGTTGGTTGGGTGTAGTTGGTTGATGGTTATCAATGTCTGAAGACGCTCTTTCATAGGTACTCCTGACGTCTACAACTAACCCAAGCTATCCAGGTCACCATCTCTTCTATTGCCCAAGAAGTACACTTATAACTTCGCAACACTATTATCATCATCTGGCTATCATTACTGCGGAATGAAGATTGCACCACTGCGTTTATCCGACTGCGCGGGAGTGAGTAATGCGTTCGGAATGGTCGGGCGAGAGTGTCATGATGATTTACATAATAGTCGTGCTAACGATCCTGGATTGATTGTAGTAGATGAGTATTTTATTTTGCTACAATTTGTTATGGTGCATTTAAAATAGTATTAAATTACACGTGTGCTTCGCTGAGAACTGAGTGCTGCAGCAAAGATATCAGCCAATACCCAGTTAGCGATGGTGGTTGTAGGGCTGACAAATAAGTGTCTCGTCATTTAAATGGTTAAGTAGTAGTAGATGTGCATCCCTGATGACGCGTGTTCGCAGCAGCACGAACAGTATTCTCAGTGTGTTCCCAGATCGGTGGGATTCCCCGATGTTGCGGAGATGGATGCAGCTCCACGCTGAATTTTAATTGTATATCTGGGAAGGTAACCTACTAACACTAGAAGTGAAGTAAACTTTTTATTAACCCTGTGAACTTAACTGTCTGAAATAAAAGTTTTCTATTCTATTAACCCTTATTTATCTATTCTATTAACCTACCTGGCTGGCTAGCCAAACCTGTCAATCCAACAAACTGTCGACCCAATTTTGCACACTTTTTTCTCAAACTCATGACATACACTCAAACTTTTCTTGAACATACATAACTTGACTTTTTGTTTTTTTTTTTTTAAATCCATATTTTCTTCGTAGATAGGCAGTCGCTCCATGTAAAATACTGGTATTCAGCTGCATCCAGTTAGACTGGAAACGAAATCTAACATAGTTTTCCAGTTTGTTTGTTACGATTTTGATGAAAGGCACATGGGTAGACCATAACCTGGGGCATAGGCTGCTTTTCATCCTGGATCGCAGACGAAGTCGCAGGCAAAAGATAGTTCTTTATAAAGCGAAGTGTAGTTCAAGTTTAGGCAGTCGCTCCATGTAAAAAGAAAAAATACTGGTATTCAGCTGCATCCAGTTAGACTGGAAGCCGACCCCAACATAGTTGGGAAAAGCCTAGGCAGTGATGATGAGCTCAGGAAAAAACACTTCTTAGTTTCTCAAATTATTATAAGAAAGGTTTACAAACCAAATAAAGTACCTACTCAAGTTGTAATTCACGAACTTTACACCAACTTTGTAATTTAATTTCCCAATATATAAATAAATGTTGTGTTTGGTCATAAAATTATCCATACTTATCTCGGGAGTCATTTTTGTGGGTCCCAGCAGGTCCCAGCTAAGTAAATAGTGGGCACTTAGATGTAGGTATGTTATGTTTTGTGTTGTGCAATGGTTAATAATATGCTAATCAGGTGGACGGATTGAGAAACTTTGTATGTTGTACAGGTGGGATAAAAAGTGATACTTTTAAGTTTTTTTTTTTTAATATAGCTGTGGGATTTTATCGGCCCCTGGAATTTCAACTCTCGATGTTGAGCCAAGCAACAAGAATGCAATGTGCGAAAAAAAATCGCCGTAAGATTGTTTATTTTCAGTTGACTTATTTTTTTCTGGTCATTTTCTTCAAAACTGTTTCCTTATAGATGAAAAGTATGAAAGTATGTATGTAAGTCTGTAAGTATGTATCCTGAAGTAGCGGTAGCCAGTCTTATGAAACCTTATTGATAGAGTCACAGATTAAACATAGATAATTGGAAACATGAGAGTTTTACGAAATAAATAAACAATTTTTCTGTAGAAGCAAAATATTAATAAAATATTTTTTTAAACAATTTGAGGAAAGTCACACCTATTTTATTCTTATATTTTTATAAACCGATGATATGAACAAACTTAAACGCAAATGGGTACTAAATTAAAATACTATCTAACTAACTGTATAAATAAATACAAAAACAAAAGGATATTTAGGCGTGGAAGTATCGCGGTCATCCAGAAACGTATCCAGAAGACTGGTTAAGCATTGCCACGTTGAATGGCAATGCTAATTCTTTGACCAAAGAACGACCCAATACCCAAACGCAAATTAATTTGTTCCAATGCCCAAACCTTTCAACTTTCGTCAGCAACTGTACAAGTTACCTTTCAATCGCTCTCGTAAAATGTAGGAAGAGATTTCAATACTTTCAATGTAGTAATAGATACCGGTGCAACTATTGATATAACACTTATAAAGATTAGATAGTCACCATACCTTATGCCCTTTGTGGGATCACGAAACATAAGCTTGTGCAAGCGGCTTCGCTTGCGGGAAAATTCTTATGTTCATGGTAACATTTAGATTCCGTGTAATTCAATATGACTTGGGAATGTAAATGTTGTAATTTCATGAGAAGATTTACAGTCAGACACACTCAAACATATTGTAATAGGCAATTGTCTCAAATCTCTTAACACGGTTAATTTCCCTAAAAGAAGCCTGGTTGACTTGATAAAATTATATTTGAAGGTCTAACCAACACATAGGTAGTGTTAGTAACGGAACGTTATGAGATAAGTTGACAGCTGTCATTGTGACAACATTTCACAAGATACGATTCGCTTGTAACTTGTAAGATTAATATGTATTAAAATAATCTATATTTGAACGATTAAATTGTTTTAATTAATTATTAAGAACAAACAATACAGGTATATAGATCTACCAAAAACTTAAACGAGATGCTCTACTGGACGTAGATTCTTAGATAAAAAGATACCATAGTCACCAATGAAGAAGGTCGTCAAGATAAGTTGCCTAAAGATTATTTAAAGACTAACTTCTGTCCGCGACTACGTCCGCGTGAAATTTCGGGCCCCGTATCGCATCGCATCGCCTGCCCGCGCTAGTACTTTGTTTTCACTTAACGTGTTTTCAGATTTTTTTTCTTTTTGCTTGGCTTCTAACGGTCTTAGGGTGATACCAATAATTCATAAATATAATTTAAGCTATAGCACTCAGGAATAATGTAGCTTTCCATCAGGGTCTTTTTTTTTAGAATTGGATAATTCGTTCCTGAGATTACCCCCTACATACATACTTACTAATAAGCAAATGTTACCTCATTATAATATTATGAGTACATATAGTATAGAAGAGCTATACCTCACATATGTGTTCTTTAAATAATCTTTAGTGAGTACCTAAATACATGAAAATGCGTCATCTGTGTGGGAGATGGAAGGATAAACTTCATAGTCATGAAAGTCAAGGCTAGGCTTCTCTTCAGGCATCGGCAAACAACACCAAACCACGTCATTCGAGCTAGGTACCCTTCTTCAAAAGATCAGTTCTAATATATCCCAAATGTATGCGCATACGTTGACACAGACAGAACCTCTACTACATTATTAGTAGTTTATTTATAGACCTAAAGAACATAGGTTATCACAGGGGCAATTCTCGTAATTTTAAGAACGTTCACAGTCTGATCTCAGTCTCAATCTGGCAAAAATACGTCTAATTTCCCTACATTTTGACAAGTTTTTGACATTTACTATGCATGTAGGATATAAACCAATTACAGGCACTTTTGAATTGTGAAGAAGTGGGTCAGCCAAACAGATGAAGCTAGTAGCACATTCCAAAGCGTAGTAGCCTATGGAGAAGAACGGGTAAGAAACACCACGGGTGTCCGTGGTATTTTAACCGGTTTAATACCGTAATTACAGAAATAATTAAAAAGCCATTGTTTTGCGTAGATCTATGTTCGAAGGGTTATTGGTCGCAGACGCACTAAGCTATTGAAGTCTACCCCCAGAGATGCTCTAAAACGAAGCACAGAGAAACTCTTTGTCTTCCGATGTAGATAATGAGGAAACTCCAGCTCCAGCCGGTCGATTCTGTAAAAATCTCACCGTGAAAACTCAAGTGAAGTGAGCTTGATGTGAGTTGACAGTAGTGTCAATCCATAGCATTATTTGGAATGACAGCTCACTTCACCTAAGTTTTCACGGTGAGATGGTTACAGAACCGCACTGCAGGGGGACTAAAAAGGCCACTTTGGCAGAATAATAATAATAAAATAATAATAATATTTATTTAGGTCCTTTTACAAAGTAATACATTTACAAACTTATAAATACTTAGTAGTACCAAGTTCTTAACAGATTGGCTTAAATACTAATATAAAGCTAGTTTATTTTATACGTTTTTAATTACTTACCTATGAAAGGTGCGTTGGTACTGACATTATAACTTGTGGCGACCTGCCTGAGCTAGGCTAATAAAAACCTGTGTTTCAGGCCATACCCATACTAAGCGATCAGCTGATTATTTGTCCATACATAGTTAGAATGATATCCTACTTCTAGTAGGTACTAAATACAATTAAAAATTACCAATTTAATAACTACATCATTATTGAAGTACTTCTAGAAGTCTTTCTGTGTCTGTTTAATCAAAGAATCATAATAGGATAACAATATGAATCATATTAAAAATCGTAAAATGGTCACAAACTGACAATTCATAATATGATCTGTGTGCAATTCATATCACAATGAAATAACATTCAAACTGTAGAAATAAAAAATAAAAAACCAATTTGATTAATAAAAACTGTAATGAATTTACCAATAAAATTACGGTTTTTATTTTTTTCATACGGGCAATGTTTACATTGGTTTACACCGAATATGAAATGAAATTTTACGAAAATTAGAGGAATTGCTAATGATCTGCTGGGAATTCAGGAAATGAATAGCTTTTAGAGGTATTGTTAAAGTGGCCTTTTTAGGCCCCCTGGTAGATTGTATGCGTGATCGTGAGGGTCATGAACACTCCCTAATCCTCACAATTACTCTGGGGGAACACTTTGGGGGCTGTCAAAATCTTAACTTATCGTGGTACTCTCCAATCAAAGCTAGTCCAACACGAATTTGTTCCTAAATTCAAAGTTTCAAACACCTGACGCATCGAGACTATTACCTTTTACGGCTTTGTTTACAAGTTCCTGAGTCCCGGCGCCGCACATTCCCGTATTTCCCACCATCCTACCAATGTAAGCGTTGTGTCAGTCATTGCACGCACGCAGCTCCGAACCCTTAGGTACTGTCAGCCTCAGAAAGATATATATTAATGGAGCCGCCTTCTCCATAGGTACCAACTACGCTGTGTAATGGGTAACTTCATTTTTCTGACTGACCGACTTCTTGACAGCTCAAAACGTATTTGTTCGTTGTTTTGTTTTTCTGTTCATTTATTACGTAAGACGATTTGAGGGGAGGGGGTGTAAACAAGTCTTATTTTTTCTTACGTATAGGGAGGGGTCAGATAGTAGTCGAAATTGTCTTACGTAATAAGTGAACAGGCCCAAAGTGCCTATAGATACTTGATTTAATTGAAATAATTATGCTTTGAGTTTGTCCTATACAAACAAACACATCGACAACAATTCATGTAGAATTCTCTGGCTACTGCGCTACTTATAAACTGTGTTGCAGGAGCTGGTCTCCTTCCGTAATAAAAAAGACACAAAGTTGTTACACATGTTTTTCAGGCTGACTGTACACCCAGTTCGAATGTAAACAATAGCAATAAATAAATAGTGTAGTTTAATTTATAGGTACTAAACTACAGAAGGAATCGTGCCGAATTTGGATCCATTTGTTATAATTTGATAAACAATGCTTATGAGGAAGGTGAAATAATATTGAGGGTGAAAGGACTCATAAAGTATGAGTACAATTTTGGTGGGATATCTCACCGATGAGCAACTGATGTGGTACCTCTCAAAATTGAAATCTGTCTCAAATATAAAGTTGTTCGTATACACGAGTACTTTCTTTCAACTCTAGGTTCCTATCTATCTACCTAAAGTGTTTCCATACACGTTGAATTTTAAGTTAAACAATTAAAACTTGAACGCAGGGAATACTTAGTGCGAGCTAACTCTGCAAGAAATGCTGGCTGATAAGTATTACTATAGGGCAGATTTTTCAATAGTTAGATAACTTATCTGAGGATCAATACTGCGGTTTGACAGCTTTTGTATAGAAAATATGTTAAACTGTCATATTTATTCTTCAGATAAAAGTTTTCTGACTATTCAAAAATCAGCCCTAAATCTCTTAATTATTTCAGTCCTTAAACGACTCAAATAATTAGTTAAATTATTCATTATTAGAAACTAGCTGACCGTCGTACCGCGATATTTTTTTCCTTTTAATTTTTTAATTTTCTTCTGTACAAACCTTGTCCTGACAATAACAAACACAAAAAAAAAATCGGAAGTTATGCGTGTACATACATTTCGGTGATTCATTTTTATTTATAGATAGATACATTAGAATGAAAAGCCAATCGTAACCGTTACATATGCCTTCAGCTACCGCTACGCCAACGATGGCTATCAAAAATCCCGGTTTTCAAACTCACCTCATGTAAAACCGCTAAATAAATTCTACTGAATAGTCTTTGAGCATTCGTTCAAGTTTACAAGACAATGCTGTTGACCACGGAAGACATAAAGTTCAAGTCCGACGCAGGCGCCACGAAAGTCCGCGTTGTGTCAGTCACCGGCGCAGGCGCAGCTTACGTCCACAGCGGTATGTAAACAGACAGACGTACGGTTTCACCGCTAACGCTAATCTACTGTGTTTGTATTGTTTCGTTTTTTTAACTCCGACGTACGCATGTTGCAGGGAGTCATGGAATTTGGTGGACTTGTTGAGTTTCTAATTCTAATCAAAACCAATTGTTGTTTTTAAATTAAGGATCTTATCTTTTCTTAATTACCGTGCGTTTTAATTATTGTGAAAAGTGTCTGCTATTAAATTAATACGTGCAAAAAGTTAAGAAGGATAAACTTATTAAAATTAAATAAATTATGTTTTCTACACCTAAAGAATGCTTTGGTCGAGCTAGGTTAACAATAGCGAGCAAAATTACAGCCTAGTAAAAGATGTTGGCCTACGTACTATGTAGGTGTACTTGGCTCTTTAAATTCATTAAATACCGCTAGGTAGGTAATTCCTAGAACAATTCCAATATGGACTTCAACCATACCATACATTTTAAACAATTTTTTTCAGAACACACTTCAATCCAAACCACAGTGGCTTTTGCCATGCATGCCTACCTATGCATGATCCCTATGCTATGGTTTCCTTTATATTAAATTAAAACTCAAATTCATAGCCTTACTTTCAATTAAACCACGTACACACGTACTTTTGAATTATCAAGTCAGTCGGTCAGTCAGAAATATGAAGCTAATTAATTTAATTGATTGCAATCTTCTGGACTCCATGACATCCATGAATCTTTTGAAATTAAACTCTTTTTACCTTCACTCATCATTTAAAAAATATGCGTAATTTTTTTCTTAAGAAACTTCAGTCATTCATCTAAAACTCGAATTTCATAACACCATCACAACATACTACGCACATTATATAGATATACAAACATAAAGTACGGAAGTACAAACAAAGCATGTTTTCAAAACAAAATGATTTTAACTAAAACCGGTTAATCTTAGTCAGGAACAATTAAATAATAAACAAATAGAAATAACTTTCATTTCTCACGTAATAATTGGTTGTTGTGACGATAAAGAACGGTCAATGTTAGCTGTTATGGCAATATTGAAAGGCTGGTGGAAAGAGACGTCTAAACATGAAGAAAATATCCTGGCAATCCTGGCATGATTATATAAGATGCTGTACTGAACCGAGGAATTTGTTCTTGTGCGAGAGAGAGGTGCAGGTCTATTCTTTAGAAATCTCAGTGACCCCTTAAGTGCAAAGAGCTGATTCCACCTCGGCCTCAATTCGGTAATATTCCCCGCAACACTTACCACGTGCAAACCACATCAATATCGTCTAAATTATATTTTTAATTATGGCAAGTACCTAAAGCCGATGTCGACTATCCTGCCAATGTAAAAATATCGTGTCTTGTTCACGGCAAGGTATCGAAATGTGTCAAACGGTACGGACGACGTGTATTTTTTGACAGTTCAAACCGCGCCATTGTGTCATAGAGAATACGTTAAAGCAGATGTCATGATTGACCAAGGAATTGACGTGGTTTTGTTGAAGTAAGGAATCGTTAACTAAGTCATATTAAATTAGGGCCATGATCTAGGGATTGACACTATACATAGACACTTCAACTTCACTTCATTTCCCTACTTGATATTTGTACGCCATTAACGGCAAAACATAGAAATCTCTGTACCTATTCTGTTTCAAACACCTATTTTTACACCTATGTTTAACAAATAAAAAACTGACTTTAACTTCAATCTCACTTCAAGCTCACTTCACCTAAGTTTTCACGGTGAGATTTGTACAGAATAGATCCGCAGATGTAGGTAGGTAGGATTAAAGCTTAGAAAAGCTTTGTGAAATGTGCGCTTTTATAATTTCTAACGTGACGATTTCGTCCTCGTCCGTAAAATATGGAAAAACGTGCACGTTGTAACGTTACCGTGGACGAAAATTTTAAAAGCGTCTTTATATATATTTCCGTTCCCGCACTGGGCCCGCGTCGGGGATTACAACCCACTCCCTCTCACTGAGAGGAGGCTTTGAGAGGAGGCCTGCGTCGTAACAGTGGGAACTTTATAGGGTGACTATTTAATATTTAACACGTTGCGGGACGCACTGCATTAGAAGTAGATTTTTCGGTGTTAAAAATGACAGTACGGGCACCGCTGTACAATTTTAACCTCATCTGAACTGAGGTACGGGCATTACAGCGAAATTTTGTATAGAGGAACAAGGAAACAGGTTTTTACTGTCATGCCACATCAATCCGGCTATGAAAGTACTGTCATCGTATATTATTCTTTAGTATTGCTCTAGGGCGGTACGGATAAAGCAGTGGTCGGAACTTGTATGGATAATTTTACTGTCATATCGCATAATTTGAAAAAGTCAGTACCGTCCCGCAACGTGTTAATTTTCCATACATTTTACTACTCGTAATACGGCATCACAACGTTCACGATCACGTTTATCGTGTGATCACGTTAGAAATTAAAAAAAAGCGGCCAAGTGCGAGTCGGACTCGCCCATGAAGAGTTCCGTTGAATTGATTGAATGAAAGGTAAATGGCGGTTTACGATTTATGACGTATTAAAAAAAACTACTTACTAGATCTCGTTCAAACTAATTTCCGGTGGAAGTTTACATGGTAATGTACACCATATTATATTTTTTTTAGTTTTATCATTCTGTTATTTTAGAAGTTACAGGGGGGGGGGGGAGAGGGGGGGGGGCAGTTGACCACTTTCGAAGTGTCTCTCGCGCAAACTATTCAGTTTAGAAAAAGACGATATTAGAAACCTCAATATCATTTTTGAACACCTCCCACACGTATGGGTTTGATGAAAAAAAAATTTTGAGTTTCAGTTCTAAGTATGGGAACCCCCAAAATTTATTGGTTTTTTTTTCTATTTTTTTATGAAAATCTTAATACATCTACTTACCAAGTTTCAACAGTATAGTTTCGGAAAAAAGTGACTGTGACATACGGACGGACAGACAGACAGACATGACGAATCCATAAGGGTTCCGTTTTTTGCCATTTGGCTACGGAACCCTAAAAACGCACATTCGATTGTGTTCTCTCAAGTCTACTGCGCTTACATAAATGGTTTCTTGTTGTTTGTGGAGCCGATGCAAGTTAGCCTTAATAACATACTTAAGTTAATCTTGGATGGAGACAATAAAACCTTCCATATGAAATTAATTAGCAGCTTTTTATGGCCAGTCGCGTCATAATCTACCAAAACCTTACTACTCTGCCAAGACGTCAAAAATATAAGTAGCATCAACCTGAGGTGTCGTGCAATGATTATCATTTTGAACATGTCCGCCCACAGGCTCAGGAATAAATTAAACACTTTACTGCTGTGACACCAGACATTAATTGGCTGTTAGACCACTTAATTCTAAACTTTTCTTCAATAAAATGCAATCATATAGGTCCATATCGATAACAGCTTTACGAAACTGGGATTAACTAAATCCCATTGCGAAAGAAACATAAAATCGTTATCACTTAAAACTCTTGGTAAACTAGGCTTCATTAATACTAATCCAAAGTGGCCCAAATTATCTATGCTGGCTATAAATTAAGTGCCTGAGGTTAGCCAACATCCCGACTTGGACGTAAAGAGTTGCCGTGGCCACACACGGTGCAGGAATAAACAAGTTTATTGACGCTTCGTGTGTTGTATATGGCCGTTAGGTCTTTGTCCTGGAGATAAAAATTAAGCTTTAATGTATTCATTTCAATCATACGGCGAGGATTTTTATTTAGATAACATTTAAGAATTGAAGAGGCTCTTAAGATAAGATGGAGACAAATTGAGGGCGCTTCACGTCTTTAAAAGTTTATGTTTTGACAAGTTAAACATGGTCAAGGGTGTACATATATTCAAGGTTGAACTTGATGGTAATTAACAAATATTGAAAAACAGAAAACAGTCGCTTGTGTTTTGTTTTATTAATCCATTGGTCTCATATTGGGTCACATTTAGGGCTGATTTTTCCAACGCCAGATAATTTTATTGGAGGAATAATTTTGAATTTTCGTCAATTTTATTCCACGAATAAAAATTATGTGTTCAATAAAAAATCAGCCATTATATTAATTACTATTTTAATGATTTAGTAAATCCTAACCGACTTTCAACAATATTTAGGTATTCGGAACTTTTTATCAAAATTGTGGTAAACGTAAATGCCATTGAAATTAGCAGATTTAGTTTTCCACACCATGGTCCCGTGCGTCATAGGTGGCGATTAGGAGTCATTAATTTAGTTGTTGAAGGAAACTCTGTTTGTCTATCTGTTACCTTTTCCCGCCTCAAAGAGTGATAGGATGAAATTTTACACCCAGGTAGACCTGGGTGTAAAATGACGAAATGCCGGGATAAAACGCATCCTATGTCCTACCATAGGATACGTTTTATCCCGGCATTTCGTTCGCATTACATAATTCCCAGCTCCAACGTGACCGAAGCCGCGGGCGTAAGCTCGTCGTTCATAATTATGTTTATTGTGGTACTACTCAGGAAGCACCATTACTTTTTCAGTTCATTTATCATTGCAGTACATAAAAAACGGGCAGTTCTCGAAACTTGTTTTACAGGAATTTTACAGCTCGCTCCGTCGTAACATAGCGGGGTATGTAAACAATCGACTATTGTTTCCTCTATAATTCGTATTTAAAAGCTTTCCATAAGTACTGTTTGAGTCCTTGTTACTTAAATAAATAATAATAATTATTATTATTTACGTAAAGGTGACAGAGTTCGTGTTGTTGTGCTTTCTGTAATGTGCAGTTTGAACGGACTATACTTTGACATGTCTATGGTATTTGAAGAGAAAAGTCAAGGAGTAGAGTCGCGTTAGATTCAGGGTTATCTATGGGTTCAAATTACCGTATTTTCAGATTTCTCGTGGGTTCAGTAGGTTTATTATCGAACAAGGACATAGATGACATCTTTATGGTTGAAGCCACCAAATGCCAAAGGTTAGGTAGGTGTTTATCTTTACTTTAGTACCTCAAGAAGAAGGAAATATTTACATTTGGTTTGGTCAATGGTCGAAACGACAAATGAATTATTTTGGTTCGAATAAGCAACAGGTTGCTTATTCCTGGTGCCTACACCAACACCTATTTAAGCATTGTAAAGCTGATTGTATACCAAAAGTCAAACTTAGTTTAATTTAGCTAGCATAGCTGAGGTAATTTTTCATAGAATAAAATAGAATACTCACTCTCATTATGTACGCCATATAAATTACAGACATAAATATATAAATGTTACAAAGGGTGACACAATGAGCGGTCTTATCGCTAAGAGCGATGTTTTAAAGACAACCTTTGGATGGATTAAAAAGGGAAAGGAGAGACAAATACTGTAGGTAGTCTGTGGTTAATTTACATAATACAATAAATACATACATAAGTTATATTAGTAATATAACTTATGTATGTACGTGGAGTTTCTTGCCGGCTCTTCTCCATAGGAAACGACCAATTGGAACCGTACGTACCTAGCTTCTGACGTTTCATAAGTGCCCATGTTGGTTTATATGAAATAAAATACTTATTTTGATTTTGCTACTTAGTAGTAATAGTATTACTATTAGGGCTGATTATTCAATGGAGATAATTTTTATTCGTGGAACCAAATTGACGTCAGACAGATATTGTATCGAAGAAATGTCAAAAATTCAAAATTACGAGTATGCCTCGGATAAAATTATCTGGCGTTGGACAAATCAGCCCTTAGTGTAAATATTCTTGTAGTTTTAAGGCCCTTGCTGACCTGCCCCAGCTGCGCCTTCAGCCGAGGTCCGTACCCCATAGGGGGTGCCCTTAGCGAGTAGTCGCTTAGAGCTCTTGTTAAGTTTTTAAGCCCTGGCTGGAGGCGTTAATTTATTGAGGCACCGACAGGCAAGCCCGGTTAAGCAGTCGATAACCTTCTAGGTTGACCTGCGAGATGCAATTTATAAAAATTAAAAAAAAAAATCTTACTTTCGTATACCTGCCCTACGTAGGGTTCCGCTTCTAATACTTAACCATATTACGATGTCAGGAAGCTATATTAACAGAATGTCATATCAGTGGTAACAGCCATGACTTACGAGTTGCAGACAGCCACTTTACTTTGTGTACCTACATTATTTCATCACCACTGCTCTCAAAACGGTGAAGGAAAACATCGTGAGGACACCTGCATATGTTATAACCAAAAAATCGAAGACATGTGACACCTACCAACCCGCACTGGGCCAGCGTGGTGGATTACGGCCCACTTCCTCTCACCGAGAGGAGGCCTGTGTCCCAGCAGTGGGAACATGATGGGCTGATTATGCATTATGTATATCAACTTCATTCCTTATGTACTAACGTTTCAGTATGTAGGTAGGTAGGTATGGATAGAGACAATTCTTGCTTAGTATAAATAGCAAAGACAAACAATAGCGTACATAGATAAAATTCATAACATGAATAATGTATTTAATAAATCTAATATTTACCTACACCCTTCTTAGTTGTATCACAGTTGTATTCACAAAGACACATTAGGTGTATTATTCATAAGGGGATTTTATATTTCCATAAATGTCCATACCTACCTACCTACCCATAGGATAATGAACGGCAATAATAATAATTATTGGACTTTCTTTTTTTTAATTTACGGAGAGCTATTTTACTTTTCAGCAAGTTTTCGATACTCAACGAAAAATGTTCGGTAGAGTAAACCTCTGTTTAACTTTTTAGAGCATTTGCAGATTCTTGTATTGTAATTAATAGGTAATTCATAAAAAAGACGTATGGGGTCGGCAAGAACGAAGTTCAAAATGAAAATCAAAGGTGTCGGATGCGAAAACATAAATAGTTTTACATCTTGGATTTTCATTTTGACCTCACTATCGGCTTCAGCACCTTCGAAAACCATGAAAACGACACCCACGACGAAAAATGTAAATGTTTGCAGCCGCCATCTTTGATTTTAATTTTGACTTCTCTATCGGTTTCAGCACTCTTGAATACCATGTAAGCTATCTCTCTCTCTGATTGCATGGAGGGAACATAACGCTTTTCCTACCGCAAGCTTCATTAAAGAACCTCGTTCCAAAGAGTAATATTAGACGACGGAGACATCTTTTATTATCATAATAAATTGTTGTCCATTCACACATTTTACAAAAAAAGAAATATCCATAAACAACATTGCCAATGTGCATTATGACGTTGTTACGAATAAGTTATTTGTTTTAAAAATATCATATTTTTTAAATATTGCTTTTTATAACGAAGAATATTGTTAGACTGGAGCTTAAATTGTGATTTGTGAGACAGCTAACAAGCATGCATGGCCATTTTATGAGAAAACGCACTTTTGATTATAATAAATTGACAAAAAGTAACGGCAAATACCATTTTTCATATGATAAACAATGATAATATGACAGTTCAGTTACAAAATAGACGGGTAGGCGCAGACATTAAATTCTTACGGTAGGTAATTAATTGCAAAAAGTCAACTTCAAGCGGTGGTCCCAAGCGGTCACCCATCTCAGTAGTCCTGACCGGGTCCAACGGCTTGCTTTACTACGGTGATAGACAAGACCTGGTGTGATCAAGTTGGTATGGGTTTTTGGCGAAAAATTGGCAAACAAAATTGGTGGATCATGGCGGTCCATCAGAATCTGAGTTTAGACTTTAGAAGGTTCTATTTTCGAAGTCTAGGAAACATTAGCGGCAATTCCCTTGTTCACAAACTAAACTGAATTTAAATTCAGTGCATCTTTTTCTTTCTATTTCATTAAGAAAAGGACAGAAGATAAATATTAGTTTATTGTGGTTTAGTCCTCGCAAATTAGTCAGCGCCTGACGTAAATTGACGTATTTTTAGTAGCCATGTTTTTAATCACGTCGAAACTGTCTATGGGGTATCTAAATTTGATAGGACTAAACTAATATTTATCTTCTGTCCTTTTCTTAATGAAATAGAAAGAAAATGTGCACTGAACTTAAATTTAGTTTAATTTGTGAACAAGGGAATCGGCGCCAATGTCCTTATTCAACTTATTGTCGTTAATTGCACTGATTTGTTTATTAACACGATTTGCCGGATTCATTAGGAGTGCAGACGACAAGCGCACCACGCTGGCACACTTGCAGCTTAGGCTTAGGAAATGTTCCAGAAAGAATGCTCGGTAGAAATATTTTGAAAACTTTTGCATCGTCATCATTACCAAACCTTTAATAGAAATCTGTGAGAAAAAAATTCTCATAAGTACAGCTTTTAACAATGCAGTTTCCTGGCTATATCGTTCTTTATTAACGCTCCTCTACATAATGGCGTATTGTCACCGGATCGTGGGCGATGCGCCTGACATTAGATTTTCTCCGTACCTAATCACCACAATAATAAAGATATCTAAACATCTCAGTTCTCGTTGGTAAAATAGAAATGTCAGACTACTTTTGCCGTAGGCGTAACTTGTATTGTGAAAGACGGACTAATAAGTAGATTGTAAGTAGATACCTACATTACCTACCCACCATAGTTTTTGACGATACGTGGAGGTTGATGTTATTAGTCCTTAAAAACTTTTAAGAATTGAAATTGAATAACATTTATGCTTTACACACAGCGTTTGGGATGTAAGGGGGCACACTTACCATCTCAATGCCCCAAGTCAATCTCACCTGCTCATGATGCATCCTGCTGAACAACAAACGAGGCTTTGACAACCGACAAATGGCGGTATGACCATGTGATTTCGCAGCTAAATAGCGAAGATTAGTGACGAGCAGCAGCGTCACTGGTAAGAGAAGCTGCGACCTGCGATCACCAACCCGCATGCCCAGCGTGGCGATTATGGGCACCCCCTTCAATGGCAAGCCAAAATCAACCACGGCCCCCAGTTCCCCGCCGCCTTGCTATTCTTGTGTTTGTGTTTGCTGATGCTGTAGGCTAGTAAGTAGGTACTCGATCGTCTGGTGATCTTCGTGTCCATGCTTTCCTGTTTATATAAACGGATTACAAGCGGTTAACGGTTGCCTACGACACAAACTGAAAACAGTGTAATTTAATTAGGTAATTACTAGATAGATGTGTTAATTGATCAGTGATAAAATGAATGGTGAAGTGTTCCGTCCGTGCTTAGACAAGTAAATAATAATAAATTAGGGCTGTCCCTGTCTCGCATAACATCAGAGGGGCAATTCTCGTAATTTTAAGAACGTTCACAGTGTGATCTCAGTCTCAATCTGTCAAAAATACTTCTAATTTCCCTACATTTTGACAAGTTTTTGACATTTGTCTGTCGCCGAGCTGAGACTCCGACTAGATTTTGAACGTTGTAAATTACGAGAATTGGCCTTCTGGTAACAGATCGTAGTCAATGAAACCCCATCCAATTTAATGAAAGTCATGTGCCAAACAAAAAAAAAACAAAGTTTCCAACTGGATGTAGTTGTGGTGTGTGTGAAACAACCTTCGTAAATGTATCTAAGCTGTCACTGTCAGCTTGATTGACGGTGAGAGTTTCGTTCAAAACCGAAGAATACTCTTTTAAGATTTTTTACTGAGTGATAGCACCTGCCGTTCTTTCGTATACAATTTATTTATTTTTAATTCAAGTGCGTTGCATAATTTTGATATCATATATTATATATTCGGTATAAAGACACATAAAACAAATATACTTAAATAATACTTCTAACACTTTACTTGTAAAACTCTTTCCGAACTGTTATTATGAATGTCATTTCACAAACGGATTTTCCCATTACAGTTAGTACAGTTACAGTTACAGCGCTAATTTCGTTCGGTAATTTCCGCGTTCTCTTTTATTGATTTATTTTTATTTTGTCACGATAAGCAACGCTATTTCAAGGTTATACTAGCCGTAAGATAAGACAGTCATTTATTTACTCTCAAGTGTCAGTTTCTTTCGGTAACTCCAAAGAAAGAGGCGTGTATTGAGCGCGCAATAAAATTACGATTAAACTCTACGAAACTGAGTCATGAAATAAGTGATTTCCCGCGCGTGAAATGATGTGCTAACGAGTGTTCTAATAGGGTTTATTTTTACATTGGTAAAGACGTGCGAAAGTTCGAATATGATGGATAAAATTAAGTTATTGTGGTCAAAAACCAACCGGTGGCACATAGGTTTGTACTTACGATATTTTATAGCTCATAAATTTTATTCAAGCGTATAAAAAACTATATAGCTTGATTACTTACTTGTCTGTGCAAATTGCATATATATTGTAGTAACCTCAGTATTATGCTCAATTGAATCCATACTTCCATACTAATTATAAATTCTAAAGTAACTGTCTGTATGTTACCTTTTCACGCCCAAACCACTGAACGGATTTCGATAAAATTTAGTAAAGAGATAGATGGCATTCTGGGGAAGGACACAGGCTACTTTTTGTCCCGGTAAACTGTTCCTGTGAAAAAAAAATGTCTATCAATACCTACTTATTTCAGTCTAGGTAGCAATGTTATCAAAAACTAGTGGCCAAAATTTCAAATTTCCGAAAAAAAAAAACGAAAAATTTACTGTCCCAAAAATATTTTTTTTTATCTAATTTTTTTTTTTCTCTGCTGCTCATAGTGCCCCTAAGAGTATACTCCAACTCCTTAAACTCCGCCCCAAAGATAATCCACTGACCTCCTAGTTTACATAGCAATAATCACTGTGCAAATGTATATTCCTAATTTTAATTAGTAATAATTTTCTGTCATCATCTACCTAGCCTTTTCTCAACTATGTTGGGGTTGGCTTCTGGTCTAACCGGATGCAACTGAATACCAGTATTTTACATGGAGCTTCTCCCTACCTGAACTCCACAACCCAGGTACTGGGTAATACAATACCCCTTGGTAACACTTGGTGTCAGACTGAGCTTCTGACTACCAGTAACAACTGTCAAAGATCTGCGAATGACAGCCGAGATTAACAGCTTAACATGCTTTCCGAAGCGTGGAGGGGTATCGGTATGTAACGATGGTCACCTATCCACAGACCAACCATGGCAAGCTTAACCTGATCAATCGCCTGTGCGGCTGTCATTATTTAGCCACATTTTCTGTATTGTCTAAATTATTTTATTTTCATACTTATTTTTATTCATTTACTGTCATAATGCTTCCTTCTTCGGCTTTATTTGTTCAGAATAACCAGTAGTTTAAACTTAACACATTATTTACTTAAAATTAACATATTTAAATATTTTAACAAACACAAGAATATTTATTCGCATAATGGCAATAAAACTAATAAATAAGTATTTTAATGATTATGTACTTATTTGACATTGACTCATTATAGAATTTTTAACAAAACAAATACTTATTCCTTATTTACAAGAAGCAAACAAAATTCACATATTTGTGAACATTTCTTCTTTATTTTTAAAATAAACCTGTACAAAATTACAAATACAAATATCCGGAATAATGAATTGTGGCTTATTTTGGAAACTCTTCAATGCCAAATAAAACAAATATTTAAAGCCACACCACCCGATGTTTATATCTTTATAAACTTTGCAAGCAAACCATTGACTGATTTACAGTCAGTCAGTCTCAAAAAAATGTACTTATAATGTACTGTCGCCAAAACCTATATCTGACCATTTTGAAAATAAAATCCCGTGTACATGATGACAACAGCTGTGTCCGTAAGAAAAGAGGGTCCTTTTTAGGTCGCCTCATAATATGCGCTGTAAGCAGGAATAGGCCTTACGGTGGTCAGATTATGTATTTTGGCGATAGTACATCAACAAGAATTAATTTTACTGTCTTCTTGGTTTTATCCTGCCTGGACCAGTACAAACCATTTTCCCCTTTCTGTATCTTTGTTAATTGGAACTTTTAACTCATTAAATCATCATCTGCCTAGCCTTTTCCCAACTTTGTTGGGGTCGGCTTCCAGTCTAACCGGATGCAGCTGAATACCAGTATTTTACATGGAGCAACTGCCTATCTGACCTCCACAACCCAGAAATAAAACTCATAAAACTTACTTTTTAACTCATTAAATAAATGATTATTTATATCTACATTTTTGCTTACTCATTGTGATTATGAATAAACTAGAAACTGTGTAGGTACTTAGAGACATACAGATGAGTCACTCATAAATATAGCAATGCATAATTCTCCCATTGATGAAATTAATACATAGATTTTGCACTAGCATAATTTTTTGTTCTGGTTACTAAGTATACATGGTGGCATGGGTGGTGAGGGGCCCGTGGCTAAGTAATAACAGCCGCACAGGTCGGTCGATCGGGTTAAGCTACGCTTGCCGCGGTTCGTCTGTGGATGGGTGACCATCTTTACATACCAAAACCCCTTCGTGCCGAATGGCACTTTAAGTCGTTGATCCCGACTGTCATTCGTGGATCTTTGACAGTCGTTACGGGTAGTCAGAAGCCCGAAAGGCTGACAGCCAGTTAAGACTGGTTACCATACCCTTTGGTAAGCCCAGTAACTGGGTTGTGGAAGTCAGATAGGCAGGCGCTCCATGTAAAATACTGGTATACAACTGCATCGGGTTAGACTGGGAGCCGACCCCGACATAGTTGGGAAAAGGCTAGTCAGATGATGATGACTAAGTATACATAGCTATACCTAAAATGTTGTATAATGAGTACAAAATCTGCCCATACCATAAAAAAAAATAAAAAAAAACAAACTATATTGCAAAGAGCAGCAGTAGCCTAAAGGCCCCTGACTTATGTGTGGTAGGTTGTGGGTTGAAACCCAGATGGGCGCTAACATTATCATCATTGCCGAAAGATGTCCACAGCTGGACATTGGCCTCCCCTAAGCACCTCCACTTCAGCCAGTTCTGTGCTTCTCGCTATCCACTTTATTTGCGTAATTTATTTCGTTACCACTCAAAACAGTCAAGGAAAACATCGAGAGGAAACCGGCATGTCCTAGAATAAAAAATGTGTGGTGGATTACGGCTCACTCCCTCTCACAGAGAGGCCTGTGTCTCAATAGTGGGAACATGCTAATTATACAGGGTTATTTGTAAAACACCAGCAACTTCTTAAGAGGTCATTGCAAAAAAAAAATCAGCTGTTCCCTACATTTTGTGTTCGCATAACTCGTCAAAATATAGGGAGCAGCTGAATTTTTTTCGCGATTTCAGGTTTAGTCCTATAGTGAAAGGTGTTCATAATTATGAGTACAATGACCTCTTAAGAGGTTGTTGGTGTTTTACAAATAACCCTGTATATGACCTTTATTTTATTTTTCTGTTATTTTCTTCTTCTCCGTTTACATAATGTTTGTACATAGATATTTAAATAAATAAATAAGGATTTCAGATTTTAATTTAAATATTATTAAATTATGTTTTAAAATATTATTTTAAAAATTTTGGCTTAAACACGTCGCGTCGTGGGCCCCTGTAGCTCAGGGGGCCCCGTATCGTTGATACGGCTGATACAGCGGTAGCTACGCCCCTGTGTGAGAGGGAGTGGGCCGCAATCCACCACGCGTGCGCGTGCGCGTGCGCGTGCCCGGGTTGGTAGATGTCACATGTCTTCGAATATATGTCGTTAGTCTATTGACGAGTAGTAAATGATAAGATACAACTCAGCTGACGTAACAGATAACATCATTGTGAAAATCACTGTTTTAGTGTCATCTTTTAAGTAGCTGTTCCTGGCAATTTCATTCCCATTTTAATTTTGAACTCCTTCCTGTACTTAGATAGAAAGTAGGTATCCTCTGTTTATCTAGGGCACGATCTATCCATATCTGGTGTGCTGTTGATAATGAGTAATTCACTGATATTCACAAACTTTTACATTTTTATACTTAATTTGGATGAATGAAATAAATATAATTAGAAAATTAAGTTTCAATATCTAACTTAATTTTCTACTTATCTTTATTTCATTCTAACTATGTTGGGGTCGGCTTCCAGGCTAACCGGATGCAGCTGAATACCAGTATTTTACATGCAGCGACCACCACAATACAGTTACTGGATAACACGATAAACCCCTTGGTAAAACTGGTTGTCAGACTATCGGGCTTCTGAGTACTCGTAACGACTGTCAAAGATCTGCAAATGACAACCGGGGCCAACAGGGGTCTCGGTATGTAATGGAGGGTCACCCATCCACAGACCGCCCTCGGCAAACGTTATTTAGCTACGCTTATTATTATGTATCATTTTTAATGAGTTTAAAGTCCAACCTCTTTAGATCTTCCTAAAAAATCGCTGTAGTTCGTACATAATGGGATAAAAAAACTTGAGGTTGTTTACCTTTGATCTTGAGAGCTACTGTTGTAATGATTCGAAGTTTCTAAAGAAACCAACACGATCTTCACGCTTTAGACGCGTGGTTCTTGAAGCGTAACCACAGGTGTAGCAATAATGCGCTATCGTACAAGTGCAGTTCACGGTTAAATATGATAGTAGATAAACATAGAATTACGTCTTTTTACATCACAAAATATTAGTTAGTTACATCATTAATTCAATATAAATTATATTTTGTGCAAATATAATGTAAAGGGATGTTCAAAGAGTTTCTTGTCCTTTCTTCTCGATATACCTATTACGCTTTGGAATGTTCAACTAACTTCATCTTTCTGAGTGACTAACTCCTCTTGGCAATTCAAAAGTGTCTGTAAATGGTTTGACTTAGGTACCAACTGAATTTTGACAAACCGTAATACGACAAGATTTTATTTCGACAATATGTAACTCCGACACGTCTTCATTTCGACAATACTTTAGTTCGAAAAACCTTAAGTCCACACTACTGTACTCCGACAAAGCGTTTCTTCGACATGACTTAACTAGGAAACGAAGCGACTTCGACGACATGCTTCTTCGACAATAATGATACTCCGACATTTAATAAGTCAATTTCGACGTACTCTACTCCGGCATGCTGTACTTTGACGTGATATATCTGAGACACGATGCTGCTTCGAAATTATTCTGCAACATTAGGGAACAACTAAACTTGTGAAAGATGATATGGCTAAAAGGGGTGACTACCGAGATGACGAATAATACAGAAGTATGGAAGACACAACATTTTGCGCCGACACCAAATAAATTGGGATAAAGAAACAAATGAATTTAATCAATCCAGATTCTTGTATCCACACATCCACTCTTGATCACTCACAATCGGTTTCCATCTGTTCCAGCCTTCTTCATCTTTGTCGTGATAGAGTTGAAGGTCATACCCGGAGGTCAGGTAGGCTTCCAGTGCAACGACCCCGCGCTCTCACACCCCTACAATGGGGACACGATCAGCTTCAAAGTACTTCTGGCTACCACTGTGCTGTTGCCGTTGGCTGTTGTAAGTAGTATCAAAATACTATACTTACATACAGACGCCAGCAGGTCAAGCTACCCGAAACTGTCAAAATTTCCCAATCAACCTTGAACCTTAATGCTTTAACGATAAAGTTGAAAATCTATTAAAGAAATTTGACAGATTGTAGTAGCTTGATGTGCTGGCGTCTGTACATTAAAAAAAAATCGTCATTCAGCATTCAGTCGCTCATAACCAGCCTCACTAAGGTAAAGTCTATTCCAAATGCTTCAAGTCTGCCAATTGATGCTATTTCGAGTTAAACATATTAATTTAGTTGATTTTAGAGTTTCTAGCACTCTTGAGAAAGTTATAAAAATGTTTGAAGTTGTAGCGTAAACTGAACTTTATTATGTAGGAGTTAAAGTTATTTTTTCATAAACTTATATTTTGTTTACATTTTTGGCAATTATGGCGCGATTGCAGATTAGTTTAATTGGTACAATGGTTGCTTTTTTCTCACTCTAGTAAAGGATGTTTCTAAGCGACGGAAAGGGATACAGTTACGGGAATATGAGAATTCTGGGAGATAGGTCTGGCTCCTGTCTGATCCCAGCGGTGGACTGGAATGGACTGGAGTTTAGCTAAGCGCGCAACACGAAATAATAATCGTCCGGAAAATAATCGCCAATCTGTGAACAATACCAATATACCTACTAGAATTCGCGCACTGCCGTAAATAATCGCTTTAAAAATTATATAAGCTTTCGCGATATTTCGCATGAACATGCGATTGAAACAAATCGCATCGCAGTGCACGCTTAGCCTTATGTCCGTTTGCATCACAAATCACTATTATAAATGCGTTTCGATAAACGCATTTATGACTGAAAGATGTTTTAAAATCGTTTATCGCTGTAAACGATTTTAAACCATCTTTCAGTCATTGTTATCTACAAACAATTAAACGAATTTATAAAATCGTAGCGCTAAACGTATTTAGTAATTTGTGGTACAAGTGGACCTTAGTGTTGGTTTGCAACTTTTCAAGGCTGATAGTACCCAGTATGCACCAACCTACTAATTATTATATTACTTTTCCAGATGTTACTAGTGGAGAGGATATACCACAATGAGAACACAGTGAAACACAAGCAAGCAATATGTTGGTTCAAAGAGTTCCTGTTTGGGGTCTTGGTGAATCTCGTCATTGTGCAGGCGCTGAAACTCATCGTGGGGTCTCCGAGACCCCACTTCTTTGATACGTGCAGCCCTAAGGAGGCGTTGACTTGTCAAGGGTAAGGATTTATTTTGCATTACTTTTTAATTATAGTTTGACCAAAACTGCTGTACCGCGCCTTCGGTATGTGCGCAGCGAGACGAGGGGGCAGTTCAGACCGCTCATTCGTCATCGCTCACGGCGTCCCGCCCCCCGTCTCGCCGCGCATTCCTCCCGCCTCGCCGCGCATTCCTAAGGCGCGGTACAGCAGTTTTGGTCAAACTATAGCTACATCTTCTAGCTATTTTGGGACACAGAGCACAGGATAGGAGCTGCAGCATAGTTTGCAATATAGCTCCACATCCACACCTTTTAGTAGCTAAACATATCCTCGAATCACCAAGCAATGGGTTCCTGATGATGGAAGGCGCCGTTGAGGTTGGCCCAGGAGGAGGTAGGAAAATGACTTGGACGCGTACCGTGAGGGTTGGTTAGAGACGGCGCGGGAGAAGAGTACCTGACATAAGGGAGGAGGGATTTTTTTTTTTTAATAAGACCTGTAATAGTGTTTCTGATATCCTATTTACAGGATAAGAGCGGTTTCGCAGTACGTCCGATCCGAATCCGAGAAATGACGGTCCCAAGTAGCCATAATACTATTTGTATGAGGGGTTGCGCACTACGTCCGAACTTAGAACATCTTAGGATATAGGATCATAGGATCTTAAATTCGGATTCGTACCGGAAGTAGTGCGAAACCGCTCTTAATGCTTTCATTTTATTCTGTGGAATTCTTCGTTCTTTTCTGTTCTTTCTTCTGTAAAAAAGTGAACCCTTTTGCAGTTTAGCAAGTGATGACGTTGATGCAGTCTTTGACTTTCTGCGCCTTTTCTGTGTTCAAAACACATAATATACATAATATTGACGGTAGTGTCTCTTTTCCAGGTCGGAATACGTATCAAGTTACACATGTACCAAGGCGCACTGGTTGAGTCAGTCAGACAAGAGTTTTCCTTCAGGACACACGTCGCTTGCAGTACACACCGGGGTGTTCCTAGCTGTAAGTATTATTAGTGGTAGAAATTGAGTTATCTCATAGAAATAGTAGGTACCTCGTTAAGATGTGAAAATAATAATAATAATATAATATCCCTGGACATTTCACACAAAATGGGCGTATCATACATCCGAAACTGTGGGGTAATATCGTGATTTTGAACACGTTTGGAAACTTAAATACATCAAAAATTTGCCTAGCTTTTTTCCAACTGTTGAGATCGGCTTTCAGTCTAACCAGCAGCATTAGTCAGACTGGAAGCCGACCCCAACATTTGGGAAAAGGCGAGGTCAGATAAGCAGTCGCTCCGTGTAAAATCCACCATAACCCAGTTACTGGGTAACACGATACCCCTTGGTAAGACTGGTTGCCAGACTTGGGCTTCTGACTACTTGTAACGTCTGTCAAAAATCTACGAATGACAGCCGGAATCGACGGCTTAACATGCTTTCCGAGGCAAGCGTAGCCTTCGGTTGACCTGTGCAACTGTTATTAGTTAGCCACAAGCCCCTCCAATCGGTGGTGAAAATGAGCGTATCATACGTCTGAAACTGTGGGGGTAATTTCGTGATTTTGAACACGTTTGGATTCAGAGGCTTCAATGCATACCAAGTATTTTTATTTCAACGGTTATCTAAAACGAACTAAATAATGCATTTTTTTAAAAACCTTGGATTTAAGTAACAGTTAATGAATGTGTTACGTTCTACTGTGTCAAAAAATACTTAAAAGGTAGCGCAAAAAAAAAATTCTTTCTTCAAGGTTTTTGTTAGTTTTTGTTTAAGATCAAATACAATTAGGTACTTTGATCACATGCCAGTGAATCAGATCGATATACACCGTTAAATTTTGATCGTTTTAATCCTTAAAAGGGGTCATTGTACTCATCATTATGAACAACTTTTACTGCGGGACCAACCCTGAAATCGTGAAAAAAAAAAATCAGTTGATCCATACATTATGTCGAGTTATGTGAACATAAATCTATGGATCAACAGATTTTTTTTTCACGATTTCAGGGTTGGTCGTTTGTATGAAACTGACAGGTGTCAAAAACGCATTCTCAAATGTCAAAACGGGCCTTTTATTTTTTGACAACTTTACTTCGTTCTCGCGTAGCTTTCTTTCTTTTTGCCCGGCTCCTAAGAATCTTAGCGTGATAATAAATAGCATATAACCTTCCTCAACAATTGGGCTATACAACATATCAATGTGTGTATGTGCAAAAACCTATGTGTTTGAAGTATGTACTATGTTCGAGCAACATAAGATTTCATTCACAAATAAAAGAGTAAATCGCTTTTGAATAAAGCCAGGTGTATATACTTATGCTGGTGACTGTACCAGTGGTACACCTCTGTTGAACCCTTTAGGGATTAACAGGATATACAGGATGTTATATTAAGTAGATATACGGATGCTTAAAACGCTATAAAACTTCGCTAAATATAATTCCTATCACCTATATGATATACAGCCTGGGAGAGGCCTATGTCCAGCAGTGGACTGCGGTAGGCTGAGTTGATTGGTTGGTATGATATAATATCAAAATCATATTTCAAATTTCAATACAGTACTACCTCTATCGCCGAACAAACTGTCCAGCCAACAGTAAGATCATCATCCTGCAAGTGCTGTGCGTGGCTGCGGCGGTTGTATGCGGAGTGTCGCGCATGGTGGACCACCGGCATCACTGGTGGGACGTGCTGGCGGGAGTCGTCATAGCGGCGCCCATCTTGTTGTGGACCGTGAGTAGCTAGATGTTCTTACTAAAGGTCTCGTCGGAGATATGAAACTGCTTCAGGTTTTTACAGGGTGACAGGGTCATCGACACATAACCTGTTACCATGGATTCAGTAAATGATTCTGAAACGCGTTGGAATTTCTATCGGTTATTAAAAAAAAAAATTTGCTCTGCCATACATTTTGACCGCGTAGGAATTGCACTTTTCTATTAAACAGCTGATATTTTTTGATCACCGACGGAAAATACTCGAAATCGTTTCATTGAATTTGACCAAGTGGGATGTCACAGCTGACGTACTTACTAACTGAAAGCCGTCATATTATACAGTTGAATACTCGTAATATTGGAGAAATTCGCCATTTACGATGACCAAAAGTTGAATCTTCACATTAAATTAAAACAACTTCTCTTTTCTCAGATAAACTCCCTGTGCGGTAACTTCGAGTGTGCCAGCAAGACGTCAACAACTGACGACCCGACTAGTATCGACACGGGTGTCGCCAACGTGCCCCTTATCAACAAGGAAACGTAACTTACTTATTGTACTATTAGTAATGACGCTAGCTAGCTGTAATTGTTGCGTGAAACACGTTGTTACTACGTTTATTTATACCGGTATATCGAAAATACTGGTATCAAAAATATTGATCTACCCAAGATTTTGATATTGATAATCCCAATGTGACGGTATTTACAAAATAATAGCACAGTACTGATATCTAAAATACTGGTATATCCAAGTACAAGATACTGACAAAACCAAAATACTGGTAAGTATCTAAAATACTGATATACAACATACTGGTATCCAAAATACTGGCACATCCAAGGTACTGTTATAGCCTTAAAAAAAGCTTCACAGTCTTAAACGGAATTGCTGTAAATTAAGTTGTTATTAAGAAAACGGTTTTAGAATAAGAAATAATAACATTTTTATACCATAGCCATTGCCTTATGAAGTACTGATGACGAATTTAAAACTGAATAATTATGAAATCAAATAATTGTAATTATACTATACAGATGCAAAAGAAATTGAGTCATAGGATGCAAAAATCTGGAATTTTCTATTAAAATGTTCTACAATATTTTCATCTCATAAAGCGACGCGTGCTGTACTTGTGGTAACCAAGTATACAAACAAGATGAACGTGTGTGTAAACGCAGGCGCTCTCGATACCGTCCGAGTCAATGGTGAAGTCAGAAGTGTGTGTATGTGCGTATGTGAGTTATATGCTGACGCTATTCGTCTTACACATTCACAGCTTGTTTGTACACTACGTTACCAAAAGTACAGCGCGCGTCGCTTCGTGAAATAAAATACTATACCTCACAAAAACGGTTAAACCTACAGGTACGTAAAATCTTGGTTATTGATATTTATCGAGACACTGTGATTTGTAACATGTATAAATAATACACCAAAAACGCCAAACAATTTTATGTAATGTTTACACAACGGGCTAACTTAACTAGATGCTTATTACATAATGTAATCGCTTTTTCCATACAGCAGTAATTAATTAATCACTTTCATATTTCGCACATTACGCAAATTATTTTTTTTTATTAAACTTATTAGCCAACTGCTAGGAAAAAAAATAGCCATCATAAACGAATCGAACTGACATCCCGAATTGGAGTATGATAACTCGGGAATACTGCTCGTTTTATAGGGAATTGTTCCAGTGCGAAAAAGGGATAGTGCTATAAGTATGTAAGAGCTGCCTCTCTTTTTCACACAACATTGATGATCTTGACACTTCCCTGTGTGATATGAGTTAGTAATGATTGACTGTGATGCAATGAAAGATGTGATGTGATTCATGATGTAGTAAAATTCATATAGATAGATGAATATTATTATTTTAGTATAATTTATTTATTTTTATTTATAAGCATTTACTAGTATTATTTTGTGATCATAGAACTTGGTTTTCAGAGGTTAATTACCATACTACATACATTAAATGTTAATTGTGGGTACGAATATTTAATTTAATTTAGATTTAATGTAATCAAATTGTGTTATTTTTATTACTAAATACACAATCATTTAAAACAAATACTGCTAAACATATTAGTCTTGACAGCACTAGATCACCAACAAATGGCATCGATATTATCTATCTATAAATTTAAAAAGGTATATACATTTTTTATAAAAGCAATTATATTATACAAACTTATGGCTGAGATCAGCAAAAGTTTACTAAATGACATTATTAAGCATAAAAATCTCTTTCCGATTCTCAGTATGTCCGTATTTCTATCCCGCAACTAATGTTCATTTGTGTGAAAACTTGCGGGATTGTAAGATGCACAAGTTATACAAAATTGTCTTGAATGCAAGTTCTACTTGTGCAAGTAGAAGAAACGCAGTAACTCCTAGTACCAATTGTAAAACACGCCAAATAGTACATACATTAATATCTACTTACTAAGGAAACAATGATCGTTATTTTGTATGAGATGTATTAATTTATTTTTTATCATGTGTGTATTAAAGGTGTTTTATATTTAAGAGCTTTGTTTTATTCACTTTCTTTAGCTTAAGCTCCGAAAGCTGCGCCCCGCGGTTTCACTCGCATAAGTTTCGATCCCGTGGGTTTGTCGGGATAAAAACTATCCTATATGTTAATCCTGGTTATAAAGCATCTGTTTGCCAAATTTCATCCAAATCCGTTCAGTAGTTTTTCGTGAAAGAGTAACAAACATCCATCCATCCATACAAACTTTCACGTTTATAATATTAGTAGGAAGTAGGATACCTTGTACACACGGCTACACATCAAGCTATACATTTCCAGTTTTAGCTGACCTCGCATTGTAGGTATAGGTTTTTCGTACAATCAGAAGTCAGCTTATATTGGTTATGTATAGCTTGATGTGTAGCCGTGCGTACCTGTTCACTCGTATTTTTGTAAAACGTGGCGTAATAGGTAGGTTTATCATATTGGTTTTGCATACGAATTACGAAAAGTTTACAGTATCTTAGATATTATTCAGCAATACGTTCAAGTAATTTATTTGCTGCAAGTGCAGCGGCTACGCTCACAAACACTCCATACATTACTAATTTATACGTTTGTCAAACTTCAAAACACGAAAATCTGTATTTAATTACGTAATCGCTCGATAATTACACCTTCATAATGCTCACTGACTCCATGCGATATAATTACGAGTATACGTTCTAACAACCGGTAATTATAAACGGTTTGAATCAAAACCGAGCATTTCTTCGAGATCTCATTAAAAATGTAACACATCGTGACTTGAGGAAAGCGTTCAACACTGTTGACATAATCTTTAATATTGTATATCCATCAGTTATTACAGTTTTGAGTCATTCTTTGTCTGTATACTGACGATACTTAACATGAATATGAATTTCCGGGCTTTGATTTTGGTTTTTGTTATGTTAGAAAAGGAAGTGTACTCCAAGGATCCATCTTGGGTCCACTTTATCAAAAGTTACGTTGAGAATGAAGGGAAACCTACGATTTTGATTTTAAATGACGTTTGCTGGGATAAAAGTAAGTAGCATTCAAATTTTTATTTATTTTTGAAAGTACAGAAAAAGAGCAAAAACAAGATCAATTAAATCTTTGTACTATTTTCACTGTACTACTGTTTATCGCTTTTATATATTTTCCAGATATTATAGTTAATTTAGCAAAAGAAATATCAAAAATTGGAAGCAGATTATCAACGTCAACGGATGTTGACTCCAAATATTATTATCATGACCTACTGTATCTTGTTGACCTGGACTGTCCAAGAGCAGAAGAAGTCCTGGCTTTGGTAATTCGTTGGATTTAGCTTATTGTTTCTTCTTGATGCTGTTTCGGCCTGTCGACGTCGATCGTTGGACTTGACCGTTCAGATGGATTACACGTACACGTTCATCGATCGACAATCGATTGTAATTTGGAGTGATCAATATCGACTGGTTGACAACGATCGACAGCAATCCAGTTGCACCTTATGTCACCTTTATGCAGAAAACTATTATCAGAAAACCTATTTATTAGACAAACATCACATTTATCTATTACAAGAAATTCCGCTTATCCTAATCTAGATTTTGTTACAAGTTAACTCTTATCATTATTTTGAAGGCAACAAAACGTAACCTGTTTCGTTCACCGTATCGCTGGCTGGTCATCACCACTCGGTCTAAGCACGCAAACATGACTGCTATATGGAACAGCTCAGTATTGGCCGACAGCGACTTAGTACTGGCCGCAGGGACTGGCAGTTCCTTCAAATTAATGGAACGTGAGTAGAGGGGAGGCTGAGTTGAAATTGATCAGTTTTGAAAGAGAGATCGTCCGGGGAAGTATTCACCTATGTATTCTGCCGCCATACATAATATAATCAGCTTATAACGTTCCCACTGCTGGGACACAAGTATCCTCTCTGTGAGAGGGAGTGGGCTGTAATCCACAACGCGGGCCAAGTGCGGATTGGTAGATGTCACGCGTTTTCAAATTTTTGGTACCAGGACATACTGGTTTCCTCAAGATGTTTTCTTTCACCATTTTGAGGACAGTGGTGATGAAATAAATTACACAAGGTAAAGCGCCTGTCTGGGTTCGAACTTACGACCTACAATTCGTAAGTCGGGGATGTTACCTCTGGGCACCCGTCCAAGCATCGTTGATATTATGTGTTCTGCTCTCCAATCACGTTCATTTAGTAATTTTGTTAAAAGTTGTTGTAAGTTAGAGCTCATTTTACTGTCCATCCCGTCCACACGCCCACAGACGTCAAAAGGCAAAAGCGTTGTCAAAATTGAAAATATAGTATTTTTCTGTAATAAGTACATCGACACCCATACCTACTCTTAAAACCGGAATAGGTACAGCAAAACTGCTTGGCGGCAAAAATATGTATGGTCGTAGTACTTCCCAGAGTGAGCTTCTTCACCAAGAACACTATTATTACTAAAACTTATTTTTCTACCTTTCATTTCCAAGTCCACAAGCCGTCACCCAAAGGCTCCATGATATCCTCCGTCCGCGGCCACTACAACGGCAGCCTGGTAGACGAACGTCCTAACCGGGAGCAATTCCGCAGACGCCGTGACGTCATGGGACATACCATCACTATGTCCAACGTCATTCAAGATAGCAACACCTCGGTAGATCATCTGCTGAAGGAGGATAGAATGTGAGTGCGAGATTGGTTTAATTTTAAGGTTCTAAAGGACAGAATTTTTGAAAGTAATGTTCATAGTTGCCAGCTTTCCCTGTCCAGAAAAATTGTTGATCCAACAACGTAGTGCCTATCAAGAGGGCCAATTGAAGCCAGAAGAACGAAAAACCAGACTTTTTTTGTAACTGAGACTTAAATAAAATAGAAAAAAAAAAACTAGCAGATCTCGTCCGTCCATTGTTTTTCATGGAACTCTCGTAAATAAATAAATGAATCATAATTTATAACAGTAGGTATAACTTGTGTAGGGAACCACAATACGACTCTATAGCTAAGATTTGCTGGATGAACGTGAGGCAAGCGCTCCAGATGTTGAACGCTACGCCTGCGGCCGTCTTCAGCTACCGCTGGGGCTACAAGGTTGATGGCCAGTGGTCGGGCATGATTGCTGATCTGCATTCTGGAAGAGCGGATTTGGGTGAGTACCTCACTACCTACCTACGTGTTAGGGCCTTATCATACTAGCGGATTGCGAGCGTCCTCAAAGCGGAGCGGGCGCGTAACGAATACGTTACAGGCGCGCAACCAGATCGCCGCGAATAGCAGCGTGGACGCCATTTTGTACTGTCTCGTACAAACGTCAGCCCGTCCGCCCCGCCTCACTTCAGTCCGTAACGACACACGAATGTGAAAGGACGTATGTATCATCATGGCATCATTGGAAGATTCGAATATTGATTGTTTTGGATTTTTTTTAAACAACACAAAGTAGTCGCTCTCTTCCATTCGATTCATTGATAATGGATCTTCCCAAATTCGTCGATGCTTTCATTTTCGTCTCCGGCGTCTTCGAAGTAACAGCAGTGTCTCCTCGTCGGAATTCATTTTGATACTGAGTGTATTGTACGTCGTTAACTTGTTACAAACAAGCGACGAAAACGTTGGGAATTTGCCACGCCACCGCGATGTCTTTGCTGTGCAGCCGCGGCGTGTTCGCGACGCATTTGCTGCGCGCCCGCCCCGCCCTGCAGCCGCTCGCAATCTGCTAGTATGATAAGGCCCTTAGGGTTAATACGGTCAGTGGATCGTCTAGGAGCGGAATTGTAAGAGTTGGAGTATACGTTTGGGGGCACTATGAGCAGCAAAGAAAACAACACAAAAAAAATCGTAGTTATACTGTGAATCAACATGCATACGCATAGCCCGAAGAATTGCCAAACATAAATTAGCAGTTTGTGGGGCACAATGCTCGCAATACGGATGGATGCTCAATGGAACCAAACAATTCTGGAGTGGCGACCGCGACCCTGAAGCACGTGGGTAGACCTCCCCGCAACCTCACAAGATGGACCGATGACCTGGTGCAGGTCGCAGGAAGCCCAAGATCGGTCGTTGTGATATTTCTTGTGGGAAGCCTAAGACTAGCAGTGGACGTCTTTCAGCTGAGATATGATGACGAATTGTGAACAATATTAGGTAAACTGGAACTCAAACAACTCCAACTTTCCAGGCACAAACTGCGTGGTATCAGACATGAAGCGCCTCGACGTGGTTTCCTACACTGACAGCATAGCCCCATTCAGGGTCCGCTTCATATTCCGCCAGCCCCCACTGCCGTACGTGGCTAATATATTCTCCATGCCCTTCTCTAAAAATGTGTGGATAGCCATGTCTGTGTGTGCTCTGATTTCTACTGCGACTTTGTATTTGGCTGCGAAGTGGGAAGCTAAAGGACGCAAGGTAAATGCTCATACACACGATCGACACGCGTCGACGACAGAGGCAACTTATCGACCGTTGCAGTTGACTCTATCTTGGACGCGTGTCGCTCATGTGTAGGTATGCACACTAAGATATGTATTTGGTTGTCATATAATAGCTTCTGTCAGTCTTTTTTTTTAATTAAAGGGGCCAATAGCGTTGGTGGTATATTGACCTTCCCTGGCCCAGCGTAGTACGCTGTTTCTCTTTTACATTGCAATTTTTCTTTCCTATACACTTGGCAAAAATAGTTCTACAAAGTGGACCCTTTTCTTTATCCAGGGTCCAACACAATTGGACAGCGTAGGCGACGCGATGCTGCTGACGTTCAGCGCTATCAGCCAGCAGGGCTGTGTCATGGAACCTAGGATACTCTCAGGTCAGTTCTGCTTTATAAATAGGTCAAATTATGCCTTTTGATTGCAATTAGTTAGGGTACCTAATGCATACGTTGTGCAACACAATTTATCGTTGCATTATCTCGTGCTGAAACGAGATGTGTGTATCATCATAATTAACAGCCTTGTTTCACCCACCAGTACAGGCCTCGCCCCTTTTGTATTAGAAAGAAAGAAAATACCTACGTTTATTTGCGGTAAACATGACGCAAAAAAGAACATAAAAACAAATAAAGAAAAAAAAACAATAAGAAATGGTTGACATGCGTCACATCCCCGCAAAACGGCTATCGCTCAGCATTATGCTACGACCCTATGCAAGACAGAGCCCCAGCGCTGGTTTTCAGTGACAGCCGGCGCCGACGTAATGACGTCGCCCGGTGCAGCAAACAATTATTATTATGCATCCCTGATCTGTGCGATGTGACTATGTTTTCGCATAATTATTCATGTCTCATTTCAGCGAAATATAATACGATGATTGTAGGATTTAGGAATTTGATGCCCTTCTTCATTTATTCCTATCTGTACACCTAGCTTTGGACATGCGGCGTAATATGTTGATGTGTCACAACGTGCAGGTCGCATGATGGTGTTCGTGCTGTTCACGGCGCTGATGGCGCTGTACGCGGCGTACTCGGCCAACATCGTGGTGCTGCTGCAAGCGCCGTCGGACTCCATCCACAGCCTATCGCAGCTCGCCAGGGCCAAGATCACGCTCGCAGCCAACGACGTCGATTATAATCATTTTGTTTTCAAAGTGAGCGTTGTATTTTATCTGCCATCACCATAATTCAGCAGAAAAACCTCTACTGCAGGACATGGGCTCCCCAAGCGTCGACACAATGACTGATCCAGTACTTTTCGTACATCACCAGGGCAACTGTCCACCCTGTGAAGGGCCTACCCACGCTGCGTCTTCGGGTATTTAACCTAACTCCATACTTGTAATCCTCGAAGCGTTAAGCAGAGGTATACCTACAGTAGGTACACACACATTTTGCCAGTTATGTTTAAGTCCCATGTATGTAATAGGGGGCGAGTCTATTGCTATCAACCAGGCACAAATCCAGACTTCTGGCTGCTACTGAGAAATTCCTGATGGAAAACCCAATAACACTTCGCTCGACCTAAGTATCGAACCCAGGACCTCATGTTCAGCAGTAGCGCCTGTGACCAGTAGACCAACGAGGCAGTCCGAGAATTTAGTATCGATGTAGATATTTAAACTGCCTTTAAGTACCTTTATACGACCTTTTTTTTTTTGGGGGGAAACCTTCAAAAGGCACCCAACCTCCGGGGAGGGAGGTCGGGGAGTGTGGAATTTTTACCTCACTAAAACCACCCCGGTGATCACCATCAGCACATAGGGGTGGTCCCGGTTCCTCTTAAAAGACAAATTTCGGAACCCCAACTGTGCAACGCCTGTAAGGCACATCCCTGGGGACACTGTAAAGGGACCTCCCCTAAGCCTCGTTATGTACGGCAGCACGTGACCACTGTCCCACCGTCTTCCGTGGGGCCACTTGGTGGGCGGACAGTCCCCACTCTATGCGCCCGCGACCCCAAAGGACCTTTATACGACCTAGGTACTAAGTTTTCATTATTCATTAAGTACCACCACAAGACTAGATCAGAATCTGGTGACCCATTCTAGTGGTGGTAACCTTCGACGTGTTTCAGTTGTTCAAAGACCCAGTACGTGAGGTAGTGTACAAGAGGATTGATCCGGAGAAGGGGAAAAAACATTTCTACGACCTTAACGAAGGAGTCGAGAGGATTAGGCAGGTAAGTAATCGTAGGTACCTTAATTTTTTTGGTCGCGTTGTATTTTTTTTTTTTTTACTTAGTCTGCCACAGTTTCCTCTGAGCATAATAGATAATACATATACCCACGATATTACGTTAGATCCCGATGTAGTTACTTAATGAGGATTTAAAGAAGACTATGCTTAGTTAGACTGCGAAAGTCGATATTTATGCCAGTATCTGAGGTCCTCAGATAAATCTCTTTCACCAATCCATTCCTTTGCCAAGAATGCAATTTGTGAAGTTATCGAAACATAGCACTATCAAATGGATGAACTTCGTTTAAGAACACCTCATAAACCGGCCATGGGAGTGATGTATAATTTGATCCTTAAACACCTGGCTATGAGACCAGTTATTCAGAAACCCAAGACGTAATTTCCTCTCATTATCCAGGGTCTATTCGCATTCCACTCGATCGTGCAGCCAGTGTACCTGCGCATCGAGCAGACCTTCCTGGAGACGGAGAAGTGTGACCTGATGGAGGTAGACTACCTTAGCAGCTTCGACGCATTCGTACCTGTGCGGAAGGGGTCGCCTTATCTGGAACTGCTAAGAGTTGTGTAAGTGCCTTATTGATGACAATTCTCAAGAAGTTCAGTAAAAATTACTCGAATATTAGAGGTCGCTTCTTTTTCAACCGCCACAAAAAAGTACCTACCCATTTTTTAGTTGACCGGTATTTTTGCCGCTTCCGAAAAAAAGTTTTGTTTTTTTTATTGCCGATTGATGCCAAGACCCATCACGTCTGCGGAGTTTTGCTAGCTAATTTAATTTAACCCTGTATATAGCGCTGAGGCCTTCTTATATGATAGATAACGCATCAATCGGCAACGGACGTAGGTACAGTTAACGTAAACTGCACGTCAGTAGGTAACAATTTGACTCTGAGCGCGACCTGCTTAACCGGACTTGCCTGTGGGTGCCCCAGTAAGGGCTTAAAAAACTTAAAAACGAAGCAACTACAAACTTAGGGCACCCCCTGTGGGATACGGACCTCAGCTTAGGGCGTCGCTGCGGCAGCAAGGGACAGGGTGGATTGGAATTATTTAGGGACGAATTTAAAACTACAGGCTCAGTGGCGCGGGCTGGCTCGAGCAAGGGGACCTTTTGAAGAGGGGGCAACCTAGTAAGCCGTTCTTATGATAATGTACTTTCTCCAGTTTCAAACAAATCCGGGAGTCCGGCATCCAGGCAGCTCTATCAAATCGCCTGCAAGTTCCGAAGCCGCACTGCGCGACCAAAACGTCATCGTTCAGCAGCGTGGGCCTGATGGACATGAAGCCGGTTCTGATCCTCATGGCGTATGGCGTCTGCTTGTCTGTGGTCATCGCGGTTGCGGAGATCGTTGTGTTTAAGTTGTGAGTTTTCGTTTGTTGTTTGAATTTTGTATTGTTACCGAGGTTGTGTCCGTAGCTTCGAAACAGACGCGACTGATTTCAACGCAGTTTTTACTGTTTTTCTTTTAGTTCAAATAATGACTGATATTCATGTATTTTTTTCTACAGGGACGCGCGGAGGAAGCTTTATAAAGTTAAGAATACGGATCTACCGGCATGAAGTCGAAAGAAGTTGAAAATTAAATTATGTTTCATGTTAGCATGTTATTTAATAAATTTGTAGTGGAACTCCTAGTTTTCTTTTACAAAACATCATGCCTATTATCCCCGAAGGCTTAGGCAGAGTTGTACCTACTTGTAGTATACACCCACAGTTCGCAAATATGTATATAGGGCGACCCTATTGTTTTCAACCGGGCTCAAATCCAGGGTGCTAAGAAATTCCTCTTGAAAAATCCAATAACACTGCACGAACTACTGGTAATCGAACCCAGGCCTTCGTGCTTAACAGTAGAACTTGCGACCACTAGACCAATCAGGCAGTCTAGGACTAGTTTTCTTTTAATCCTGTTTTTAAATATTTGTTTTCATGTTAACGATGCTTTCTTTTTTTTGCTTTGATATAATTATAACATTTAGTAGGACGACTGGTAATGACAGAATTATAATTTTCACTAGACAGCCACCTCATTTTCTTTTGAAGTCTACATGGCAGCTACGTGATGTGTACGTGGAATTTACACGACGTTTACGAGGCGTGTAATAATAAATAAAACAAATATAGCCGTGAAAGGATAATTTTATTGTACAAAGCTAGGTTCAAAACATGTTAAATGCTTATTCATAAACCTAAACCGTACATAAAAGCGAGTTTGACACCGAAACTACACCTTCCTTCTACATACACATTCATACAAATATAGGCTCACTGGAATATTAGACTGAAGGGCGAATTTCCCGTGTACCGATTCGCCGATTGCAGTCAGCGATAAAAGTCTATAATTATTTCGCTATCTTCATTGTTCATAACCACGAACTTCAAAAAATTATGTTATGAAATAGAATACTACCATTCCGGTGTAATTCCAACCACAAGTAGTTAGCAAGTTTGGAAAGTGTTGATATATTTTTGACTACCTGAAGTAGACAATTTCACACAAAAATGGTCTGTTTTTTTTAGTACAGGTTGTAGTTTCAGTGTGCGATACATATTTTTGAACTTTTGAAGTTGACAAGCTTAAGTTTACTACTCAAAATAAATTACTACGTGATGAAAAGGTAGCGAAAGTGTTCATACTTTGTAATATCCCACAGGTATAATGCCTTAGAAACTAGAACGTAAATTCACTCATAATAAAAAGTTCCTAACGTAGTAATCCACTGCTCGGCAAAGGTTTTCCCTTATATTTTGTTAAAAGGAACCAGTTTTCTACCAATTTGGTAGAAAATGGAAACAGTTTCATACCAATTTGGTAGAAAATTGTAGATTTCTACCAATTTCTTAAAATTAAAACCTTTAGACGACGCAATACCAACAAACACAAATTTTGTTTTTTTTTTTCAAAGGTTTTTACCAAAATAGCTTATAAAATACAGGTACTTAATGAAATACTTTGCCCAACAATAGGATGTCAAATGCCAACATAAAACTGTAATTCAGTGACTTATATCCTATTTAAAACTAACGTAGATCCACATAAGAATCTAGCGTTCTAAATAAATAATTGAAAACAATTCAGATAGTGTGCACCACTTTTTGTTGGAACAATACTTTTAATTCTCTTCCCGTTAATTTATTTTCTATTCTAAAGTGTTATTTTTGAATCGTTCATAAAGTCAGGAGGATGTTCAAAGTCCCCTAATTGTTTTGATCAGAAGACCAATTCTAATACTTGTCAAAAATGTAGGGAAACTAGAGGTATTTTTGACAGATTGAGACTGAGATCAGATCGAATATTCTTAAAAATACGGAAGTTGCCCCTTTGATTGAATTAAAAAAGATATTATTATTTATATTAAGACCCATACTTAATATAAATAATAATATCTTTTCTAATTAAGTCTATTCATAATTTAACATAAATAAGTTCAGGATTTTTTGGACCCCAGTTTTGGAATTATACCCTTTGAGACTCCTACCGATTTTTCTTTTTGTTACATTTTTTTATATAATTTGGTTTTATTATTTTTGATTGTGTTTAGTTTAGTTTTATGATCTTTCTGTGCGAGTCACAATAAATACTTTTTCTTTCTTTTCTTTACCAATAGGGTTACACATAGGCCGATTTGTAAACAGCGGCGTTGTTATCTAATTAAGGACCACCCCTCCCCCCCTATGATAATGATGAAAATGTATTGTGATTTGCATGACTTTATCAGCTAGATAATGTAACCGGACCTTTGTCGTGCCCAAACAAATTGGGATAAGGGCCCGTATTCCCGTAATTTAAAACGTTCAAAATCTAGTCGCAGTCTCATCTCGGCGACAAACAAATGTCAAAAACTTGTCAAAATGTTGGGAAATTAGACGTATTTTTTGACAGATTGAGACTGAGATCACACTGTGAACGTTCTTAAAATTACGAGAATTACCCCGCTGAGCCCGGAGGGGGTAAAATGCTTTTTTCATAACTTTGACAATTATAAACGATTCAAAAACTGAACCCTTTCACTTGCTATCTACTTGAGTAGCTCACTGTCTTCTGACAGCGTCTTCTCCTTGACCAGCGTGTTGAGATGGTCGATGAGCCCTTGTATGGACATCTCGCCGTGCACCTTGTTGTCACGCGTACGGACGTTCACTGTACCTGAAGATTTCTCGCGATCGCCGACCACTGGGGACAAAAATATACTATGTTACTACAAAAATGATGGAAGAACAAAATGGTTGTCTAGTTTTTTGATAGTTGAGGGCGATCGATATCTTATTAGAGTTTATTCAAAATCAAAATCGAGTCATTTATTCAAATTAGGCTGAGAATCAGCACTTTTCGAACGTCAAAATTACAAAAGGCAGTCCCCCAAAAACGCCCGCTTTTCACTCATTCTTAGTAAGGTTAATGGAATCAAGATTGAGTAGCCCTTTTCCATATTTATATGTAAGGCGATTTGAAAGTACGGCGAGACTATCGCCGCGACACTCGACGATGGAGATGGCGCCTAAGTGTCCGTTCACACAAACCGGCTCGGAGAGGAGAGCACATTTTTATCGCGTTAAAAAAAAAAAAGATTTTGGGTCATTGAAATAAGGTTGCTTTTTTCATGTCACTTCCGATAACGCGCAGTGACATGAAAAAAAAAAACCTTATTTCAATGTTTTTCATATTCATCATGTTTTCATGGTACTGCGCGTTAGGTCGGCTCTTAAGAAATCTCATAAAAGAAGTGACATGAAAAAAGCAACCTTATTTATTTATTTATTTCAGGCATCAAGGCCCACCAACCTTATGCTCTCCTCTCCGAGCCTGTGTCTCTGGTCTGTGTGAACGGACACTAAGGGTCGGCTTAGTTTAGTGCAGTTTAGTGTAGTTTAGTGCAGTCGCGCATCAACAGTTCTCCGAGGTATCTCGATGAAGTCGTCCAACAACTGATCTATTTCAGTAAGCACAGATAGGTCTTGCACACTGATCTCGCGTGATTCCCATTTTGAAACCTCTAAACGCTTGAGGTACCCGTGCTCATCTTACGAAGACCGTAGGCATATCAGCAAGATCTCACCTAAGATGTAGTTGAACTGCGCAAGCTGCGCGTTTCGTACTTTCTTGTTCAGCGTGTCGCCGGCGTCTGTGTCCACTTCCGACATGAAACCTGCTGCGAACAGCTGCTCGTTCACCTGCAACAATGAACAACGTCATATTAGACACCGAGTAAACCACTGTCCATTCTAAGGTTGCCTGGAAGAGATCGCAGTAATGCGATAAGGCCGCCCATTGTATATTTTGTAGTGTTTCATGTATTTTTTATGCTATGTATTTTTGTGGTGTACAATAAAGTATATATAAATAAATAAATAAACCGTCCGATTCTAGAACCAAAAACTCAACGAAATTTTATGACATCCACAGACCACTGATGGTAGCTAAGTCATTACGGGCGCGTATCTGCAATACCAGATGATAATAATAATAATCAAGGAGAAAATAATATATTTATTCAAAAAATTATAAGGCACGAAAATTAGTACAATTTTGCTTAAATGTAAACTATATTCCTAAGACTTACGTGCCTGAACTAGGTAATCCTGTGTTTCAGGCGAAAAGAGCTAAAACAGATGCATCGCAGGTGTATTGCTATTCCAGAAAAAAGCTTGAAATGTCTCAAGTGACTGTAATAGGGATAAAAACTGCTACTGGCTCACTTCAGATGTCGCTACTATCCAGCGTCTAAGAATTTGACAGCTAGCTGTCAGCATCCATACATTTTTTGAAACCAACCGACTTTTGCGCATAATTAATTAATATGCCTCGTTGCGCAGCTAGACTACAAAAATACGGGGACCCAAAGATGTTAAAGGACGAAAACTGTGGGAAGGCTCTCTGAAAATAAATTGGAAACCCGACATTTGAAAGAAAGAAAAAAAGTTTATTTGCGGTAAACATGACGCAAAAAGAACAATAAAAACAAAATAAAAAAAAAAAAACAATAAGAATATTATTATTATATTTCGTCCTTTTTAAACCTTTTATTTTAAAAAACATCGTATACAGAGGGATGTTCCCAAGAGAACCGGACTAACTTCTTTATAAACCTCTAGAAGATATTATGATATCCCACCTGCTTGGCATAGTCATCGAAGTGCGGCCCGACGGGCACGACGCAGACCTGGCGCGGACTGAGCCAGAAGGGCCACTTGCCCGCGTACGACTCGCTGAGGATCGCGATCATGCGCTCCACGGAGCCCAGGATGGCGCGGTGGATGATTACTGGACGCTTCTTGTCGCCGCTTTCACTGGAAAATTAACAGTAACGAGATATTAAATCATAACTGCATCCGGTTAGACTGGAAGCCGACCCCAACATAGTTGAGGAAAGGCTATGCTACAGATGATGATGGAGATATTAAAACATAAAATCACATGTGTTATTGGGTTTTTTTTTCCATCTGGACTTTCTCCATAGTCTGGATTCGTGCCCGGATCATGGCAACAGGCTCGCCCCTTACTTAAACATGACGGATTACTACACTTTAAAAAAAAAAAAAAATGTTGCCCCTCACTAAGAATTTCTCCTGTGTCGTGGATGCGTTTACAAACATTTAAACTCACACACACAAACAGCAAGACCCGGAACAACTACTTGTAGGCCATACAAATATTTGTTCCGTGCGAGAATCGAACCCGCGACACGCAGCGCAGCAGTCAACCACTGCGCCAACCGTGCCGTCAATACTAGTAGTCGTATGTAAACTTCCACCAATTTTTTCGGATAATATATTATAGACATGATGACGTCATTTTATTGTGACATTTGTTTACCTGACATAAGTAAGGTTGAATCTCTCCGGCAGTTGGAAGTCAAGCTGTATGGTAGCACATTGGTGTGACCTTCGAAGAGCGTCCTGTATGGTGATGTCTATCTTGGGGCCGTAGAACGCGCCGTCGCCAGGGTTCAGTTGCCAGGGGCGACCGAATTTGTTTAGCGAGTCTGCTAGAGCCTGGAAAGAACGTAGTGGTATTATTTAATTGTTACTATAATAACACATTGTGGGAAGGGATCGCAGTCTTGCCGTGATATGATTGTAACCTATTATTTTACGGAACGCCAGTCAGCTTGGATTTTTACTGAGAATTACCCAAGATACTGAGGGATAGAATCCGGAATGAGGTCATCCAATATAGAACCAAAGGTAGCAAGCTGAAGTGACAATGGGCCGGCCATATTAGCCTACTTAGAATCGATGACATTTCTATCTCCAACAGGGTAGACATGTTCTTGAAAGACCGCCTGAATAAAATATGATTCGCCAGCGTAATAGATATATATTTACAGAATTATAATAATTAAAATCATCAATACAAACCTATACGTTCATATAATCCTATTGAATGACTATTTCATAAAATATCAATACCTTTACCGTTACCTACAACCTGACACTGACCTGCATATTGCAAAAAACGTAAGAAACTTTGAATTTCGAGGCTACTTAGCGCATCCCCCTTAAGACATTTAAAAAGAAAAGAAAGAAAAAACGTTTATTTGCGGTAAACATGACGCAAAAAAGAACATAAAAACAAAATAAAGAAAAAAAAAAAACAATAACAAATGGTCACATCCACGCAAAACGGCTATTGCAAAAAAAAAAAATGCATTTGAGAAAAGGTTAGGTGATCTTATCAGATTAAGTACCTTTTCAGCCTGGTCCCAGGTAGCCAGTTCTCCGAGGTACTTCTCCGGCCGCGTGGACAGCTTCAACTGGAACGTGAACCCGAACGTCGTGTATACGCACTCCAGGAACTCCAGGCACGCCAGCTGAGGACAACATGTCATTGGGTTGTTGTTTTTACATAACAGAACATAGGAGTGGGAAATGGCACATCTTGTTGGTAATAAAGAGAAAATATATCTGTTTCCATAGTTTTCATAAGCTTAGAGTGTCGATGGCAAAAGTGACAAGAATAAATTATATATTTTTTTTTTTTGCCCAAAATTCAGCAACGCGAAGACGTGCGTAGCATGGTAGATTACGGCCCACTCTTATAGAGAGGAGGCCTGTGTCCCAGCATCATCATCTTCCTGCCCTTATCCCATGTTACTTGGGGTCGGCGCAACACGTTTTTTTCTTCCATTCTCCTCTGTCAACCGACACGCTATCATTCACTCCCTTCTCTTTCATATCATTCCTCACACAATCCATCCATCTTTTCTTCGGCCTTCCTCTCCCTCTCCAGCCATCAACATGTATATTCATCACTCTTTTAGTCACATGCGTTTTGTCCCTTCTCATCACATGCCCATACCAAGCCAAACAATTTCCTTTCAACTTTTCTGTCACTGGCGCCACTTTCAAACTTCCTCTTATATACTCATTTCTTACTTTATCCATTCTCGTCACTCCAGACATCCATCTCAACATTCTCATCTGTGGGATCTTTATAGGCTGATTATGCTATACACATACCATCTCCTGCTCGATATGCTGCGGCGTACAGAATATATGCGCGTCGTCTTGCTGGAAGCGCCTCACTCGCGTCAGGCCGGTGAGCGCACCGCTCAGCTCGTTGCGGTGCAACACGCCGAAGTCTGCCAAGCGGAGCGGGAGCTCGCGCCAGGAGCGGATGCGGTTGTCGAAGAGTAAACTGAAATAAATTATTTCAGAATATGTATTTTTTTTTTTAAATATCTCCGGGACCCCAGGGTCCCGGACCTTTGAAAGGCGTATTAGGGGCCGAAGCCAACTCGCAAAAGCCCTTTACACAATTCTACGAGTAAATGATGAGGAGGCATCAAGCGACGGTTATCTCTGTATGCACCATGCAAGTGCACTCAAAGACAACCCCCAGTTGGTGCAAGGCTATTGCAGAACATGGAACTTTATTATTATTATATATAATTATTTTATATATTTGCGGGATTACTACAAGAAAACTATCAGTACAGCCAAAATGGCACACCCGGTTTCTAGAAGCCTACTAAGGACATTTCTTGGTATTTATATATTTTATTAAAATACTGGTATGCATCCGGTTAGACTAGAAGCCGACCCCAACACAGTTGGGAAAAGGCTAGGCAGATGATGTCCTGGTATTTATCAATCATAAATACTATCTAACAAAAATTAAAAAAAACCGGCCAAGTGCGAGTCGGACTCGCCCATGAAGGGTTCCGTTACGTTACGATTTATGACGTATTAAAAAAAAACTACTCACTAGATCTCGTTCAAACCAATTTTCGGTGGAAGTTTATATGGTAATGTACATCATATATTTTTTTTTAGTTTTATCATTCTCTTATTTTAGAAGTTACAGGGGGGGGGGACACACATTTTACCACTTTGGAAGTGTCTCTCGCGCAAACTATTCAGTTTAGAAAAAAATGATATTAGAAACCTCAATATCATTTTTGAAGACCTATCCATAGATACCCCACACGTATGGGTTTGATGAAAAAAAAAATTTTGAGTTTCAGTTCTAAGTATGGGGACCCCCAAAATTTATTGTTTTTTTTCTTTTTTTGTGTGAAAATCTTAATGCGGTTCACAGAATACATCTACTTACCAAGTTTCAACAGTATAGCTCTTATAGTTTCGGAAAAAAGCGGCTGTGACATACGGACGGACAGACAGACAGACAGACATGACGAATCCATAAGGGTTCCGTTGCCATTTGGCTACGGAACCCTAAAAAGAGAACTACACAGCTGCCACAGTATAGCACTGTTGGGAAAAGCTCCTTACAACCAATTTATTGTAGGGTAGCGTCTTGTTAAAAAGAACAGCTTTTTTTATTAGCCGTTAATGTCCCACTGTTGGGCAAAAGCCCCCCTATTCTCTTTCCAGAGCTCCCACGGACCAATCTTTATGAAAGGAGTCAAGCTCATCCCGCCATCTCCGTCTGGGCCCGCCGCGATGTCGTTTGCCATTAAGGTGGATGCTCCAAGGTAGTCCGCGGAATTCAAATTTTCTTACGTTTTTTGCAATTTGCTGGTCAGTACTAAGTTGTACATTGAATATGATTCGCGGCCATAACAAATAAGTATTTACAGAATTATAATCATTACAATCAGTAATACAACTTGTTAAGTTAGCATAATCCTAAAATGTCAAGATTTCATGAAATAGTCATTCGGTAGGATTACTTGATCTTAGAGAGTTGTGTTGATGACTTTAATGATTATAATTCTGTAAATACGTATTTGTTACGGCCGCGAATCATATTTTAATCAACGCCGTATGTTTGGCCCATTGATCGTCTGACATGCGGTAGATGTGTCCAGGCCAATTCCATTTAAGCGTGGCAGCTTTCCGAGTGACATCAGTTATTTTAGTGATGGAACAGTTTGTGTTATTCTTAATCCGGTCCACAAGTTTAATACCCAGTAGACTCCGTTCCATAGCTCTCTGGCAAACCTCGAGGATGGATCTCTGCTGAATTGTCAAAGACCATGTTTGAGAACCATTAATACGTGAGGATGGTAAGAATACACACGTCGATGAGTCTTCTCTTGAGATATAGAGGAAGATCGCTCTCATTAGATCTTTCATGGCCCAATGGCTCTTCCAGGCATTTTCGGTGCATCTTGCAACTTCTTTGTTTTGTCTTGCCTGGAGTATCTCTATCTTGGCCAAATAGTCTCTATTTGGCCAAGATAGAGATACTCATCGGCATATTCAATCTCCCCACCCGCCACGGTGATCCTGTGATGCACGCTGTTCGTCATCAACTTGGTTTTTGACATGTTCATTTGAAGTCCGACCTCTAGGCTTGTCGTGCTGAGATCTTCTAGCATCTGTGTCAGCTCGGAGGCTGAAGACGAAAAAAGGACAATATCGTCGGCCCGTTTTGCCGCAGCAGCTTAACTTTAAAAATTAATTTGTAACGAAATGCGTTACATATTAATTTGAAAGCTTAGATACAAACCATCCTTTGAAACAACTGATGTTTTTTTTTTTTTTATAGAATTTATAACAAGCTAATTTCCTTGAAAAGATTAAATAGCTGGTTTATAGCTGGTTTTCAGAAATTGGTGACAAATCTTTAAAAGGTGTTAGGACTTACCAATGGCCTGGGCAGTTCATGGGCTTGAGCGCGAAGGTTTCCTTCTCGACGTCAAAAGAGAACATGTTCTCAGCGTAGTGCGCCCAGTGGCCTGACGTGTGCCATAGTTTGGCGTTGTACATGTTCGGGGTTACTACCTCTTGGAATCCGCGGAGTCTAGGCAAAAAAAAAAGATGTGATATATAAATATAAATGTTTATTTCAAGAGTTTGTGGTAAGGAAGGACATAACAATGTTAAAAATAACTTTTACCTGCGACCGCTTTAAAAGTGTTATTCTAATAGTAAGATATTTACATTTTCGTTAGGTGCAACATACTATGATTACCAACCTACATATTAAATATTGAAATTATAGTGTAAGCAACATTGCATTTTATTTGGGGGAAGGGTTCTAGGGTAGATATGCAGGGTGGCATCACCCATGCGCAAACTGTAACCATAAATTCAGCACATGATCCTAGACCGCCTGGTGTAGAAATATTTCGACAGTTATCAAAAAAAAAAAAAAAAATCCGCTTTTTCATAGAAAAGTGCAATTCCTACGCGGCCGAAATGTACTGAATAGCAATTTTATTTTTAACTAGCTGACCCGGCAAACGTTGTTTTGCCATATAAATTATTTCGAGCTGCCCGGCGCTACTTCGTTCGCGTGGTATCCCTGTATAGATAGCCAACAAAAAAATTTCAACGCAGGGGGTTCTGACTCATGTTCTGAATCCATGGTAATATATTGTGCACCGATGTCCCACCCTGTGTTATTATGCATGTTTACTGTAAGCCACCTTCTCTGTTCGAAGGGCATTGGTAGGCCTGTATTGATAATTGACATGTTTCAACTCTTTTAAAATTACCATAAAATATGCGTCCACTAACAATAAGCATAAGATTTAGGTAGTAAGAGATGCTAACAGCATTATTTTTTAAATTTGATTGCAATTTTAAAAGTCATTTTATCATTACACTATTACACACCTGTATTGTTGTCTAATAAAGTTGACGAGTGTGTTGTATATGTGAGCGCCGCGCGGCTGGAAGAAACATGAGCCGGGCGACATCTCGTGGAAAAAGAATAGCTCTTGTTCCTGTAATAATAGAAGTCCAATTAGCGTGCACACAGATAATAGTAGATCTACTACCAACAAACTGTATCTAAATAATCAGTCTATAACATTCCCACTGCTGGGAAACATGCCTCCTCTCCGTGACAGGAACTGGCTGCAATCAACTACGCGAGCCCAGTGGGGGTTGGTGGATGACATCAAGTCTTTAAATTTTGGTTCTAGAACATGCCGGTTTCCTCACATCGTTTCCTTCGCCGTTTTAACAGCAAGTGTGATGAAATAAATTGCCCATGATAAAGTGCAAAGCAGTTAAAAGACATCAAAATTTACAATACCGGGCACAGCAGCTTGTAATTCTTTTCGAAGGTATAAGTGGAAAGGAGAGAGGAGGAGCAGGAGGAGGAGCAGGAGGAGGAGGAGGAGGAGGAGGATGTGGAGGAGCAGTAGGAGGAGCAGGAGGAGAAGGAGGAGGAGGAGCAATAGGAGAAGGAGGAGCAGGAGGAGGAAGAGCAGGAGGAGGAGCAGGCGGAGGAGGAGCAGGAGGAGGACGAGGAGGAGGAGGACGAGGAGGTGGAGGAGGAGCAGTAGTAGGAGGAGGAGGAGCAGGAGGAGGAGTAGGCGGAGGAGCAGGAGGAGGAGGAGGAGGAGGAGAAGGCGGAGAAGCAGGAGGAGGAGGAGGAGGAGGAGGAGGAGGAGGAGGAGGAGGAGGAGGAGGAGGAGGATGAGGTAGTGGTAGGAGGTGGGTGGTGGGGAGTAGGGAGGCCTTTGCCCTGCAGTGGGACATCACAGGCTTTTAATAATAACAATAAGTGGAAGGGATAATTGAATTTGATGGTGTGTAACAAATTGTTGAGGAGATATTACATACCCTGCCGATCTTCCTGTGGTCCCTCTTAGCGGCTTCCTCCTGTATGTGCTCCCACTCCTTCAGCTGCTTGGGCTCAGGGAACGACACGCCGTACACTCGCTGCAGGCTCTCTGCATCAGCCTTACCCTCCCAGTACGTGGCTGAGTTCTGAAGGATAAAACAAGTGATTAGGTACAGAGGGTGGTTTGCTGAAAGCCGCAAGAGAGCGCAGTGTATGTGCCCTTGAATGAAAAGCGACCAATCGGCAACACAACAAAACCAACTGCGCTATCTACGCGGTACTAATATGATAGTTTTTCCCCGTTTTTACGTAGATTTTTGAACAGGCAATTCCTTTTCGTTTTTAATTTGTGACTTTTAAAAGTCCTACAGGCGTGATTCAATAATACTACTAAAGATTAATAATAAGGCAAGAAGTAAAAAAGCGTATTTGCCAATGGACACTGGATCTGAGCAGAGATATAAGGTACCTCTAAATTTCGTCTGTTATAAGTTTCATGTAATTAGGGGTGAGCGTATCGGCATTAACCAGGCACAAATTCAGACCTCAGCCTGCTACAATGAATTTCTTAATAGATGTATCACACTTCTGACCCTACGTCAAAGCATAATCAGCCTAACATAATGAAGAGGTGTTGAGAGGGAATGGGCCGCAATCTACCACGTCGGCCCAGTGCGTGTTGGTAGATGTATGTGACATCTTTTTTCGATTTTTTTTTTTGTATCTTGGACATGCGCCAGTTTCCTCACCTTGTTTTTCTTCACCTTTACATGAAGACAGCGGTTTCCTGGGTTCGACAACTCTTAAGTCGGGAACGTTACCACTGGGTCACCATAGCTTCATGTCCAAAACAATTTTTTATAAAAAAAAATCAACGGGTTGCCCTCCGGGAGTGCCGGTAGAAGTGAAAACATGAATAATAATAATATCCCTGGACATTTCACACAGCGTCATCTAGTCCCAAGCTAAGCAACCTAATGCTTGTGTTATGGTAACAAGATGGCTGATAAACTACTTATATACATTTTTTTTTTGTAAATACATACATATTATAGAGATAGAAAAACACCCAGACTCGGAACAAATACATGTAGGACTTACAAATATTTGTTCAGTGCGGGAATCGAACCCGCGACACGCAGCGCAGCAGTCCGATCGCTCAGCCACTGCGCTAACCGTGTTGTCAATATTAACGTTGTGCTTTTTTGATATTTTGGAATGCGGTCTACTCACCCTCCGTCTTACGAATTTTCGATCAGGTCACGTGTCCTGACGCGAGCTCCGTCTTACGAATTTTCGATCAGGTCACGTGTGCTGACGCGAGTTTAACATTTTTTACCCATCACAACAAAAGTGCACAACGCCGCTAAAGGAGTTTTCACTTCAATAAAATAAAACCAACATACCTTAGTAACCTTCAACGCCTTGACCTTCCCCGTATGCCTCACATGTGGTCCCCGACACAAATCAATGAGCGGGCCACATCTGTACACCGTGGTCTTGGGAGTGTTGACCTTCTCGTTCAGAATCCGCACTTTGAACGGGTTGTAGTCAAACATCTCGAGTAACTGCTCCTTGGTCAGCTCTAGGCGTTCAAACGGCTGCTTTTCTTTTGCTATTTTCTTTACTAGGCCTTCTAGGACGTGGAAATCCGTTGATGAAATCTGTAGGACCAAATGGTTTGTAAAAAAGTTGAATTATTTATTACAAGAAAGTGTGGTCATTTCTTCGTAAACTAAAGGTTAACGCACATCACAGCTGCATTGGGCCGCAATGCGTCGTATTCCATTACAAAAAAGTCCGGTACGGCCTGCCAGCAGTTTGAATGATTCATACGAGCACATATGATATAATATCATTACTAATGGTCAAATAATAATAATAATATCCCTGGACATTTCACACAGCGCCATCTAGTCCCAAGCTAAGCAACCTAATGCTTGTGTTATGGTAACAAGATGGCTGATAAACTACTTATATACATTTTTTTTTTGTAAATACATACATATTATAGATAGAAAAATAATTAGCTATTAGTTAAAAAATAACCATTAGATAAAGTAAAAATTGATCAAAAAACACATTTTGCAAAAATTTAACCATTAGTTACTATTTTTAACAATTGGTTGAGTTTAACTACGGATCAAAAAACCGGCCCTTACTGGCCATTTAGCGACATTAATCAGCAGATAATAGTAACGTACTGATAGTGATAGTACGATAAATAGTAATGCATAGTTTTAAATGTTAGGTAATATTTTAGCATAATTATAAACGTAAAGTGGGAAGGCCTCGTCGCTAAGTAACAGCCGCACGCTTTCCACGGCCGGTCGGTAGGTGGGCGATCATTCATTTTATACCGAGACCCGAGAGTCAGATAGGCATTTGCTCCATTGGTCTACATATGTAAAATACTAGTATTCTGATGTATCATGATGAATTGTAAATGATGCACAGTCATTCTTACCCCCTTTTCCGGATAATACATGTCATAATAGAAGCCTTCTTCAATCGGAGGTCCGTAGCATAGACAGCCTCCGTATACCTGATAATAAATAACATTAGATATAATATACAATAATAATATCTTATAATTATGTACAATCCCTTCAAAGATCTATAGTAAATAAGTTTAATTAAATAATCATTTTTATAGTTACATGGAGAAAACTGCACTAACTTTAGATCATTGTCATAATTTTCTGCACGAAAATCAAACCCGCGAGACGTAACGCAACAGCCAATCGCTCAGCCGCTATGGCAAGTTCAGCCAATCCGAATTTTGATCAGTGTATTTTTAAAAGAACATCAGGACCAGACCATTTTTGTCAATAATAGCGCACACTATTAAACAATTTGATAATGATTATGTTATTAATGGCTAATATCAATCATCACAAATAATTAGAATGATAACTTCTGAGGAGTGATTTAAATGCATCAAAACAAATTCTTTTATTTACAAAATACGCCGGAGTTTTTCAAACGTAAATAAATCATAGACAACCAACAAAATCTCCTTTTATCAAACCCAAAACAAAAGACAATCTCAACACTCACCCTCTCCATAGCTTCTCCCAGCATATGCGCAGAAGAATGCCAGAAGACCGCCTGGGCATCCGTATTGTCCCACCTCAGGAGTTCCAGCTTACAGTCACCTTCCAGCGGCCTGTCCAGGTCCCAGAGCTCATTGTTCACCCGTGCGATGATGGTGGAATCGGCCAGTCCCTGGCTGTGATGGAGGACAGTCATCATGAGGGTCGGATGTGGAATAGCAGGGTGGAACTGGAGTGGCTTTTGACTGGGGACTTTTTAAAGCTGGGTTTGGCTTGGTCCAGCCAAAAGCTGAGTATTTTTTACTAATGTCAAAAAAGGACGAGGTTATGCATTGAACGAGTATTTATTTACTTTATGCGGTGGTTTGGCAATATTATATGGTAGTAAGGTTGTTAATAAATGCTAATGAATAAATAGTATGCTTCAGTAATGTCTACCACGATTATGATTACCGCATAACAACAAGCATTTTCAATAAATAATTGTATTATAAACACCAAAAAAGCAAAGTATATATGTATATTATAGAAACATGCTGCACATAGTGCACACATAGCCAAATACATAGTTTTTAAGCATGCTTCAAATAATTATATTACTCTCATGTACATTTAAATGCTTTCTTACAGAGCATTTCAAATACCCAATCTTTTCTTAAAGATCTTACGTCTTAATTATCATACAAAACATTAAATTCTCAACTTTGACCATGCTTTGAGTTTAGGCGGTATAGACATTAACCAGTTAAAGCCATCTGAACAGTCCACCCTTAAGTAAAGTACTTACTATTCTCTCCACCACTCGCTTGTGTGCAGGTAAATAAGGTAATTAGTTATTATATACATTGGTCTAGCAATATTTGGACAGGAAGATCAGTAGGCATTATTTGGAATTTCACAAGAGACCTGAGGGGCAATCCTTGTAATTTTGAGAATGTTCACAGTCTGATCTCAGTCTCAATCTGTCAAAAATACTTCTAATTTTCCTACATTTTTGACATTCGTTTGTCACCGAGAAGAGACGGCGACTAGATTTTGAACGTTTTCAATTACGAGAAGTGGCCTTCTGGTTTCCGAGATATTCTTAACCAAATCTATGAAATTAATTAGGTAGCTATTATAAGTTTGAAACAACATCAACCTGTAATCCCGAAGGGTAACGCAGAGTACCTATAGTACACCTACATTTCCCCAGTTATGTTTACGTCCTATGTAAGAGGGTGTGAACCTTTTGCAATCAACCGGGCACAAATCCAGCCTCCGAGCTGGTACTGAGAAATTCCTGATGGAAAAACCCAATAACACTTTGTCCGACCTGGGAATCAAACCCAGGACTATACTCATACACAACAGTAGCAAACGTAGCGATTATAAGTTTGGTTATTTTCGTAGGAAGACTTTATTTTACTGAGTTTTTAACAATAGGAAATATTATTAGATGTTTATTAATTTATCCTTTTGTTAGAATATATTGTATTATTTCCATGCTACCAATACCAAGTTGGCTTATTTTTTATCATGTTTATTTAACTTGTTACTCAACTCAACTAACTGTTGTTCTCTAAAATATCAAGTATCAACCTTATCAAGAGTTCAATATCTGTAAAGTAGCATGTTTGATTGGAATCATCAATTCATTAAAGATCTTGAGGAAAATTCTGTATAAAGTAGCATGACTCATGCCATTTCCTATGAGTTTGCATGATGACATCGAGACACACTATTGCAATTAAATACTTAGGCAAACAATGTCCAGTAGCGTACACTACTACTTTACGGGGTATAAAAAATTATCTGGAAATCTCTTTGTTTTTTTAAGTGCGAATATAATCATTACTGATTAGGATTTGCCAGCTGTAGTAGTAGGTAGTGCGACAATTTATTTATTTATTTATTCTCACACTGGAACGCCATACGGCAATTACACCAATGGACTGGTTGTCAGACTTTCGGGCTTCAGACTACCCGTGGTAATGTTTGCAATGCCAACATGTGCAGAGATCACACAAGACATGCTTTGGAAGAAATATGCCTTTGCCCAGCAGTAAAAATTTAAGTAGAAAAAAAATGCTGGCTAGGTTCTGCGTAACTTTAATACTAACTGCAATATCTGCAATTACAGCGGTCAATATTTTAAACTGAAGAGTTTGCAAACTAGTTTTGATCCAAATATTAATAATATTTGTAGACGGACAATACTTTTATTTGATTGTCAATGTAATATTTGTTAATGAGCAAAAAAAAAATATTTAAAAAGTTGGTGTAACTTACCTAATTCCCTTAGCAACATCATACGGACTAGTTTTCCAGGCTTTTGCTTCTACGGTTTTGCCATCAGGTAACGTAACCACTATGCTCAAGTCCGGTTTGCTTGCTATTTCTTCCGCATACTGGATTTTGTACTTATCCCAGAGATCTATGCGTTTCTGGATAAATTCGGGCCATGGGTTTAGTTCTGCGGTTCCTCCGGAACCATCGTCAGGCTTTTTCTTTTTTTCCTTCATTGCTTTGGTCTTTGACTGTAAGGAGAATTGCTAAGTTAGTACCTATCCTAAATTAATAAACTATTATTGTTTGAATTTTTAAAAATAACATTGTTAATAATTTCTATTATAAGGATATTTTTTTATATTGCCCTACTAACGAAGTACTAATATAATAATACTTCACAATTGCTAAATGTGAAGAGGTTAGTAAATAATAACAAGGAGATAAGATGTGTGTGATAGTGGGATTTATTAGTTTCATTAACAATGACACAGTATTGTAGGCACAATATTCTGATAAATGATTTAATACCAACATATTACAAGGACACCTTCATAAATCAACATTGTTAGCGGTAATTACGATTAAAATCGTGTTCATTACACAGGTGTGTGATAATCAAGTTTGTTTCACTTTAATAACCTATTGTATACTTTCTAATACGTTTTTTAGGACCTGGGTCCGGTAAAAACACAAATCACAGTCAACTAAATTCGGTTACACGTTATTATAGACAAAAATATCAACAAATATCAATGGCTAGGATACAGAAAAAAATATATATAGGTAAAAGAAACCGCATGATATCATTCCAGCTAAAAATGCTGATGAAAGTCTACAGACCCATGTGGCATATGCGTAGCCCTTGCAGCGGACCACACAGCCTCCACGGATGCCGATAAACTTTATCATGACTTACATAACGTACAAATATACTTTCTCAAACTAAATTATAATGTATAAAACCCTGCCTTTGCGTCAATGTTTAGTTTTGGGATTTCTTCAGCCAGAGTGTCACCCATTGCAGAACGTGTATCTTTCGAATTTGACAGACGAACTAATGATGTTGCAAGCGTGTAAAGAAAAGAATCCATTCTGTGTTCCGTTTCACGTAATATTCCATGCAAATAAAATACATAAGTTTTACAAAATTGATTTATTTGTGCCTGGGTCGTTTAAGTACAGCCCACTACTACACGTACTATGTAATTATTTCTAGATGTATCATTCTTTGCTAGATGTAAGAAGCTACAAAGCAGCACCTGAAGTGATTTTTTGCTCCATTGGTGTAATTGCAGTATGGCGTTCCGGTGTGAGGATAAATAAATAAATTATAAATTATTACAGTTTATCAGCCGACAGCCGAATGCCACAGTTTTTATTACAGGCGCTAGATGTTGGTGTTTCCCTCTCTATCTCTAATCGGCGAGATTAAAATCTTGTACATACAAAAATTGTACAAAAACCATTAGTAATAGCTTCTCCATTCGGAAAGTATTCAATCATAGTTTTTTACTGTGTGTACAGACGCACGCAGGTCAAGCTACCCAAAACTGTCAAATTTTCCCAATCAACCTTGAACCTTAATACTTTATTGATAAAGTTGAAAATCTATTAAAGAAATTTGACAGATTGTAGTAGCTTGATGTGCTGGCGTCTGTACATAAATAATAAATACATTGTTTTTCATCAGATGTATGCTAACACTCCACCGAGGCAGAACCGAGGAATACCTCATTATGTTACATATTGTAAGGTCTCTTATTTGTTGATTTTATGAATGCTGAACGAAGAAGAGCCGTTTAAACTAAAGGGACCCCTTTTAATAATAGTATTTTATTATCAACAACCCTGAGCACAGAACATAGATTATGTAAGTATATCATGACCCTGTCAGAAAATGACAATTTTGAGTAAAACAAAATTCAAAATTACATAGCATAATATTTTAATTTTCTAGTGTAATCCGAAATTGAAAATTAAAATGTGTGCACAGAAAACTCGTCCGATAGACGCTCTTCAGCGCATCATGACGTCCTTCAAGCATTTTGAAAATAAACTGGACAAGTTACAGGAAGATGTGAATTATCATGGAAAGACCCTTTCAGAACTTCGCAATATGGTAACAAATCTTTCAGGGGGGACAATACTTTCTGCTGACAGCAAAGCTGAAGATAATAGGCGTCCTCCAAACATAACACCGGCGATTCAATACGAGGATAAGGCGATATATTTGAATGAGTCTAAAATAAAAAGGAAGAATTCTGTTCAGCCCTTGCCCCAGGTATTAAAAGTGAAGAGTTACCAAAGTCAGAAATCAAAGGTCTCTCCTCAAACCTCACCTTTTCAAGTTCACCGTAACAAATTGGAATTAGGTCCCAAAGGCATAAGTCCGAAGCATGCCCAAAGACACAGGAAAGCGGACGTTCAGCGGAAAACAAATACGCTGAGGAACCAGAAAATTACAGAAAAGAAACGAGGTAGACAGGCAAAGTAGGGTTTATACTAGAAAATTGAAAGTGTCCTCGTTTGGTTTGTTTTTCGTGTAAATTTTTGTTAGGTTTAGACAAACGGGACTTTATCTACAGGAAATAAAACAAAATGTAATACTTAATGTCTATTAATAGTCATTTACTAAATTTTCAACGTTCATTTGGTATAACTGACTAGAATAAATTGCGGGGTAATGGCATAACACACTACAGTAGCAATTGCTTTCATTTTGACAGTTCAACAACATTCATTGCGTTATTTACGTTGTTGAGAACTCTTGTGAACAGAATTATGAAGCAATGGATTAGCAATATCATTCAAAATGATTCAGAAGTGTCTTACGCAGCTAAGGTGCTGGTTACAATCACAGCAAGTACCTAGCTAACAGCCCCAAAATAACGATTGTGTAAAGTGAGTGTGTAATGGCACACACCAATATTTTGCAAACTTCTAATTCAACAAAACTAAATACCTACTAGGAAATTATGTATAGGATATTTTATTTATTTATCTAATACAATACTAAGTAGGTATAGTAAGATTGCTTAGGTGCACACGTAAAGTCGCCATCCAAGCTGAGGGTAGCAGCGAACGACAGTGCCATTAACGCAAGATCTTTATCACCTGCACTTTTGAAACCCTCTTGTATCGAGTCATTCTGAAACAAAGAATAATTCCATGAGATTTTAAGGCAAAAGGTTTTCTCCACACATTATAGGGTCAGAGAATTTCAGGCTGCAGGCTAACCAGGCTCAGAGTCTGTTTGTATGGAGTGGTAATTAGGTTAACGAAAATCGAAGCAAAAAAAACATTTGGTGATTTTTTTTTTTTGGGGTCAAAGTCCGCAAGTTATTTAATTGGGTAGGTACTAGAAAAAAAGGAATCATATTTTTACATATTGATACCCATCATGTCTGTAGACTTTTGCTAGCTAATTTATCTTGTATAACCGTCAGAGTATGTGTCAAAAAATTCACTCTGCATATGGACGCCAGAAATCTCGTTCCTGTCCCTGGGCCGTTATTGGACATACTTATTGAAACCATCATGATTTCGTTGCGAAATAGGGATGATGCTATCTGCATCTCTCTCTCTCTCTCTCACACACTGGAACAATCATGATTCTAAAACGTCATAATATGGCTTCCTGGAAAGCAGTATCTCTTTTGCGATCGTTTTTTTCCCTCTTTCAAAAGGCGTCTTCAATAGTGGATTACAGACTCACAGTTTATGCACAACGATCTCTCCAAACGCGATGGTCACGGCGACGACGACGCCATACAGCATGAGGATCAGGACAGGTCGCATATCCATCAAACCCACGCTGCTGAATGAGGACATCTTTGTGATGCAGTGGGGCTTGGAGACTAGGAAACGTTTGCGGATCGCTGATTGGATGCCGGACTCTCGGATTTGCTTGTGGCTATAAAGTATGGTTATTTGGAGATATGAGGACCAAAGATGTCAGTTTTTCAAAAAGAAAGTATTTATGTTTTCTCCAAGAAACTAAAAGAACAGGCGATTTTCAAAAAGTAAGAGTTAGATAGGCTTTAGTTATTGTTCATTAAGGCATTGACTGCCACCGCGGTCACCGGTGACCGCCAACAATAGATTTTCTATTGTGTCTGTTGTTTGGCAAACGTGTTAAGGAACTGATATTTTAATCGTAAGGGTAATAACATCCAGGGTAGCGGGATCGTCCGAAAGGGTTACCGCTGCCCTGGAACGTAAAGGGCTAAGGAAGGAACACGGGTGGTTTTTAGTCAGTAAGAGTCTGACACTCCCTCCGCTCCACCCAGAGCGGGAGGGGTCATTTGATGATTTCCCATCCTCAAAAAAAAAGCGTAATAACATGCCGAAGATAATTATCTCACTGCGATTCCTTCCGGTCGCGGATTAGCTCACTATCTCGATGTCACCTCCATGTAAAACAAATGCATGCTAATAGACACATATTCACACGCTGACGGATGTCACATCGCGGGGTGCTTGGGGGTTTACCTCGAAGCCTGGCATGTGTGCGCATGCATTTGTTTTATATGAAGGTGACATCTAGGTAGCGTAAACTGCAATCCTGAGGTATCGCAGTGAGGCATCTTCGGTATGTTATTACCCGAAGTCTTTGAAAATAACTAAACCACAAGGATATTCAAAATCTATCCAGTGACATCTAATTCGAAATAACAACCTTTCTCTGCTCCTGTCAAGTAAAAAAAGCGTGTGAAAATTTTAAAGCAATGAATTTATATTTAAACGGAAATGTTCTCAGATAGCAAAATATACAAAGACCAGACTAACACAACTCTAATCAGCTCCAAATAAGGGGATCCCTTCCTGACAGGAGTGAAAGAGTCGAAGGTCACGAGGTAGTCCACTGTTGCTATGTCGCACTTCTCACTCTCTAAGAACGTGGCTTCGATCTGACGGTACACTGGCTCTGCCACGGAATGGAGAGCGAAAAGACCCTGGGAAGGAAAACCTGGTGAATTATTTTTAACATTACCTTGCCCTAGAAGTATTTTTAAGGAAAGCGAAAGCTTGAAGCAAGAACTTGGAAATAGTAATCGGGTTATTCCGTTGTGTTATACGCATGTCCGAGAATCCACAATACGCCTAGTTGGATAAACGGAATTTATAGGCTTAGGGTGGATTCTCGGACATGCATTTCTGCCTGTGTCCACCTTAAAGTGACTAAACGGGTTAATATCCTTTTTTCGGTGCATTTTACTTAATACTCGTATCTATGGATAACGTTTGGGTTTTAAGAAAGCAAAAGTTTGAAGCAAGAACTTGGAAGTGGTAATCTAGGTACATTGTATGACAATAATTTGTTGGTTCAAAGATGATGATGAATTAATGATGATATTCGTGGAAGGAAGGGTAACTAATAATGAAAAATGAATAGCTAAGTACCTTTCGGATTCTTTCAACACCGTCTGCTAGGCTGTAAAGTTTTGCTTTTCCATTTTCCGGAAAGACTCGGTCCCGTATTGAAGTATACAGGGGTTCCTTGCTTTGATTCTGGAAATAATATAACTCATCTATGTAAAAACCGTCGTTTTACGTGAAAATTGAATAGGATGGAAATATAATACAAAAGATTTCACGTACAAAAACGAAATGATTATAATCGACATCGTTGGCTGCGAGCGTGATCTTGGCCCCGGCGAGCTGCGGCAAGCTGCGGATGGAGTCGGACGGCGCCTGCAGCAGCACCACGATGTTGGCTGAGTACGCCGCGTACAGCGCCATAAGGGCCGTGAACAGCACGAACACCATCATGCGACCTGTGCATTGTGACACACCAATATAGCAGGCGCCACGTACAGGCCACTAACGCCAAGAACAGCGCGAAATAGCATCATGCGACAGACAGTAGACAGAGAATGTGAGTGAAGAAGGTATGAACAATTATACCTGGTGCTCTTCTGGGTTCTATGTAACATCCTTGCTGAGTGACGGCGCTCATCGTCAGCAGCAGAGCATCACATATCCCTCCATCTAGCTGCTGCTGTGTACCAGCCTGAAACGCAAGCAGGTTTTTGTCATATTCCTGTTGAAATTTGTTTATTAAGGTGGATGCTTCAAGGTAGCCCGCGAAATTCAAATTTTCTTACGTTTTTTGCAATTTGCTGTTCAGTAGGTACTAAGTTGTACGTTGGTTAAAATATGATTTGTGACCGTAACAATTAGGTATTTACAGAATTATAATCATTAGAATCAGTAATACAACTTGTTAAGTTAGCATAATCCTTAAAATGTCAAGATTTCATGAAATAGTCATTTAGTAGGATTACTTGATCTTAGAGAGTTGTGTTGATGACTTTTACCTTGACACTGGCCGCTGACACTTACCTTCGTCAGAACCAGTTCCACCTTACTAGCCAAGAACAGAGTAACAGTCGCAATAGCAGTACACACGGCTATCGTAATCCAGACCCTGGTGGAAAAGGGTAGGTAGAAGACGTTAGCCACATAGGCCAGAGGAGGCTGTCGAAAGATGAACAGCATCCGCATGGGGGCCACAAGGTCAGTGTAGGTGACCACGTCATATCGGTCGCGGAATATCACACAGTTTGTACCTGTGGAGAAATTCCTGGTTAGTGGGACGGTAAATGGGAAATTGTCCAAGCAATGTGTCTTTCCATAATAATTTGAAATCTTGACTTCATGTCTATTGCAAAATGGGACTCAAAAATCGATGTTTCAAATGAACCCATTTAATTTACCTTTAAACCTACTATCCTGACACCATGTCCTAGACTGACTTATAAAACTAGCCCAAACACGATGAGATTGTGTCGTTTTATTACAGAGTTCCCGTGATGATCTCCTAGCTTCATCATCAGATCAGCCCCATGTCATAATAATATTGCATTGTCATCCAATTTACATATGCATGCAAAATTTCAGCTCAATCGAAAACCAGGAAGTGCGTCAAATTTAACTTGCAAGATTTGTTTACAGACAGACACCGGGAATAAAAACAAGCTTGTAAAAAAACTATTTTTGTAGACACCAATTAGAAGCCAACCTTCTCTTCCACTCACCCATATCAGCCTTGTTAGCATACAGATCAGCGATCATACCAGACCACTGGCCATTCACTTTGTAGCCGTATCGATAGCTGAAGATATACCGAGCCGTCGCGTTTATCATCTCGAAGCCAATCTTAGCAGCTGACCAGCAGGCTTTCGTTATTGAATCGTATTGGAGCTCGCTGAAATAGAAAGAGTAGGTATATGCAGATGGTGACAACACTCCCCGGTGTTATCCCAAAGCTTAGGCGCCTTGTGAGGGCTTCCCCCCGAAAACATATAAAAAAGTTACGATTCTGTAACCATCTCACCGTGAAAACTTAGGTGATGTGAGCGTGGAGTGAGCTGTCATTCCCTAAGGGATTGACACTATTGACAGCTCACTCTAAGCTCACTTCACTTAACTTTTCACGGTGAGATTTTTACAGAATCGATTGGTAGGTGTAGGTGTCAAAATTGTGAGGGCTTTTTTGGCGTGCAATAGGCGTTAAGTAGGTACCTATACCTACAGATGAAGCTGTTTTTTGCTAGGTAGGTGCTGTTTCTGCAAGTTCTACATTATCAATCATGATCATCAAAGTCAATGCCCAGCATTTTCCATGACCCAATAGATTGTACCGGCCCTTTCCTTTGTTTTTGCGGGCTGTATTTCATTCATAGTCCATTCATTATAGCATTAGACAAATAACGTCCGAATAACGACAGTTATTGTGTTGTATTGTTGAAATGACTGCATTTTAGTGTTTCAATTTATATGTAAATGGTAAATATAAAATACATTGCTTTGTATTTATAGTGAAATAACGGGCCTTATTATACATTTATATGGAAATAACGAAGGCGCTATAACCTTATTTTTCTAATGTTAAAATGAATGGAGTATAGGCAATAAGAAAACCAAGATCGTTTGATAGGTGACCGCAAAAGATTCGAGAATCGCAAGTAGAGTTACAAATTTTTTTAGAAAATCTTACAGCCGGTCTTCCCTAGGCAGATGCAACCGCGTGGTGTTACTATCCTGAATGACGTTTGACATGATGATGGGATGTCCCATCATGTTCCTTCGTCTTCGGTACAGCTCTCTGTGAGTTCGTACATCCACCAGGCTGCCGTTGTAGTAGCCACGGAGGGTTGATATCATAGAGCCGTTGAGACCTGGCCTGTGCACTTGGGAGACATAAATATTATCAGCTGCGTAGGATGTTATTCGAATGCAACCCAATGTTAAGACGCTAATCAAGTTGTTGTCTCCAAAACGTCGTTGAATGGCGTTTTAGTGTCTCTTTAATGTTAACACAATCCTACTTCTTACTAATATTAAAAACGAAAGTTTATAATATTAATAAGAAAGTTTATTAGAAACGAAAGTTTGTATGGATGCGGATGGTTGGATGGATGGGTGGATGTTTGTTACTCTTTTACGCAAAAAATTACTGAAAGGATTTGGATGAAATTTGGCACACACTAGGATTAACACATAGGATACTTTATATCCCGAAATTCCCACGGGATCAAAACGTACGCGGGTGAAACCGCGGGGCGCAGCTAGTAGGTACTATAATAATACTTGCGTATAATATGACCAGCTGATCAATTCTGTAAAAATCTCACCGTGAAAATGTAGGTGAAGTGTTCTTGAAGTAAGCTGTCATTCCACGATGCTAGGTAATGGCACTATTGACAGCTCACTTCACATAAATTTTCACGGTGAGATTGCTATCAGAATAGATCGGCTGATGTATGAACTTAAACGAAGCAAAAGGCGTATGTAAGGATTGTAACAGATAGCCTTCTGAAGTTTCTGCCTACACCCCAAGGGAAGAAGGCATGAGTTTATGTATGCACCTATGTGTAGGTATGTGTAAATTTTTCAGCATTTATGTGTTTTTTCAAAGGACTCGAGAATTGATGACAGTTAGCCATACAAGTTAGTTGCAGTCTCAGGTTTTGTTTTTTTTTTTTTTTCATTAAAGCAACGGCAATAGTTTTTTTTTAAAGTCGACGTTTCTTCTTAGCTACGTGATAGAATGTTTTTTTTTTTAACTAGCTTTAAGCTAACCTCCTTAAGTTACGTAACTTACTTTCCACCATCTTGAACCGGTGCCCAATCCTCTCAGCGAGCACCAGGTCACTGTCAACCAACACTGGCCCGTTCTTCATTAGATTCAGCGTTGACTGCTGCATTTGAGGAGAGGTGACCAGGACCAGCCAGCGGTACGTGAATTGGAACAGTTCCTTGGACAACGCCTGGATAAATGTGGGTAAAGGTTTTCACGTTGTCACCATGCATGAACATAGAATGGACGAGGACTAGATGGGAATACGGTGTTGAAAGGCGACATTGCTTCAATTCTAATGCATCCGATTTTGGACATTGACCTCCCCTAAGAATCACTAATCCTCCGATTCCCGCATGCCTGGATCCAGCAAACAGTTAACTGGGTAATTCCGTTTATCCACCCCAAAAAATCCGCGCTAAAATGGATACGTGGAAACCTATGTCCGAAAATCCACCCTAGGCCTAATTGGATAAATGGAAGTTATAGGATTAGGGTGGATTTTCGGACGTTTGCGCGTATCAGCCTAAGAGCGATGCCACACGGGCGTTGCCAATGTTTTGCGTCATCGCAGCGCAGTAATTTCGACGCAGTGAGTGCCACACGATTGCTGCGATGACGTTACCGCTCAGGCGTTGCAGCGCCGACGCAACGCTTTGGCATCGCCCGTGTGGCATCGCCCCTAGGGTGGATTTTTTGGGCCATCCTTTGGTTATCCTTTTGTTGCACTGTAGTAGCAGTTGCAGTAAGCAAGGTTATTAGAATGCGGAACTAATTCTCAGGGTGTGCTGCCGGACATCTAAGAAGAAACTGTGACCTCTGAGTTTGCTTCGGCCTTTCTTCTCAGACTAGTCTGATAGAAAACGCCGAACTCATCTAGTTAAAAAAAATAATATAATTGACGTGTAAGTGTTTATAAAAATCTACTTACTTACAGAAAATAAATCATTTATCATGTAAATATCACAACTTGCGAAAGTTTCACCCAAAAGCGTAGAACTACCTACTCACATAAGAAATAACAGATTTCGACTGAGCGCAGTCTAAATCTGTGAGGTACAGTATTGCATGATCTTGGTACTTGGACATCGGTTTGAAAGACGCTGATGTTCGCACTCCTATGTTAGACATTTCCATTACAAGTTTGTTTATTACGTCTGCAATAAAAAATAAGTTCAAACTTAGTACTTTCTACTTATAGAGAAACTCCTATAGCCGTTTCATATTGTGATCAATCGAAGGCAAATTGTTTAACTTTTTATTTATTTAATGAGTATAGGTAACATTTACAATGGTATGGTACTTCATCATGTGGCTAGCTTTTTGCCAACTATGTTAGGGTCGGCTTCCAATCTGACCGAATGCAGCTCAATACCTGTATTTTACATGAAGCCACTGCCTATCTGACTTTCGGCTTTTAACTCGTAACGACTGTCAAAGATCCACGAATGACAGTCGGGATCAACGACTTAACGTGCCTTTCGGCACGAAGGGGTACGTAAAGGTGGTCACCCATCCAGGGACCAACCACGGCAAACGTAGCTTGACCTGATTGGTTGACCCGTGCGGCTGTTATTACTTAGCCATGACTCCTTCCTATAATAATAATATAATAATAATAATATCCTTGGACATTTCACACAGCGCCATCTAGTCCCAAGCTAAGCAACCTAATGCTTGTGTTATGGTTACAAGATGGCTGAATAAACTACTTATATACATTTTTTTTTTTGTAAATACATACATATTATAGATAGAAAAACACCCAGACTCGGAACAAATACATGTAGGTCATACAAATATTTGTTCCGTGCGGGAATCGAACCCGCGACACGCGGCGCAGCAGTCAATCACTTAACCACTGCGCCAACCGTGCTGTCGAAATCGCCTATGATGGTATGGTTCATAAAAGAGCTAAAATGATTGCCTGTTTGCTTCGGCTACTTCATTGCATGTGCTTCGTACTTACCTACTCAGGTAGATTTTTATTAAAATCCTTTAAAAGAGTAACTGTAGAGTTTCTTGCCGGCTCTTCTTCATAGGAAACGATCAATTGGAACCGTGCACCTATCTTCTGACGTTTCATGAGTGCCCATGTCGGTTTATGTGAAATAAAATATTTTGATTTTAGGTACTTACTTTTTTTCCAACATAATCCGCCATAGATCAAATGCGTAGGTTTCTGATCATTTTGGATGAACAATTTAATGAAGTTTATAGTGTCCACATCTTTTGCGTAAACGACATTTTGTATCAGCAGTAAAAATACAAAACAAATATTCATATTGCTTGAATGACGACGTAGAATTCGAGTAATTTCGGTTGGAAAACCTTAGATCTTTTTCTACGTAAGTAAAGTCAATAGGTTTTTGTTAGGTTGAACTAAATGTGATGCCAGCCGTAATTGAGAGGAATTGGAGCTGACAAGTCTTCAAACAAAGACAATTTGTGTCAGTAATACCGTGACTCTACATACACATAGAATTGTAGTAGGTCTGTGCGTCCGTCCAGCCGGGAGCGCGGTGAATGTAAAGACGCCAGCTGGCAGGTCAAGCTACCCGAAACTGTCAAATGTTCCCAATCAACCTTGAACCTTAATGTCTAGCGATAAAGTTGAAAATCTATTAAAGAAATTTGACAGATTGTAGTAGCTTGATGTGCTGGTGTCTGTACAAGTATCTCCCAGGCCCCCAACTCATGGTACTAGAAGGAACAGTGGGGTTATAGTGGGTAGGAATCCGACTTAACCCTCCGTTCTTCCCAGACGGAGGGTATCCATGAGGATGCCCCTATGAGAAAAAAAATATGTCTGTACGTCCGTGTGTCTTTCGAGCGTTTTAAAACAGATTTAGATGGAAACTTGGCATGATAACATTGAAGCTCATTCTGTTTTCACTGTCTTCTCAATTTTTGTTTTGCACGTTAGTTTGTAAAACCTTGTGTTGGAGTTTTGCAAGGCTATAGGTGAATTCCGTGCCAAATTTCTAAACTTTGCCACAATAAAACCTTATACAAGCTAAAGTAAAAAAAGTATTATAAGTATTTTAAAGTAGCCTATGTCCTTTCCCAGGTCCAAATTTTATTAAAATCCGTTCAGCCGTTTTAGCGTTAAAGCCTAACTAACAAGCAAACAAACAGACTTACCTACTTTCGCATTTAGTTAGGATTCCACTCTCGACGTTGGAACATATCTTCCACCCTCAAGTAAAATAGCAGCCCTAAACTGACCAAAAAGGCAAACATATCCAGAGCACGCCACCCTAGTCGGCACGGTTTTAAACATAATAGAGCTTATTTACTTAACATTTTCAACTGAATATTACATGACTTGCGTCCTTCTGTTTGACGAACCAATTGGAATGGTGACATCAAAAGAATACATAGGCCCTATTATGTATTAAAAAAAGAAAATAAGTGTAAAAGAAACTGTAGGCTATGAATAAAACACAAGACTTGCGTGGTGTCTTTATTGTACCTATTGTATCTATCTTTATACAAGGTCAAATTAAATTAGCTTGCAAAACTTTGCAGACATGATGGGTAGGTATCATGATCAGCCTATATTGTTCCTACTGCTGGGACACAGGCCTCCTCTCGGTGAGAGGAAGTGGGCCGTAATCCACCACGCGGGCCCAGTGCGGGTTGGCAGTAATGTCACATAACTTCGAATTTTTGGTTCTAGGATATGGCCGGTTTCGTCACGATGTTTTCCTTTACCGTTTTGAAAGCAGTGGTAGTGATACTTCAAGTAATTACACTGACCCTACAAAAAAATCATCAAATTAATCAATTTTTTGTTTTATCATGTTTAGATATCGATAGGTACCCATCACGTCGGCGGAGTCTCGCTAGCTAATTAAATTTGAACCTTTAATTGAAACTATAAAACTGAATGTCATACCTACTTAAGTTCAATTTCCATTGCAACCAAAACTTATTTAGACCTTTTTGTTACAAATGGTCACTCAAGATTCAACTTAGAATACATTGCACTAAAGTATATAACTAATTAAGTGGGGATGGAATGTAAATGCGTCCGTAGGTTCTTTTGCAATGAATGACATTTCGGTAATTAATTGATGTGATTACGTTTCTTTTCATCAACATCATACATCATACAGCCGCAACTGGCAAAAACGCAACGTATTTTAATATAGTACTTTTATCTCACAAAGCAACGTGCGCTTTAGTTGTGGTAACCAAGTTTACAAACACGCTGTGAATGTGAGCTTAAGCGCCATCCGTCTGCCTGTTAGCTAACCGAAAAGAAGTACCTAACTACGACCTTAAAACACCTATCATTTGGTCCTGGCTTTGCCGTCACTTTGCTTTGCTTTGCTGTGAAGGGCGGGCGTTTTTGGGGGACTATCTTTTGTAATTTTGACGTTCTAAATGTGCTGATCCTCAGCCTAATTTGACTTTGGCATTTTGGCCTTTTTTGACTTTTGATTTGATTTGAATGTGGACATTAAACCAAGCCCTGTTCCTCTATTCTTTGTGATTATCTAAATCTTGCACCGTGCCATCCTTTCTACAACTATGATGTGAATACTTGGTGTTGCAAGAACTAATTCGTAATGCTCGTGGTTTAATATCACGGCTCTATAACATTTATCTAGAAATCTTAGTCAGTGCCGGAACGGAATGAGGTCATCAGCCGCATATCTTCTTTTCTGATGTCTGATCGTCATTCTGAAACAGAACACTCATTTGAGACAAGCCAAATAGAGGAAGAGGAAGGAGCTTCAGAAGTTTTTCAAGAAGATATCAAGTTTCAAGAATTACATGCAGAATCCGGGATATATGTCAAAACGGGCCTTTTATTTTTTGACAACGATAAGTGACTTTAAAGTGACTTTTAAATTGATTTTAAATAAAAATAATTCTCAATGTGTTTTCGCGTCGCGGCCAGCTAAACGGGGTTATGATAAATGGATCACTTACAATCGTTTATACATGATCTCGACCACCAACACAGCTGGAGCCAGCAGCATGCCGTACAACGTCATCAGCATGGCGGGGTACATGTCAGTGATGCCGACACTGCTGAAGGTGGACACGTGGCCGGAACAGCGCGGTCGAGGCACTGTGAGGCGCTGGTGGACGTTGGCTTGGACTCCTGACTCACGGATCTTGAGGAAGCTGGGGATGAGGTTTCATGATAAAATTTGACTAATATTATAAACGTGAAAGTTTGTGTGGATGAATGGATGGATGGATGTTTGTTATACTTTCACGCAAAAACTACTGAACGGATTTGGATGAAATTTGGCACACAGATGGTTTATAAATAACCAGGAGGACTTTTTATCCTAGCTAGTATGATATATTTTCCCAAGCTGCACCCTAATTGCGTAACACACAATCAATCGGAATCGGTTTCATTTTGACAGTTCAACAACATTCATTGCGTTATTTACGTGTTGAGCAGACAAATTTTTCGAACTTATGAAGCAATGGATTAGCAATATGCTTCAAAATGATTCAGATTACGATTGATCGTGTGTTACGCAATTAGGGTGCTGGTTTTCTAAGTGCAGCTGTAAGCAGCAGCAGCCTTTGATCGGAAGGGTTAGAAAGACAAAAAAATAATGATACCCGTTGAGTTTAGAGTCCGTTTAAAATGGACACCCCAACATAAAGACATGGTGGTCATTGTGATAGGTCTGATGCTGGGGGGATAGCTTCCCTATATGCCTTGATTAATTTGTCTCGTACTAAAAAAAGGGAAAGCTATTCGTCTTGTATAGATCCATTTCTTTCTAGCACTGAATTATAGTGATGATGATTTATTTATTTATTTATTACTTTAATTAAAACGGTTTAAAACCAATTACAGTAATTAAAGATACAATGTGTATATACACGAACACAAGATAAAATAAAAGATAAAAAGTACACAAAAGATAAAATATAAAATCATCTAGTAAAACAAGACTTTCATAAATCCCTCTCACAGTACTTCTGACATGCCGACAAAATTTTCGTCCATTTGTCCGCAAACAGATCGTTTGTTGGATTAGAGTCCAAGAGATCATCATTAAGTGCGGCCAGAGTACGTGGTATTGGGGACTTAGCACGCGCTAGTGTGCGACATGGAGACACAGCAAACAGCCTGTGCTTTCTGCCGCGGCAGTAATTGTCTGGCACAAAGAAGCAAGCTAGCTCAGTATGTAGATCAGGTGCGTCTATAGTGCCACGGAGCGTCTTACAGGCTATGGTGAGCTGGTCTTTTGCTCGCCTTACCTCTAACGAGTTATATCCGAGGCATCCCAGTAGAAATTTAGTCGGATAGAGGTAAGGGTAATAGCTGCTGCCCTTAACATTTCCCCATACGGTTCCTGCACTCTGCAATATGGTGTCTTCTGAGTGCGGACAGTGTCAAAGGCCTTTGTTCATTTATGTCATTCACTCGAAGTGAAACGTCTGAACAAATGAGAACTCACTTAATCTTAAACAGGTCTTTAAGCGGTGACCTCTTCTGCCCCGGCACCCAAGGATCAATCTCGTTGATATAGTCGATCTCCACTAGGTCACACTTCTCATCTTCTTGGTACGTCTCCTGGATCAGACGGTATCCTGGGTTCAGCTCCATGTGGAATGCGAATAGACCCTGGAGGAGAAATAAGATTGCATCTTTGTTGATGTGTAATGTGACTCTAGTCGGAATCGAATACTGTCGAATCTGTTAATTGTCTCAAGGCTGATTTTTCCAACGCCAGATAATTTTAACCGAGGAATAATTTTGAATTTTTGACAGTTCTTCCATAGAAAAACTGTCAGACGTCAATTTTATTCCACGAATAAAAGTTATCTGTGGAATGAAAAATCAGCCCTAATAGAAATTCAATTACGAATCTAATATTTTCTAAAGAAGGTGCGTAGGTAACGTCTGCCGATCGATTCTGTAAAAATCTCACCGTGAAAACGTCGGTGAAGTGATCTTGAAATGAGATGTCAATAGTGTTAATTCCCAGCATCTTGGCACTTCAAGCTCACTTCACCTACGTTTTCACGGTGAGATTTTTACAGAATAGGCCGTCAAGACTGAGCAAGATAGCAACGAGGTTTTGAAATAATTTCACAAAATAATTGAATTTCTTTTAATTAATTTCAACAAATTTTTAGCACTTAAATTTTAAGTCTAATGACGACAGGTGGCGTTACTAACACTGTACGAGTCAACCACCGTACAACACGTTTTACCTAGGTCATCACATCATAATTGCGGCTCCGCACTGTACGGCTCACAGTTCACCGACCGACGTAGTACCGTGCGCGTGACTCTAATCCCATCCTTTTCACCTCATTTAATCTTTAAATTGTGTACGTGACATATACTGACTTTAATTATCTTTATCCAAGTTTATCTTTATCTCTCCCTAACCCCGAACAAACACTATTCCAACACAAAAATAAAGTAGGTCAAATAAAAAAAAATGAATAAGTATCACAGCACTAATTCAATAACACTCCTAACACTCTTTTTTTGGTAGTTTGCCTATAATGTCAAGACCTTCCAGGAACTCTTTTCCCGCACCACCTCAAACCAGCCCTCGCGGAACGCGTCTACCATAATTCCTAACTTAAAAAAAAAAAAATCTATTCAAAATAATGATTAAGAACGATAAGATAAATTAATAGTAGCATATTATCTTTCATGTTCAATTCTGTTTCATGAATTTAATTATAAAAAGTGTCCGACGAGGATGGGATTCGAACCCACGCGTGCAGAGCACATTGGATTAGCAGTCCAACGCCTTAACCTCTCGGCCACCTCGTCTTATGATGCGGTAGGCCAATTAAGGGTCTGGTATATAAGTACTTATTGTACTATTTTCATCATGAAGTGGTATAGTAGCTAATCTGCTGGTTCTAGTGTTTTTGAAAGATATAGGTAGGTACGTCATTAATTTAGTTGAAAATGGATACGTAAGTTACTGACGTGAACACCATAGAGGCCATTTTGGCAAAATTCGATACACAGTGCATGGACCATATTGGGCGGCAAATAGGTACGTAGTTTAAAAAATCTGGTTGGGGTCGGCTTCCAGTCTAACTGGATGCAGCTGAATACCAGTATTTTACATAGGGCGACTGCCTATCTACAACTCAGTTAGTGGGTAACACGATACCCCTGGGTCAGACAACTGTTAGACTTTTAGGCTTCTGGCTAACATAACCATAACGACTGTCAAAGATCTACGAATGACAGCCGGGAGAAAGCGTCAGGGTAGCCCGCAACATACAATTTTTCTTGCGTTTTTTTACAATTTGCAGGTAAAGTATCAGGTTGTAAGTTGATCTGAATGTGATTCGCGGCCATATTTTAATCAATATACAACCTGACACTGCCTGAAAATTGCAAAAAACTTAAGAAAATTTTAATTTTTCGGGATAGTTTAGCAAATCCCTTGCTGCAACGTGCTTTCCCAGGTTAACCATAAAATACATAATAGATATCATTTCTACAGCCCATTGAGGCTATTATTTTCTACGAGTATTAGGTCTTTTTACCGAATTTAAACTAAAAGTTACATTTAGTAGGTAGTAGTAGTAATTAAGTTTAGGGCTGATTTTTCAATCGACAGATAAATTTTTTATTCGTAGAATAAAATTTTCGTCTGACAGATTTTGTATACAAGAACTGTCAAAAATTCAAAATTATTCCTCTGATAAAATTATCTGGCATTGGAAAAATCAGCTCATATTTACCTAAAGTTTGATCAATATCATCCAAACCCCGCATAACTCACTGGTAATTGGCTACTTGAATTTATGTTATAAAAAATTAAATTAAAAATTTAAAAAACCCCCGACTACGTGAAACCCTATAAAAAGAAAAAAATAACCTAAAAATTATGACCCTACGTAAGTACGTATGAAATTTTTTGATTAAATGTTCTCCCGTCGGGGGACCGCTCTAATTATTAGCCTAACGTTCTGTTAAAGTTTAAAATAGTAGCGGTCCCCCGACAGGACAATATTTAATCAAAAAATTTCATACGTACTTACGTAGGGTCATAATTTTTAGGTTATTTTTTTCTTTTTATAGGGTTTCACGTAGTCGGGGGTTTTTTAAATTTTTAATTTAATTTTTTATTTCATGCTTTTTGTAGGGACTCCTTATTATTTCTTTTCTTTTATTTTGTTGCGTTTAAAGATTCAGGTAATTTGGTATTCAATCAGGTTTTTAGTAATTCGCCATTTTGTGGTGGTGGCCATCTTGGATTTAAAATTTGTCATAGTGTACAGTATTCTACTAGTCAAGCCCTTTCATTTGATACCCGTATTGAAGGAGTTGTGAAAAAAAAAAGTAATTTGCCATTTTCTGGTGGCAGCCATCTTGGATTTGAAATTTATCATAGTGTATAGTATTCTACTAGTCAAGCCCTTTCATTTGATACCCATATTATGGGAGTTGTGAAAAAATATGAAATCCGCCATTTTGTGGCGGCGGCCATCTTGGACCGATTTTCATCAAACATAGCTAAGAACACTCCCGACAAATACACCTTTCAAACAAAAAATACAAAATTAAAGTCGGTTCATCCGTTCGGGAGCTACGATGCCACAGACAGACATACACACACACACACACACACACACACACACACACACAGACACGTCAAACTTATAACACCCCGTCGTTTTTGCGTCGGGGGTTAAAAAGTGTGCAAGTAGTTATATTTTATTTGTATAGTTGGTTTCAAACAACTCCCATAAATTATATACAATACCTATTAGTTATTAATTTATTATATTATAAAATACTTTTATTATTTGTGTACAAATGTCAAAGATGAATTGGATACGATTATGGGCAGGTAAAGCAGTGGTGGCGCAGTAGCAACGGCCGCGACTTAGAAGTTGTAGGTCGTAGGTTCGAACCCAGACATTCGCACAGGGAAATACATAGGTATACAGAGAACTTGATTCTTACCCCATTCCGACTGTTCTTTATAAAGGAAACTATGCCCCTGTAATACTAGAATTTTTTGTGAGTTGTAGAGGTAGCAAATCGATGATTGTATTTCGTGCAAGTACTAACCTTCCTAATTCTCTCGACCCCATCCTTCATCGAGTAGTAGTTTTGCCTCTTTCCTTTCGGAGCTATTTTCTTCTCGTAAATCGACTTGCGTATTGGATCATTGAGTTTCTGAAAATTAGAGATTAATGGTTTTTCTGTATAAAAAAAACAATAAGTTTTTGTACGAATTTGACATGAAAATAAACAGATATATTCGAAAGTTCTTTTGAATTATTTTTACTCCTCATAAAATATCAGGAAATATTAATAGCTTCTCAGCTCCATTCTCAATCATTGTTTTTTCTGTTCTGTTTTTCATTGTCTGTTTATATATGTGTGTACATAAATGGTAAAATAAATAAATAAGATAATTTAAGGTACCTTAAAAAAGTACCGATTATACTCAAAGTCACTGGCTCCCAACTTGAGAGGTGAGTTGAGCAGATCAGGCAGGCTCCTAACTGAAGAGCTGGGGGCTCGGAGTAGCACCACGATGTTGGCAGAGTACGCCGCGTACAGGATCGTCAGAGCCACGAAGAGGATCAGGGTTACGCAGCGACCTAGCGGATTCAGATTTAGGTTACTACGTGTCCTGGATGGGGGAGATTTAAAGGGAATCTTCGAAGACATAGTTTTACTGGGTGTAGGTAATCTTGGGCATTGATGTTTATTCAAGTTACTTTGATCAGAGGGCCTAAACAAAGTGACATTCTATCAACGATAACGATGCATCGTTATCGTTGATAGAATGTCACTTTGTTTAGGCCCTCAAGGTGGAAGACTTAAAAAAAAAATCGGTATAGCCGTTATAACACCCCACTGTTTTCGTCGGGCTTAAAATGTATTTGATTGACATATCTACGTAATACGTGCCGGGTATAGATTAACGAAACGTAACATAAAATGTAACACACGTTGAATCAAATTCGCAAAGTTGATGTGTTACAATTCATGTTACCTTTCACCAATCTGCAATCAGACGTAAGCAACCCAACCGAAAAGCTTATCTTAATCCTGTTGAAAGTCGTTATACAGGTGAACTTGAATAGGTGCGACAAATTAAAATATCTAACTCAGCGTGCCATAAAGTAAATATAGAGCATGTTAGATGCACATAAGTGCGGGTAGGCAAGCGCTTTTTTTCGTAGGAACATTCAAAATTAGATAAATACCGCTAGTTCAACACGTTGCCAACTTGCTTCATGGTTTGAACTCGTCGATGAATGGATTGCTTTTCAGGCGTGTGGTTAATACTTCAATTTTATTGATAATTTAGTTTTCTTCTTTGTTATGATTATTTAAAAAATAAAAACTAAATCGACGATGATTCGTGTCTACTTGAAGGCACAGTAACTGAGTTTGAACTATCTAAGACGATACTTATATAAAATTTTTTTTTCAAGAATTTAGATTTGACAATTTATTATGATTATGTACCAGTTACTGCACCTCCAATTTCGATGTGTCGCAAGTTTTCAATTTCATCCTGTAGAAATACCTACGCTTTGAAAGTGATTATCACTTGTCTCCTCTCTCGGCATCGCAAGCTTTTCTCTTTTATTTTTCTTATCAACTGTCAACTAGAATAAAGGTACAGTCTTCTGTCGCACTTATTAAATCGAAAATGAAAAGGGTATAAAGTATTCGTTTCAATATTGGTCCAAAGGTACAAACCTGCTCCATATCTTGGTTCCAAAGTGCATCCTTGCTGTAGCACAGCTCCGATGATCAGGATCAATACGTCAGCCCAAGACCCGTCTAGTTGCAGGGGATGCTGGAATATTTAGAATACATAGGCATAACAGTTTTTTAGCAAATTGTTACCTACTTGTCCATGTTAGTTTCTTTTATTTATTTATTATTAAGTCACATCAACAACACAAACACAAACATTTACAAATAACAGAGAACAGAGACATGTACTAGTGTTTACGTCAATTACAGACGTGCACAGCATTCACAAAAAAAGAGAAGAAAAAAAAACAGCATTCACGCTACAAAAAAAGAAACAATAACAATAAAAGAAAACAAAAAGAAAATATCTCAGTAGCTAAAATCTCGGCAGTAGAGAGAATACCCTCGTCGCCTTAAACATTGACTAACATATTATTTTATTTTTGTTGTTTGCAGTCTTCCCCTCATTTACAATCTTAGATCTAAAACGCGCGGGATGGTCTCTTTTAAAGGAGTTCGCGATTTATTCAGATGTTCTCATTTCTTGTACAGACGCCAGCAGGTCAAGCTACCCGAAACTGTCAAAATTTTCCAATCAACCTTGAACCTTAAAGCTTGAGAGATAAAGTTGAAAATCTATTAAAGAAATTTGACAGATTGTAGTAGCTTGATGTGCTGGCGTCTGTACGGCTTTACTGCTGTCACATGTTGCCTTTGCTAGGATTAGCTTGTCTTGCATGTTAAGTACATATACTTAAGTATAACATAACAAATCATCACGCCTGTATTCCAAAGGGTTGGACAGACGTGTGCCTTTAAACGTTACAAAATGTCTGATTAAATAAATTAATTACAAATATTTAATTTCACAATACATTACATAGTTAAAAAATGTCCTAACATGGGAGATTATAATTGAATGAATATGTAACATAAAATATATAATTACCATCCCCATGCTTGCCTCCCACTTCGAAGCTATATACAAGAAGATGGAACATCCCAGCACACAGATAAAGATGGCCAGCCAGACAGCCCCAGAGAATGGAAGCGTGAAGATATTGGAGATGTACGATAGAGGGGGCTCCCTGAAGACGAACCGGACAGCCGTAGAGCCGACCATGGCGATATAGTCCACTACCATCATGCGCTCTTGAGTGAAGATTGATAGGGTACCTGGAGTCATGAAAAAAAGTAAATTAAAACCAAGGGCCGGCCGATTTGCAACTCCGTGTCGAGTTGAATCAACCAATGTTATCAAAGGAGTCCCCTAAAGACGGTTCACAAATACAAAATCCGTTGTTTAGGGTTCCGTACCTCGAAAGGAAAAAACGGAACCCTTATAGGATCACTTTAATGTTGTCCGTCCGTCTGTCTGTCAAGACTCAGGGGTCGTGGAGGTATCAAGCTGGAATTTATATCAAATATTTAGGTCTACTGACCCTTGGAGCTGTGAAAAAATCAAACTTCTAAGCCAACGCAATCAAAAGATACAGCCGTTTATGCCGCAAATTTCCGCACAGTTTCGACACTCACAAAGGAACCTACAGGAAGATACCTACAGGGTACTTCCCGTGACCTCAGAATCTTGAAATTGGGTACGAAGCAACGTCTTATAGCACAGATAAAGGAAAAATGGCGAAAACCGTAAATTTTTAATTACATACCTACAAATTTGTAACCTCCCTCCCTACCCTCGGTGCGCGAGTCCGACTCTCACTTGACCGGTTTTTTTTTTATCTAAATGAATACGACGACCGCTATCCTTACGACACCAATGTGCTGTCGCGGGCAATGCAAATCAGTAATTGAAAATTAGTCATTTTCGATACGACAACCTATCGAATGGTTGTGAATAGCTTTGTAGGTCAGAACAGGACAGGGGGCTTACCACCAGCTCTTACAGCAGGGCAGAAGTTGAACTGCATTGCTTTTTTGTACCAAGTCATAGATCAAAACAGCAGTGCAGTTCAACTTCTGCCCTGCTGTTGGTAAGCCCCCAGAAAGAGCTTTAAAAGAGTGTCCTTAGTTTCTTGCCCATTCTTCTCCATAGAGATTAACCTTTTTGAATGGGCAACTAGGTTCAACTTTCTGACTAACTGACCGACTCTTTGACAATTCAAAAGTTCAAATAAATTCTTTCAGCCGGTCTATTCTGTAAAATCCCACCGTGAAAACTAAAGTGAAGGAAGCTTTAAGTGAGTTGTCAATGGTGTACATCCCTAGCGATCCCTAGAATCAGTTGAAATAACAACTCACTTCACCTAAGATTTCACGGTGATATTTTTACAGAACAGCAGTGCAATTCTGTAATCATCTCACCGTGAAAACTTAGGTGAAGTGAGAGTGGAGTGAACTGTCATTCAAACGAATGCTAGGGATTGACACTATTGACAGCTCATTCTAAGCTCACTTCACCTAACTTTTCACCGTGAGATTTTTACAGAATCGATCGGCTGATCAGTAGTTTGAGTTTGGTCGTGACGTGATCATCATTAAAAAAGTTAAAGATCTATGTAAATAATAATAATAATAATAATATCCCTGGACATTTCACACAGCGCCATCTAGTCCCAAGCTAAGCAACCTAATGCTTGTGTTATGGAATCATTAAAACAGCTGCCAATCAGGGAAGGTCGCGATAATTTACTGGATGTTGGCAGCGTAGGTGACTGGCGATTCTTTGGGAAGGTCTTTGCCCACAAGTCATAGTCTTCTGGCTGATCAATTCGAGTGTTTTACCAGAGAAGTATCGCGATCAATTCTCCAACAACAGAGAGCCATTCTTGTAATTTTAAGAACGTCCACAGTCTGCGGGGTAGTTGCGTAGCACACTATCAGTGGAAATGACTTGCATTTTGACAGTTCAAAAACATTCATTGCGTTATTTACGTTGTTGAGCGGAATTTTCTTTCAAACATATTACTAAGCAATGGATTAGCAATATCCTTTACAACTAGATTCAACCAGAGATCTTTTTGCAACTAGATTTTGAACGTTTTTAATTACGAGAATTGGCTTTCGGGTTTCTAGCTGTCACAGTTTTAACCTAGGCTGACTTTTTATGAAAATAATACTGCGAACTAACACCCACTCATAGAGGGTTGTAGGTATATTATAGGATACTTTTCTAACCATAGAAATATCTTTCTTATATCTATGGAATATAAGAAACATATTTCTATGGCTATCTCTTATGCATGTAATTAAATGGTTTAGTTAAATACTAGCAACAAGTTTCATAACTGTAACGTTTTTTTCTAGTCAACCTGATCAAATGTTATTAAAAAAACCAGTCCAGTTTAAAATATTCTTACAGTTATTTTTATAATACGATTCGATCTGCCACTCCACCAGTGATTAATTAAAAGACTAAGTATTTACAAGAAAAACTATAGACACTAAATTAATATATAAGGTGAATGAACGGTGAAGAATCCTCGATGTAGTGCTAAGTTTCAGATACAAACAAAATTAACGGCTTGATAATCGATTCGCACGAATTTACTCGCCCGGGCCGTGCGAATCGTCACTTTAAAATATTATTTTTTCTATAGGCCACTCGCACGAAGTTAATTATTTTACTTATGGGCGAGTCGACAACTCCAGAAATATGTATTAGGCAATTGGCTTTTGAATTTTATGCAATAAGTAATGTATAAAAAAGGACACTAGCATTAGCGTAGCTAGGGATTTAGTCTATGGGCAGACGTCCAGCTAAACTAACCACAGTCATCTAATGAGATCATAAATGACACCTCGTAATAAATAACCTCACCAAAAATATTTCATGTAAAGTAGGTTGCCAAGACTTAACTAACGGTTTCACTATTAAAAAGTTATCAGATCGAATGTAGAGTCAAGCCCCTAATTCTGCAAGCCTGACATCTTGGTCAAAATGTACAGCTCTAATAAAAACCCTATTAAAAAGCGATTAAACAGTAAGTAATTCTTCAATACTGTCGATTTTTCGGCTCATGAGCAGTTCACCAGATTCACAATTCACCAGATTCTTAACCCACTAGACTAGGGTGTCCATAGCTCGCCCATAGTTAAATATTATAAAACGTGTACTTTTTTAACTTTACTTTGCGTGCGTGCGTAGGTGCGAGTCACCTATAGAAAAAAAAAATTAAGTGACGATTTGCACATTTTGGGCGAGTAAATTCGTGCAAATCGACTAATAAACCAAATTAACAATCACGATCAAATAGAATGATGCAAGATTTATGCGAATTTGATGTAATTAAGTAGGTATGTGCACATAATTGTTTTTTTTATGATCTCCAGTTGCAAGATTGAATTTTGTCGAACATAAAATAGCAAAGTTATAAATAATTATTTATTGTTTATTTGCAGCGTTATTTGCATATTTTATTACTACTTAAATTTAACTTACCTTCATGTTTACAAACACTAGTATTTATCAAGGTGACTTTTAGTGTTTCGAATCAGTAATTGGTGAATTTAATTAAGTAATTAATCAAGATTTCGAAACAATAAAAGTATGACAAGACTTGGCGTGGCGTCGGTGCGCACCTTAGGCAGTCAACACTTTTATCAAACTTGCTGCAGTGCTTATAAGTTTTGCTACTGCAACGGCTGTTAAATAATAACAAGGGTCGTCAAAAGCCTGAAAGTCTGACAACGAGTCTTATCAAGGGGTGTCGTGTTACCCAGTAACTCCGTTGTGGAATTCAGATAGGCAGTCGCTCGATGTAAAATAGATCCGGTTAGACTAGAAGGTTAGAAGAAGAAGGAAAAGTCTAGTCAGATGATTAAAAAGGCTGTGCATGATAGAAATGACGCAAGAAAAGATGGCAAGAATTGACCCCATTGACCTAACCCTTTGACCCAGTATTTGGTCTTACAGGCTGTAAATGATGATGATTTGCCAACACAAGCATAACCACAGATCACTGAAAAGCTACTGCTAAATGTTACCTAGATCAGCCTCCTTCTTCAGCAACTGGTCGACGATCCCCTGCCACTGCCCGTTCTTGTCCTTATAACCCCAGGTATGCGTGAACATCAGCCTCTCGGTCGCGTTCAGCATTTGGAAGCAGATACTCACCACAGCATACGACATCTTTGTAATGGAGTCCTGGTGGAGGTGCCTGGGTGGAAGAAGGTGGATTTAAATATGGAATACTCTATAAATTAGCCTATAATGTTTAGGGCCTCCTCTCTGTGAGAGGGAGTGGGCCATAATCCACTATACGGGCAAGTGCCGGTTAGTGGCTGTCATATGTCTTCGAATTTTTGGTTCTAGGACATGCCACTTTCCTCACGATGTTTACCTTCACAAAAAAATGTGCGCAGACGTAGTCGCGAGCAGAAGCTGGTGTGGTATATATTATATTCGCTTTTTACAAATACAGAACGTGAGATAAACTGCTCCAGAAACGGAAACGACGTAAGCATTGCGTTGTGTTTAATCTATTTAATAATAAATATTCTTAGTATGGATGTCGGGTCCTTAGTCCCCGAGTCACGTCTTAGCAGATGACAATGAAACTTTGTCAGATAAAAGTTTATGATACGATGAAGTTGGATGTAGGCAGCATCTTATCCCGACAAGTTTCTTAAAGTTATTAAGTAAAAATGGCATGGTATTTTAACTTACTGCTGCTCAATTTGCCTTTAGTTGTTGAATGTGGTAATTAACTATTGAAAAAACGTAGCCGTTTCTTGAGAAAGAGTTCGGCAGAACAGACAAGCACGAGTGACTAGTTGGTTAGGTCTGGGTTGACGTGCATAAGCATAATCACCCTATTATGTTCCCTCTGCTGGGACACAGGTCTCCTCTCAGTGAGAGGGAGTGGGCCGCGTAATTCACCACACGGGCCCAGTGGGGGTTGGTAGATATTATTTTTACCATTTTTTATTTTATTTTGCCATTTATGTACACACATATATAAATAGACAAGAAAAACAGAACAGAAAAAATAGGTACAGAGGTGATGCTTATCTCACAAGAAATCTCTTCCAGCACACCCGAGACAGGACATCATCATCTGCCTAGCCTTTTCCCAACTATGTTGGGGTCGGCTTCCAGTCTAACCGGATGCAGCTGAATACCAGTATTTTACATGGAGCGACTGCCTATCTGACCTCCACAACCCAGTTACTGGGTAATACGATACCCCTTGGTAAGACTGGTTGTCAGACTTTCGGGCTTCTGACTACCCGTAACGACTGTCAAAGATCCACGAATGACAGCCAGGACCAACGGCTTAACGTGCTTTCCGAGGCACGGAGGGGTCTTGGTATGTAAAGATGGTCACCCATCCACAGACCAACCGCGGCAAGCGTAGCTTAACCTGACCGATCGACCTGTGCGGCTGTTATTATTTAGATAGATTATTATATAATTATGTCTTCGAATTTTTGGTTCTAGGACATGCTGGTTTCCTCACGATGTTTTCCTTCACCGTTTTGAGAGCAGTGGTGATGAAATAATTTACACAAAGTAAAGCGCCTGACTGGGTTCGAACCACTTTTACCACTGAGCCACCACTGCTCCCTTTCCCGGGTTGGCGTGATTGACGTGGAATTGAGAAGGAAGATTTCACTTAGAAGTAATAATAATAATATCCTTGGACATTTCACACAGCGCCATCTAGTCCCAAGCTAAGCAACCTAATGCTTGTGTTATGGTAACAAGATGGCTGATAAACTACTTATATACATTTTTTTTTTTTTTTGTAAATACATACATATTATAGATAGAAAAACACCCAGACTCGAAACAAATACATGTAGGTCATACAAATATTTGTTCCGTGCGGGAATCGAACCCGCGACACGCAGCGCAGCAGTCAATCGCTTAACCACTGCGCCAACCGTGCCGTCAAAGTAGAACACTGGGAAAACAAATAATGGGGAGCTAGGGCCATAAACAGCATTTAGCAACAGTTCAGGATTTTTTTGTACCCAGTATTGCTGTTTTTTTAGAGGGGCTTATAGTGACTAAGTAATTACAGCCGCACGGGTCGATCATCGAGAGAAAATGTTAACCCAAAAAAATCCAAATGTGAATGTTAAATGTTTGAGCAGTCTTGGGGTACCAACCAGTAGTACCCAGTAGGTACCAACCTAAGGAAGAGTTAAGTGATCAGGAAAAGCTAAGAGGAAAAAGAAGTTCCTAATCGCTTTAAATAGAAATACTATAGCGACTTACTACGCCTTTAGGAATCTTAAGGATGTTAGCAAAACCTGACGAGCAAGTAAGTTGCGATGCAGGTGAAGGCTAGGTATAAATATAATAAATATAATTTTATATCTTTGCGTTTTAAGTAAATGTGCGATCCATTAGCATAATATTTATATGCCAATGAATAATATCTGACCGCTGATAATAATTTGCAAGACCAAACAAGTAGTTATTTATTAATTTATTCGCACAAAAAGGTACAAAGGCGGACTTAATGCCTTAGGCATACTCTACCAGTCAACCAAGGGTGGTGAAGAGATTAGATGACAGATGCTTTGGTTGAGATGGACACTGATAAAAAACACTCTAAAAATTAGGTACACAAACACATAAATAGGTTATATACACATACATACTAGTACTATAATATATACAAAATCAAGGGAGAGAAGTGTTGAGATGACGAGTAGTTAAATTCATTTGACACACACGAAGCTCCAATGACGACAAAGACGGATGAAAAAAAGATTGCATGCAGCGGAGATGAGAATGTTGAGATGGATGTGTGGAGTGACGCGAATGGATAAAGTAAGAAATGAGTATATAAGAGGAAGTTTGAAAGTGGCGCCAGTGACAGAAAAGTTGAAAGGAAATCGTTTGGCTTGGTATGGGCATGTGATGAGAAGGAACGAAACGCATGTGACTAAAAGAGTGATGAATATACATGTTGATGGATGGAGAGGGAGAGGAAGGTCGAAGAAAAGATGGATGGATTGTGTGAGGAATGATATGAAAGAGAAGGGAGTGAATGATAGCGTGACGATTGACACAGGAGAATGGAAGAAGAAAACGTGTTGCGCCGACCCCAAGTAACATGGGATAAGGGCAGGAAGATGATGACACACGAAGCTTAAACATACGATAGAATTCCAGTCGTTGTTTATCTGATACAAGCCTTACTTTGGGTGCCAGAGCTCATCGAAATAATAGATAAGAGTAAAAAAAAACCCATGATTTTTTTTATTCCCAGGTGAGCCCAGGTCCTGTATGACAGTTTTCTCCATACAACACCACACACCAGTAACTTTACAGGTGATTTCAGCAGTCATATTAAGTTACGTCTGGAGGGGCTTGTGGGCAAATAATTACAGGCACGGGTCGATTTCAAGGTTAAGCAGCGCTTGCCGAGGTCGGTTTGTGGATGCGTGACCATCCATTTTATATCGAGGCCCCTCCGTGCCTCAGAAAGCCCACGTAAAGCTTTTGGTCCCGGCATTCATTTGTAGATCTTTGACAGTCGTTACGTAGTCAGAAGTTCGAAAGACTGACAACCAGTCTTACCAAGGGGTATCGTGTTACCCAGTAAGGAAGCCGATATAGTTGAGAAAAAGCTAGGCATAATTACGTCTGCTAAAATCATCTTGTTTACCTGAAGAAACAATTGCATAGATACTCTCTTGTATTCGTTCATAACAAACACGCTATGCTTCAATGTGCTTAATCTATTCATCATAGCTACTGCATACATGACATAATCACAGCTTCTTTGAATCATGCTGATCAGCACGAGTGATAATACTTCTTGTCATGTTCATGTCTTATTAAATAAAATATTGCATAGAGTTTTAACGCATTTTAATATTCTCTGATCAGGCAAAATTGACTTTTATTAACATAAGAAATAATATTCGAAGATTGTTTACAAAGTTTTATGATGTTATGGGGCAAAGATCGAAAAAGATGAAGTATCAAATTATCATTTTTTCAAAATATTAGGTTCCATAAATATGTACAGAAATATGCAATATACATAATATATACTACAATCTGTCAAATTTCTTTAATAGATATTCAACTTTATCGCCAAAGCATTAGGTTCAAGGTTGATTGGGAAAATTTGTCAGTTTCGGGTAGCTAGATGTGCTGGCGTCTGTACATGCCAAATTCAGTCTGAGATTTTTGTTTATTTATTTATGTTTGTGCAACATATATTTTATCTCATTGATTGTTTTCTGAAAAGCATGTAGCTAAACGTGCGATTGGTAACAAATAGATATAAAATATCATATTTTTTATGCAAATTAGGTGGGTAACTAAAACTTGAATACCTACTCTAAAGTGTCACGTATTCACGTTACTGCGCAAATTAGCATAATAATAAAAAAAACTAAGCATAAAATTATTGTTTATTATCATAATTATGACAGGTTCTCAAGATAATTTTATAAATTCCGTATCAAGTACGAGTAATTAACTATTTTTCTTGTAAATACGAACCCGAGTATTTCTCCTAACATATTGATTTTTCCAATCTCTATTAGGTAACAATACTCCATTACACCGCTCATCATCTGCTTAACTTAGCCCCAGCTATGTTAGGGTCGACACTAGTGTATAGGGAGGCAGGGACATCGACGCCCAACTGAAACCATGAATAATTTTTCGTATGCTTAATGGAACACAGACTTAACTCAAAAAAGACGATTTATTGGGAAATCGCAAAAGAAGATCTTGCTATGAGGACTTATCCTACGTGTTGATGCATAAAAATAAAACTGATTTATATTAGTCATGAATGCTTATATTTTGAACGTCTATGATTAACTATTGATGAGATCTGAGTAAAAAAAAAACGAAAATCATTTCTGACCTATCTAATAATGGTCAGTGTTCCATTAAGCATGCGTTTTGATAACCGACCAAAAATTTCTACTCTAGAGGGTAGAATCATGTGCTGAATGAATGATTTCAGTTTCCGCGTCGATGTCCATGCTATCCTGTATAGTTATTTGTGGGCTCGACTTCCAGTTGAACCGGAAGCAGTTTAAATACCAGTATTTTACATGGCGTTGAGTAAAAACTTAAATAAGATACTTACAATCTATCATTCATATGCACCCTTGTGTCGTTGCTATCTGTGATAACATTGGTCATCGTCAGAATATGTCCTCTCAAGTCATATCTTCTAGATGACAGCACATTAGAACTCCTGTAGTCTTCCATCAACCCGTATTTGGTAACAGTTATTTTCGGAAACGCCTTCCGTCCCCCCAGTAGCACAACACTAGTATTATCAGTATCAAATAAGTGGTTCCCGTTATCGGAACTGTTATTCTGAGTATTGTAAGCCAGGTGTTTGTTTACTAAGCTAGTATTTTCGGTAACGGAATGCTGGTTTGATTTGGTGCTTTTCCATGTTGATCTTTTTGTGTAAATGACTTCGGAGTTCTCTGATATTTTGTACGCTGAAACAAAGAATGGATTTTTTGAGATTTGAATTACATTTTGTTATATTTATTCCGACCATCGTGTACAGGGTCAAATTAAATGAACAAGCAAGATTTCACCGACGTGATGCTTCAAAAAGCGGTCAAGCGCGAGCCGTGCTCGTACACGAAGAGTTCAGTACCACTCTACAATATTTAACAATATTATCTAAAACCGCTGATAAAAAAACAAGTTTCTAGTATGGGGATGGGGACCCTCTTTAATGTTTATCGATTTATATTATACTAGCTGCGCCCCGCGGTTTCACCCACATAAGTTTCGATCCCGTGGCAATATCGGGATAAAAGTATCCTATGTGTTAATCCCGGTTAGAAACTACCTGTGTGCCAAATTTCATCCTAATCCGTTCAGCAGTTTTTGCGTGAAAGAGTAACAAACATCCATCCATACAAACTTTCGCGTTTAAAATATTAGTAGGAGGTTGTTATAGCGATCAGTAGTACCTACACACTTTGAAAATTTCAAGTAGGTTCAACCTATTACGATTCAAAAGATACGGCTCTGTGACAGATGGACGGACAGTGGAGCTTTAGTAATTGGGTGTCGGGGCACCCTTTGGACACGGAAGCCTAAACACAATTTTGTAAGATGATTATATTAAATTGGTATTAATTAATTATTTTTTTCAGCTTAGGTAACTGGTTTTTTAAGGTGCGTGCGCAGGAGACGTTAAAGCTTCTACAGTTTCCGCATTGAAGGTATAGTTAAGAACACCATGACTAAATTAATGGCTATTGATTTCAAATTACCATGCACGATACACGGACGTTGATTGACAGGCAATAAGACTAGCAGCGCCGCGCGGTGTCACTTGCATAAGTGTCGATCCCGTGGGAATATCGGGATAAAAAGTATCCTATATGTTAATCCTGGTTATAAACCACCTGTGTGCCAAATTTCATCCAAATCCGTTCAGTAGTTTTTGCGTGAAAGAGTAACAAACATCCATCCATCCATCCATCCATCTGTCCTCACAAACTTTCACGTTTATAATATTAGTAGTATAAGTAGTAGGATTTAAGAAAAGAAGTACATAGTGCAACCTTACATTTAATTAATGAGTACTCGTACCCACCGGCGATGTTTATCGCTTACCGAATTTTCAACGCACTGCTTAGCGGTGAGTATTGTTTGACGCGATGGGATATAGGCACTCTGTTGGATTCTCAATGCTCGGATCAACAACGAGAGTTGAAAATCCTGTGCGCTATTAATATCTTCTGTTTAAAAAGTCGCCCGCACCAACCTATATCTTTAATGCGTAAAACGCAATCTGAATGTTTTTGAAGGAATTAATTAATAATACATTGCTTCATAATGTTTATAAAGTTTGTCTGCTCAGCAACGTAAATACCGCAATGAATGCTGTTGAACTGTCAAAATGAAACCCATTCCTACTGTTAGTGTAATAACGCAACTCATTGCATAACAACGCAATTACCCCACTGGGCTAACAGATCAATAAAAAATTTCCTCTCAGTATTCAATAAGCGTAGTGCCGCGGTATACACGGCGACATATCAAGTTGTAATTTCCAGTTTTAGCTGACCTCGCTTTGTATAGGTTTTTCGTACAATCAGAAATCAGCTTATACTGGTTGTTATAACCTGATGTGTAACAGTAGCCGTGCGTACACACGTTCAGATTAAGGAATTTATGATCTGACCTACAGGTGACTTACTGATTACGTGAGCCTCACTAGCACGTTACATATTTTTTACTTCGTTTATAAGTGTTGGAAAGCCCCATAACAGATGAACAGATGACGTAAAAAATTATGAACGTCTGCAAGAGATTTTCACAAGGATTGGCTTTCCTTGGAAAAAAAGTATAAAGTTAGCTTTAAGATTAAAGAAAGGTGAAAGATTTCGTAAATTAGGAATGAACTATCAGAATCTATGGTGGTATGAATTGGGTAATTGTAACTCAATCTATGCGTACTGACCATAAGACTATTGGCTCCCCGCAGACAGGCACGACGCAACGGTGCGACGCGATTCTGGTAAAACAATTTTCATGAAGTTTTTATAAAAATTAGTCTACTAGAGTCGCATCGCTGTGTCGCGCGGCGCCTGTCTGCAGGAGCCTTTAAATTTAGTACATAGTTACAAAAAGTTTACAGCTACTAAAGCAATTATTTTAGTAAGGTATTCAGAATCATAATTCTTTAAGGTATGTATGGTAGATCATAGAAGGATATACCCCAAGGAACGGGGTGTGGAGTACAGTACCCCATGGAGGCTGAGGAAACCGTTGCGCATGTGCTATGTGTTCTTTGAATGCACAGGCGTCACCCAAATTAGGACGGAAACCCTCGGGGCACCCAGATCTTACACGGATGTAGATATAATCCACTTTTGAAGGGAGTTGGGTTGGTTGGATTAACCACCAATGGCTGCCATGGTCCCCACACAATGGTCTCTAAGTGTGAAAACCAAACCCCTCTAACATAGAACCCGAAGGAATTGAGATTGTGAATAGGTACATTAAAATGATATTGAAACTAATTGATACAAATCTGAATGGAATGTCTAGGATTTCCGATAGCATAAATTCAAGTTATCATAGACATGTTTTAGCATGAATTATGTTATCGTTCTAAAATCATTAAACTGTCTGCGAAGACAAACGTTCAGAACGTCTACGGACGTTCAGCGATTTGATAGAAATCTACAACTGTTTAATGTAGTATTAATTATAGCATTCATAATATAAGCACAAAGTTCTGGTTTATTTACAGTTCAGTTTTGAGCTTGGCTATCAAGGCATCTTTAGAGTTCTATTAGAAGAAATGTGATAAGACTAATGAATGCTTCGTTGGTCTAGTAACCGCAAGCGCTACTGCTGATATGACATCCTGGGTTCGATTCCCAGGTCGCGGGTAAAGTGCTATTGAGTTGTTTTATCCATAGCTGTTGGAAACTAAATTACAAAAGTTAAGTCAAAAAAAAAAAAAAAGGGCCGATATATACGGACTACTCAAGTAGTTAGCGACTGATCAACATAGACGGACCGCTCTTACAGTTGCTCAACAGCTTGAAGCTGCCATTGATAACTGACCGCACGACCGCCCGAAGAAAAAGAAAAGAACGAAAGAAAATACGTTTATTTGCGGTAAACATGACGCAAAAAAGAACATAAAAACAAATAAAGAAAAATAAACAATAAGAAATGTTTGACATGCGTCACATCCCCGCAAAACGGCTATCGCTCAGCATTATGCTGCGACCCTATGCAAAACAGAGCCCCAGCGCTGGTTTTCAGCGACAGGCAGCGCCGAGTAGCGCTCGAAGCAGTTGCAACTGCTCGAGCGGTTTCGTGTATGTGTGTACGTAGAAGACTGTAGTTCACTATGCAGTCGCAGCTTAAAGCAGTCCATCCTGACTGCTTCAAGCAGTCCGTGTATGTCGGCCCTAAGATTTTGAGGATTAAGCCGGGTTTACATTAATGTGTTGTGTCGCCTTCTGACGCAGTTTTAACCAATCAAAACTCGTTGTGATTTGACGTTGCCCTGAACCGATACGTTTGATTGGTGTATTCTGCGTCACGACACAACACAACACAGTAATGTGCCGGTGGCTTTAGAGCCTGCATGGTTCTGTGCCCGATTGATGGCAATAGACTGTGCCCCTATTACATGGAACTTAAACCATAATCGGCGAGATGTGGATGTAATATAATGTCACCTCTGCTTAACCCTTTAGGGAAAACAGGCGTAATGATATGTTAAAAGCAATGTAATGAGAATTTAATCTCTGCGTGGCCGGTTCATGAATCATAATTTGATTATATCTATACCTACCATAGATCAATCATTACGGATTTTAGTATGCAGTTAATTTACGGGTGACACTAAATTGACATTCAAAGATCGACATGAAAAGAACACACAATAAGTACGGTAGGTAGAATAAAATAGTATCTACTTAGGCAAAAAATATTTAATTACATTCAAGACGAGGTTCGGTTTTTTTTTTAATTGTAATTGTTTCATTACTTTATACGGAATATGTTAAAATATAACGCGGTTTCTTTTAAAGATTGTATATTTATTTGTCTTTACAACTGTTGAGAAAAGTCTTTTCAATCGGGATTTGACTAGCCATTGCAAACTTAAATATCTGTAAAAAGTGAAAAATAAAAACATACATAATAGTAGGTACACGACTCCATAAAACCAGAAAAAACACCAGCCATAAAAAACAGAGTTTAAATAAAATAAATAAAACTTTATTTCAGACGAAGGTCCATATTTTGTTAGTATTTTGATGTCAGTAACAATAGCGCCTGGCGCTGTTAGTTTTCACAAATAAATGATTTATTCAGTCCTACGACTGTCGCCACCCAGTGTCTCTAAAAGGGACAGTCCGCTCTGGCAGCGATCATTATCAGAATGCTGTTGTCTCTACCATGCAGGTGCAGTAGTGTGGAGTCCACTTGCTTTCGCATAATGGCATGCAAACCATCTGTGCGAGCCTCCGCGAATATTCCCGAAGTGTCACAGCGCCATGTTCGCATAATTGCATGCAAATCATCTGTGCGAGCCTCCGCGAATATTCCCAACAGCATCCTACGCAGGATGCTGTAGGCTCAGCGCGTTTATGACAAACACAGGCCACTCGTGTAAAACGATTGACGGAACGCATTAAAAAGGCTCGAAGACCTAAGACATCCACCAACCCGCACTGAGTCCGCGTCGTGGATTACGGCCCACTCTCTCTCACAGAGAAGAGGCCTGTTCCCAGCCGTGGGAACATTATAGGTGGGTTATGCTTATGCTTAAAAAGGGTTACTTAGAAACGGATTCATCCTTTATCCATATTTAGTTGTAGGTAGGTACTCTGTCCATGAAGTTAATCAAATAATTCGATTCGGTCTAATTAGCGAGTGAACGAGAATTTACATGTCGCCACAAAAGTAGGTACTTAAAAAAAAAAACAAAAAAATGTTAGAAACTTCGTTTGTTTGAAATGACCTACACGACAGGAATGATAACTAGCTAGATTTAAAGGTTAATTTTTGCGTTCGCTGGGAAATTCTGTTTTTTGTGTCTAGCACTGTTTATATGCAGACCACGTATTTTATTACAGCTCCTTTGTTTAGATTTCGTACCTATCGATGTTAAACTGATGTACCTACATACTTCGACATGTACTTAGTATACCATTTTTTTTTTTTTTGAGGATTGGAAATCATCAAACGACCCCTCCCGCTCTGGGTGGAGCGGAAGGGAGTGTCAGACTCTTACTGACTAAAACCCACCCGTGTTCCTTCCTTAGACCTTTATGTTCCAGGGCAGCGGTAACCATTTTGGACGATCCCGCCACTTTGGCAGGCTTCGGCCCCTTCATTCGTGCTGACATCTCTTTGAGGCGCGCGTGGAACACATACGCGCCGTCCGGCACGGGCCTGGTCCTGATCGGACGGTGAGCTACCCATTACTCTCCGCCCGCAGGCCCGCGCCTACGGTGGCCGGGAGTCGTCACGCAGCTCCCGACGCCCGGAGCGTCTCCCGCGGCGGCTGAGGCATGGTCCTTTCCCTCATCCATCCCGCCACCTCCTTCGCTAGCATGACTGCTTCGCAGAAGGAGGTGACTGCCTCCCACTCCCTCTCGCCCCGGACCATGGCTTGAACCAGGGCCGGACGCGAGAGGTCGCCGCCGCTGCCGATCGCCTCTACGAGGACACGGCGGTGCTCTGCCCAAGCGGGGCAGACCTCCACCGTATGCTCCACCGTGTCAATACAAATATTTGTTCCATGCGGGAATCGAACCCACGACACGCTCGCAGCAGTCGATCGCTCAGCAACTGCGCCAACCGTGTCGTCATAACATAGTAACATAACATTTCGACATAGTCATCAATTGATTCATGTAGTAATGTTACCCCTAATGGCTTGTCACGCTAGGAATTTGCGTAGGATAAAGGATATTACGAGGATTCCATGACAGATGGTGATAATGAGTAAGTTAGCGTGGGTTTAAAAAGTACCTACATAAGTATAAACTATCACAATACAAGTATCTTAAAGTCATACCTATATAATAGTCATATGCGGAGAATGTGCCACTTCCATCAATGGCAGTTCCATAAGAGATCACCATGACAAACAGTAATTGAATATTGTAAAAATTAATTTAAAAAATTCAAAAACCCCCGACACAAAATAATAATAAAAATAGTATGAATGTAAAAAGCCTAAAACAATAAAAAAAACTATTGACAAAATAGCCACAAATAGAACAAAAAAAGGTATAAACGTTAAATTTTTTTTTAAATTATAAAAAAAAATAACCTTGAAGTTATGACTGTATGACATTTGATTAAATGTTATGCCGTCGGGGGACCGCCTATTATTAGCCTAACGTTCTGTTAAAGTTTAAAATAGTAGCGGTATATGTTCATAAAGTCCTGATAGAGAAATATGGAAAAAAGACATGTTGCACCGACCCCAAATAAATTGGATTATAGATAAGAGAATGATGATAACACTCCTCTTGGGTTTCGCTAGGGTGATCAAGTTAGATAAGTAATGTGAGATAACTGCTGCGTCCAGTTTTTTTTTTACGTCAGCCGATGTGACATCCAAGCACAGGTTCAGAAAGACATTTGAAAAACCTTGACTTACGACTTTTAGATGAAGTCAAGCATATAGCGCGCTTACCTTCCATAAACAAGTATTCCTCGTCATTAAGCTTCTTCACCACAACCATGTCGCTATCAACCAGGATATCAACATCATTTAGAGGTACTGAGTCTTCTTCATAGTTTACAAGAAGCCAGCGGTATGGCGCCTTGAAGAAGCCTTCTTTGCTGGCCTAAAAAACAAAATAATTATTCAATAACCGACCGAATTTCGTTTATGGCGACCAATCTCAGTCTCACCAACACACAGTGCACAAGTATGTGCGCAGACAGAATTTTCAGTGAAAGGTTGATAATAAAGGGTTTTCCAGTAAGAGGTGTTATTTTGAATAGCCCGCTATTTCGGCTTCTTCCTTTGGGGCCACGTGAAAGAGAAGGTCTACGCCAACAGCCCAGCGTCGATTCAAGACCTCAAAGATGGAATTCGTGAGGCTATCGAGGACATAGGGCAGCCACTTTGCGATTTAGTTATGGAAAATTTCATGAAAAGGATATGGTCCTGTAAGCGTGGTCGTGGTGGTCATTTGCCTGATGTTATTTTCCACTATTAACCTTCCTCAATGAAATAAACATCCGATCATTTATATTAACACAGGCCCAAGATTGTATGTACTCGTAATCGTTTCAGTCTCCTTTAAGTAATTTCCTACCTGTCGTTCGTCTTTTGTAGCTTTCGTAACCAAAAGAGAAGGAGTTTTAAAAAAAGCAAGACTATTGAAAAGAAATAGGGATAAAGGCAGAAGGATGATGATGACGTAATATTCCTGCCCTCATCCCAATTTGCTTGGGGCAGTCTCAACGTTTCTTGAAAAGAAAAATGAGGTCTTTAAGTACACTTACTTTGATCAAAAATCTATCAGTTCCTGGACATGTCAGGTCAGCTAGGATCAAGACGTACTGCAAATAATATTCGGTTCTGTTATACTGCAGTGAAGTGGCAGTACTGAAACCGACACTGAACACACTTCTGGCCAAGGATTTGAGTGCATCTGAAAGGGAAAGACAAACGTAATTTGCTAAATATTTATTCGTAGCGTGATGCCCGCAGTAAGGAACATGAAAAAAAAACAGGAACGAAGTTTAAAATGAAAATCCAAGATGGCGGCTGCGATTTCAAAATGACCTTCAAAGCAAAGGTCATCTTTTTTCCACGCTTGTTCCATCATAGACCAACGCTTTCCATCAGGCGTGATCGAGTTCAAGAGCAGGTCCATTCAGCGACAAAACAAAAAGAAAAAATAGAAAAGACCGGCAGATTTTCCCAAAGGGTTACTTACGCTGACTCCAACACAAATGTGGTAACAGCAGAGATATAGGCCTGTTGTCCATAGTCACAAACGACATTATCACATCAATATTATGATCACCAATACATGTTAATATTAAAACAAATGAAGAACTTATTAAAAATAATGTTCTTACGTCCATTTTTCATCGGGATTTGAAATTGGTATTGGTATTCATCCATTTGGTAAATGGATGAATCCCATGTAAGGAGAGCGCATTATAGAGGTATTATATCGGCATTAGCATTTAATATGCAAGCAGGCTTCTTGTAATGCGAAGGAAGTACAGTCGCGGCCACCAGTGATACAGTTTTTGGGTCCTGTTTTTTTTTTGTTTTTATGTAAAATTCTGATATCCATATCAAGCAATTTGGTAGATAAAATCAGAAGTAATTTATTCAAATTAGGCTGAGAATCAACACTTTTTGAACGTCAAATTTACAATAGACAGTCCCCCAAAAACGCCCGCCCTTCATCACTTCCTAGTGCTATCGTTGGGAAAAGAAGTGGTGCAACAAACCCCCCAGCAGCACCTAGGTCTGTTCAGTTAGAAAATACTTGATTGTATACAATACGAGGTATGTTAAGTAATTAAAATTACAAGACACAGAACATTAAATTAGATTATTTGCCATATGTCAGCTAGCTACGCCAATATACCAACAAATATAATAAAAACTGTACGTACATAATTAATTAAAATGTAAATAAAAACTTACTACCTAAATAAAAGCCTCCAGGCATAAAATGAAATTGTTTATTCTGTTAATAATAGAAATATAGGAATCACTTTAGCCTCAATGCATTTTGTTCTGGATGTTAAGAGCCTAGCTCTTTCAGGCTTTTGTCTTTATTATGAATATCTTACTAGGTGTTCCCGACTGCATTCGCGTGTATGTTGGAAAACAAATTGGATTTCATGAGTATTAGTTTCGCTTCTCCTAAAATAAAAGTAGCAGCTATCTGCCACTGAAAGTCCCGTAAAAATCGGCCCAGCCGTTTCGAAGATTAGCCGGAACAAACTGACAGACAGACACTTAATTTTTTTTTATAGCTACAGTTGTAATTCCGAATTAAAGAATATCATTCATTTCGTATCTTCATTATCAGCCTATAGCAGGCCACTGCGCCTCTCCTATTGCACGCCATTCAACTCGATTTTCGACAACTCTAACATCATCACAGAGAAAAACGCATCGTCATACTTACGTCCCTTATTTATTTCCGTTTTGAATTCTACTAAATCTGCTGAGAAAAAGTACCTGACTGAGGTTTCTTAGCTCATCCTTCACGTAGAATTATAATTATGATCAGAATGGCGTTAGGTCATCGCTTATACCTAACTGCATTTTTGCATGCTACATGAAAAAAGCGGCGAAGTACAAGGCGGAAACGCACAGCAAAGATTGTATAGCTTAATCAGCCTTTAATGTTCCCACTGCTGGGACAAAGGCCTCCTCTCTTCGAGAGGGAGTGGGCTGTAATCTACCACGCGGGCCCAGTGCGGGTTGGTAGATGTCACATGTCTTCGAATTTTTGGTTCTAGGTCATGCCGGTTTCCTCACGATGTTTTCCTTCACCGTTTTGAGAGCAGTCGTGATGAAATAATTTTCACAAAATGAAGTGCAGGAAAGGCTGCATACCACCGTACAATATTTAACGCTAGGCTTTTTTATGTATTGCCATTATTAAGAACGAGCAAAAAACGCTACAAAGACACACTTCTTGTATAGGGACTCCCTTTAATTTTTAACTTTATTTATAGTTATTATTTGTTGTTATAGCGGCAATCGTCGAGACCACGTATCAGCAAGCGCAGCGTGGGACGCCCCCCAGCTAGATGGACCGACGACGTTAAGAAGGTGGCTGGGACGGACTGGATGGGGAAGGCGGATGACAGGATGTTGTGGCGCAGCCTGAGAGAGGCCTATAGCCAGCAGTGGACTGCTATAGGCTGAGTTGATAGCGGCTATATAGTACACACTTTGTGAAAATTGCAAGTGTCTACCTATTACGGTTCAAAAGATACAGCCGTGATTGATAACCAGTGATAGGAATAGGTAGTGCCTATTTGCCTAAACTTCGAAGAACAGAGACAAGAAACGGAGATTGCCTTAGGACTAAATTTTTTCTGGAACATCTGTCCCGAAATTCGGGACAACACTTTTGAATACATCAAAAAAATATGTTATTTGGAATAAGTAATTCGTCTATAATTACCTAAAGTTTGCGACTAGACATAACATTTATAATTTATAACTCCATAATAATAACTTATCCTCTATGGGCTCTAAAGGAAAAATAAAACACATAGAATATTGTTGTAAGTTACAACAATATTATATGTGTTTTTTTCGAGACAAGTGTCCCGGAAAAAATTTAGTCCTAAGGAAGTCTCCGTTTCTTGTCTCTGTTCTTCGAAGTTTAGGCAAATAGGCACTAGGTACCTATTCCTATCACTGTTGATAACCTTATCGCCACACTGTATACTGTATCTGTTTTTGCTTTTAGTACTTTTGCTTTTCAGTAAAATAAATATTCAATTAAGCTTTTGTCCGTGACTGTATTCAGCTCTCGGATACCAAATTATACGTTGGCCCTAATGATATGGTAGAGTCTATGATTACTGTTCGCGACGATGCGTCAGCGAAACAGTATTAATTATGTAGTGATTTATATTAAGTTACGAGTGGGCCCACTTGCACGTTTAGTCGAGTTAAATTAATAAATGTTGAGTTTGTAAATTCCGAGTTAAGTAATTAACATTTTAAGGCTTATGACGCGTTGCGCCACTAACAAGTAATACCAACGGGGTAATTGCGTAACACATTAACTGTAGCAATGGCTTTCATTTTGACAGTTCAACAACATTCATTGCGTTATTTACGTTGTTGAGCAGACACATTTTTGGAACATATGAAGCAATGGATTTAGCGATATCCGTCAAAATTATTCCGATGGTGATTGAAGGTGTGTTGCGCAATTAGGGGGCGGGTTAGTTCCGCAAGGGCTGCGGGTTGTTCGAAAGAGATACCGTGATGGCCCCTGGCACAGGCAACTGAAGGAACACGGGTGGGTTTTAATCAGTAAAAGTCTGACACGCCCTTCCGCTCAGCCCAGAGCGGGAGAGGTCATTTGATGATTTCCCACAAAAAAAAAAAAACAAAAAAAGGGGGGCGGGTTAGTTAACTAGACATAAATATTTTTTGAGTTTCCGAACATTGCAGTTTATTCGAGGAAACATAAAATAGAATTACAATGCCTGTCTTCTGATATAAATAATCCAACGAAAAATGAATGAACGGACCAACCGCGGCAAGCGTAACTTACCCTGATCGCTAGACCCGTGCGGCTGTTATTACTTAGCCACAAACCTCTCGAACATCAAACAATATAAATTATAAAAAACTTTTTTGCAAAAAAATACAACCGACTTCCAAAAACGACACTACAAAGTGAAAAATAACTTTAATTTCGGAAGTCGGTGTCGTTGGGTTCGCATTTTCGTTGTTTGCCACCGACTTCCGAAATTAAAGTTATTTTTCACTTTGTAGTGTCGTTTTTGGAAGTCGGTTGTATTTTTTTGCAAAAAAGTTTTTATTTTTCACTTTTTAGTTGTAATTTTTACCAGAATTTTGGTTTAAAAACCAAACTACTGAACCGTTTTTGATGAAATTTCTATGGGACCATTTGGGAAGTATACCCTTTCCAACAAAAAAAGAATTTTTCAAATCGGTTGGCAAGCGACGGAGTTATGCGCGAACAAACATAAAAAAAAAAAAAAAAATACAAACATCCGAATTGAGAACCTCCTCCTTTTTTAGAAGTCGGTTAAAAAACAAATCTCTTCTCTTTATAATATTATTGTGTAGTGGGCATTATAAATCTACTAGAATTATAATGGCCACTTAGTTGCAAAAGAGCAAAGAAAAAAAAATAAAAAAATTGACAAGTTATTTTTACGCACATAAAATAATTGCGTATCGAATTCGAAAGAAAACATATAATCAAATTCAATTTGACCGGTTTTCGCATTCAATTATCATAATTTAATATTTTACATATCATACAAATATGATTGTTGATAAACATTGAACAAGTTTTCTTTGGAACAGGTTTTAAACCAATATGTCCGTAATAAGTGAATTAATAATCATAGGGAGATAAAAATAGAATTGGAATGTTTATTTGTTATTATTTTACACACATATATACACAGACAAGAAAAAAAAAGAACAGAAAAAATAGGTACAGAGGTGATGCTTATTTCATAAGAAATCTCTTAATTTAAGATTAATAGTAATTGTTCAGGGGCTGCAGTCTCGACATTCATAGCGATCGCTTTACGACCGAATTCGGTAGCAAAGTCCCGGATTGACAGGTGTAATGTATGGAGTGACAGGACTTTGCGACCGAATTCGGTCGTAAAGCGATCATTATGAATGTTGAGACTGCAGCCCCTGGTCCTTAGAGTAGAATGTTAGTCAAATAATATTTTTATTTATTTAGAAGAACTATGACCACAAAGAAATACTGGATATCTAAAAGAATACGGTAGCTCCTTACTTCATCGTTTTTTTTTTTTTTTGAGGATGGGAAATCATCAAATTACTCCACCCGCTCTGGGTGGAGCAGGAGGGAGTGTCAGACTCTTACTGCCTAAAACCCACCCGTGTTCCTTCCTTAGCCCTTTATGTTCCAGGGCAGCGGTAACCCTTTCGGACGATCCCGCTACCCTGGCAGGCTTCGGCCCTATTGAGCCCCGTCACTCATGCTGACATCTCTTTGAGGCGCGTGTGGAACACATTACTTCATCGTCTTGGGCTGCCTTCAGAGGGGCAATTCTCGTAATTTTAAGAACGTTCACAGTTTGATCTCAGTCTCAATCTGTCAAAAATACCAATAAACAAATTAAGGGCCTGATTTTTCAATCGACAGATAATTGTACATAGTTCGTGGAATAAAATTGACGTCTGACTAATTTTGTATCGAAGAACTGTCAAAAATTCAAAATTATTCCTCGGATAAAATTATCTGGCATTGAAAAAATCAGCCTTAAGTTGATTAAAATTGCTTATTAGTGGAACCTGGTTAAAGGATAAAAAACTATATCTATATAGGAAATAATCTTATATGTATAGGCAGTAGGTAAACGTCTTGTAGAAATACTTCAAATAGTTTCTCTAGATAGATTTCCAGTCCTAGTTAAGTGATTAGTAGATTCTTCAGCATTTATCTCAGCGAAGTACTTAGTCTGCCATCAAAGTAATGCGCAATCATGGAATATATCCACAGCTAATGGATATATAATTATGGGTCTACCTATTACTTGCTTGAGTTTTTAAGATTAATAATTTCTTATAAATGTTGATCTCATGCATACGGAAAATGGTTTTGTTTGTATTACATAGGCGTATATACCGTATGACATAGATATTTTAATAAATATCATTTTCTCAATTCCTGCGTTATCACCGCGTAGCAATATTTTAATTTCAACTTACTCTAATTATAATTAGTGTTTAATGTTTATTTGTTTTATTCGGGAAAACAAACACGACACGACGACACGACACGACACACGACCATTTTAAATCTATATCCACACTAATAATACCTCTGAAGAGTTTGTTTGTTTGTTTGACATGCTAATCTGTGGAACTACCAGTTGTATTTGAAAAAATATATTGCGTTTTGATCGTCCAATTCTAGAGGAAGGCTACTTAACATCATGCTAAGGACCTTAGGAGCCGAGCAAAAAAGTCAGAAAGAACGCTAAGAGAAAACGAAGTAAAGTGCGCGTGGGCGATAGGATGCGACGCGATGCGTGTCGGGGCCGAAATTAAACGCGGACAAAACTGAACGAACGTGAACAAATGTGAACGTGCTTATGCTTACTAGCTTAAGAAACTTAAAAAAGAAATGCTTAAATGATAAGTTTAACATTTTAGTTTTACAAATTGTAATTTTTATTTTCAGAATCTCTTAACTAACTGTTTACACTAGGTACTAAATTAAAAGACTAAGTAACTAACTATACAAATCAATACTTATATTTGTTTGTCATATCTTACAACAACTTTCCTTCACTCTCTAGCTAGTCTAGAGTCTACATCATTGCAACAACATTCTGCAACAGCCCATTTACCCAATTAAATACAGATACTTTCCTTCCACAGTACTAAGAAAGAAGGAGGATAAAAACATGAGCAATGGAGCTCCATTCATAAAAGTTCCATGATTAACAATTATTATTTTCGAAATAAGAAGACCACGGCAACCATGACCCAAAACCCTTTGAGGATAACGAAAAGTTGACGCGCCAAAAATGAATCAGCCATCTTGAATTCTTCGAACTCGATACACAACGTTTATTCTGTAGTACAACAATGTTTTTATAGTAATTTGCACTTTAGTATATATGAAATAGGGTTTGAAATTTTGGAACAATTAGTTTGTAATGCTACAAATTGTTGGTTGAACGTGACGATCGCCAGGCGTTTGTTTTCTTAGGGTTATTTCTGGGTTCAAAACAATTGGTTGGTTTGTTCTGTATTATTTGGTGTGTCTTAGTTTTGGCACGATTTTGTGGTTGAGGTTCACTACTGTACCTATAACTACTGTATATTTCCTACAGCAGCTTCAAACTTCACTCAATGTCTTTTTACCAATGATTCATTGCCATTCGAGACACTTCAACTTCAATGTCCATCTTTGGGAGTAATTCCATGTTTACGTCATGTTATCGACTTCTGAGTTGTACGAATCACTGACCGATCAAAAACGAATGGCTCATTACGAAATGAAGCTCTTACACAACCAAAAAAAAAAGAAACAAAAAGAAAACAAAAGACGGACCAATTCTTTTCCACCTGTCATAAAGGGCCCAAAGTGCAAAAAAAAATAATTAAGGGCCATAAAGTAGGTAAACGAAATAAACAACTATAATAACCAAAAAAAAAAAACTTTTTTTCTGATTTTTTTTTTGCCTTTTAAAGTTGTTTATTTCCTTTGATCGACGATGACAGACAAGACAAAAAGGGCACATCAGTTTGACGGCTAAAACGAAAACAAAATGTATTTGACCTTTTACAAAAAAAGATTTTATGCGAGTTGCGTCGCTTACACCGCCCTTCAAAAAGATAATGCCAAATAAAAACTGACCTATATAGGTCAGTGTTGATCGATAGTACTCGTGTGATGTATAATATTATGACAAAATGAAGACATTTGATTTTCGCCATTCTGGCGCTGATAGTAACGTGAGCGTCTGTCGAGCTTACGTTTTTAATGGCGAGATTTACAAAATGCGCATACTCTCATGCTAAAAATATTCTAAATATCTCATAATAAACACAAAATACACAAAAAAGTCTTATTCCACGATTTGGACCTAAATCATCAGAGACGTACAAAAACAACACGACGACCATTTGCAACAGTGTGTCAATTTTAGTTACTGAGACGAACAACTGTCATTTCGCATAGTACATTTGGTCCAGTGTACTTGTTTATCAGAGGGCAGTGCAAATAAATTATCCTGCTTTTGTTTTACAAAGCATAGTGTCCCTAGTTACAGTAACTACCACTCGTGCAGTATCCCTTGAAAGGCCATGATTGCATTCTCGAATGTGTGTCAAGACCATGCATCCTGTCCATTGGCCCATAAGTCATATTCCACAGTAATAAGCATGCAAGGGTTTTCTCGGAAAGGCCGCTTGGATGACTTACTACTTACTGCCCTTAATTACATACTATGTTTATTAGAAACGAGTGTGCTATTTTAAATGTCGGTAGTTCATAAGAATCGTGTTTTTGAAATTACGGATTCTATGGCTCATGGCTTTAGCTTGTTTAACTCCAGGTCGTAAATATCTTAAATATTCTACACTAGCTTCTGCCCGCGGCTTCGCCCGCGTGGATGTCGGTTTACCCACGGGAACGTGCCAACAGTATAAAATGTATGTGCTTCCCCAGAATGCCATCAATCTCGCGGGCCCTTTGTGGCTAATTACAATAGAAAACCAATTGTGTCTCATTAGTGGTGATTAAGAGGGTACCTATATGATATCTTTACCTAAGTACCTACTTAATTAAAAAAAAAAAAACTCAATAACAGAAAATTAAATACCTACCTACCTAAATAAACCTATTTCTGATGATAACTAATCTAAACTCAATAAATAAGCAAAATCCCTAAAAACTAATAACTATACGAATGACTAATCATACCTAACAGTATTATAAAATAACCTACGGTCACTACGTACACTATCAAATATACTACCTATACTTTAAAATTAAAATCTATACCTCTCTATCTCTCTATCTTATAAAAATAAACCTAAATAACTCTAAAAACTAAAAGGAATAAAAATGAACTCCACTGCTAATCGAACCGGTAGTTTTTGCGTGATGCCTGAACAAATAGACAGACAGACAGACAGACAAAAATTTTTTTAATCACATTTTTGGGTTCGGTGTCGGTCTAGTAACACCCACTGCCATTTATTTTTTTGATATTTTCAATGTACAGAATTTTCACTTCTACAGATTTATTATAAGTATAGATATGAGCCATACATTTTTTTTTAAAGTGTAGTCTTATATGCACTTGTGTGCAACAAGTTTTGGTACTGAGATCTCATGCTAGTATTTCTTTTGGGATGAACTAGGATATCTCCCAGTTGTGTCTGAAAATAATTATCTGATGGAGTGTCCTCAATGTCCGTTCATCTGCACCTTTATCGACGTGAACCATGGCTTTGTCGGACAATAAGTGTGGCCAGCTACTGGGCACAAACTGCACCTTTAATATAGATGTACAGACGCCAGCAGATCAAGCTACTACAATCTGTCAAATTTCTTCAATAGATTTTTAACTTTATCGCTAAAGCATTAAGGTTCAAGGTTGATTGGGAAAATTTGACAGTTTCGGGTAGCTTGACCTGCTGGCGTCTGTACCATCGCTTCGATGCAAAAAGGAGAATTCACATCTAGGGCTTATTTCATAAAACCGAGAGGTAGGTTGGCAAGGGGACAGGTGACAATCCGACCCTTTGTCAATTTTACAAATTTTCTAATACATTTTCTGCTTTATTAAACAGTACTTGTCGAGAAGATGACGTGTCAATTTTGTAATTTTTTGATAAAAAGGCGATTCTTTTACGTATTAAATAGGCCCCTGGTTAAACTGTGAGCTGACTTCAACCTTCAATGTAATAAAAATGCTAGAGTGTAGTGTTTAATCATACATTTTTGACGTTTGAACGTCACTTAAATTTAATAAGTAATCGTTTATAAAACACGTTAATAAACCCCATTATTGATAATCGATAGAGACAGATAGAGCTGTTTTATTAAATTAATTGCTTTTTGGCATCGCTATTAACTATGCGTGTTGTTATGACGGTGTGAATTTATCAGGATTTATCCTGTGTAACAATTTAGCTGTGTTATTTATTTAAAATCGATATCACTTTTATGCTAGTTAGGGTTGGGAAGCAGAACAATTCGTTATCGATAAAAATGTTCATGGCTACTTAACAAGCTATCCATTTCCAGTATAAGCTGACTTCTCATTGCACGAAAAACCTATACAATGCGAGGTCAGCTTAAACGGGAAATTTATAGTTTGATATGTCGCCGTGTGTAACTATGATAAGTAATTATGATGATTGACGATTATAATAAATATGATGACTACCTCGTTGGTCCAGTGGTTGCAAGTGCTAATTCTGAGCATGAGGACCTGGGTTTGATTCCCAGGTCAGGCAAAGTGACATAGTGTTTTTTTTTTTCAATTTGATGGCTTTTTATGGATTTTTTCAGAAGCAGCCAGAGTTTGGATTTGGACCCAGTTGATGGCAATAGGCTCGCCCGATATTACATGGAACTTAAACATAACTGGCGAAACGTGGATGTACATACGCCAGCAAGTCAAGCTACCCGAAACTGTCAAATTTTCCCAATCAACCTTGAACCTTAATGCTTTAGCGATAAAGTTGAAAATCTATTAAAGAAATTTGACAGATTGTAGTAGCTTGATGTGCTGGCGTCTGTACTATTAGGTACAGCTCTACCTATTCCTACGGGTATTACAGGCGTTATGTTATGTTATAAATATGATTTATCTCATTCAGAATGTTGACAGCAGCACAACCATATAAAAAAAACATGTCACGAAATCAACATAAACTCTACTACCTGACCCTAATCTTAAAACCTCGTGGTTTTCCTTACATGAATAGGCAATACAAGTTCATAAGCATAGGCCCAATACATCCAAAGGATTATCGCCTTTACGTCTATAACTTGACGATCTAAAATACCATAATGAGGTGGTGTGAAATTTTGTGTCAATTGTACGGCTTGTCAGTTACGCTTGTAATTATTTGAACGTTTATGCTCAAAAGCTGTTATTACTGTAATTCAATCAATTGTAATGCCTCTCTGATAATGGCATTGTCGGGTATTTGTAGCATTCACTTGCTTTATGTAATTATGACTTTGGCATTGGTTTGTAAAGACATCTTTAGAATTATTATGTACACCATATAAATTACAGAACATAACTATGTAAATTTTACAAAAGGTGACACTGGGCGGTTTTATCGCTAAAAACGATTACAGGTAAGTACCTTCATTATGGCAGAGGAGATCGTACAGGTTTTACATGCCTTTATTTGGCTAATAATATTGCACCAAACAGTAGTTTAGTTTCATTAATTTATCGTACAGTCACCAGCACATCAACCCACTACAATATGTCAAATTTCTTTAATAGATTTTCAACTTTATCGCTAAAGCATTAAGGTTCAAGGTTGATTGGGAAAATTTGACAGTTTCGGGTAGGTTGACCTGCTGGCGTCTGTACCTTTAAACAGCTGATCAATGAGATGTGTGAGCAGAGGTGACCCAGTGGTAACGGCGGATTTACGTGCTCTAGGTTCGAGCTCTGACAGGCACTTTGAGTACATAATTTCATCACCACTGCTCTCAAAACGGTGAAGGAAAACATCGGAAGGAAACTGGCATGTCCTAGAACCAAAAATTAGAAGACGTTTTACATCTACCAACCCGCACTGGGCCCGTGTGGATAACAGCCCACTGCCTTTCCAAGAGAGGAGGCCTGTGTCCCAACAGTGGGACCATTATGGGCTGGTTATGCTTATTGCACCAATGTCAGCTCTGTAGCTGAGCTCTACAAGAAATAAGTAGTTTTTATTCCTTCACTGAATTTTTCAGGTTTTCTACCGTTTCTACGTGTACAGACACCAGCACATCAAGCTACTACAATCTGTCAAATTTCTTTAATAGATTTTCAACTTTATTGTTAAAGCATTAAGGTTCAAGATTGATTGGGAAAATTTGACAGTTTCGGGTAGCTTGACCTGCTGGCGTCTGTACCTAACATTGAGTTAAATTGTGAAAATGACGAGCAAGAGTAAATAAATCAAACTTATCACAAGGAGATAGGGTGTAAGGTACAGACGCCAGCACATCAAGCTACTACGATCTGTCAAATTTCTTTAATAGATTTTCAACTTTATCGCTAAAGCATTAGGTTCATTGTTGATTGGGAAAATTTGACAGTTTCGGGTAGCTCGTTGTGCTGGCGTCTGTACATCGACGCGTAAACTGTTAGATTCCACGAATTTAGCAAGTCGATATCCCTTAGAACATGAAGGTATTTTTATAGCTTAGAATGTGAACTCCCACAGGTTTTTCACAAAGATTATATTTATTTTCTAAGAAGGTGCCTCACTACTGCACCAAAAACCTGACACTGCGCAGGTAGTCAGGTACTTTACAGCTAGGGGTTTTTGTTTACCTTTTTGCACCATGACGATTAAGTCATCACCGGCGATTCCTCTGAATGACTGATGGTCGCAGCCTCGTAGGCGGATCTAGTGCGCATACGCATGACTAACGTAGCTCAGGAATTAATACTATTAGTAATGCGGTAACAAAGAAATTGGCCGAACATGGCTTGTTACTATTAATGTTGTTTATGAGTCAGTATGGTGTTGTATGGGGACGGTCGTGCATGACTGCGCAGGAGATAGCCATGGCGCCAGTGTAGGATGAATGATGGGTCATCGTGGGTTCTAGTTGATAGGAGTAGGTATGGCAGAGCCCTTCGTCTTTCCCACGATCTCTTTTCGTGGGGTACCTAGCTGGAGAGTATACGCCATGAAAGGGACATATCACACACATCATCAGCCTATATTGTTCCCACTGCTGGGACACAGGCCTCCTCTCGAAGAGAGGAAGTGGACTGTAATCCTCCACTCGGGTCCAGTGCGGGTTGCTAGATGTCACATGTCTTCGAAATTTTGGTTCTCGCGATGTTTTCCTTCACTGTTATGAGAGCAGTGGTGATGAAATTATTTACACAAAGTAAGGGACATCGACGTGTAATCTGTTAATTACCATGAAATAAGTAAGTATAAGTATAATTCTAAACCCACCATCATCGAAATTTTTGGTGGGTTATTAAAAAATAAATCAGAAGGCCAATTCTCGTAATTTAAAACGTTCAAAATCTCAGTCGCAGTCTCATCTCGGCGACAAACAATTAATGTCAAAACCTCGTCAAAATGTAGGGAAATTAGAGTTATTTTTGACAGATTGAAGCTGGGATCGGACTATGAACGTTCCTAAAATTACGAGAATTGCCCCTCTGATGTCCTTTTAGTTTTGACCGTGTATTGTACTTTTGTATGAAACCGCAGTTTTTTTACCGCCGAAAATTTGCCAAATAAAAGAAGTCAGTTTTCAAGACACCTTTGTTTGTAGGTATAGTTTATGGCTCACTTCCATTTTGGTGTAGTCGTCTTAGGCGCCAGTTGTGATGTCATCCATCGACATAAAATTCATCCAGTGTCTTCTTTTTCTCTCATGCTAATATTGTTACACGAAATGAGCATAGGCTCATGACGTGTAACAATATTAGCCAATCAAAACATTAGGTACCTAAGTACCTATCATCATTCAAGGAGTCTCTTTCAATAACGCTTTATAATCTTTGTTTGGTAAGTAGAATAGGTAATGTGTGCGTACCTGCTGTGGTTCTTATTGATACTTGTCACAACATAATACATCACACCTGTTTCCCCGAACGGTTAAGCAGAGGTATCGCTATAGTACACCCATATTTCGGCAGTTATTACCATCAAACGATCACAAATCCAAACTCCAGGCTATTCCTGAGGAATTCCAGACGAGAAAATCCCAATAAAGCTTTGCCCGACCTGCTGATATCTAACTTGAACCTGGTAACTATCAATAGTACAAAAAAGCATTTCGCGATGTTCAAACGTCATGATCTGTAATGATTCATCTCGACAGTAGGTAGTCGTATTGTAAGGTGTGATAATTTTTACGATTATCATATTCATTTGGCAAGGGATTACCTTTGTGGCTCAATCTTACGTATGCGTGTCTGTCAATGTACTGTTAATAAACTATGACTTAATAATGTTGTTACGCTATGTTTACTATACGTACCAAGTACTATGAATAGATTACTTTGCGGACAGAATGAAGATGGATTGACACATGATGATACTTTTTGTTAGAATTGATATGAAATAGTTAATTTTCGTTTTCAATTAATTTACGTGTGGCAATGGGTGTTATTTACCTGAAATAAATGAATTTATTATTTTCTCGTTTATTTGTCTATTTGCTTACCTATCTAATTACATTTTTAAATATTTCTTAAAATATAAAAAAAAAATATAAAAAACATTAAAAAATATAAAAAAATTGTGATCCACTGATGTCGAAGCAGGGTCCAAGCTACCGGTGGTTAGGGCTCCAGAGACAGGAACCTCCTCACAATGCGAGCCGTATCGAGGACTGCTGCCTTTGAATCAGGCCCTAATTTATTATTATTATGGTGCGCAAAATAATAAAGAGGGGCAAGAAGATAAGAACAATAGTAGGTGACTTACCTACTTACCCTTCTACAGACGAGAAGAGGCCATCGTCATTGTGGGTCAAAATTACAAGTCAGTGCAGCTAAGTAATTGCGTAACTAACTAACAATAGCAATGGCTTTCATTTTGACAGTTAAACAACATTATTTGCGTAAACTGCGTTAAGTATTTACGTTGCTGTGCAGACAATTTTTTACTTAATTTGCCTTTGATATCAAAAGAGTTTACCTACCTACTTTTGTTGTAGAGTCACCGCGGGGTGGAAACGAACACGTATCAAAGAACAATGCAACTGACGTAGCAACCATTATCGTAAATAATAAATACGCTATATATCTACAATTTATCATTTACAGTTTCATTTACATTTGGATGTTATTAAAAAGCTCGATTGGAACTTAACAATTTAATTCCATTTTGCAACAAAACCGCATTTGTCTGAATCATGTTCAAATTGCCAATGATCCATTTATTGCAAAATAATTCACTAGAACCATTACTTATAACAGGTATAACTAAAAGTCTGATTGAGGTCTCATTCATTTGGAAAAAAAACAAGCTTCGTGGTCAACACAAGTTGCCAATGCTTGTGGTTATGACTAAGTTTTAAGAGGGAACTGTGATGCTGGTAAGTGACTTTAGCCCTTAATCCTTCCAACATTTAGGATACAAGATGCAATAAACTTTCGCGTAAGCTTTGCACCAAACAGTTATCAGAAATGCCTTCATTTATTTGCAATGTTTCCAGAAAGTAAAAATATTGACAAGAGCCATCCAAACTTAGGTTTTTGCCGTTGGATTCAAGCATTTGTTTCAAATAAACCAATGCACTTTTGAATTGTCAAGGGGTCGGTCAGTCAATTAGTGGCCTATTCGAAAGCGTAGTAGGTTCCTATGGAGAAGAACGGGCAAGAAACTCCACGGACTCTCTGAAAACACCTTGATCTCTCTCCGGTCGTGTCTGATTGCTGTCCCATCGGACTATGAGAGTAAGGGAAGAGGGAGTGAACCTGTGTACTGTAATTACAGTGTACACACTTGTGCACTGTAATATTTCCCGTATCGATGGCTTCTCCGCTGAAACAGTCCGCCAAGGCATAAAATTCCGAAGAACTATTATTGGACATTTTCTTTTTCATGTCGCTAGTACAACAGTATCTTGTCGGCCCAAAACTTCGCTACCTACTTCCACGGTGGATTATCTGAAACCATCGTTTTAAATGTTATCAACTATTGACTATTTTAATCGTATTAAGTAATTCACCAAACAGGACACACCCACGGTCGTCAGTAGGTACTCGATGGCAATGACCGATTTTCACCATGACCATCTTCGTCAAAAACCAGTTCATAAAAGATCGTTAATGGTTTCCTCTTTCGTAAATTGAACATTAATCATTGACTTGTTTTAAGAATAAGTTTTATATAATACTAGCTGACCCGACAAACGATGTTTTGCCATATAAATTATTTCTAATTGCCCGGCGCTACTTCGTTCACGTGGTGTCCTACCCCCTACCCTACCCCTACCCTATTCCTACATTACTCCTACCCTACTCCTACTCTACTCCTACCCTATTCCTACCCTACTCCTACACTACTCCTACCATACTCCTACCCTACTTCTACCCTACTTCTACCCTACTCCTAACATACTCCTACCCTACTCCTAACCTACTCCTACACTACTCCTACCCTACTCTTACCCTACTCCTACCCTAATCCTTTACCCTACTTCTACCCTACTCCTAACCTACTCCTACCCTACTCCTACCCTACTCCTAACCTACTCTTACACTACTCCCCTACTCTTAACCTACTCCTACACTCATCCTACCCTACTCCTACACTCATCCTACCATACTCCTACACTCATCCTACCCTACTCCTATAAGTAAAATGCTGATTGTTTGATAGAACCTAGCGGACCCGGCAGACGTCATCCCACCCGAAAAAGCAGCGCCACCTACCGGGTCTAATTATGTATACAAACCTTGTCCTGACAATAACGATAACAAAAAAAAAAGAATTATCCAATTTGGTGCAGTCGTTCGAAAGTTATGGGCCTACACATACATTTCGAAGATCCATTTTTATTTATAATATATATTTTGATGTAGGTTATGTCAATATGTAGGTATAGCGTGTAGGGTGACTAAGACACTGTTCCCCATGGAGACCACTTCATGCATGAAGCTGGTACATATGACTCTGTAGGTAGTCTGTAGCTTTTAGCTGCCAATATATCGGTCTCGTTATGTTATTGTCATGCAATGTACGGAACACTTTTAATAAATAAATAAAGTAAATCTTCACTGTAAAAAGTCTACCGACGTCTTTTTTTTATTAAAACTACGAAAGTGTTAATTAAAAAAAGAAATGACAGCATTTCAAAAAAAAAAAAGTATAAAGTAGAATCTCATCATACGTCCCCTGGCTCCCAAACTAGGTATATACATGTGACTTGAGAGTCAGTGTTCCTCCATTATAAAAGTCATTACACATGTCGTTGATTGTGAAAGAAAGAAATTGTGAAAGAAAACAAAAAGGCACTTTTCAACAATCAGGGATTTTGGAATTGTAGATTGGCAGAGCGCAGATGCAACAGCATCCTCTAGTGAAGGTAACAACCACCTTCAATCTATATTATATAGCTCTCTCGGTCTCAGTTACTATCAGCATTTAAAAGATTCATAATGCAAACCTAATCTGAATACTACATAAACCTTCCTTGCATATCCACGAGGCATTGTCTTAAAACCCTATAAAAAGAAAAAAATAACCTTGAAATTATGACCCTACGTAAGTACGTATGAAATTTTTTGATTAAATGTTGTCCCGTCGGGGGACCGCTCTAATTATTAGCCTAACGTTCTATTAAAGTTTAAAATAGTAGCGGTCCCCCGACAGGACAATATTTAATCAAAAAATTTCATACGTACTTACGTAGGGTCATAATTTCAAGGTTATTTTTTTCTTTTTATAGGGTTTCACGCAGTCGGGGGTTTTTTAAATTTTTAATTTAATTTTTTATTTCATGCTTTTTGTAGGGACTCCTTATTATTTCTTTTCTTTTATTTTCTTGCGTTTTAAGATTCAAGTAATTTGGTATTTAATCAGGTTTTTTGTAATTCGCCATTTTGTAGTGGTGGCCATCTTGGATTTGAAATTTGTTATAGTGTATAGTATTCTACTAGTCAAGCCCTTTCATTTGATACCCATATTGAGGGAGTTGTGAAAAAAAAAATGTAATTTGCCTTTTTGTGGTGGCGGCCATCTTGGATTTGAAATTTATCATAGTGTATAGTATTCTACTAGTCAAGCCCTTTCATTTGATACCCATATTGAGGGAGTTGTAAAAAAATATGTAATCCGCCATTTTGTAGCGGCGGCCATCTTGGACCGATTTTCATCAAACATAGCTAAGAACACTCCCGACAAATTCACCTTTCAAACAAAAAAAACAAAATTAAAATCGGTTCATCCGTTCGGGAGCTACGATGCCACAGACAGACATACACACACACACACACACACACACACACACACACACACACACAGACACGTCAAACTTATAACACCCCGTCGTTTTTGCGTCGGGGGTTAAAAATAGCAATGATCATAATAACAGTTAACAGAATCGAAACTTATGTAATCAAGCACACGACTGTTTGTGTTTTAATTTGTCGTGCGATGTTCGTTGAGTACATAATTACCTTATGTGTTTATAGTATTCTTGATTGATGAAAAAAAAACTAACTAACTGTTAATTGTCTAGCCACGTGTGTACTTTGTTTCTTTAGTGCTGTTAGTTTTAAGATTACCAGCTAAGCTTCGTGTTACTTTAACTCAACTGGCACACATGAGGCCTATGGCCTCTCCCAGGCTGCGCTACTTGCGGCGGAGGACAGGGTGTTCCTGTCCTCCGCCGCAAGTTTGTCCCAGCCACCTTATTTTAAAGTCGTCGGTCCATCTAGCTGGGGGTCCTACACTACGCTTGCCGATACGCGGTCTCCACTCTAGGACTCGTCTGCTCCACCGGCCATCGATCCTTCGACAAACACGATAAGCTCACTGCCACTTCAGTTTGCTTACTCTGCAAGTTATGTCGACGTTACTTTTTTTTTTGGGTGGGAATTCATCAAATCACCTCTCCCGCTCTGGGCTGAGCGGAAGGGCGTGTCAGACTTTTACTGACTAAAACCCACCCGTGTTCTTTTAGTTGCCTATGCCAGGGGCCACGGTATCTCTTTCGAACAACCCGGGCCCTGGCGGTATCGGCCCCAGCGGACCCCGTCACTTCATGCTGACATCTCTATGAGGCGCGCGTGGAACACAACGCGCCGTCGACCTGGGCCTGGTCCTTACCGGGCGGCAAGCTGCCCATTGCTCGCCGCCCGCAGTGTCGACGTTACTTGACGTACGCACGACAACATACGAACAGTACGAAAACCTATACAATGCCAGGTCATCTAAAACTGTAAAATGTATAGCATGATTTGTAGCCGTGTGTACCTAGTACAATTTTTGTTTGTGGTCATCAAAAAGTAAACTTTAGAAAAAGCCTCTAGGTACGACACCTGGCGTTCATTTTTGCTAACTGGCTTATCTTTTGGGTTACCTAGTGCCGAAGTGAGAGAAAGGATTCTAGTGTGCGATAGCTCAAACCTATCATCTATACTTCTATACTAATGGGTATTATAAAGAGGTAGAATTTGTTTGTTTGTATGTATGTATGTAGGAGGCAATTTCCGGAACCAGTCGGATTTGAAAAATTATTTTTGCATTTGATAGCCTAATTCTTGAGGGAGATTGATAGGCTATGTTATGCATTATTAGCAATAGTACAACAAGTCAGAAAAAAACTGAGTGAAAACGAAGTAGTAGCATGGGCGAGCGATGCTGGGATGCTATGCAATGGGTAGGGGGGCGCGGGCAGAAGCGGGAAGCCAGTATTAATATAAGCGCTTTAATATGTGCTTTTGATTAGCATGTATGCAGGGCCTCAATTCTGTATGGTAATTATAATTTCCCGCGTAATCTTACCGCGTGCAAACCACGTACGGAGCACTGATGTCGTGAAAACTTCACAGTGAATACGACCCAGGACATGATTATCAACGAAATACCACTTTCACATCTAAGGTCGAAAATGTCTTTAAAAATGAGGAGTGAGGAATTCAATCCTTTGCTGTATTGTAAAAAAAAAACAAATATTCTGTTTTCCTTTGCTAGAACTGTAAAGAGATTTATAGATAATGTGAATTATTTTAATAGCCAGTATTTTTGTGATCTGTGATGCCAGACCTGTTTTATTAACCACTCATGTTTAGATGTTTGCAAAAATACGCAGGCTGCAAAAAAAGTTTTGATGTCTTGCCAGAAACCTGTCTAGATTTACATTTTAGCATTATTTTGCTGGAGAGTTTTTATTTTTATAACTAGTTTTCGTTTGATTTGAACATTTCAACTTATTTTCGATCAAATCTAAATTTATCTTTGTGATAACAGGAAACTTATAATAATGTAATTCAATTAACATTTCGAATAAAAAATTGAATGATCAACCAGATCATTAAATTTTTTATTCGAGATCTTAATTTAACCGTAGGTATGGTTTTGGTGTCCGAGCAATGGTGGCCTAGTGGTATCAGCCCCGACTTACGAGTTGTAAGGTCATGAGTTCGAAACCAGGCAGGTACTTTACTTTGTGTGTTTCATTTCATCACCACTGCTCTCGAAACGCTAAAGGAAAACGTCGTGGGAAACCGGCATGGCCTAGAATCAAACATTCAAAGACCGGTGGTATCCACCAACATTGGTCATTGGCCATTGGGCTCGTGTGGTGGATTATGGCCCACTCGCTCTCACAGTGAGGAGGCCTGTGTCCCAGCAGTGGGAACAGTATAGGCTGATTATGCTTATGTGTTTTTTTATACACACACGTACTAATAATACTCGTTTAATAAAGCTGAAGAAATTATTTGTTTGTTGGACGCGCTAATCTCCAAAACTACCAGTCGTATTTGAAAAAGTCTTTTCATTTGAGAGCCCTATTCTTGAGGAAGGCTATCAAATACCACGCTATGGCCAGTAGGAGCCGAGCAAATAGAAAAAAAATGCTAACCGAAAACCAACTAATAGCGTGGGCGGGCGATGCGATGAGACGCAGTGGGTCGGGGGCCAAGAGTTATATTTTATGTTCAAACAAGTTTCACGCGAGTGAAGTCGCGGGCGCAAGCTAGTTATTATTTATTTATGTGTGTAGTAATACTACGCGTAATAATGATAAAAGTATTATAGGTATGTACGGTCACCAAAGCACATAAGTAACCAGGGTCGTCGGATATTGTTGAAGTTTAGTACAAACCGATGGATGTTTTTGAATAAAATTTAAATTAATTAATAGAAAACAAACAGTTCATTTATCAAATTAAGTAAATAACATTCGAAAACGACCATCAGTTTCATACTTAACTTCACGTATATGCGACGACCCTGGTTGCTTATCTCTTTTGGTGACTGTACGTTTTCCTTATAAGAGTCAAAATATTGATAACAGAGTCAATGAACCTTAATCAAATATCTATTTATTATTTTCTGTAGTATCTGGTTGATATTTAAATTGGACATTTAAATAATAATTCTCACTGTGGTATTGTAAGCGCCGCGCCGCTAAGAACCTAGGTTCGATTCTCTGGTGAAGACAGAATGTTTCTGTCTCCTGCAGCGGAATCAAATGTGTTTGAAAATTTTGATGGTCCACCCTGCTTCAGCAATATTATAATAAAATACCATTCAGAAAATGTGAGGAGTGATCCTTTACTTTCATAAGCTTTGTCTGTAACGGGAGTTTCACTCAAGGCCCTTTTAGAATAGCTCTGAGTACGGAATATAGAAAGACTAACTTTTACTCGAGGCATCGCCCGCGTGGAGGTCAAAAATTATCCCACAGGAACTTGCTCCCAGGATAAAAAGAATCATATGACCTAAACCAGGGGGCCTTCTCCGAAGTGCAAAGTGCGAATGTTCGGATCGGACCGACACATGGCCGAACCGATTATTATTGAAAAATGAGAAAAAAGTTCGGATCGGCACAGTTGGGTCGGGACCATAGTCAATATTCGAAAGAGTGTAGGAGTGTAGGATCGGAACCGACCGAACCAAATAGTAACTTCGTAGCAGGAAACGGCCGAACATTCGGCCGATACTTCGGAGTAGACCCCCAGGTCATATGGTCTATCCGTTTACCCATCCAAATGTATTCAGCTGTTGAGCGTGAACAGGTTACAGACAGACAGAGATACTTTCGCATTTATAATATTAGGATGGAAGTCAGCGGTGTGATAAACTCGGAAAGCACATTTAGCCGTTGGTCCTGCGCCCGTTCTCTCTCCGGTCGTGTCTGATTGCGTGCCGTCCTATCAGACTATGATAGTAAGGGATGAGGTGCACCTGTATCTGCACACATTTGTGCACTATAATATCTCCCGCGCCGAAGGCTTGTCTCCGTTGGGACTATTATTATGTAATCTTTTCTCTTTGGAGTGTCCCTGACTTTTACCCCTTATTCGTATCTACCTTACAATAACGTGAACCGAGCGTAAAGCCGCGTTTACATTAATGTGTTGTGTCGCCTTCTGACGTAGTTTTAACCAATCAAAACTCTTTGTGATTTGACGTAGCCCTGAACCGATACGTTTGATTGGTGTATTCCGCGTCACGACACAACACAGTAATGTGCCGGTGGCTTAAGTCTGTGTTCACACCAAAACGTATAGTCAGCCACGGACTGTGAGGGTCTAGTTCAAGATTTATAAAAAAACACCTTCAGCTGCCGATTGACCGTGTTTTGTTTTTCATACATTCTCACAGCCCGCAGCTGACTATGCGTTTGGTGTGTACGCAGCCTTAGAGTTGAGTAATCACACGATACCTTCCGTGGTTCCTGCTTGCGTCAGCATTGTCACGACGCGTTACATTGTTAGTCATAAACGCATCATAGTCCTTAGGATGAGCAAAGTCCGATGGTGGGTTAAGAGAATGTTCTCTGTCTGTTTTCATCGGGGCAAAGTGCATGATCCTGTGTCCTAACCGAAAGCGATAGACGCGATCGTTTATGTGAATTATGCCGAAAAAACGCGACTTATTTGAGCGTCCAAGCACATCATATTCGAACCTCACGACCTAACCGAAAGCGAATGTTGCGCGAGTACGTGATCGACGTGATCGTTTATATGAATTATGACGTACAAACACGACGAGTATATCATATTCATATACACGAGCGCGACGATCGCGTATTTGCGCGTTCACTTTAGGTTAGGACATGGCCTGAAAGCTTTAGGTATGAGTAGTGCAAAGTGTTGGGTTGATATGCACTGCGTCTGACAAATTTAACCATTCATCTTCTCATGTAAAAAGGTGAAAAGTTTAACCAGTTAGTTAGCCAGCTAAACTTTTTTGGGTAGTCACCTTTTATATTTATGGTTACTTTGGAGCTGGACGTATTTAAGTAGGTACAGCCGACCACACGTCAGTGGTAACACCAGCTCAAGGTCTAATGAGCTGGCCTAGCTAAGTACGGAGTTTCAATGGATTATAGAGTGCAGCTTATACTTACTGGTTTTGTTTCCACTGACCGACATTTCTATGGTACCGATAGTCGATAGTCTTTTACCTAAAATAGCTAAACTTAAAAGAAAGTTTTTTTGTGGTTACAGACCAGTCAGTCTAAAGAAATCCTGGCTGTCAACACAGCACTGCTCCGCCCATGGTAGCGAAAATAGGTACAGCCTTTTCTGCTCGAAATAGTAAACACCCTTAGCAAACTAATTGGTAATCGCAAAATGTATATAGTAAAACGATGACGATGAAACAGAAATTGAAATTACTTTTAGACCACCGAAAACATAATAATAAATTATTTTATTTCTGTTTATACAAACACTTTTACACGGCAATATAATATTTATAAAACTAGATGAGGTTGGAGTCTCCTGTCTAATTACTTACCTACTCTGAGAAGAAAGGCCGAAACAAACTCAGAGGTCACAGTCTCTTTTAAAGTCCAGACATAATCTTGGTCAGATCATGTGAGGACCATGCAGATTAGTAGTTAAAACAAGTATTGTTTAGTTCTCCACCTTTAGCAAACAATCTATCTCTACTAACACTAACAATAAAGCTGAACAGTTTTTTGTTTGTTTGAACACGCTAATCTCTGAAACCACCTGCAGGATTTGGAAAAATATTTTTGCACTTGAAAGCCCTATTCTCGAGAACGGTTATAGGCTTTTTACATACGGGATACCACCCCTATTTTGTTAATATACCATATATACGCACTAAGCGCTTCTCGTCATCTTTTCTGATGCGCACAGCTAAGAAGTGGAATCGTCTGCCTGCGTCTGCATTCCCGAGTTCATACAACCCGAATCTCTTCAAGGCGAGAGTGAATAGGCTTCTTCTGGGCAAGCTCGTTCCACCGTAGATCTCATCCCTGCCTCTGGGCTGGATTGAGGTCAAGAGTGAGCCCATTCTCAATAAAAAAAAAAAACATCACGCTACGAAGCTTAGGAGCCGAGCAAAAAGAAAAGAAGTCATAAAGAACGACGAAGTACACGCACACGCAGAAGTGACTATTTAAGATGTAATAAAACACACCTCAACACGATTTAAAAAAAAACTTTTGTGAATGTGACTGCAGCTCTACCTAAGGGGTGGTGTGACGCATGAAGATGTTGATGGTGATGATAGCTACCCTTAATCATCACGAGGAATTCCCTACCCATGTTACAAGAACAAAGTCACGTAGATTACTGTTTCAAATTACCTAACTCACATAAGGAAATTACGCGATGACGATTTTGACATTGACATAAATACTAATAAATTATCAATAATTACAATGACGTGGAATTGAAATGATTAATAACACGATTCGCGGGTTTATTTGTTTGCGCACTGGAATAAGAGTAATATTGTTTTTTTTTCCTGAATCAAAACGCTTTCCTGACATTCACGAGCGATTTATTTTAGGTACGTAAAGCGTCGAAAGTACCAAGCAGTAATCTTGTAAAATACAGGATGGCAGGGACATCGACGCGCAAACTTTAACCATGAATTCAGCACATGAGTTTAGACCCCAGAGCGTCGAAATTTTTCGTAGATTATTAAAAAAAAATATTGCTGTTCCATACGTTTTGACCGCGTAGGTATTGCACTTTTCTATGAAACAGATTTTTTTTTTGGTAACCGACGCAAAATTTCTGCGCTATGGGGTCTAAACTCATGTGCTGAATCCATGGGGACAGTTCGCGCTTCGATGTCTCTGCCACCCTGTATTTTACAAGATTACTTCTTAGTCTGCATACAAAAATTCAACCAACTATATCCAATATGTCACTATAATCTATAGCTAGTCAAAGTTTGGCAAAACCCATAGTGGGCCCTATCACTTCTATTTAGTTTGTTTGAAAAAATCTCTATATTCATTTCGATGGTACGATTTTTCTGACAGTTTCAAAAAGTTTCTTTAGTGTTTGCTTTTATTATCGTAATAGCTGCGCCCCGCGGTTTCAGCCGCATAAGTTTTGATCCTGTGGGAATATCGGGATTAAAAGTTTCCTATGTGTTAATCCTGGTTATAAACCATCTGTGTGCCAAATTTTATCCAAATCCGTTTAGTAGTTTTTGCATTAAAGAGTAACAAACATCCATCCATCCATCCAAACTTTCGCGTTTATAATATTAGTAGGATTATGTCGTCTCCACATTATACAGCCCACCATAGCCACACGTAGTTTGAGTCTAATGCACTACTTATAGTGCACGAAACGTCAAAGGCTTTTATCTAATCTGTGGTCATAGGTTCTTATACCAAACAAGGTCCAAACGTGTGACGGAATAAACGCGGTCATCATTTTTTTTTTAATTCATTTTCAGTGCCATTTCACAAAACAATTGCACATATGTTCACCAACAGCGACCCCCCGAAGATCAATTCCTGTAATTAAACACGTTCAAAATCTAGTCGCCAGTTCATCTCAGTCGCAATCTGTCAGAAATATTTCCTCTAATTTCCCCACATTTCTGACAAGTTTTTGACATTGATTGTCGCTGAGATGAGATTGCGACTATATTTTGAACGTTTTAAATTAAGAGAATTGGCTTTCAGACCGTGAACCGTCCCCCTAGAGTGCATAAAGATCCTTGTTCCTGTACGTCGTTTTGTTACTTATTTGGTGGCTGTAAAATGTAACCATAGGTACCGACCGGGTAACCTTTCCGACCCTGTCAACTACGGACAAATCGCCATAATCTCAATACTATGTAAAGTTATGGAAATGGTTCGCTGCTAGCATACCTGGAAGACAATAAGCTCCTCAGTCACCACCAGTATGACTTCCGTCGTGGTCGGTCAACGGCAGATCGTCTTGTGTTGGTAAGCATTTTGATTTCCACCAGGCGAGATCGAGATCAAGAGCGGACCTATTTTGCAACTTGAAAAAAAATGTCATCTTAATTTGCATTTAATGGACTCAACTGTACTCTCTGTGAAACGGCTTATAATAAATAGGCCCAGTAACCTTTACTACCTATTGCCTACCGGCCTATTCTGAGCCGTTTCATCGGAATATCTATATTTTTTAATAGGCAAGTGCTATTTATACCATTGACTAATTTCTTGCTGACAAAATTTCTTGTGACTGATCCTGTATTTATGATTTATAATGTAATATTCCTATTTGAAGACTTTTAATTTATTTGAATTGTATCGTATATAATGTTTTATTTAATTTCTAATATTGTTAAATTAATGGTGTATAATATATACTTAATTAAAGGGTAGATTTTTGAGTTTCCATAAAATATCTGTAAGACCTGTTATATCACCAAAAATCGCACTAATAAATACTTTGACTTTGACTTATTTTTTCGACTAGAGGTTTTTTAAAACGTCTATTTCAGCTAGGGTTTTTATATATTCCAGTTCACAAGAAAACATTTAGATAGTTAATGTTTTTAACAATTCGAAGGGACAATTCTCGTTATTTTAAGAACGTTCACAGTCTGATCTCAGTCTCAATCTGTCAAAAATACCTCTAATTTCCCTACATTTTTGACAAATTTTTAACATTGATTGTCGCTGAGATGAGATTGCGACTACTTAAATTGTAAATTCTTTTTAATTACGGTAATCGGCCGCCTTCAGGTAACTCGAAATCATGTGGCGTATTTCGTTAGAAAATTCCATGACACAAAATATTGCAGTAGGCACCGAAATATGACATTGCAAATTCATAAGTTAACCCCCGAACTATAAAACAATGTAAAACAATTCCTGGATCAGTTCTAAAGTCCTAATATTGTTCGTCACAGTGATGACGTGTTAGATCGACGTGACCTCTGCTAGGTTGGCCTTTGGGAAACTCTAGCAGTAGACATACATACGTAACATTGTAATAGTAGGTATTAATAGCTATACTGCGAATTCGGTGATAAATATAACGTTAGAGTACGGTGGGTATGATTTGGTTTTTAGTGGGACTTTCCGTCATAGATTTTCTTTTTTAAAGCCTATTTTTTTTATAAGAAATACGTCAATATTATAGTTGTAGATACTTTTTCTTCTAGGATTCCTTTTTTTAAGCAGTGATGTAGTTCACCTCAGGCACTGTCACGGATTAAATAGAAAGAAAACCGGCCAAGTACGAGTCGGACTCGCTCACGAAGGTATCCCTACCATTATCTATAAAAATCACGTCTGTTGTATGGGAGCCCCCCTTAAATATTTATTTTATTCTGTTTTTAGTGTTTTGTTGTTATAGCGGCAACAGAAATACATCATCTGTGAAATTTTCAACTTTTTAGCCATCACAGTTCATGAGATACAGCCTGGTGACAGACAGACAGACGAACAGTGGTGTCTTAGTTATAGGATCCCGTTTTTACCCTTTGGGTACGGAGCCCTAAAAACTGAAAAAATAGCAATCTATCTATCATAAAATTTTTGAAATGCACCTGATTTCAGGTTCTATACTAACAATAGATCTTCGCGAAACAAGTAGAGCTTTGACAACATCATAGCTGAAGTAATAGTGGATTTTCCTATTTATTTATTAATATTATTCCTAGAAATTCAAATGAGACTTTTAGTCACAGTTTTCCGAAGTCGTGGAGCCCCTGTATCGTCGCCGGCGCCGGTCCCCGATCGCGGTCATATACATACTCGAGCGTTGAGCATTTCACGCCAGTCGAGCAGCGCTTGCGCATCCTACGGGTTAATTTTATTTTGACATATTCATTTATTTAATATTGTATTTACGTGTTCGCGTACCGTAATAATTGATTGTGCGTGTTGTGGTTTAGTGTTGTGTTTTTTTTCGAAGTAATTAATCTTGAAGGTACGTTTTTTTTTTATTTGGGTCTTTTAACATTATGTTTTTATTTTAAAAGTTATAATTTAAAATAATTATTTAGGACGTAAAAATAAAAGTGAAATTTCTTTTTTAAATCTGTTTTGTCATAGCTGCTGACTAGTGTATCTAGCTAGTATACTTTATTCTTTTCTAGTCTATCCGAGCAAAATTATCTATTCTAGTAAGGGATATAAATAAATACGAGTTATTGAACTTTCGACGAAAAATATTAGGTGTGTATTTGCAATGTAAATTACTAGCTAGTAAGTAAACTAGACAGTAGACCAATTTATTGGCTATTCTCTTATGTTTACGATAGTGCATTTAAAAGCAAACTAGTTTTAAAATAAAATAATATAAGACTTTGGTCACATTACTCTAAAAAAATGTAATATTCTCCTTAGATCATACTTTTATCTGAAAAATATTACGTTTCTTACATATGATAAAAACTTGCATGATAAAAACTATCAGTAATGTGCAATGTGCTGTAACAGCTGTCATAAGATTGTTTACTTTAGGTGTCACGGCTAAAAATACTTTCTTTGCAGATGATTGTAAAAGAAATGTGTTGTTTCTAACTGCTAATAGTAAATCGTGTTGTAATGAACATGATAATATCAATGCATAGAGTTTGATAGTAGTTATTTTATTTTAACCTATTGAGAGTTTACGTTTGCATCTGTTTACTATCTCACGTCCACAAAACTTATAGCCTGCATCTCATCATCATTCTTTTGTTTATGTATCTATCTCTCTATTTATATATAATTATATTTAAATAGAGCGATATATCCATGATCCCAATTTATTTAAGGTTGGCGCAACATGTCTTTTAAGCGCAATATATACGTCTCTATTAGTCGTAATCTCGATAGTCGTCCCCTTTCTAAACATATCCCCTTTCACACAGTCCATCCATTGTTTCTTTGGTTTTCTCATACTATATGCATAACTCTTTTGCCTGCATCTATTTAGTAATGATTAACGCAGTTTGCGGATTTTACTCTAGATTCTCCTAACTATGATTATGCAGGAGATAGTATTTTAAGTAGGTTTGCAACTTCTATTTCAACGGATTTTAACACAGATTTGAACTCCCGACCTCTTCACTGTTGATAGTTCAACGTTTTGGTCACTATCAGCATCGTTATCGAGTATTTTTGAACGAATGCAGTCAATTCTGTAGGTAAATATTTCTTACGAATTCATCTCATTCTTCTAATTAATGAGTTCTTGAAGATTAATAAACAAGACTCGGGCTATTATTTCAATTAGTGCCATAAATGGACGTCGTTAAATTTTATTGAAAATATGATGGTGTTTAATTGGGTTCCCAAGGACTATATTCGTTTAATTAAGGACGATTTTCGATTCGTTACCTATAACTATTAATTTTTTGCTAGTTTTCCTTAAAACAGTCAATGAAAAACAAAACTAAATTGGTTACATGTACAATTATAATCGATACATAGACATGGTAAGGTTATTTTGAAGCTCATAGTTAGAACGAGTTAAATGTATGTTTATAACAAAAACGATTGTGTATAATTTTAAGTGAAGCTGAAAGCCAAAACTAACCATAATAATCAACCTATATGTTGTTCCTACTGCTAAGACATAGTTCTTCTCTCTGTGAGAGAGAGTGGGCCATAATCCACCACGCGGCCCAGTGCTGCAGCTTATAGCTTTAACAAAGCTATAAACGTCAGTCATAAAACTAAGATTATTTTACTGGAAAACAAACATTGGTTTCGGTACAACACATTAATGAACTATAAGTGCCTATATATTACCGACCAGACTAGTAACTAGTTTATAGTTACAAATTAAACTATAGCTTGTTGTAACGAATTTTTGATGGCCAATGAGCTCCTGCCATTTTCTTTAAGTTTTTATTATATACTTGTATATAAAATGTATATATTTTAGTGTTAGCTTGTAAATTGTAATTGTTGTGTGTATGTGAATAAATGTAAAAATTTACTACAAGGGTAAATAAAATACACCTTAGTATTACGTTCGCGTTGTAAGATTGGGTCTTAGATGAGAGAGATGGTATTTTTACAAAATTTTGTTATCTTAACGCGGTAGGTACCTACTTACCTTTTATGGGAAAAGTGAAGAACTTAAGACAAGTAAATATTAAACTAAAAACACTGATTTTCATGCTTATCTACCCAATATCAGAGGAACTAACATGTCAACAGCATTTAAACAAGGTATATTTGAAGCTCAAGGTTAATGATGTCGTAAAAATATTCATTCATTTACGTAACTTATGTCTCGTAAAAAGTTTAAGTAAGCAGAAGGCAAATAAAATAATGACTGTTAGCCAGCGCTGGGGCTCTGTCTCGTATAGGGTCTTAGCATTATGCTGAGCGATGGCCGTTTTGCGTGAATGTGACGCATGTTTACCCCCAACTTGTTATTTTTTGTGTGTTTATGTCCTTTTTTTTATGCGTCATGTTTGCCGCAAATAAATGCTTTTTCTTTCTTTCTTTCTCTCAAAAATATTGAGACTTGTCCTGTCAACGATGTTTTTTTATGGAGTTCCTACAACAATTTAAAGTTGTTCATTATCTGCCTAGCCTTTTCCCAACTATATTGGGATCGGCTTCCAGTCTAACCGAATGCAGCTGAATACCAGTATTTTACATTGAGCGATTGCCTATCTGACCTCCACAACCCGGTTGCTGGGTAATACCATACCCCTTGGTAAGACTGGTTTTCAGACTTTCGGGCTACTGACGAACCGGCCGTAACGACTGTCAACTGTCGACCGTCCAAGAATGACAAGTGATGAAAAAAAAAAATTAAAAAATGACAGCCGGGACCAACGGGTTAACGTGCTTTCCGAGGCACGGAGGGGTCTTAGTATGTGAAGATGGTCACCCATCCACGGACCAACCGCTTCAAGCGTAGCTTAACCTGATCGATCGACCCATGCGGCTGTATTACTTAGCTACAAGCCTAATAATAATAATTTAAATTTTTTACTGTTTTATGTTCAATGAAAATGACTTATGTTAAGAATTCCTAAAGGTTGAATAACAATCAACAACACATTGTTTAAATCAAAGGTTATCATTAACAATAAAATTATTATAAGGTATACTTAGGTAGGTATTAATTAATTTAACTCTGAAAGTTATCAACCAATTTTATACAAAGAATCGTGCTTTTTTTTAAACAATTTTTTTTTAAATATAATATTAAGTAGGTTTCCATTAGGAATTTGTCAGTAACAGCCTGGATTCTGGACTGTGCTCGTTTGCGGGCAGTAGACTCGCTCCCTATTAAATGGGACTTAAACATAACAGGAAAACTGTTGGTGTACTTAAGTTACAGCCCTGCCTAACCCTTCGGGAATTACAGGCGTGATGTTATGTAATAAGTAAGTACTTACTGTTTATATAACATGCATAATCAACGTATAAAGTTACTACTGCTGGGACACAGGCGTCCCCTCTGTGATCCCAGTAAATTACTGTTTAGTTAAAATTAATTAATCAAATTCATCGTACCTTTAAACAGCTGATCAGTGAGACATGTGAGCAGTAATGGTCTAGTGGTAACGGCTGCGATTTACACGTTGTAGGTCGTAGGTTCGAACTCAAGCAGGAACTTTACTTTGTGCAAATTATTTCATCACCACTGCTCTCAAAACAGTGAAAGAAACCGTCGTGAGGAAACCTGGCCTAGAACCAAAACATCGAAGACATGTGACATCTACCAACCCGCACTGGGCCCGCGTGGTGGATTACGGCCCTCTCCCTCTTACAGAGAGGAGGCCTGTGGCAATGGGAACATTATAAGCTGATTATGCTAAACAGCTGATGAATCGTCTGACATCATGGCTTCCTGATTAATCGCCCACAGACTACGCAGTGCACGTAATAACTAGAATTCTTAAACTAGCTCAATCAAATCATATCCTACAGCACAGCCGAAGGTGAGAATCCTGTCCAATAATAGCGAATGATCACAATGGCATCATTGCAACGTATAGTAGATTGAATTTATGATTCGCTGCATCGGTATGCGTGTAACTGATATTTATATCTAAGCAGGTTCTAGATTCGGTTTCATTCGGGTGATTGGGAAAGTTGTGTCTGGATTTTGATTTAATACTTTGGCTATACCAGTTTCCTCACGATGTTTTCCTTCACCGTTTTGAGAGCAGTGGTGATACATCGTGAGGAAATGTATGTTCTAGAACCAAGAATTCGAAGATATGTGACATTCACCAACCTGAACTGGGCCCGCATGGTGGATTACGGCCCACTTCCTCTCAGAGAGAGGAGGCCTGTGGGAAGCAGTGGGAATATTATAGGCTGATTATATATATTATTACTGATGATATATATTATTATATGTAAAAACGTTTTATAAAGTAGTGCTACATACCAGTGTATCTCATTGAATCTCCATTTCTCAAAATTGGTGACAATCTAGACGCTATATTTTCTAAAGTTATAGAAAGTCCCCTGTGAACTTTTTTCTGTAGCCTTTAAAATGGTGGGGGTAGCCTTCCTATGCCCTTGCTGTAAATAACGTCATTTTGTTACGATTCGAATAATACACATTATAAACTGTGCCAAGCATTGATATTTTAACCAAGTACCAATTTTGCGATCGTTTAAAAAAATACTAGTAAAATTGATGACTAGTTTTTGTCTACAAATTATTAAAATGCAATGATTCATCGCGTTGATGACAAAAAGTTAAATTATTGGTGACCAATTTTTGCTTTTACAAATAATTAATATTGAATGATTCGTCGCTTTGACTCCACATCTTAAAATCGTATTAGTTTACATAATATTTCACTGTGTAACATTGAAACCCGTCCAAAGTTTTAAACAAAATGTATCCTAGAATATTATAATGTTTTAAGAACCATAAACCATATTAATAAAATTTTATCGACGTTAGGTGCAACAACGTTAACTTTACGACAACGTTTACAAAATAGACCGTAACTATGTGTTTTTGTAGCTATTTCAAGAACTGCCCAAACATTGTTGATGAATTTTAGTTTAATTATTAGCACGGTTGACGTAGTAGGTATAGTAATACATAGTTATTTGGATAGTGTTATAAATAATAGGTACTATTGATTCAAGAGTTCCAAATGTAGAAGCTTTTATTTTATTTTTATTTTTTTTTATAAAAACGTTGCCCCACACTAGGAATTGCTCCTGTATCGTGGGTGCGTTTACAAACATTTAAACTCACATACACAAACAGCCAGACCCGGAACAACTACCTGCAGGCAATACAAATATTTGTTCCGTGCGGGAATCGAACCCGCGACACGCAGCGCAGCAGTCGATCGCGACTGCGCCAACCGTGTCGTCAGCCGAAATTTTACACACCCTCTTGTACACTTTGTCTTTTCACAGTGCACTGACTGGACAAGTCCTTTCAATCTGTGTGGTTCTTTCCTCAAAAGACGATTTCAGACACCAGTCTACATAGTCTTCACGTCACACACCAAGATTATGTCTGGACTTTAAAAGTGACCTCTGAGTTTGTTTCGGCCTTTCTTCTCAGAGTAGTCAGATATGTAAACGCCCACAGAACAGATACACGCCGACCTCATCTAGTTTTAAAAAATATATGATTGAGGTGTAAAAGTGTTTGTAACCTACTTACAAAAATAAAATCATTAATCAATGCTGTGGTCCACAATTTGTTAGCGCTTTCCCGAAATGTTAGATGGGTTCCCGAAGTGTATGTCTGAGTAATTATACGAAAATAAAGTTAAAATCTAAGAGGCTGAGGAAACGCTGGCGTGGTGACTTATAGGCGTTTATGGGAGATTAGCTGCGCCCCGCGGTTTCACCCGCATAAGTTTCGATCCCGTGGGAATATCGGGATAAAAAGTATCCTATGTGTTAATTCTGGTTATAAACTATCTGTGTGCCAAATTTCATCCCAATCCGTTTAGTAGTTTTTGCGTGAAAGAGTAACAAACATCCATCCATCCAAAATTTGGCACATAAATGGTTTATAACTAGGATTAATATAGGATACTTTTTATCCCGATATTCCCACGGGATCGAAACTTATGCGGGTGAAACCGCGGAGCGCAGCTAGTAGCACCATATGCCAATACAAAATCAAATTGATTAATTAGGAAATTATACAAATCCGTTGATAATAAATTCATAATTAGGTTTCAACTCTAAGTGTTATTTACCTCTCAAGCGTTGAGTTGACGAGTCAGCAACCTGTGACTATTTAACTATAGCGTCATCTTAACCTTTGGAGCCATAATTGCTCATTTACATTGGATAATGTCTTGGTTAGGGTTAACTTTATATCTTGTGGGAAAACCTTGTTATCGGAAAAGCGAGCCTTGCTTAGATGGTTCTATAACAATCTAATTTTATGTTATGTCTTGCTCATTCATTTACCAGACAATATACATAATAACAACAACATACATAATAACATAAATACTATTAGTGAAGTTTAAATATTTTTAAACTTAAACTTTTTTTTTTTGTTTTTGTCGAATCATAATGTTGCAATGGTTTATTTTATTTCTTGTTTTTATTTATTTATGTATAAATGCATGTTGCACTGGTTGACGTCATCACGTCAACGCCGGCTGCCGCTGAAAACCAGCGCTAGGGCTCTGTCTCGTATAGGGGCTTAGCATTATGCTGTGCGATGGCCGTTTTGCGTAAATGTGACGCATGTTTACCCCCAACTTGTCGTTTTTATTGTGTTTATGTTATTTTTTATGTGTCATGTTTGCCGCAAATAAATGCATTTTCTTTTTTTCTAAGTGTAGGTGAGCTTAGATATCTACAGCATTGATGGGTCAATTCAGTAATGTAGGTACAGTCGGCATTAAAAATTAGTTCATCCTCGTTCTTATCAGTCACTGTAGGGGCTTATGTCTAAGTAGTAACAGCCGCACTGGTCGATCGATTATGTTTAGCTACGCTTGCCGCGGTTGGTCCGTAGATGGGTGACCATCTTTACATATCAAGACCTCTCCATGGCTCGGAAAGCACGTTAAGCCGTTGTTCCCGGCTGTTATTTGTGAATCTTTGGCAGTCGTTACGGGTTGTCAGATGCTGAAAGTCTGACAACTACATACCATTACAACGATACCATTGGGTATCGTATTAGTGTAACTGGGTTGTGGAGGTCTGGAAGCCATCCCCAACATAGTTAGGAAAAGGCTAGGCAAGTAAGTAATGGTGATCGTCTATCAGGCACTGTCAATGTGATTTGAGATTTCATTAAATGTACATTAGGTACATTTTTTTTTCTAGATTTCCTTATAAGTAAGTTAAGTACCTACTGTTTATCATAACGGTACCTGCAAACAGACCTTTCCTCACCTAATACAAGAAGCGGAATCTGACGCATCTCACAGACCAGTCTTAGCGTCTCGACATCAACATAGTATGTAAACGGTTAGCTATTTCTGGACACGGCATGTGAATGCATTCGACATGGTTTCCGACTCCAATCATATACAGCAATACTATTTAGTTCGTGACTAAAATTCTAAGCAATATAAATAGTTCCTATGCAATTTATGGCTAAAATATCGTTGATTATACCCTGCAGTAGGTAACTAAAATACAGGGTAACTAGATCTACCGCATTTTTTTTTTAATAAGCATTGCGCCACGCTAGGAATTACTCCTGTATCGTGGGTGCATTTACAAATATTTAAAGCCACATAGACAAACAGCCAGACCCGGGAAAACTACCTGTAGGCAATACAAATATTTGTTCCGTGCCGGAATCGAACCCGCGACACGCAGCGCAGCAATCGATCGTTCCGCCACTGCGCCAACCGTGTCGTCAAAATTCTGTAAATACATACTTGTTCCGGTCCCGAATCATATTTAGCTCAACATACAACCTGGGGGCTTATCACCAGCTCTTATAGCAGGGTAGAAGTCGAACTGCACTGCTTTTTTGTACTAAGTCATAGAACATACATAGCCGTCAACTACGAATTCTGCACACAGACTTATGTAACATTACATAAAATAGTTACTAAGCAGCGACTTCTATTTTTGGTGTCAAAATGAAAATCGCTGTTTACGTTAGCGCACGCCAACTTTTGCATAAGGGTGATTAATCATATTTAAAAAAAAAAAGTTAAGTTAGCTATAACATTTGAAACGTGTTTTCGTGAAAATACCTACATCAGAAAAAGTTGGAACTTTGACCTTCAATATCTCCATAACTAGAAGGATCCCAGGTATACCTACGGTCCATTATAAAAACAGAATTATCACAATGACGGAAAGAACAATTAAGTGACTCGGCTGCGTTAAGGTGGATGCTCCAAGGTAGCCCGCGAAATTCAAATTTTCTTACGTTTTTTGCAATTTGCTGGTCAGTACTAAGTTGTACGTTAATTAAAATATGATTCACGGCCGTAACAAATATGTATTTACAGAATTATAATCATTAGAATCAGTAAAACAACTTGTTAATATTTAGCATAATCCTAAAATGTCAAGATTTCATGAAATAGTCATTCAGTAGGATTACTTGATCTTAGAGAGTTTTGTTGATGACTTTAATGACTATAATTCTGTAAATACATATTTGTTACGACCGCGAATCATATTTTAATCAACGTACAACTTAGTACTGTCCAGCAAATTGCAAAAAACGTGAGAAAATTTGAATTTCGCGGGCTACCTTGGAGCATCCACCTTAAGTGTTTTTTGACGACACCCGTTATTTTTAGCATGTACCTACTATTATAACATTATGTACTTACTATGTACTAGCTCACTACAATGTTTACACCTTCACACCAATTTTCATAATAGCGTGCGCATGAGCAATAATTTCCTGAACGACTTAAAGCGACGTTTGGCACCAGTAGGTAATTGTTAGATCCAATTATATTTCGATTTAATGGTACAGGCAACAATAAAAATAGGTTAAGGGGGAAGCGTCAGAAATTCAAATTTTCTTACGTTTTTTGCAATTTGCAGGTCATTATCAGGGGGCTTACCACCAGCTCTTATAGCAGGGCAGAAGTTGAACTGCACTGCTTTTTTGTTCTAACTAAGTCACTAGTACAAAAAAGCAGTGCAGTTCAACTTCTACCCTGCTATAAGAGCTGGTGATTAGCCCCCAGGTTGAAAATATGTTGAGCTAAATAGAATTCGGGACCGGAACAAGTATGTATTTACAGAATTATAATCATGTACGAAGATTTTGTCGGCCATGTCAGGAGTACTGTGAGAGGAATTTATGACAGTGTTGTTAACTTTTTACCTGAACCGGATAATTTAATATTTTCTCTTTTATGTGTATATACAAACTATGTCTTTAATTTTTGTAATTGGTTTTAAACCGTCTTTAATTAAATAAATATATTCAAATCGTCAATACAACACTCTTAGTTCATAATAAACTGACCTGCAAATTGCAAAAAATGTAAGAATATTTGAATTTCGCGGGCTGCCATTCGAAGTTTCAGAAGAAATCAAAATATTACTTTGACTTTTGTTTAAACCTTCGTAACATAGTACCTAGGTACTTTTAGTGGCCTAGTGCCACTAAAAATACCTAGAATTTATGTCTGACTGTGGTTAGATAATTATATTCGTCATTGGTGAAGTTTATCAAATACATTGCACTTTACCGCACAAATCAAAGTTATTTAACTAGCTGTACCTATTAGTACCTAAGAATAATTCGATCCAGCCTGTCCCTTGCTGCCCAGCGACGCGACGCCCTAAGCCGAGGTCCGACACCACAGGTGGGGCCCTCAGCATGTGATCGCTTAGATGTGTAAGCCCTGGTTGGAGGCCGGCAGCTACATGCAAGCCCGGCTAAGTAGACGACAACCTCCTAGGATAACCTGCGAGAAGCCATTTCCAAAAAAAAAAATTGTACCTTAGCATAATATTTTTTGTTTTGTTCCAGATATTGACTAAAGATGGAGCCACTGCAAGTAGATGTCATCCACTTCTATCCGCGGGAAAATGCACAGCCTCATAACACCGTCAAGTGAGTTTGAGAAATTAGTCCCAACCAATACCTAACTGAATAAAGCCCTTCGGTCTTAAATAAAAAACCAATAATAAATAATATCAATAATCCATTTCAAACCCAATGCCCGATGCCTGAAAACTTGATCTATATCGGCTTTCGTAAATCTGCAAGCCTATCTATTCTGTTAAAGACTCACCTTGAAAACTTACGTGAAGTGAGCTGTCAATAGTGTCAATCACTAGCACTAGCACCAGCCGATCTATTCTGTAAAAATCTCACCGTGAAAACTTAGCTGAAGAGAGCTTTAAGTGATCTGCCATTCCATCTGATACATAAAGGGATTGACACAATTGACATCTGACTTCAAACTCACTTCACCTGTTTTCAAAGTGAGTTTTTACAGAGAAAACCGGCTGTTAATAGTTTGCAACAGCTAAGTTATAAATTGACATGTTTGATTATCTTGAGGGTGGCAAAAAGGCCAAATGGCTGGCGTCATGCTAGAATTCAAAAATGTATTACTTAGGCATTATGAAGGGCAGGCGTTTCAGAGGCCTTTCGAAGTTCAAAAAGCGCTTATTTATCAGTCTTTTTTTTATTAGAACTAATGTAACTTAATGTATTTGTTTTTTCCTCAGATTTGAGGTGGTGAACGACGAGAATCCGACGACAACAATCGTGAGACGTGGACAGCCGTTCAGCGGTGTGGTCAGGTTCACAAGACCTTACAATGAGGCTACCGACATTGTGCAGCTTGTGTTTTCTATCGGTGAGATTTTGTTTTTAGTTTGTATCTGCTTTTATCCGAACAATAAAGAAATAATAGATAATCTATAGCCCAGCCGTATTGCATCGACACACAGGGTTCGCTTGGTAGGTAACTGCTCACGTTCCCACACAGAGAGTAAATCTTAGCAGTGAAAAAATTACAAGTTGATTATCTCTGTCAGATGAATTGTTGACTAAAAGAACGCTAACTGATTGAAAGCGAGGTGAAATCGTGGCAGACCAAGTTGAAGATGGCGAGACGAACTTGCCCCTGCCGAAAGTACTGGTATGCATTGTAAATGAGCTTGGAAATGGAAGAGATTTGAGGCCTTTACAACAATAAAGAATAGATAAAATTACTATACCTATTCAATGACTATTTCATGAAATATCAATCAATAGGATTATATGAACTTAGAGTGTTCTATTGATGATTTTAATGATTATAATTTTGTAAATACTTACCTACTTTTTGCGCTCGCGAATCCTATTTTGATCAACATACCACTTGATACTGTCCTGCAAATTGGAAAAAACGTAATATAATTTTAATTTGGCGGACTACCTAGCGCATCCCCCTTAATAGAGCAGCTTATTGAACAATTCAACAAACTAGATACCTACGGTCACCTTTTTCTTCTTTTAACTTGAACTTCTTTGTCAACAGGAGATAAACCATCAATGGAGACCATAGGAAAAATGTTCATACGACGTGACGTGGTGACGGACAAATATACATGGAGCGCCAATCTCTTGGAAGTGCAAGAAGAAAACACACTCTCTTTTAGGGTATGTAAGCCTTAATTTGGTATGAACTGATAAAGACTTGAGAAATGTATGATAAAGCAGGCATGCTCCACTCCATAATAGGCATATCGTGATACCAAGTTAAGGAAGCAATCACATAGCATCACCTCTGCTTATCACGCATTGGCAGAGGGGTTACATATTTCGCGAATGATCATGGCTAACAGCCGAACCCAATAAACTATTTATATTTAGTTTTGGCATAATGGAGGTAGAAAAACGTATCTATCTCTGGTTTTAACGTCCCAATAAGTAATGTATATCAGTAGCGATACCTATAATGTTGTAATTAAATTGAGTATGATTGTTATTTTTAAACAATCGTTATGTTAAAATATTTGTATGCTGTAATAGCAAAACATGGCGACCTACTTATATAAATATGTAATGCAAGAACCCAATGTACCTATGTTTGACAAATAAAATTCTGATTCTGATTCTATATATGATTATATTATACTACCATCAGTAGCTATCTGTCAATAGGATATTGGGTACGGCCCTTCGGCCGTAAGATATAAGGTTCCTACTAATGGAAAACTTGATGAAACTTTGCACGACCTGGGGATCGAACTCTGGAAGTTTTTGGTCCCAAGCGCAACTGTTGACCCGTTGCGGGTCAACAGTTGCGCTTGGGACCAAAAACTTCACCAATGAGGCAGTCGACATCAATAACCTACTGCATAATTATTCTATAGTCTATCTACAGGTGTAATAATATCTAGCTGCATGTAGGTATCATTTAGGCAGAAATCAGCAATCTAGACACGAAATTATTGGTTATTTTAGAACTTAGAACTTGTTTACTAAAATTGGTATGCTAATTTTAGCACGTATCTGCGCAAAACATAAAAAATTTGCACGTAGACTAGCGAGCAATCTAATAATATAGGCTTATTATTAGAGAATCTAAATTGGAATATTATTTTAGTGGTCTGTTTCGAATACGTGGTAGGTAAGATCCGCAACAAAAGTACAAATATTTCTAAATTCCTTTTCGCTGTTAGCCCGTCTGCCTTCAAAGAAAGAGTGAACAGGCATCTTCTGGGCACGCTCGTTTCATCATCTAATAGACCTCATACACCGCTTTCCATCAGGCGTGATCGAGGTCAGGAGCAGGCCCATTCAGCAATATAAAAAAAAACAATTTGCTTCATTTTTCAAGCTTTATTTAATTTCATGGTGCGTCAGACGCACTCGTAAATGTATTGTTTTATTTTATTTAGTAACCAGCACCCTAATTGCGTAATACACGATCAATGGGAATCGGTTTCATTTTGACAGTTCAACAACATTCATTGCGTTATTTACGTGTTGAGCAGACAAATTTTTCGAACTTATAAAGCGATGGATTAGCAATTTGCTTCAAAATGATTCAGATTCCGATTGATCGTGTGTTACGCAATTAGGGTGCAGCTTTATCTTTCTGACTGACTGCCTTCTTGGCAATTCAAAAGTGCCTTTATTTGGTTTATTTGAAATATTTGCATTGAGTTTGATTAAGTAGGTGTACTTCTTCAGTTATAGGAGACCACAGCATGCACAATAAAGTTAACACACAACTAAGCTACCAAAATTAAAATAAATTATTAATAAAGAAAAATTTCGGTTCAAACTTGCGATAATTTATAAGATTAAAAAATTAAAACAAAAATAACATTAGTATCTATTAAATTAACATGTTATTTATATAATTTAAACAACACATTTTAGAAACAAAGAACACTATCTACTAGGTATCGACAGGGTTAAATTAAATTAGCTAGCAAAACTCCGCAGACGTGATTGATATTATTATCTGAACATGATAAAACAAAGAAGAAGTTTCGCTATCTAATTTAATTGACCCAGTGTCTATATAGTTGGCTCCAATTTTGGTACCTGAGCTTAGCAGGTACCAAAATTGGCGCCGACTGTACTGATGTGACTTATTTTTCTGACAACAAAAATGCCGCCAATAGTCCTAATTTATTCAAACCACCACTAAAGCGCATACGAAATAATCTATTTAATTTGAAACAATAGAATATTGTGAGCCAATTTCGTATATTATGCGATGCTACGTGAATATGTAATGCTTGATTTTTCCAACGCCAGATAATTTTAGCCGAGGAATAATTTTGAATTTTTGACAGTTCTTCCATACAAAATCTGTCAGACGTCAATCTTATTCCACGAATAAAAATAATCAGTCGATTGAAAAATCAGCCCCGAAACAAGTTATTTTAGAGGTAATTCGATAGATACGTTCGTACTAATAAAATGTGATATTTATTACTATTGTCTGATTATTCAAGGCTTGAGTTTAATGTTTTGTTTGGCTATTTTAACATTATGTAATTTGCTGGTGGTCCTGAGGTTGAAAACCTCTAAAGCGCAAGCACCAGAATTCCTTCTGATCCCTCAACCCACACTAGGTACAGGCTGATACTTAGCCGAAACTTAATGATAATCGGCTCTGAAGTGCGCTACTCGCTGCGCAGTACCTCACCCCTCACCCCCGCTGACAGGCGAATTTTTTACTGCGCAGCGACTCGCCTCATGTTCCAAGCCGTTAAAAAGTTTGAATCGGGCTGTACCTACGCGTGGTGGATAACGGCCCAATCCTTTTCACAGAGAAGAGGCTTGTGTGCCAGCAGTGGGAACATTCTAAGCTGATTAAGACAAGTAGATATGATGAAGGACCAGGTTGTAGGTTTTAAACTTATCCACTTCAAAATCAAAAACTACAGTAAACATCTCGTAGATACTTGAACTATTAGCATACCACATTAAATAAAAATAATACGTAGAAACATTATAAGATATAATAACATAACAATTTATGAGCATTCAAGCGTTGGTCAAGACCAGTTCGTTTAGACAGCGATACTCAAACTGCGAGTATCTTTGACTTAACATAACTTACGCCAGAGGGGCAATTCTCGTAATTTTAAGAACGTTCACAGTCTGATCTCAGTCTCAATCTGTCAAAAATACATCTAATTTCCCTACATTTTGACAAGTTTTTGATTATTGTTTGTCGCCGAGATGAGACTGCGACTAGATTTTGAACGTTTTAAATTACGAGAATTGGCCTTCTGGTATTTTGGCATTTATTTCAATTAAACCAATTACGAGTACAGGCACTTTTGGATTGTCAAGGGGTCAGTCAGTCAGAGTGAGTGTGAGAGCAATGATACATGAACACCCCCCCCCCCCCACCTCCCTCCCCTCACTCACGCTCAATACTCGCATACTCCACAACACACACACACACACGCCTGCCTGCCTTGCCTGTATACGAGTTTCTGCCATAAAAGTTTCTCCTACAGTTTTCGTTAAAACATATTTGGCAAATACACGCGTCCCCGTATTTTTGCAGTTAACAGCTGCGCAACGGGCATAATAATTAATTATGCGTAAAACAAGTCGCATATTTGCAAAAAAATATGGATATTGGCCCTGATTCCCTTGTTCACAAACTAAACTAAATTTAAGTTCTGTGCATCTTTTTCTTTCTGTTTCATTAAGAAAAGGACAGAAGATAAAATATTAGTTTACCTACTCCTGTCAAATTAAGATGCTCCATGGACAGATTAGACGTGATTAAAAACATGGCTGCTAAAAATACGGCAATTTAAGTCAGGCGCTGATTAGTTTGGCAGGACTAAACTAATATCTATCTTTTGTCCTTTTCTAAATTAAATAGAAAGAAAAAGATGCAATGAACTTAAATTTAGTTTAGTTTGTGAACAAGGGAATCGGCACCATTGACAGCTATCTGTCAAATTATTGGACGTTAAAGGCAGTGGCAAGTGGCAGAGCAGAGCAAGTGGCAGTTTCTACCGCCATTGCACTTTTTGAAAACCGGGGATTGAAAGGGGCTCACGTTCAGTAGGTACGAGGCATGAACCATTAATAGCCCCACGATGCTGATACAGTAGAGTGCATTAGAGTCAGAAATACTAAGTAGTATTTGAGCCGTTTAATTAGTTTAGTTTTTGATATCATAGCCATCGTTAAGCTTAGTTAGGTTCGGTTTCGTGTTACCTACTACATGAATTGATCTGACCTGATCACGCAGGTTGAGAATCGCTTGCCAAAGAACTCGCAGTATTAAAAATATGATGCTCACACAAACACATTACGTTAGGTATCTAAGCATAGGTTTACACGCAAATGTAGGATTGGTTATTTATTATGGTGACACAAATCATTAATTTTACTTAGAAGACGTGATGAAAATGAGCAATTAAACATTGTTATTTACGAAGGTATCTTATGACTAAATAAATCTTTTTCAGATAACTTTGATTTTAGGGTAAGAAGGCAATCCCAGTTTCTTACTATGTAGCTCTCCATATCGCTCTATAAAAATCAACCCACCTAGCCTTTTCCCAACTATGTATTTAGGGGTCAGCTTACCGGGCCGCAGCGCAACGCATTTCGATACAAAAAAGTGCGGTGCGGCCCGCTTGTAATGTGTTCACGCAAAAAGTACGGAAATGGTGCAGGAGGATTTTTGCAATGTGGAGGCCGGAGTTTGGAAGTTGGCGGTGTGATATCCCCGTGCCTCGGACAACATGTTAAGCTGTTGGCCCTGTGCCAAATCTCTCTGGTAGTGTTGGGTTGCCGTCCCATCGGACAATGAGAGTGAGGGAAGAGAGAGTGCATCTGTGTCTACGCACACACTTGTCTACTAAAATATCTCCCGCGCCGAAGGCTGGTCTCCGCTGAGATTGTTCGTCATAGTCGAAATTCAGTTTAGAGGACTTTATTTATATATTTATCTTACCTTTACTAAAAACTACCCTTGTTCCCACAGGTATCAAGTCCAGTGACCGCCCCTGTTGGTGCGTGGGCGCTCAGAGTGATCACTTGGCAGCGAGACTCTCCTGAACGGGCGTACTATGACTTCGATCAGGACATCTACATCCTCTTCAACCCATGGAACCCTGGTAAGCGTGCTTGAAAAATAGGATTGATCGTTTATAGCGGCTTTTGTTTAGACGATAAATTGTGCTCCATCTCCTATCTGTCCTCTGTGCCCTAAAAAATGCAGTCAAAGTGGCCTCCGCGTTACCACCGACGACGCCGTGGAATTACACAATTATACAGAGTGGCGATTAGGTTATCACATTAAATAATACAGCGGTCATTACAAGTTGTTAAAAGTCTGTTAAAATAATAAAATTTAAATTTTACTAAAAATAGAAAAAAAAAACTTCAATCTTTGATAATAAGTCGCTAGACACGAGTGAGGCAATGGTATCAAGAATTCAACACAAACTTTATGTTATTGTTACTAAATAAACACAAATTAAGTTTAATGTTGTTATATACTGAAACGAAAAAAGGGCCCACGACTAAAATGTTAATTGTTATTAATTCATTTAATTGTGTATGTTAAATGTAGGTTATGTAGTATACGTGATTTCAATTCATATGATAACCTGTCGACACACTGTATATTTTCATTTTTCACTAGCTTCGGCCCGCGTCGTCGTCCACATAAAATTCCTTGCTCCCCCGCACCCACCTCGTCGCATTGCATCGCCTGCCAGCACTATTACTTCGCTTTCGCTTAGCGTTATTTCTTACTTTATTTTAACTATGCTGCTAAGAGTCCTACCGTGATGTTAAATTATTAAATAGCCTATAGCCTTCATCAAGGAATGAGCTATCAAATGCAAAAATAAAATATTCAAATCCGACTGGTACTTCCAGAGATTAGCGTGTTCAAACAAACAAACTCTTCGACTTTATTATTAGTATATATAGATATAGATTAGAGTAAACCAGTTTTTCAACACAATCAGTTTTTTAAAAGAGTATTTTCAAGAAAAAATCATAACCCCTCCTTTGGCTTTATTGTAGTCGGTAAAACCGCACCGCTACTTAGGTGATTAATAAATAAGCATAGAAATCAATCTTTTATACCTATGTATGAATGTGTAACGACAAAGTGAAATATTATGGTAATCATAGACTGTAACGTATCATTAGGGCCAGCGTATAATTTGATATCCCAGAGCAGCGTACAGACGCCAGCACATCAAGCTACTACATCGGTCAAATTTCTTTAATAGACTTTCAACTTTATCACTAAACCATTAAGGTTCAAGATTGATTGGGAAAATTTGGCAGTTTCGGTGAGCTTGACCTGCTGGCGTCTGTACTTTTGCTGACGGAGGTTAAATAGAATATGTAGTTCTTTTACTGAAAATGGGGTTTCATATAGAGGAATGTATTATCGACCGATAATACCGCGCCTGTGGGGGAGAGCCTTAATCCTTTGCTCCGTGTTTTAAATATGTTCAATAACATTTAAACACAAAAGAAATATAAATAAAATGAGCTGCTTACCAATCTACGTTTCATCCACTTCGTTGTAGGTACTTTTAAAATGCAATCTACTCAATTTAAACTTTAAATAAGTTGCGGAACAATACGGACAGATATAAAAACATTGTTAGTCTAATTTATTTATGAGTTTGGAGTTTGTTTTTGCAAATGCAACTGTGGATAAAAATATAAAAGTTTTAAGCTTGTCACAGACAAATGCAAAATTTGTCTTTCTAGTTCTTAGTCTCAAGATTTCATGTTCTAAATAAATGTTTGTATTTTGACCAGACTGGGATACTTTGGAGGACAGGTGAGAAATTTTTGTCCCCACGCTTTTACGCGTTTCCAATAAAGCTACGCGACTCCGCAAAGTAATGCCTAGAAACGCACTGTTAGATTTTATGTAGGTAGGTATTCAGTTAGGTGTCACAGAGTATTAGTAAAAACAGCATTAATGGCTAAAGTAGATTTAACACGCGCACTTTTATCAAACGTTGCCTGATTACAATCCAATTTTGGCTCAGGTCTAAAATGAGACAAGAAAACGTTTCAGCCTGGTCCTAACAACTGCCTGGCTCCTAGACTCGTAGGACCAGCATCAATCAATACTTACCTAATGCCTCTTTCCAGATGACCAGACCTTCATGGAGGATAAGCCTCTTCTCCAAGAGTACGTGCTGAATGACGTGGGCAAGGTGTGGGTGGGGCCCATCAAGACCACGCGTGGGAAACCCTGGATGTATGGCCAGTTCGACGCAGTTGTGCTACCGGCCTGCATGTTCATGCTGGATAGGGCTGAGGTGCCTTTCAACCAGTAAGTAAAATATTACTAGTGAACTAGTGAATTTACGTCCTGTGTTAGGCCCTTTGAATACGGCACGGCGTATGAACCGCGCCGTAGGAAAAACGTGTCCGTCAACAAGCTTCCATAGTGATCCATACAACACTGACGACCGTGCCTACACATGGCAACAAAAACTTGTGTGTACAAATTGCCCTAGGTTCTATAGGTATGGTGCCCTGTCCAAAACAGATACTTTTGAAGGCATAAGTTTTTTGAGTGAGGATTGCGAATCGAAAACACACAGTACGAGCAAATTATTTATATACGAGTACAGTAGGTTCCTAATAGGACGTCTTCAGACTAAGAGAAGCCTCAATCGCGAACAATCCTTACAAGGTCGAGTAAAAATTATTCTGCAGTAAAATGCTATAAAATTATAACGTTTAGGAGCTATGAGGGCTATAATATGTATCATTCTATAAATAATAATGCCACTGGGATGAAATAACGCATGCATTTCTACTAAACGTTTATAATCACAACCAAAAATAGACTTTACATAGAAAACCAGCAACGACCCAATGATTTATTACATTGGCAAAACTTCAACCGCCTGTGAACACTCTATCATTCGTGAGTAATTGTCCAGGGTTTACTTGACATAATATGCCGCTAAACAAGACTAGAATTGGCAGTCCACACGAGCATTAGAATGTAAAGATTGAGGATAATAAATAAAACAATAAACAAATCTAAGCCTTAAAGGCGCAGTTCCCTGTCCACAGCTACGCTACGAACAAGTCCTTAGCTTGGCTTTGTATATAAGAATGTAGCGGGATTGCCCACTGCGACCCATGCACGGCCACGCTACGTACGGCATGGATGCGTGACGTATCTGGCAAACAAATGAACCCTACTTCTTCTTCTTAGCGTATCGATGGCAAAAAGTTAAAACATTTTTCGCCCAAAATTCTTCGAATTTCGGGGAGCTGCCGCATATGCTCTTGAGATCTGACCGGCCCCTCACAAGGACAACCAGTCCACTAACAAAAAGGCCAACCATCAATGACATGAAGGCAAAATATATATTACATCATCGTATCTGTGTATGGTAGCTTCTGTAATATATAGTATAGCTATGTCTGTGATGGGCTTATACAGCATTAGAATTGCGCCTTTAGTTCTTGGAAAACTAGCTCTGTTTCTAAGGTAGTCTAGAATGTTATCATGTTACGTGACCAGCTCTTCAATTGAAGACGTTGTATGAATACGGAGGTGAAAGGCTGGCAATTTAGAGGCGTTTGAAATATTGGTTTGTTGTTCAGCATCTAGCATAGTAATTTCGTTTGCAATGAATAGAGGTTGTTTAGAATCAGATTAACTAAAGCTTGAAATATTTTGTTTAATAAAAAAATTACTAAAATTACGTTAGGACTTTGTCCGAATTTTGCTGAAAATAACTCGTAACTCAATATATTAAAAACTTTAACTTAATTATGATCTTAGTGGTAATGAACTTTCTTGAACTTTATGTGAAAATCGAACTTTCTTAACAACAACCCCTTCCCTTCCTTCTAGCCGTGGTGACCCCGTAAAGGTGACCCGTGCCATCTCCCGCATAGTCAACTCTAACGACGATGGCGGTGTCCTGGTAGGACGGTGGGACGGCGTCTACGACGACGGAACAGCCCCCTCGGAGTGGACCGGCTCTGTGGACATCCTGGGGCAGTTCCTGGAGACCCAGGAGCCGGTGTCCTATGGACAGTGCTGGGTGTTCGCTGGCGTTGTTACTGCTGGTGAGTAGATAAAAAACTAGCAGTGAGATTTTCTTACATGTACTGTGAAAAGGTCCAATCCCTGACAGCAGTTAATTGGGGGAGGGGGAAAAGATTGTGCCGTGAAACGGTCCAATCTCGAATGAGAGCATATATCGGAGGGGAACGAGAAGATATAATTTGAAAAAAAAAATGGTTAAGTACATTACCTGGTAAATTATTATTATTATTATATACAAATTACAGAATATCCTACTAATATTATAAACGTGAAAGTTTGTATGGATGGATGGATGGATGGATGTTTGTTACTCTTTCACGCAAAAACTACTGAACGGATTTGGATTAAATTTGACGGCACGGTTGGCGCAGTGGTTAAGCGATTGACTGCTGCGCTGCGTGTCGCGGGTTCGATTCCCGCACGGAACAAATATTTGTATGACCTACATGTATTTGTTCCGAGTCTGGGTGTTTTTCTATCTATAATATGTATGTATTTACAAAAAAAAAATGTATATAAGTTATGTTAAGTTATGTTTATCAGCCATCTTGTTACCATAACACAAGCATTAGGTTGCTTAGCTTGGGACTAGATGGCGCTGTGTGAAATGTCCAGGGATATTATTATTATATTATTATTATTATATTAAATTTGGCACACAGATGATTTATACCCAGGATTAACATATAGAATACTTTTTATCTCGATATTCCCGCGGGATCGAAACTTATGTGGGTGAAACCGCGGGGCGCAGCTAGTTAATTATGTTTATAAAATTTTACAAAGGGTGACACAGTGGGTGGCCTTATCGCTTAGGGTCCTATTGTCTCTTTTGGTAATAAGCAATTTCGGAATAATGCTTTTTATAAGTCAGAAATAACGCAGTTATACCATAGGAGCAAACATTACTCTGTGATTTTACAGTGCCTACATCAAAAAGTAACATAGGAAAATAAAAAAACCATAGGTCACGTAATTTCCTCATAGAATCTTGAAAGCGTCTAAGTGAAGCAAAAACTGGCACCAGGCCAACCAGCACACAGATAACAAGCACCAAGGACGGTGCAAACGTAACTATTACTTTCGCGTTTAAGTTCAGTTATTATCTAGGAGAATCAGATCGTTCATCACCATTAAACGGTGCATTTAGTTTAGTTTATAAATCATTTCAGGCAGTTTATTTCTACGAGGTTTAGCAAGAAAATGTTTACGGTACAGATAAATTCATATTTAGACAGCTCATTAAAATATGTAGGGTTATCTGTCTTCCAATGCCTTGATACATTTTGATACAATAACGATATCCCTGAACCGATTTTCAATCGAATAACCATGAGATTCTCGGGACTTGGTCCAGAAAACGCATTTGAACAATATCCTAGGTACCTACAGGAATACTTCGGGAGACCCATGTTCTTTATGGGAACTACTATACTATAGAAATTACGACCTGATAGCCAGCTATCAGCTCAATCCCAGGTAAAGCTACTGTGGAGTTTGAAGCAACTGCAGCGCCACCACAACAATCACTTTTTCGATTTTACACATACTTCAGCAAACTGCAGTGTCTTGAAGATAGTCGTCTTAATGCTATACAATCTGAATAAAATCTCCATTTTTGACTACTGCAATAATATTCACCCTTCAAATCGGAAGGTTAGAACACAGCAATGTTATCAGTTCCTAACCGACTTTCTATTTCCAGTCTGCCGTGCCCTGGGCATCCCATCCCGCGTGGTGTCCAACCTGGTGTCAGCTCACGACGCCAACAGCACCCTGACGGTCGACAAGTACTACTCAGAGACCATGGATGAGCTGGGCTATGACCCCAGCAATGCTGAGCCTGAACAGACTGACTCTATCTGGAACTACCACGTGTGGAACGATGTTTGGATGGCGAGACCTGATTTGACTGCTGGTGAGTTAGCTGTTCTTTTATGGTATTTACCTTTTTATGAACTAAATTTATCAAAAGACTTAGGGTACAGAATCTTTAAGACACATAGTTCAAGGATTATGCTGCATAACGGTTGTCAGCTACTGCAGCAAATAAAACGGTTCGGAAAAACCAGCGAAAAGTGAAATGGTTCTTGAATGATGTTTCTTATATCCTCAAAAAGGGAAGCTGATCTTCTTACATAATCAACCATGTCTTAAACTTTTATGAAGCCACTTTACTAGTAGGCACTAGCACCAATGGTTTCCCATCCAAAAATATCCAGTTTTCTATACCATGGTGTTAATCCGTCATCTCTCCCAGGATACGGAGGCTGGCAAGCCGTCGACGCCACTCCCCAAGAAACCTCCAAGGGCATGTACCAGTGCGGTCCAGCGCCATTGGAAGCCATCAAACAAGGAGTCATCGGAATAAACTACGACGTGGAGTTCATGCTGGCTTCAGTCAACGCTGACCTGATGAGGTGGAGGATCGACTCTAATGAGGAGACTGGATATGCTATGGTGGACAGCAATACTTACCAGTAAGTTATTTTTTTACCGCTTGGCCTATTGCTAATGAAATTCCCCTTATCAAAAGTAAGGAGATTGTTCGTATTGAAATTATCTACGTTATCAGTAAAAATTTTGACGGAAACGGAACGAAAAATTAATCATTCCACACAAAGCTTAATGGATGCAGTCATCCGAGATTATCTAGATTCACGAAGCAGTATCCTTTATTAATTTTAAATTCTACAAAGGATTATACAACATCCTTTTCTAGTAAAATGCTGCTCGCGTAACTTAATTTCTCTTTTTGATCGTTGTGGCTATTTCGGGATAGTCCTATTTCCAGCAATGGACTTCTTTTGACTAAAACGATGATAATACCCATATTTACACATTCCTAACTAAATTACCCTTTTCTTTTCAGCATCGGTCGCATGATCCTCACAAAGAAGCCATACGTGTTCGATCCCAACGGTGATGAAGACCGAGAGGACATTACAGACCAGTACAAGTTCAGAGAAGGAACAGCCTCCGAGCGACTTGCTCTCATGAACGGAGTCAGGTTCTCCGAGAGGGCGAAGAGATATTACGCCGTGGCCAGTAACCTTCAGAATGATATCACATTTAAGCTACGTGATGTCGATACCGTTCCCATTGGAAAAGACTTCAGGGTTACTGTTGATATCGAGAATGTTTCCCAAGAGGTAAAAGAGAATGCTTAGTTATTTACTTACCTTACCGATAAGATATCCGCTTTAATTTTAATAGTAACTGGTGTAGCTTTAATAGGACCGAAACCAGAAAGCACGGTCACCGACATGTCAGTGAACTACAGTCCAGTTTCAGATTAGATTTTGAATAAAAACTAGCTAACAACAATAAAATTATAGAAGAGTAACTGTAGAGAATGCTTCACAGACTAACATTATGATATATTCTATATCATAATTAGATTCTGCAATATTTAGTAATATAAAAACTGAAATGGCTGTTTGCTGATAGTACCATTTTAGTATTTAGAGAAGAGAGAATAAATAAAATTGTTTAGTACTTATTCAGCTGCTATATAGAAAACTCATAATGTGCTAACAATAAAAACAATGTTACCTACCGACGTTGAGAAAGGTAAATAAACTTACCTCTGCATTACTTCCAGGGTCGTAACATCAAGGCGTCTCTATCGACCAACAGCGTGTTCTACAACGGAGTGAGAGCCGGCGTCATCAAGAAGGTTGAAGGAAAAATGTTCGTAGGACCTGGCAAGAGTAAGTACAAATCATATATACCTACGTACATCTATGGGTAAACTCGAAATCTATTTGAAATAAGTTCTCACGAATGTATGTCCTGCAAATGATCATGCTATTATTATTGCTAAGCTCCCTAATCTCTTTCTCTCGAGTCAAGAACAGAAACAAGGAGATCAAGATTAGCTCAAATAAAAGCAAGCTTTTGCTGGTCAGCCAGATTGGAAATAGTAGGTACAGACTGACTGACTTGATGGAGATGTCGCAGGTTTTTCATAAAATTTGGTTTTTGATCAAAAACCTAGGTTTTTGATGAAAACCGGAAGATGACACATTTTAAACTCAATTTCATCATAAACCTGTAACAATCCAAATTTTTTTATCAAAAACCTGAACTAGTTTGGGTTTATGATAAAGTTCTTGTCAAAATAAATTAATATAGGTATAAATAAAATTGAAACATTTCATTTCATAATTAATAATAATAATATATATTTCATAATTGAATTGAAGGAGTAATATTGATTGTAACATGGATGTAAAATTTTGATAAATAAATAATTGTTTTCTTCCTACTAAGTTGCAAATGGTGATGGATTGTTTTATTTATTTCATTTAAATTGATTTATTTGTCATAAAACAAAGCAACCCCGTGATTTTGACAAGAACTTTATCATAAACCCAAACTAGTTCAGGTTTTTGATCAAAAATCTGGATTGTTACAGGTTTATGATGAAATTGAGTTTAAAATATATATCATCTTCCAATTTTTCATCAAAAACCTAATTTTATGAAAAACCTGCGACAGAGACACTGTAAAGGGGATTGAAGATTTTTATAAGGAGACTGGCATACCTACCTGTCCTGTACCTGTATTTTAAAAATAGTTACTCTGAATGTTTAAAATTATCAATCATCTATGCAACAAGATCGCAAGTTCAAAAAAAATTTGGATGTCACGTGATCAACTTTGAACGTTAAAATCTCGGAAACTTGACACTACGTGGTTTGGTCTTATTATGTTTTATGTGTGCATTGATGTCAGCTATCGATTTATATACGTACATAGTTAATATGCGTATAGGCATTTTGAAAAAAAAAAAAAAAAAAAACAAAATGGCGAGCAGGTAGGCTTGCCACGGACCTCCAAACCCTTTGATAATCCGATGGGTGATACGAGATGACTTGTTACTTGTACCTAAATACTAAAGTTCACAGCTGGTTTTGCGATCAAATGGGTCGATCTTGACTTTAGGAATATTTAAACCACAGCTTTTAATTGATGTGCTTTTTTTGCAGAGGAACAGATCAGCATCCTAGTGAAATCGGATGACTACCTGCCTAAACTAGTGGAGTACTGCAACGTGAAGATTTGTGCGATGGCCATCGTGGACGAGACCAAGCAGTCTTGGGCCGATGACGACGATTTCCAAATCATCAAGCCTAATATTAATATCAAGGTAATTTAGGAACAAAAGAAAATGGGGATAAGAGTGTGCAACTACAGTACTTGGTGGAACGAGGACCTGCACCCTAATTGCGTAACACACGATCAATCGGAATCGGTTTCATTTTGACAGTTCAACAACATTCATTGCGTTATTTACGTGTTGAGCAGACAAATTTTTCGAACTTATGAAGCAATGGATTACCAATTTGCCTCAAAATGATTCAGATTCCGATTGATCGTGTGTTACGCAATTAGGGTGCTGGTGTAGGTCGCTGGAATCTGCTGGATATAGGCAGCAATGAGACGAAAGTTCTGGCAATCCTTGGGGGAGGCCCTATGTTCGGACGTCCAAAACAATGATAATGATGAACTGCAATTTGTTAAATTAATATTCAGCTGAGTTTTGATACGGTGGGATATCAACAAATATCAGATATATAGAAATTATTAGATAACACGCGTCCAGTTATTTCCCCTACTATCACTATTTTGGCTCCCAAAATGGCACATGACCTTGCTTGATTAACATAATTTATCCACGCAGTTTCTCGATCTTTAGAAATCAATATTATATGATAGACTGAAGTAATAGTATGACAATAAACAGAATACGTGAATCAATCGGCCGCAATAAATAAAATAATTAGCCATTTGACTCATTCCTCTGGGACAAATTGAGTTTCATTATCGCGACACTTTTCTGGTTGATCGCCACTGCTAATTCCGACCTACACTATCGTTCTTTAGGATCATTATCCCAATGAATTAGTTAGAGGACATCAGTTACATAGGTTCGAGCATCGCTAGTTCTATCAACGATACGACTCCAAATACTAACTGACCTTTATTTTCTCCTTCGCAGTTCAACGACGACCTAATCCTGAACCAGCCGGCAGTAGCCTTCCTCTCGTTCACCAACCCTCTGGACCGGACGCTGACCGGCTGCGAGTTCAGAGTGACCTCATCAGGCGTAGCAGGCCGCACACTCAAGCTGAAGGCTGCGGATGCTGGACCATTGGCACCAATCACGGCTGAGCTGCCTATACAGCCTAATGTAAGTGACTTTAAAAACATAATCAATTGCAACAGTAAAGCCCCCTTTTACACGTTGCCATTACAGTTTCGCACCTGTGACATACCCCCATAATTGAAGCGAAATCAAAATCAGAAGACATTTATTCACACTGGGCTGAGAATCAGCACTATTCGAACTTCAAAATTACATATGACAGTCCCCGAAAAACGGCCGCCCTTCACCACTTCCTAGTGCTTTACCTGGGAAGAAATGGCGCAACAAACTACCCGGAAGCAATTTTAATTTAAAAAAATGTGTTTGTAACCTGTGCTCTAATATAAACACATAAAAAAATCCGCATACAATGCCTAAGCATAATTGAATCCACTTCTTATAAATCTCGCTAATATTTTCTTTTTTTCTTTGCAGAAAGTTGGTAAGATCAACTTCGTAGCGACATTCAAATCGGTTGAACTGAAGGACATCAATGGTGCAGCTACCGCTGAAGTCTTCGAAGCATAAGCTACCTTATTTCATAAGAGTTAAGGCATATTTTCTGTTGTACTATTATTGTTGTACAACTTTGCGAGTATATTAGTCAAGTATTTTTAAGCATTTTTCTTGTATTGGCTAGTTCATTTATGTTTTTTTTATATTATAAGAATCGAAAATACGTAAGAATATTTTAAGAAATTGTACATTTTAAAATACCTATATTTTATTTTTCTAAAGATGTTTTATTTTATAAATCAATCTAGAAGTTTAAAAAAAATAATTGAAAAGAGTTTATTTAGATAATATGTGAGTTGTAAGTGCCAATTGTAACGTGTAATAATTATTTTTTACCAGGCAGCGCCGTGAAACGGTACACACCTAATTATAAGTTAAAAAAAGAAATTGTGTCATATTATGACTTAAAGCATTTTATAGTTACGTAGTGTTATAGTTTATTTTTTATTAATTTGTACCTATTAAAATCTCAGAAAATATAATTATTATTATCGTGAGTTGTTTTCGAAGCAACCACGCTGAAAACTTGAAAATATTTTCAGTATGGTCGTGTCGAAAACAGTTTCAGGGTGTTTAAATCTATTTTGTAAGAGTTACGTTTCTATTTATGTTTAAGAAAACGCTTTCTACTACAATAAATAAAAAGTTTTTATTAGTATTTTGGTTGTATTTTTTTGTGGGAAAGCTCGTTCCTATTGTGCAATGCCTCATAAGGAAGATTTGGCCATGAAAATTGGGTACTAAGCATTGTCTTATACAGCATGAGGTTAAGAAAACATAATCAGCTGTCCCGTACTGGGTCGAGTAGATATTGAAGTTTTGTATGGGTTAGTTTTTTTTTTTATTAGCCGTTATAGTCCCACTGCTGGGCAAAGTCCTCCCTAGTCTCTTTCCACCTCTCACTGTCCAGAGCTGCCAAGGACCAATCTTTATCTTTTTATCTATATTTGTATGGGTTTTTTTTTTTTTTGAGGATGGGAAATCATCAAATGACTCCTCCCGCTCTGGGTGGAGCAGGAGGGAGTGTCAGACTCTTACTGACTAAAACCCACCCGTGTTCCTTCCTTAGCCCTTTATGTTCCAGGGCAGCGGTAACCCTTCCGGACAATCCCGCTACCCATATTTGTATGGGTTAGTTGATATCTTTTTTGCGATTACGATGTCTGACCCATGGAGAAAGTTGTTCAGTTTGATGGTCTGTACCCTTATGTTTGACCACACCTTTCTGATACACACTGAATAAAACAATGCTACTACGAGTTAATGAGATTTGAGTCAGGTTCTATTTTTATGGACGAAATATGGGATACATTAATTTCAGGTACAGACGCCAGCAGGTCAAGCTACCCGAAACTGTCAAATTTTCCCAATCAACCTTGAACCTTAATGCCTTAGCGGTAAAGTCGAAAATGTATTAAAGACATTTGACAGGTTGTAGTAGCTTGGTGTGCTGGCGTCTGTATCTGAAATTAATGTATCCCATATTTCGTCCATAAAAATAGAACCTGACTCAAATCTCATTAACTTACACTCGTACATTCAATAAAAAACAATAATTTTAAAACAAAATTTTATTCAATTCCATGCAGCGTCCACCATTTTCGCTTACAAACACAAACAGTTTGACATTTTGTCCGAAACTATCGATACATAAATTGAAATAGGACACACACTAGGCAAACTTGGTTACATTTTTACTAAGAAGTTACCTGTTAAATCAGTAAATAATAATAATATAAATATGCTATCAAATGGCTGTAATTGCTGTAATTATTTGACCAAAATAACAACCAATTGTGTAAATTATTTGATCTGAAAGGACACTGGGCGAATTTTTACGGAAAGTTATCCATAAACCATTTTGAAACAAGCAACCAAATCTTCTGAAAAAAAGTGAGTCATTGAATGTTGGCCACACTTTTTATTTTGTTTTCAATCAAACTTGTAGTACCGTGTTATATTTTCGTAAAACAATCCGTTCGGAATAATTTAATTCAAATGCATAAGCATAAACAGTCTATAACGTTCCCACTGCTGGGACACAGGCCTCCTCTCTGTGAGGGTGTGGGCCATTATCCACCACGCGGGCCCAGTGGGGGTTGGTAGATGTCACATGTCTTCGAATTTGTTGGTTCTAGCACATGCCGGTTTCTTCACGATGTTTTCCTTTACAGTTTTGAGGGCAGATTAATTCAAATGATCACGCATGAATTAACATTATCAACTCTCAGTCATTTCACGAAATAAATACTAAGCTAATTTTACAAGTAAATTTTTGTCTTTGTGTCATTTTTAGGGTTCCGTACCCAAAGGGTAAAAACGGGACCCTTTTACTAAGACTTCGCTGTCTGTCCGTCCGTCTGTCTGTCACCAGGCTGTATCTCAAGAACCGCGATAGCTAGACAGTTGAAATTTTCACAAATTATGTATTTCTGTTGCCGCTATAACAACAAATACTAAAAACAAAATAAAATAATTAATTAAGGGGGGTTTCCATACAACAGACGTGATTTTTATAGATAATGGTACGGAACCCTTCGTGCGCGAGTCCGACTCGCACTTGGCCGGTTTTTAATACAATATCAAATAAACGTATGTTCTTTCTTTCTTCTTTTCCTTCCTAAGTTTGCCTAGCCGTATCCATGAGAACCATCAATTCAGATGCACCCAAAACCATAAGATATTAAACCTTAACCTATTTGATTAAACTAAATGGAAAACACAACATCGCCATACATAAATAAAACAATATATTTTTATCACATAATATTCGGTTAACTTGGCGCCCACTTTGTTATCAAAATGGCGTTGATTTCAAGGTAAAAGGAAGTTAAGCCCTTAATTAGGTATCTAATAACAATAAATTATGAAAATTACTTTCCATCTAAGAAAATGTCGAGAAGTTTTAAACGTTTTAATTTAAACCTTTAAATAAGAGATCAAAATATTTTAATCTTATGCCTGTTCTGTCAAAGGGGTAGGCAGGAGGTGCACTACAACCGTACATTTCGGGAGTAATGTTTAATGATAACGAGACCGAGCTAATTGCCATAAACCGGGAGCGAATCCTAACTCCTGGACAAATGTTTTGTCAAATAACTCTTTAGACGTAATTTAAGCTTTTTGAGTAACAAAAGTGGACACTAAGCATATGAAAATAATTTGAAAGGGCACAAATGCATCTGTACAAGGAACTTCAAGCTTAAAGGACGGCCAACAAAACCAGTGTATATTTATAAACATATCTGTATTTATATTAAAACTATTCTTTGTCAAAACAAAGTTTGCAAAAGTAAAAAAAAAAAACTGTTCCTGCTGACTATACATACTAGATAAAGATGACATAACACATGTCAAATCATACCAATGGCAAATTGATATAATTTTACAAAAACAAAATAATTTTCTGTTCCACAAATTGAAAACCTGGATTTATTTATCAAAACTAAGATAAAAATTCATTGTCGTTTCGAAAACCAAATGCGACTAAAATTAATATAAATAGCCGTTCACATAATTTAGAAAAAAAAACACAAATAAATAATTTGGCATAATGGACATTTTCAAGATAATCAGTATAATACTTAGCTGAGATATAAGCACTTCTTTTTCAATAAATTATCTTTCACAATTACTATTATTCTTAATTTATTAACTTGGAAATATTGCTTTCGATCTTATTCTACACACGATATTGACTTCTTGGTAATCTGCTGTATAGCTTGTATGTACAAGGATCTTTTGACGCGTGGTCAAAATCGGAACAAACGCCGCCATTTTGTTTTTTCAATACATTTCTTAGAACTATAGTTTGACCAAAACCGCTGTACCCCGCCTTCGGTTTGTGCGCGGCGAGACGGGGGAGCAGTGCAGGCCGCTCATTAGTCATCGCTCACGGCGTCCCGCGCCCCGCCTCGCCGCGCATTCCTAAGGCGCGGTACAGCAGTTTCGGTCAAACTATACTTACTGCAAAAATGTTCACCAACAGCGCCCCCTGTCAACGTCATTCGAGCGCCAAAACATCCTTGTAGCAGTGTATTTCAAAAATAAAGAATTTTCTCTCCTCAGATGATGACAGAACTAAATATTCCACCGATTCTTTTCAGCACAAAGGAAACTTAGCCTGAAGTATTGCTATGTCTTAAGCGCCAGTAATACCAGAAAGAGATGCATGATTATTTGAATTGTTACAGATCAGGTTCTTCAACTTCTGAACAGCTTTACACAGCTTGCTTCGAAATATCCAGTTAAAAGTTAAAACACATGGACTGACATGACATCTCTTTCCATCCGACTGCGTTTCTTATGCCTGTTAGAAAAAGCCAGCAATATTTATATGTAGTTCTGAGTTGGTGTCCAAATGGATCCTCGGAATTGTCAGTCGAAATCGTGATTAACTATAAGTAGTACTAACGGACCACTATCATTAGATGAGCTATTAACAACCAGAATATTATTATTTGTATTGCCAAAGGAACTGCACTAATGTGCAAAATTTTAACTCCATCCGACCACAGAACAGATAAAAGAGGTTAGAACGGCCTTGTGGGCGGGGCAGGCGCGCCGCCACGTTGATCAGACGCTCAACGTCAACAGAAATTTGAATCACCGCTCAACAATCGCGCTCTTGTTGTGACAGCGTTCGAAACTCCGCGGAAAAAAATTATTATGCCGTCTTGCGCTATCATAACGTGTCGGAAAAGAAGTCAGGAGTGTAATGTGGCCCGAGGAGGGATTTCTTATCACCGGTAAGTCCAAAAACCTTAAAATACGAGTGATATTTGTAATTATTGCAAAAGTATTATGTAGTTTGTAGACAAAAACGATAAAATCGCATTCACATGCAAAATTATACATTGCTTGCAATACATGGGTACGATCTTGTACGACGTGAGCGGTCGCGCAATGTATTGCGTTCACTGCGAACGCCGCGTGTGTCGAGCCAAAGCATCTATTCAAGGAAATCTATGCGCATCGATAGTGTTGTACCAAATTGTAAACAATGTCGATATTAAGTATGTGTATTATACGAATGATTATTTTCAGTAATGTTACAATTAATACAACTTCGTTTTTATTAACACTAATTTTATTATTGTATAATGTGGATTACTATTATTTAGCCCATATCTTTGTACGCTTGAATGACGTTAATCCCGGACACAGAGCCTATAAGGCCAATTCTTGTAATTAAAAACGTTCAAAATCTAGTCGCAGTTTCATTTCAGCGACAAAAAAATTACAAAAACTGGTCAGAAATGTAGGGAAATTAAAGGTGTTTTTGACAGATTGAGACAGATCAGACTGTGAACATTCTTAAAATAAAGAGAATTGCCCCTCTTAATTAATCCTCATCCAAATAAATACGTTACTCATCACAAGTATTTAATTTTGAACAAAATTGTCCTTGATTGGATTTTAGATTTCAATGAATATCTTAGGAGATATCATGGTTTTAAAATAACTCCGCAAGGCGGCCGGTCATTAGCTTCCTATAGTAATGTACTAAGTGATAATCGTAAGTAATACTCTTAAAGTAATGAAATATATGTATTATTTTAGTAGGGTTTTGCCTCAAATTAACGCGGGTGAAACCGGTAGGCACAGCTATTATTCATAAATTAACATGATACAGTTAATAAATACATTTTTCACAGAGTAATTCACAATACATTAATTAGATTTTATTATGTTAATTCGACTTAGCATTCGATATGGCCGTGAAATTTAAAATTTCGTTTTAGTTTTTTTGCATATTGTAGCTTTGTTTTACGTTATTCAAAAATTCAAAATGCTATTTTTCTTTCTTTCTATTATTATGACGTAAAACAGAGCTGCAACGCGGCAGTATCGGATGTTCCCCCTTAAATTGACTTTGATTTAATTTTATTTATATGTAATTAGGATGTCCACATTATTCGTACCGTACCCGCAACTAAAAAAATTGCAAAACTTTAATTAACAAAATTACAGTAATTTTATCGATATGATTAATCGACCTTTTGGTCGCCGTAACTATTTGCTTTTACACATGTGTGAGTGTACGTCCAGAGCAGTATTTGCGTTAGTGTGAGAACCAATAGCAAACACGCGATCTAAGTGCATGTGGTTTATTTGTGTGCGTAATTCGCGTACGTATTGATGTCTTGCTTGTAGTGGAGAGACAGGAGTAGGAGACAGGCGGCGACACGCGTTTTAATACAAATCAGGAACTATTTCCTTTCTAACCTATTTTATCTGTTCTGTGCATCCGACAATGGTCAGATGGTGAAAACTTCTGCACAAGATTTGACTCTTTGTCACACGATTGTGAATGAAATCTTATTTTTTTACAATAATTGCACCATTCAACTGACAATAATTTAGTTCTGCATCAAGTAACAATATAGACTGCTTTATAAATATACAATATTATTGAAAATTATTTCTTCTCTCATAAATTATTTGTGAAAACTTACGCCTTAATATGTACAGTGTATTTTTCTTACACGTCCCATTTTAGTAAACAGTTTTCGCAACAATCACACACTTTATGAAAATCTTGATATTTATAAGAAACACATACGGCATCACGTTTAAAACGGCTTCGAATGTACCATTTAAATACTTCTTTTTTAGGGTTCCGTACCCAAAGGGTAAAAACGACTCGCACTTGGCCGGTTTTTTTTTTAAATCTATTCGGACATACTGTTATTTGTTTACAAAATGGGACAAGTAAAGAGAAACACACTTTAAATGAAATTGTTCAACACTTACACACTAAGATTGACTTCTCCGTGGTGTGGGAATGTGGTAACAAAGTATTTTAGAAGATTTTGGGTTGAAACTGCAATGTACTATGTACTACTCCATTCAAACCAATCGGCGTAGCCATTTCCCAACAATTTTGGAGTCGATTTCCAGTCTAACCAACACTGAACACCAGTATTTTACATGGAGCGATTGCCTAACTGACCTCCACAGCCCAGTACCGTCTGATACCCCTTGGTAAGACTGGTTCTCAGAGTTTTCAGCTTCTGACGAGTAACGACTATCAAACATCTACGAATGACAGCCGGGACCAACGGCTTTACGTGCTTTTCAAGGCACTGAGGCCCGGAGGAGTCTCGATGTAATGGATGGTCGATTAAATTCAATTGTTGTAGTACATAGCACAATGATACATAGTTTTACATCTTATGTGACGAATTTGCACTGTGAATGAGTCTATAGGACAAACGAGCTATGCTAATGAAATGTATAAATATTGTAACTAATTCGATATAAATGCATTTAAAGACTGTAACAACACTTTTAAATTTAAACCTCTTTTATTGTTTAACCAATCCTTTTATAAAAATCGATTTAAATCGTTAGATATCAATAAGCTGTGGCAGTGTAATATCGAGTTATAGAAAAGCTATCGAATATGTCAAAAGTAACAATTGAACTATGAAAACCGCCCTTACTGCTAAGACATAAAGACGCTCAATGTCAAATTGTTACCACTGATGTATTAACTGTACTACAATTCATCAGATCATTCTACTTAGACAGCGTTCCTGGTCACATATGCGCACGCGCATACGATACATTACTTTGATTTATATTTACCAGCGCTGCGACACTTATTTTTAAATGTAGTAGCATCATGATTTTGACTTCGTCTAGGAGTTTCCTTTTTTATTTTTCTTTTGTTTTATTTTTTGTATTTATATTCAAATTTTATTTATGTTTCAAATTGATGTTATTTCAAGTTAAACAAATATCAACTTTATTTTAATGATAATTAAGTAGATTTCAGAGTGACTAACACTATTGAAAAAGTTATAAAAATGTTTGAAGCGTAAACTGAACTTTATTGTGTAGGAATTAAAGTTATTTTTCCATTAGCTCATATTTGTTTACATTTTCGGCGAATATGTCGCGAATGCAGATTAGTTAGTTTGTGATTTCCTGTGCGACTCCCAATAAATACTTTTTCTTTTTTTCTTTGTACATCTAACGATTCAAATCGACATTAACAACTATACTTCCATCTTTTTCTACATAAGAACCAAACAAACTACGTCTAGCGAGTGTCAGCTATACATTTCACTATCACAACAGAATATACAGGACGCACACACTCGTCACACCACAGCTGACTAAGCTAGTGTACTTTGGCTTTACCTGTAACGATCTTGGCGTACTCTTCGTAAAAACGCGGGAACAGTTGAATAGCGAAGTATACCACGGACAGGTATGCGACGATCGCTAGCGTCAGTATTAGGTCGAATACTGCTGGTTTTACACTGTGGGAGGAGAGAAGACGCTTTATTATTTTTGTTTGTGTGAATCAATGTAGAACATTATCCTATGAATATTATAAACGCGAAAGTTTGTGAGGATGGCTGGATGTTCGTTACTCTATCACGCAAAAACTGCTGAACGGATTTAGAAGAAATTTGGCACACAGATGGTTTATAACTAGGATTAACATATAGGATACTTTTTATCCCGATATACCCACGGGATCGAAACTTATGCGGGTGAAACCGCGGGGAGCCCGCTAGTAATACAATAAAGTTTTCGGATGATTAAATCTATATGGATCATTTTCAGCTCGAAAACCGCGGATTTTTTTTTTTTCAAAAACTTTACTCTTATTGAGATTTCTTGATGCTTCTAACGCCCAAAATAATAATTTATTTATTAATTAAAACTTTATGCACAAGAAAAAAAAGTACTGTACCAAGGCGGACTAATAATGTACCTCTGTCCAAATCTCGGGACAGGTACATTATTAGTCCGCCTTTCATTCGAAAGATTATCGTTCGGAAGATCAGTGGCAATATCGCAACTCTGCAATGCCAATGTCAAACTGACTATAAATAGGGGTTTTGATATGCGCGAACTGTCGTTTATACTCTAAAAGCTGTGATTTGCCTTCCCAAAGATTATATAGATGGCAAACTCAATCCATGGATCGGCTATTGGCAATCTTTTCCCACAAAACTGATCGAAATGTCAAAACTTAGTTCAGGATCGATTTCGGAAAACATCGGGTACGACTAAAATATTTTTTTTTTTTTTCGACGGCACGGTTGGCGCCGTGGTTAGCGATCGACTGCTGCGCTGCGTGTCGCGGGTTCGATTCCCGCACGGAACAAATATTTGTATGGCCTACAAGTAGGTGTTCCGGGTCTGGCTGTTTGTGTATGTGAGTTTAAATGTTTGTAAACGCACCCACGACACAGGAAAAATTCCTAGTGAGGGGCAAAGTATTTTATAAAAAAAATAATAATAATAATATGTAAATTAACTCTTGGGGGAGGGGCCTATGTCCAGCTGTGGACGTCTTTCGGCTGAAATGCTGATGATGATGATGTAAATTAATATAACGTACCTGTAAACATATAAAGCAGCCCTCGTGGCTCCATACAGCGTGTACTCTGGCTCTCTCTTGTCGACCGCGTGCGTACTGACCGTCACGTCCATGTAGCGAGACAATGCTCTTTCTAGGGCGCCCGTCACTCCTGTGGATAAACAAACAGTTTGAAACGCAAGTCACTGGCACAAAATAGTGATGAATTTAAATGTTGATGATGGAGACTAAAAAAAGGTGGATGGATTGTGTAAAGCGCTGGCCACATAGGGATAAGTTGGTTTAGCTTCGCTTATGTAGATACCACGTATCTGCATACTGCAGTTCACACCGCGAACTATGAACCGAAGTATGTAAAGAAGCGGCAGCTACATGAGCAAAGTTAAACGGGCTACCCTGACGCTTCACCCTTAAGCGAATTTTTACACCCAATATACAGGGTTATTTTTCAAAGACCAGCCAAATTTAAGGATGTGGTACAGACCATCAAACTGAACAACTTTCTCCATAGGACAAACAGCGTAATCGCGAAAATTTTATCAAGTGTCCCATAGAAAACTTCAACACCTACTCGACCTAAATGTATGGGACGGCTGAATTTTTATTCGCGATTACGATGTTGGTCCCATGGAGAAAGTTGTTCAGCTTGATGGTCTGTACCACATCCTTAAATTTGGCTGGTCTTTGAAAAATAACCCTGTATATAAGTAGTATATATATAAGTCTTGGTGCATGTCCAAACTCACCTGCACTTGGCAGTGTGGTGGTGATGATCTGTGCCGCTCTCGGTTGCGAAGATAAGTATTTGTACCAGTGTCTTATTGATGCTTCATCTACACTCTGAAAATAAGCAGTTGTGCAGTGAATTTGATTGTAGTGCATTCTTTTTCACGTTTCGTTTCATTTGTAGAAAAGTGAATGATCCATGCAATCTCTCTGTATGATTCCTACATATGATTCTATGATTCCTTTCTGTGTTTTGGATCCTAAATTGGCATGGTCCGTAATAAAACTTGTTTAACACAGCAAAATGAAAGAAATTTAATTTATTAAGCTTTGTCCAAAGTAGGAAATATTAATGTGGGTGTGTTTCATGAGCGACACGCGTCAACGGCGCCAGAGACCACTGTCGACATGTCGGCCGCAGCCGTAGACATGCCACTGACGTGTGTTTGAGCACCACAATCAACTCTCAACTCCACTCTGCCGTTGACGCGTGTCGCTTGTGTATGGACACTCAGGCACATGGTCTCGGCGCTAAATTCTTAACTGCAAGGGATGGTCTACCTGTCTGCCACAGTGCATCCAAATTCGTTCACCCTTTTTTTATTTTTTTATTATTTGGGACATCGTCAAATAACTTCTCCCGCTTTGAGCGGAGCGGGATGTCAGCCTTTTACTGCCAGGGGCCACGGTAACTCTTTCGAATAACCCGCGGCCCTGGCATCGGCCCTAGCGGACCCCATTATAGCGTGATTAATAAACAAAGTTTAACATTTTTGATATTATTAAGGTAACTTACCAACGCATCATTATACAGGGCAGCATCTTCCTCATTAATTTCGTCCGTGAGATTATAAATATGAGAAGCGAGCGCCATCGCCGTCACCTTGATATTCTCTACTAGATTCTTGATAGATGATTCATTCGGTAGATCTAGGACTGTACTGCGGGATGGGTCCTTGTGGCTCTGGAATAAATAATGACGAAGGTGAGGGAATGTCACAAGTGACCTTAAATTTGGTTAGATATTTAACCCAGCCTAACTAGTGTGGGACGCCCCCCAGCTAGATGGGCGGACGACCTAAAGAAGGTGGCTGGGGTAGACTGGATGCGGAAGGCAGAAGACAGGGTCTTGTGGCGCAGCCTAGGAGAGGCCTATGTCCAGCAGTGGACTGCAATAGGCTGAGTTGGTTAGGAAATTGCTTGAGAGTAAATATAATGGACTCATTTTGAACACCAAAGCGGTCAAAATAACCTCTAAAACGCGAGTTGTTTGGTAAACTTATGTATTGTATGCCATTTTGTGTGACGACACGGTTGGCGCAGTGGCTGAGCGATCGACTGCTGCGCTGCGTGTCGCAGGTTCGATTCCCGCACGGAACAAATATTTGTATTGCCTACATGTAGTTGTTCCGGGTCTGGTTGTTTGTGTATGTGAGTTTAAATGTTTGTAAACGCACCCACGATACACGAGTAATACATAGAGTGGGGCAACGTTTAAAAAAAAAAATTGTAACAAGGCATTGAAAAGTAAATTTGTTTTATGGTTCGCAAAGAGAGGTTGGAGGGTTCTGTTGTCTATCTGATAATTATTTACAACTCCGGTTTCATAATTTTCTGTCCCAATAAATTTCAACAGCAAGGGTTTTTGTTTTCACTGTTTACTGTGTGCAATCAATACCTTAAGGGACGTCTCTCCTACAAATAGTATGTATTTTGGTGGAGCAGTCGAAGTTTCGCATTCCACTCGAAAAATAAATACTAATTTATGAGAAAAAAAAATTAAAGACATAGGTTTCATACTTTAAATCTGAGGGGCAATTCTCGTAATTTTAAGACCGTTCACAGTCTGATCTCAGTCTCAATCTGTCAAAAAATACTCCTAATTTCCCTACATTTTGACAAGTTTATGACATTTGTTTGTCGCCGAGATGAGACTGCGACTCGATTTTTAACGTTTTAAATTACCAGAATTGTCCTTCAGGTTTAAACCACAGAGCCAGTTATTGAATTAAGAATCTAACTGTTATAGGTAGATGGCTAAGAACCTCTTAAATAACCAAACCACGCCTAAAAAGATGGCATTTATACTGGACCTGGATCAGAGAGACTGAGAATAGCTCTGATCATGCTTTGTGCTGATGTCGACTCAATGGAGACACATTGTCAAAAATATATATAACCTAATGAAACCTCATCTGATTATAGCTAGATAAGCCGATTGCAGATCATACAAGCTGTTGTTTTGCATCCTCGTCAAATTTCAGGAGGCTGTTATGAAAGACATAAATAATCAAATAAAATTACGATCCCTGGTAAATAATGAATACATACTTGTTTTTTTAGTCATTTAAGTTTGACAGTATTTCAGAATACACTACTTTCAAAGAACAGAATCGCATTAAGGTATCGTATAAGTGGTCGCGTTTTTATGTGTGTGTGTGTGTGTAAAAGGGCAGTTACAGTGCGGTCTCACACACAGGCCGCGTTTTGAAAATGCGTGTCCCACACATGCTGATTTCCGAAAATTAGCAAAAACAAATACCTATTTATTTTATTATTGATTCGTGTCGAGAATCAGTAGCACAGTTACCTCCTTGAACTTGACGAGGATGCAAAACGACACCTTGTATAAATAATTTTAAAAAAAGCTGTTATAGAATAATGCAGTTCTTTATACAAAAATGATAGCCTACTTCGGTGCTTAGTTGTGATTTTAGTATTAAGAACTTTGCCTGAATCGAAATAAAGTTTGAAATAGACATACTGTCTCAAAGGTCTAGAACTAAAGTTAGATTTCGTTTTGTAATAAGACGAATAATGTTTATCCATACCTGCAAAGAACTCAGCGTGAAAGCAGTCATCCTCCTAATGCTGAACCGCTCATGCTGCCACGCGAGCAGCTCGTCCGCCAGGTTGATCTTCTTGTGGGTGACGGCCACGCGCAGCCGCGCGCGCAGGCTGTGGGCCGCGCCGCCCGCGCGCGGGGGCTTCGACACGTGCATCGTCAGCGACGGGGACGACGAGATGGAGTCCAGGCACATCACGAACGACACGTCCTGGTGAGAGACGAAAGGTTTATTTGAAGAAAGCTTGTTATTGGTATTGAATCTTAGGGGATTTGCTTTTTGCCGGTTTAAAAGAATTCTATGTTATAAAAACGGGATATGAAAATAATAACTAGTTTAAAAATAAACGCATTTTAACTCATTTGTTAAAAATAATGCACCATAAATCACTAATGATTTAGCACTCAACATATTTAAATTTATGTAGTTCTGTTTCTTTCAATCGTTTGGAGATAACAGAGACAAAACAATGTTTAAATCCGTCTAAGGTTAAACATACATATTACATATATTTAGTGATTAATTGTGCAAGTAGGCCTTTTTTTTTGAGGGTGGAAAATCATCAAATGACCCCTCCCGCTCTGGGTGGAGCGGAAGGGAGTGTCAGACTCTTACTGACTAAAACCCACCCGTGTTCCTTCCTTAGCCCTTTATGTTCCAGGGCAGCGGTAACCCTTTCGGACGATCCCGCTACAAGTGGGCCTAATACTTCGAATTTTACAAATGTTAAAGGTCTGTCATAGAGATTAACGATACTCATGTAGGATTTAGTGTTTTTTTTTTTTTACAACTTTTCAGGCCGTATTTTGAATAAATAATATAAAATTTGTATTCTGTGAATAAAATTCACTATGTTAATCCAAGGCACTTTGGGCTTTAATCCATGGAATTAACGACTAAAAATCCTCCACTTACTTGTAACAACGAAGCATCAGCAGAATCCAGCTGTTCCTCCAACCATTTCTTAGCAGAGAAGTAGTTAAGCGAGTGTCCCAATGAAGTCAGAACGAACAGTAACGACGGCGCACCGCGTACCGACGTGCTCGAGTACAGGCGCGAGAAGATACGAGCGAGCTCGAGAACAGCCACCGCGCCCGACGCGTTCGAGTCCGCGCCTAGCGAGAGCTCCTGTTGACCAAAAAAAAAACATGGCTGCTGTAAAAACGTCTAAATCGTCGTGAAATATATTTTAAAATAGTTTTCTGATTGGAGCATGGTGCTATATGGGATATAATGATACCAACCTAATAATATATAAAAAAAACTATGGCAGAGCAAATGGTCTTCAACACTACATACATATTATAAAACAAAGTCCCTCCGCCGCGTCTGTCTGTCCGTCTATCTGAACACGATGAACGCAAAAACTACGGAACGGATTTTTATACGATTTCCACTAATTGACGGATTGATTCATGAGGAAGGTTTTGGTGTATAATTCTTTGGTTATAAATATAACGATGATTGTTGAAGATGTCGGAAACAATCATGCCGACTGTTTAACTGGCGTGCACCGACCCTGATAAAAATCCCGGTAGACCCGGCAGTACGATCCCATGGGATATTTTTCGCAAAACGGGGCGAAAGCTGGCAATCCATAAGAAGCTTGGTGATCGATGTGCTTTCATTGATCCCAGCTTACTCAATGTGCTATTGGCGATTTTAGATCTATTTTAAGTCCAGACATATACACGATATATTTTTCACCAGGGGCTGCAGTCTCAACATTCATAGCAATCGCTTTACGACCGAATTCGATCGCAAAGTCCCGGATTGACAGGTGTAATGTATGGAGTGACAGGACTTTGCGACCGAAGTCGGTCGCCTAGCGATCGCTATGAATGTCGAGACTGCAGCCCCTGGGTGTTTATTTAAATTAGAAAACGTTACATTGTTATTTGCCAGATTTTAAACCTCCATTCTCGTCATAAGCTCTCTCGGCCAGACCATGCAAATATTTCATTGAAAACATAGTAACTTGCATACTTACAGGAACAATAGCTGAAGAGTCATAGTGCGCTGCAATGACGATGGTTTGTGCCGATCCGGAGCGGCCGACCAGCTTGCCGTGAAGAGTCACCGGCTTGGACTCCAGCTTCTGAGGCGTTGAAGCTGACACCACTATGGAGGGAGAAAACAATGAGTTATCATTTTACAAGCAGCTGTTGCCTGTGGGTCCAGAACATGGTCCATCAAGGTGCCAAATACATTCAGCCATTAAAGTTAGATTTTTTATCAGAGGTGCAATTCTCGTAATTTTAAGAACTTTCACAGTCGGACCTCAGTCTCAATCTGTAAAAATACTTCTAATTTTCCACCATTTTTTACATTGATTGTCGCTGAGATGAGATTGCGACTAGATTTTGAACGTTTTTAATGAAGGGAATTGGCCTTGTTATATTTAAATTAAAAATGGTGGACGAAAACATTATGAAGAATATTTAACGTGATTTAATAAATCAACATGACAGTTCTATCTCTGAAAAACCTTTACAAATAATACATTCCGCAAACTTGTGCTATTTTCATAGTCTTCTTATCTTTTGCTTGTTACATGATCTCGGCCAAGATGTGTATGATAGATAATATTAAAATCTTTGACAATCTGTGAATTTTAAACCTTTATTTCTCAGTTTTAATGAGACAATAATACCAGTTTTATAAATGGCTAAATGGAAAGCAATTCTTTTTGGTATAAGAATAGCCATTGATGTTTTTTTTTTTTAAATTTGTAATTTCTTTTAACGTAAACTAGACATATAAATCACATTTAAATCTTATTCTAAAGCAGTAAACATTACGATTGGGTGTTTTGTGCCGACTATATCGCTTATTTAAAACATTTACGAATATATAAATTATGTAATGTATTTTTCGTTGTTATGAATTGGAGGTACCATATTAATTACATTAAATAAATATTGTAGATGATTAGACATAAACACATTTATAATATTTATTATACTATTTTATAAGAGATTGTAACAAGTAACATTGATAAAATTATAGCAATTATCCGGACTCAGATACCGCATCTGGGCTGTAAATGAGAATTTCCTATTGACAACACCCTGAAACAGTTTCCTGCGAATAGAAGGCAGGACCCTATTCTTAGCAAAATCAGCCTATAATGTTCCCACTGCTGGGACATAGGCCTCTCGATGAAAGTGGGCCGTAATCTACCACGCGACCCCAGTTCAGGGTGGTGGATCTCACGTCTTTGAATTTTTGGTTCTAGGACATGCCGGTTTCCTCACGATTTTTTCTTTCACCGTTTTGAGGGCAGTGTGATGAAACAATTAACACAAAGTATAGCAACTGTGTCAAGGTTCGAACCTAGGACCTCCAGCTCGTTAATTACGGTCGTCACCAGTGGGCCACCAATACTCTTGCTTAACAGTCACGAATACCACTAGTATACAATGAGGCAGTAAATAAATGACCTTAGTCTTCAATCAGGATCAGAATAAAACAGAATGCTCACCAATCTGATAGCCATTGGAAGATACGGAGTTCATCATAGCTTCTAGAGCTGTTCCGGACTTGTCATCAGTGATGAAGCTATGCTGCAAGTCTCGGAGGATATCCTCAAAGTCTGGAGTCCAGCGTGCAAAGTAGACTGGTGCGTTCACTTCCTGCTGGATCATTGCCATCTCTAGGAGTTGAATGTGCTGTGGGAAAAGAATTTTGTTAACTATACATGTGCGGTGACGGAGACCGCGGTTACTGGCGGTGCCTCGCGGCCAGACCAACCTGCTGGGTAAAGCACCTTTGATGCTAGCCTTGCATACACTTGACGAAATCAGGGAAAGGGTGGATTTATTTGCCGGTTCTCTGAATGGGTTCACAAAAATTACTTTACAGTGTAGCTGTAATGGAAGAAATATTGTTTAATACTATGCTACCGATTTGGGGCAACCTGTAAGTTTGTGTTGGGAATAATAATAAATAAATTTTTTAGACCTGCAGCCATTCAGGAAAGGAATGATATACATGCGAGGTTAGCATGCTAGATTCTATTATTTTGACATTTTCAGGTGATTTTATTTAAGTTGTTCTAGGGTGAGTCTTACTTTTTCCTATACAATTCAATCAAATATATTTTTTATTAGCTGCGCCCCGTGGTTTCACCCATATTAGTCTCGACCTCGTAGGAATATCGGGACAAAAAGTATGCTATGTTCTAATCCAGGTCATGGTCGAAATTTCGCACATGGGTGCCATATTTTATCCAAATCCATTCAGCCGCTTTAGCGTCAAAGTGTAATACAAAAACTAAGCTTTTCCAGAGCTGCCAAGGACCAATCTATATTAAAGGAGTCCAGCTCAATTTGGCAACTCAGTCCGGGCCCGATGCAATGTCATTTGCCATTAAGCAGAACCCACTGAGTCGTGGTTTGGTTTGATTGTCTCACATGCAGCAGATGTGTCCATGATCATTCTTTGAATTTAATAAAATAACATTTTCAAAATATAATGAATTATACCTCTTTTTCTTCAGGAGTCAGAATTGTATCATTCTTGGGCAGAACCAGCAGCAATGCTCCAGCTTTGCTACGGATCTCCATGAACTGCTCAATGGTGATATCCTGTACCCTAGCCACTACACAGTGGCGAGAAGTGCTCCAAGAAGTTAGAGAACGGCCTTCAAGGTTGAAGCTGGCACTACGGCATCCTGATTTATGGAAAAAGTGATTTAAAAAGATGGAGAGTGAGTTTATTTTTTACTTTTAAGGACTAATAATATTTATACAGGGTGGCAGGGACATCAACGCACAACCTGTTACCATTGATACAGTACGTGATTCTGGAATTGTGAAACCCTGTAATTTTTAGTTTGTGATTAAAGAAAAAAATTGCTGTTCCCTAAATTTTGACCACGTAGGTATTGCAATTTTGTAAGAAACAGCTGTTAATAAAAAAAAATACTGATGAGTTTTCAGCATACGGGGTCCGGAATCATGTAATGAATCCATGGTAACAGGTCTATGTCCCTGCCATCCTGTATGCATTTATTGTTTTAGTTCTAAAATGCAGGTGTTACAGAAAAAGCTTCCAGTTAAGAATGATTATGTACTCTGATAGGGGACAGAAACAAAAAATTGTCTTAAATTAAACAAAATCCAATTCAACAAAACAATTGAGAACCATAAATAATAATGTGTCTTCTATTATGAATAATAAGTGGAATTTAAAATAGCCAGACAACCAGTTTAACTTTAATTGTTCTTCCAAGGTGCTATTTATTGCATGGTTGGGAGGTAGAAAAAAACCGACACAATAATCAGCAAAATTCTGGCACTGACAGAAACTAGAAAATAAATTAGTAGATATACCAGTAAAAGCTTTAAAGATTCATGATTTAAATGAATGTGGGACCATAATATTGTTGATGAAAAATTTGTAGTAAGTAAGTGCACTGTACAAGTCTTATCAAACAAGGAAATTCACAAATAAATACAGACACATTCAATGCCATAACTAGTAGAAACTCCTGATTTAAAAAATACTACCTTGAAAACTTGTACACAATTTAATAGATCGCCATTTGCAAAATTAGAAAACAATGACTATTTTTTTAACTTGCCGCTGTTATGGTGACAGTCATAAAATAAACAGCCTATGGAGTTAGGAGTACCCTAACAATATAACCTCAAAAAGGTTTCGAATCGATATTTTGTTTTATAAATTACAACTTAAGTAACGTTACGAACTTACCATGGGGAACGGTGTGTAGGTCGTAATGTTGCATTCTATACACGGAAAACTCATGAGAAGCAGCGACCGGGTTCACAGGCGACATTATGATAAAAATAGGAAGAGCTACAAGCAAATAGTAGGGCAAGTAGCCCTTAAAAATCTCGGCAAAGCCGTCCGCCTCGTCTAGCCACATCTTGGTGACTAATTGTATTTTCAGTTAACAAAATTAACACAAAATACGATTTTTAGTAATAACCATAATCCAATTAGAAACCCTACGTGTGATCGGTGTGATAAGTCGGTCAATGACATTCCATTTGCGTGACACTAGTGATGCGAGACGGTGCAGTTTGTTAGTAAGTATTACTAAACCGAGATAGTTGAGTTAGAAAAATTAATGTTTTTAATGTATGATGTGATATTTGGAGTATTTTAAAACAAATTATTACTGGAATATGAAATTTAGTCTTCAGTCGTCACAGTTAATTTACTTCTGAATACTATCAAAGTCATAGTGATCTTTACTGCCGTTACATTAGGGTTGCTGTCAGACAGTCAGACGTAAAATAACAGTGAAAGGAGAAGGACTGTATTGGAATATAACACCTCATGTTTTGGGGTAAGTTGATATATTTATTACACTAAAAATAATAAAACATAAAATAAAGTTTAGGAAATGACGATTAATCAATATTTATAGGTACCTACTCTTTTGTTGTGAAAAAACATACTAAGAAAAAGAAAACGTAACATCACTCGACGATATTTAAGTTTAGTTTTACGCAAAAAGCTATTCTCGACGTAAATCAATAATATTTTATAGAATACGTTTATAATAACGCAGGACAGAATAATAAATATTAATACATATATATTTTGATTTGCTTTAATACATTTTTTGTATTTTTAATGTCTAGTACTTAAACAAGATTATAGTCAGGTAGTTCCATAATTGACCGCCTATTGCAATAATCCTGGGCGCACTATGGACCTAAAGTCAAAGACATGAAAATATATTGTGAGTAAAGCTGAAAACAAATTATCGGATGCGGCTGACGGACGCGGCTGACGAACGCGGCTCTCAGCCGCGACTTATAGGTATCTAGATAATGAATGTACAGACGCCAGCAGGTCACGCTACCCGAAACTGTAAAATTTTCCCAATCAATCTTGAACCTTAATACTTTAGAGATAACGTGCTGGCGTCTGTACACTGAGCTGTGCAAACTATCGGATGTAAGTCGTGGACGTAACTTTGGGCTGATCTTGAGCGTTCGGACGTCCGACAGAAATCTGGCGCGCTGGATGTTTAAGACTGTGTACACTTATCAGTCGCAACTGTCAGCCGCGTCCGATAATTTGTTTTCAGCTTATTGCCTCTTCATCATCTGCCTATAGCCTTTTCCTAACTATGTTGAGGTCGGCTTCTAGTCTAACCGCATGCAGCTGAATACCAGTATTTTACATGAAGCGGCTGCCTAACTGACCCCCACAACCCAGTTACTGGGTAATACAATATCCCTTGGTAAGACTGGTTGTCAGACTTTCAGGCTTCTGACTGCCCGTAACGACTGTCAAAGATCCACGAATGACAGCCGGGACCAACGGATTTACGTGCTTTCCGAGGTACGGAGGGGTCTGGGTATGTAAATATGGTCACCCATTCACATACCAACCGCGGCAAGCGTAGCTTAACTTGATCGATCGACCTGTGCGCCTATTTATTGGACTATGTATCCAATTCGAAAGGTTACCGTGATTACATCTATACCTTTATGATCTCCTGATCTATGCCTCAATGGTATCTATGATCTTTGGCTCTCAGTCGCAGGAATCTGATATCGCGATCCGATCATAATGGAATAACCATCTCAGACTTGACCTGGTTAAATGTTTTCCTATGTAATAATCGGAAGGCATTTAATGATAAGGATAAAGATGATTTTAAGTTACAATAATAATAATTAATTCTCTGTAATTGTGTGATTTTGTCCTGCACCAACCGGGGGTTGTCCTTGGGTGCATTTGCATGGTGCATACAGGGATAGTCGTCGGTTTGTGCCTCATTTCATTAAAAAGTCTAACGGGCCTCTGCGAGTTGGCTTCGGCCCCTCTTACGCCTTCCAAAGGTCCGGGACCCCAGGGTCCCGAGAAATATCAAAAGAAACAATTGTTTTAGGTACAGTCACCAAAGGAGATAAGTAACCAGTGTCGTCGGATATACCTAGTTGAAGTTTAGTAAGAAATCGGATATTTTCGAATGAAATTTAATTTGTTAAATGAACAGAAGGCCAATTCTCGTAATTTAAAACGTTCAAAATCTATTCGCAGTCTCATCTCGGCGACAAACAAATGTCAAATACTTGTCAAAATGTAGGGAAATTAGAGGTATTTTTAACAGATGGAGACTGAGATCAAAAGGCCAATTCTCGTAATTTAAAATGTTCAAAATGTAGTCGCAGTCTCATCTCGGCAACAAACAATTGTCAAGAATCTTGTCAAAATGTAGGGAAATTAGAAGTATTTTTGACAGATGGAGACTGAGATCAGAAGGCCATTCTCGTAATTTAAAATGTTCAAAATGTAGTCGCAGTCTCATCTCGGCAACAAACAATTGTCAAGAAACTTGTCAAAATGTAGGGAAATTAGAAGTATTTTTTGACAGATTGAGACTGAGATCAGACTGTGAACGTTCTTAAAATTACGAGAATTGCCCCTCTGTTTGTTTACTATTAATTTTATTTTATTTTATTCGAAAATATCTATCGGTTTTCCCTAGAAATGATCAGATCCAAGAATTCTCGTAATTTTAAGAACGATCACATTCTAATTTCAATCTGTCAAAAATACCTCTAAAATCCTTACATTATTGACAAGTTTTTGACGTCGATGGATGGTCGCTGAGATGAGATTGCGGCTAGATTTTGAATGTTTTTAATTACGGCAATTGGCCCTCTGGTTTTGGTATTCATTTTATTTTTCTATCTCACTGTACTAAAAGACATTTAAATACAGGATGGCAGTGACATCGACGCGCAAACTGTAACCATGAATTCAGCACATGATACCTTGCGTAGAAATTTATCATCGAGTACCAAAAAAAAACTGCTTTTTCATAGAAAAGTGCAATACCTACGCAGGCATAATGTATCGAACAGCATATTTTTTAAAATAACCGACGTTAAAATTTAAAGCATGTTAAAATTATATGTTTAGCTATCATCAGTTTGAAAGAACATTTCTACGAAGAACTTCATTTCCTGCGGTTTAGGCTAGTAAAGGTACAGTCAGCAAAAGAGATAAGTATGCAGAGTCGTCGGATATAGTTAAAAATTGGTATGAAACCGATGGATGTTTTCTAATGAAATTTAGTTTGATGAATTAACTGTTTGTTTTCTATTAATTAAATAAAATTTTAACCGAAAAATCAATCCAATCCGTTTCTTACTAAACTTCAACTATATCCGACGACCCAGCATACTTATCTGTTTTGATGACTATCTATACATAAATTAGTACAGTCAGCAACAAATGTCAATTAACACTGTTACTTTTACAAATCATCTAAATTGATACAAAATGATGCGATACATTGGTTTTCTCTATTTCATGTAATAGCAAAGAGTTAATTATTCTTAAATATTGTATTACTATATGTTTTTTAAGAATATTTTGCTCAATAATTAAGATTTAAACAACTAAAGTGTTAACTGACTTTTGTTGCTGACCGTACACAAAAAACAAAAAAAAAATCAGATACAAGGCTCTGCATTTGCCTTCACAATTTGTAATAGTGTCTACGAAAGTTACGCGAGGCTACGCTTACGTAGGCGTCCGTAGCGGTTGCTACGAGTCTACGAGCTACGCGAGACGTCTGGTTTATTGGGCAAGATTTTGACTGTTATTTAATAATGCAGGAATTTATTATACGACCAAGAGAAAATCTTTCGAAAAGACAAAGCTATATTCCTACAAAAATAGTAATTATGTAAAAAAAAAAGAAAGAAAAAATGTTTATTCTGCAAAAACAACACGCACATTACAAAAAATAATAATACACACTTACAAAGTAGCCAAAAGCCTCGTACTCAATCAATAAAAGGTAAAACAAGGTGAAAAATGAATGAGAATGGAAATGTATTTTAATCTAAGGGCTGATTTTTCAAATGATCGCAAATATATATTATATAATAATATTATAATTATCACAAAAACTGTCAAAAATTCAAAATTATTCCTCCGATAAAGTTATCTGACGTTGGAAAAATCAGCCCTAAATCAAATAGTACAAAAATAATGAAGGAAAAATCCCAAACACATTCCTCGTAGCCTCGTAGGCAATCGCTACGATACCTACGAGCCTCTACGCGGCGTCTACGTAGAGAGCAGAGACTATGACACAAATTGCAGAGCAAGTGTCTTACACCGACCGCAATTTATGTCGCCAGCGGACATTTGGAGTACGACACTAATGGGGAACAGTGGCTGCAATTCGTTACTCTCTGCTCCTTCTACTAGAAATGAAAGATTTATCTCGATATATACACAGCAGGCAAGAGGCAAGGGACTTTCTGGAATTGTCTCGTGGGCGTGTGGCACATCAGCTTATTTATTTATTTAAACAGAGGCTATACAATTAAATGCATGTTTTCAAGAACAGGGACAAATACTAGTGTGCGCTTCCGATTATAAGAGATCACATCATTCACTTATAATCTACAGCAGGTACAGACGCTAACAGGTCAAGCTACCCGAAACTGTCAAATTTTCCCAATCAACCTTGAACCTTAATGCTTTAGCAATAAAGTTGAAAATCTAGGGAAATACACGCGTGATGAATATATATTCAGGCTTTGTTATTTTGTCTAAGCTTTGTTCACATAGAACAAATAGTAGATTTTCTTGCTGTTCTGCATTTTTAGTCTGCTACTTAGTCTTAGACCAAACAAGCAGTGCAGTTAAACTTCTACCCTGCTATCAGAGCTGGTGGTAAGCCCCCAAGTCATCTCGCCATCTCTTTCTGGGCTGCCCTCGGTGGCGGCGTCCAGGTTCAGGCACCCATTGTGTGGAGACTTTTGCCCAGCGGTCATCGTGCATGCGGTCTGTGTCCCTGGTTGGTATGGAAGCATAGCTATTTACAACCATTCGATATGCTTCCGTGCCGAATCGAACATCAATCAATAATGGTCCTGATTCCCTTGTTCACAAACTAGACTAAATTTAAGTTCTGTGCATCTTTTTCTTTCTATTTCATTAAAAAAAGGACAGAAGATAAAATATTAGTTTACTCCTGTCAAATTAAGATAAGTACTCCATAGACAGATTAGACGTGATTAAAAACATGGCTGCTAAAAATACGTCAATTTACGTCAGGCGCTGACTAGTTTGACAGGACTAAACTAATATTTATCTTCTGTCCTTTTCTAAATTAAATAGAAAGAAAAAGATGCATTGAACTTAAATTTAGTTTAGTTTGTGAACAAGGGGATCGGCGCCATTATCGAAGTCGAGTCCTCTAAACGCTACTCACAAACGCGAAACCCGAAAATGTTGACCGTGTAAACTAAAAAGACGACAGCTATTCTTCTGACAGCTATCTGCCGTCGGGAATTACGCAAATCAGGTAACCGAAAGTGGGTTCTTTTTTGACTCCTGCCGATCGATTCTGTAAAAATCTCACCGTGAAAAGTTAAGTGAAGTGAGCTTAGAGTGAGCTGTCAATAGTGTCAATCCCTAGCATTAGTTGGAATGACAGCTCACTCCACGCTCACTTCACCTAACTTTTCACGGTGAGATGGTTACAGAATCGCACTGCTGTCCTGCCGAATAGCGGTGAATAGCACATAAGCGACACGCTTGAACGATAGAGGCTACTGCAACCGTCGACGAGGGTCGTCGGCAGCCGTCAAAACTCGTCGACGGCTTCAGCTGCCTCTGCCGTTGATTCGTGTCGCTCGTGTGTGTGCACACTAAGCAGATATCCTAGCTGTGGTGACCACTTACTATCATTTGGGCCGTCGCACTTAGGGTAAACAAGTAGGCAGAAACTAAAGAACGCCACTTGCTACGAATGTTACGATCCTATCACTCTCCGTTTGCTTAGTAGGTCTACGTTTAAGAACATAAAAAAAAAACAGAAAAATTTATTGACATAAAACAATTTGTACACCAGAGTATGGGATTCTCTGGCTCCTGTACTAGTTAAAACTGTACTGCAGGAGCTGTCCTCCCGTAATTAAAAGACACAGTTTCGCTGTTTTATGACAGATAAAAAAAAGAGCAAAGAGACTTTATATTTTAAAACAAAATGTATATATATAAAAAAAAACAAAAATAAAGTAAAAGTAAAAAAATATTATTATGAAAATAATACACACTTTCGATTGCGTAATAATAGATAGTGTTAAGATGTGAAGGCTTCCATTCCACTGTTTCACTGTTCAGTTTCTCAGAAGCAACCCGGAGTCAAGATATGTGCCCGGTTGATGGAAATAGGCTCGCCCCCTATTAGTTACATGGGACATAAACATATTATCTGGCGAAATGTGGATGTATTGACGCCAGCAGGTCAAGCTACCCGAAACTGTCAAATTTTCCCAATCAACCTTGAACCTTAATGCTTTAGGGATAAAATTGAAAATCTATTAAAGAAATTTGACAGATTGTAGTAGCTTGATGTGCTTCTTGACACTTCTGCCTATAGGAACAGGTGTATTTCCCGTGTTCTACGAGAAATACACGCGTGATGTTATGCTTAATTCAGGCTTTGTTCGTTTGTTAAGCTTTGTTCACACAAAACACCCTAATAGTAAATTTTCTTGCAGTTCAGCATTTCAAAAGGAAAACAGCGAAATTGCAATTTAATTCAAGAGACCTCTTTTATTTCATTTCCGGTAAATTCGTTTCGCCATTACCTCTTGAATTTTATCTTTGTATCAAGATAGCAAAGCGAACGCAAAAATGGGTCGCAATTACTCTGAAAAATCACGTTTTGTGTCGAAACAGAAATGGGCCAGGAGATGTACAGGCAATGTTTTGTAAAGACCTGGCCTTCCTTACTCATTGTACTAGGTTCTGAGCGAACCGCGAAAGCATTAATAATAATCATATTATCATCTTTGTGTATTTACATTTTGTGGATCAAAGGACCAAGATTAGATTAGGAGTTAGCTAGGAGAGAAAAGTTTTGATTTTGTTTCAAAGAACTACCTATATTATTGTTTCCAAAAGTTTTTTTTTTTTTGTAAAACTGGGTATTCCCCTAGATTTTGTATACACGGTCAATCGATACCATCATGACAGTTTAAAGGTATATTAATTAAAGTATTTACGGAACCAATTTTGGGTAGTTACATTAAGATAATTTGAAGTAATAAGGCTTTGGAGGTGTATAGTAGGAGCGGTTGTCGCGAGTCCCGGGGCGACGGGAGCCGGGGATGCGTCGTGGAGTACGCGTAACCACCAAGAAGGTGGATACAGAAGGTCTGCTTCCTAAATGGAGTTATAAGAAGTGGACTAGAGAAAAATCATTACTGTGGAGACCAATGGGACAGTGTAAGGGCAACTTCTGCATCATATTGCGCGTATTTCTAGCTTGCTTGGGAAACTTTGAGAAGTTAGAGCACATTATTAGATTTTGTGGTATATGGAGGTTCTGAGCTTTTCTTTCCAGTGGAAGCGGTGTGGTGTGCGAGGCGCGAGGCGGCGCGGCGCAGTGCGGCGCTATCGAGCGGGTCCACGGGGGGCGCGGGGTCGCGGGCCGGGGGCGCGGGCCGGGGGCGCGGGCCGGAGGCGCGGGCCGGAGGCGCGGGGCGGGCCGGTGCACGCGGCAGTGTGCGCTGAGCCCCCGGGAGCGCGGCATGGGTGGCGCGCTGCTGCTAGCGCTGCTGGCGGCGGCGCGGGCCAGCGAGCCCAATGCCACCGAACTCAGCCCCTCGCCGCCACCAGAAGATGACAAAACCCCGCTGTTCCCCATCGACCTGTTCGACGAGGAGCAGCGCCGGTCTGGCGCCGTGCTGCTGCACGTTGTGGGCATGGGCTACATGTTCGTGGCCCTCGCCATCGTGTGCGACGAGTTCTTCGTGCCGGCGCTGGACGTCATCATCGAGCGCCTGGCCATCCGGGACGACGTGGCCGGCGCCACCTTCATGGCGGCGGGGGGCTCGGCACCCGAGCTGTTCACCTCCATCATCGGCGTGTTCGTCTCCTTCGACGACGTCGGCATCGGGACGATCGTGGGCTCGGCCGTCTTTAACATTCTGTTCGTGATCGGTGCGTGCGCGCTGTTCTCTAGAACGACTTTGACACTAACTTGGTGGCCCCTGTTCCGCGATTGCTCCTTTTATTCCGTGAGCCTCCTCGTGTTGATATACTGTTTCCGGGACAGCGAGATATACTGGCAGGAAGCGTTGGTGCTGTTCTCGCTGTATGGAGCGTACGTGATGTTCATGAGGTGGAACCAGCCGGTGGAGCGAGCACTGAAGAAGCTCATCTACAAGAACAAGGTGACGCGAGTGCGGAGTACTGATCAGCTGATGCCAACGGTGAGCTCGCCCGCACACACCCAAGCATGCATGTTGCAGTTTGGCGCAGATTTGGCAGGCGTTCAACTTTCCTCTATGCCAAATTTCACAAATCTTTTCATCATCTAGAGCCGATCAACAAAAGCCGTCGATTCCGATACGATAGTGCTCATAAAGTAAAACCTTTCATTCAGAAATTTGAAGAAAATGAAAAAAGTTTGAATTGCGTTGTCACCAAATCTGCGCCAAAATTTAGAGTATCGACTTTCAATAGAGCCTGCGATGTGTTGAACCTTCTAAACGTTAGATGAAAGACCTTCTCCTATCCCTAATCGTCTTAATAGTGCATTAAAATTAGACTTCGATAAACGCAGTATAAATAAAGTATCATCCCTTCAGAACAGGAATAACATTCCAATATGTAGGAAAATGTAGTGAAAATTAAGGAATTCCTAACATTTGACCTCAATTTTAACTAATCGTTCCTTTGTATCGTTAACATCTAACGACATTGTGTTTACTAGACTGTTATCGTGATCGCTTTTATGTTATCGCGGAATACATACGAGTACCTACATACTTTGTGTCTCATTTTGGTCTTTACACTCGTTTTCGTATGAAAGGACCACTTTTTATAGTAAGTAGGAACGTCAGAATTCGGAATTAATATTGGAAATCAAACAAAAATCGCACTTATTTTCATAGTTCAACGTAAACCAAATAGCGCCTACCCGCCATTATTAGTTCTGTACGAAATTCGAACAGTCGATTTCGATATTTGAAAACTTGAATTCCATTCGTCTATTGATTTGGCGGGTTTAGGTACTTACTACGGATCGCGCTGCGTACAACCGAACCTTTGAAGTATTTCTATTTATTGTATAGTAAATGGTCGTATATAAAGCAAAATCAAAGCGCCTACGGAAAAACTCAATAAAAATTCTTTACATATCCAAAGCGTCGGAATTTTAATTTCGTTTTGTCTCGCTCTTGTTCTCAGGGAAACAAAATTAAATTTTGAAACGATTCAAATTATTTTCAATCGTATTTGAGTAAGTAGGTATCGATTTATGGATTTATTTTTATTTTAGACAAAATATAGACGGTTAGAATATTCTTTATTATGTACGGTCACCAAAGGAGATAAATAACCAGGGCCGTCGGATGTAGTTGAAGTTTTATAAGAAACCGATGAATGTTTTCGAATAAAATTTAATTTAATTAATAGAAAACTAACAGTTTATTTATCAAATTAAATTTCATTCGAAAAAGTCCATCGGTTTCTTACTAAACTTCACCTATATCCGACGACCCTGGTTACTTATCTCCTTTGGCGACTGTACACTATAAAAATTACAGATATAAATGTAGATATTTTGCAAGGGGTGACACAATGGGCGGTCTCGGCATCGCTAAAAGCGATTTTAGGCGATATTAAAAATTACATTATTACAATAATATTTTACACATACACATTTACACAATAATGGACTTTGCTTTAGAGGCCGGTTCTACGATAGCGTTTATCAGAGCGTTCTTTATTACTAATAGTTAATTAGCTATTAATATTGTTGTAGGCGATTAATTAGATTATCCACCGATTTTTACTAGAACTTACCTACTATAAGTAACAAAAGTTTTCATAAAAGTCACCTTCATCATCATCTGCCTTTTCCCAACTATGTTGGGGTTGGCTTCCAGTCTAACCGGATGCAGCTGGATATCAATATTTTATATGGAGCGACGGCCTATCTGATCTCCACAACCCAGTTACTGGGTTACGATAACCCTTGGTAAGACTGGTTGCTACATAAAAATTACATTACCATAAAAAAAGTTACTCTGTTACACGAAACAGACAAAACACGCATATAGGTAATTTTCGCAAAGAAATAAAGCAGGTCATGTATAAGGCTGAAAACAGGGATGTCAGTGCCGTTTCGGGTCATAAAAAGGTAGCGACATTTTTTTAAACTATGTTTGAATTACGAATTTGAGATAATTTTCAAGGTATACTCTCTGTAATTATCTGAACTCTGCGTGATCATTTATTTTCAAACAAGATATTACCCCACCCCAACCCACGACTCCCCATCCTCCTACTCCCCGACCGCAACATAGTGGGGAAACGGCTAGGCAGATGATGATAAACGAGATTTCAATAGATTCTAGCACTGAAGAGCTGAAGGTTAACTGGTAGAAAATGCCTATGGCATTAATTTCACCTTTGTAATTTGTGTGCATAAAGTAATAAATAAATAAGAGCTTAGATATTTTAATAAGCGGCTTAAATTCTACCAGCTGACAGTAGAGATAATCAATTTATCAATGGCATAACAATAATAGTAGTAGGAATCTTGACCGTACTTCCAGGATTATCCTGATAGCCGTGGAATACCTCTCCACTCCTCACAAGTACCTCAGGACATGTTGCCCCCTTGTTGCTACGACATTGTGTGCTAGCGGCCGTTTTCGGGGGCCCATTATTGAGTGTGCAAATCAACCCCTGCCATTTAATCTATGAATATTATATTATCATTGGTCAGGCAGGGGACATAGACCTTCCATAGTTCAAGGTAACCGATCCACTATAGCCACCCATACCCATAGCCCAGTATATTTTGTTTCCATGTTCTGCAATAGTCCTGCACCAACCGGGTGTTGTCCTTGGGTGCACTTGCATGGTGCATAGAGTGATAATCTTCGGTTGGTGCTTCCTCATCATTTTAAATTGTCTATGGGCCTCTGCGAGTTGGCTTCGGCCCTTAGTACGCCTTTCAAATGTCCGGAACCCCAGGGTCCCGAGATATGTCAAAGACAACCATATGTATACCATTGCCATAAATATTATGTGAACTGGATATTCTTTGACGGTGATAATCTATCAGTAACGAGCAATCATCATTCTGTTACATTCTTCTTTTTGTTACCTTTTTTTTATATAATTTGTTTTTATTTTATTTTTTATTGTGTTTAGTTTAGTTTTATGATCTTCCTGTGCGAGTGGCAATAAATACTTTTTCTTTCTTTCTTTCTTTCAATATAGGCCTTGAATGGTAATGAATGGTAATCAGCATATCATTAGTACATATAACATAACATTACGCCGTAATCCCCGAATGGTTAGATAGGGGTGTACAATCACGAGCACCAATATGTCAACACTTGGCAACTTTCAATTGTGATTTTTTCGTGAAATAACGATTGTAACGTTGAATACGACACATTACATAAACCTATGGGTTCGAAAATGCTATGTTTGTAACAACATAAAATTTTCTTTAAAAAATAATGGAGTAAATCGCTTTTGAATAAAGTCGAGTGCATATATACTTTTGTTCGTGACTGTACCTATAGTACACCCAAATTTCGCCAGTTATATTTAAGTTCCATGTAATAGGGGGCGAGCCTATTGCCATCAACCGGGCACAAATCCAGACTTCGAGCTCATCATCATTCTCCTGCCCTCATCATCTGGCTAGCCTTTTCCCAACTATGTTGGGGTCGGCTTCCAGTCTAACCGGATGCAGCTGAATACCAGTATTTTACATGGAGCGACTGCCTATCTGACCTCCACAACCCAGTTACTGGGTAATACGATACCCCTTGGTAAGACTGGTTGTCAGACTTTCGGGCTTCTGACTACCCGTAACGACTGTCAAAGATCCACGAATGACAGCCGGGACCAAAGGCTTAACGTGCTTTCCGAGGCACGGAGGGGTCTCGGTATGTAAAGATGGTCACCCATCCACAGACCAACCGCGGCAAGCGTAGCTTAACCTGACCGATCGATCTGTGCGGCTGTTATTTTTTAGCCACGGGCCCCATTATTCTCCTGCCCTCATTCCAATTAATTTGGAGTCAGCGCAACATGTTATGTCGTGTCATGTGTGACATGTCTGCTATTGAAAAATTCCAAATCTTCTTTTTTCTTTTTGTGTATTGGTACTATTGTTAGTGCCCAGTCGGTGGGCACGTTGATTGCGGCATCAGTGGTGTTCTTTAGGTCTTTTATAGTGCAAGTAAACTGGCATTTCGGACACTCCAGCAAGTGGAACATGGTCTGATCATGGAAAAACCCGTTAACACTTTGCCCGACCCGTGAATCGAACCCAGGCCCTCATGCTCGGCAGTAGCGCTAGCGACCACTAGATCAACGAATTAATAAGTCTTATAAAAGAGATTTCAGTAGGGATTACAAGCAGAATGTTATGTTATTTCTAAAAATGTTTGGTGAAATTGAAGGCCAACATAAAAGCAGAGTCGTCGTAGACACCTTTTAAAAAAAACCATACGGAACAACATTAATATACATATTTACATAAAAAGAACCAGGCGGAGTGATTGCATAACACACTAACAGTAAACAATAGCTTTCATTTTGACATTTCAACAACATTCATTGCGTTATTTTCGTTGTTGAGCAAATACGTTTTTCGAACATATGAAGCAATGGATTAGCAATATCCTTCAAAATGATTCAGATTGAGATTGAAAGTGTGCTACGCAATTAGGGCGCATAGTGGTCAACCAAATAAACTGATTTGACGACACGGTTGGTGCAGTGGCTGAGCGATCGACTGCTGTGCTGCATGTCGTGGGTTCGCTTCCCACACGGAACAAATATTTGTATTGCCAACAGGTAGTTGTTCCGGGTCTGGCTGTTTGTGTATGTGAGTTTTAAATGTTTATAAAGGCACCCACGATACAGGAGTAATTCCTAGTGTGTGGCAACATTTCTATAAAAAAAAAAAATCGGAGAACGCAATCTAACATTTTTCCTTGGAATGCATCATCACCATTTAGGTAATGATTAATTAACCCGGTTTGACCGAGTTTGCAAGACTAAATCTGTTTTTGCAAGTCATCAAAGAGCTCAGGAAAGGAAAGGAAATTAGTCTGGGTAGCTGTCGGCGGATACGGTTAGGAGGACGATACTATATTAAAAGGAAAAATCTCAGCAGATTTTAGAAAAAAAAGCAGATAAGAACATTTTTTTTTATGATATAAACTAGTGCTTGAAAGCAGTGATGCAATCGTTGATAGTAAGCGCACTAATTTATTATGAGCCTATTCACTCTATCCTTGAAGACACTTAAATTATAATCGGACGGGAAGACCGCTGTAGGCAAATTGTTCCAGTCCTTCGATGTACGCGGTATAAACGACGAGGCAAAACGCTTCGAATATTTTGCTGATAAAATATATTTAGCTTCAAGCGTTTCTAAAAAAACTCGATAGAGAAATGCAAGCAGCGGGGTAGTGACGTAACACACCATCAGTAACAATGGGTATAATTTTGACAGTTCAGCAACACTCATTGCGTTATTTACGTTTACGAGCAGACACATTTTTCGAACATATAAAGCAATGGATTAGCAATATCCTTCAAAATGATTCAGATTGAGTTTGATAGTGTATTGGTTCGTGCTGGTTAAGAAGATGCTAGAAGCTATTGTTCATTTTTAACTGACTTCATAAAAGGAGGAGGTTCTCCCTCAAATGGGGTAAAAAAAACCAGAGGGAAAATTACCCACCTTTGAGGGTCGTAACGCTCGGGTCATGGGGCCCGAGGGCGCGTCTCTTTTCAAGAAAAAGTAGCATTGCTATTCAACGTGGCAATGCTGCCAGTCTTCTGGGCACGTTTCCAGACGTTCGCAGCCAGCGATGCGGCGAATACTTCGAGATTTATTTGTATAGTTAGTTAGTTAGTCATTTAATGTAGTACATAGTGTAAACGTAAAGCCGTTGGTCCCGGCTGTCATCCTTGGATCTTTAACAGTCGTCACGGGTCGTCGGAGACAACCAACCAAGTTACCAAGGGGTATTGTATTACACAGTTACCGAGTTGTGGAGGTCAGGTGCCTAGCCACTCCATGTAAAATATTGGTATTCAGCTGCATTCGGTGAGACTGGAAGCCGATCTTAACATAGTTGGGAAAAGGCTACGTAGATGATGATGTGTGAATAGTTATCTATACATACAATAAAATACCTATAGCCTGTCCATTTGGTAAAACTGTGACGTCTGAGTTTGTTTCGGCCTTTCTTCTCAGACTAGTCAGATAGGAAACGCCGACCTCATCTAGTTTTAAAATATGATTGACGTGTAAAAGTGTTTGTACAAACCTACTTACAAAATAAAATCATTTATCATTTATACGTACGGTATTATAATGTCTGTAATAAGCCGTAAATAAGATAATTCAATAAGACAAGGCATTTATTATATTAATGCATTTTAAAGTTAACTTTTACGTAACCTGGAATGTGTACGTTCTAAGACAGCTGTCAAAAACTTTTTGAAAAAAACAAAACAACCGACTTCCAAAAACGACACTACAAAGTGAAAAATAACTTTAATTTCGGAAGGCAGTGTCGTTGGGCTCGCACTTTCGTTGTTTCCCACCGACTTCCGAAATTCAAGTTATTTTTCACTTTGTAGTGTCGTTTTTGGAAGTCGGTTGATTTTTTTTTTTTCAAAAAAGTTTTTATTTTTCACTTTTAAGTTGTAATTTTTCTATAAATAATCCTGGCTGCAGCATCAGGCCAGACTTATGTCAACATTGCATTGAACTTAAAATTTAGTCCTGTTTAAAATGAGCCCAAACACGACTACGGTGCTGTAATTTCAAGGTTTGTACTTTTTCTGACACTCCTGGCTTCAGCATCAGGTCTCTATGTGCTTCGGTGTTCCTCATTAACAGTACGTTTATCCACACATCGAGCCCTTTTCAATGAGCTTAAACACGATATATCTGCTGTTAGTTGTCGAGGAGTTAGGTACTCTGCAGACTATCTTGACTGCAGCATCAGGTCATGACTTGATGATCATGAGACCAAATGTGACAAATGTCCTATCAAACATCAAAACAATTTACTCAAACACTCCTTGCCTGTTCGAGTAACTTCTTACTGTTAAGGAGTTGTACCTTCCATCACCAGCCTAGCTACCTGAAATGGTGATAACCATACGCAAAAACACAAGATACTTCATAAAATATGTGAAAAACAATAAGTGAGCCTATAAAATTTGAGGGTTGCCCTCGATTTCTCTAAGATCCCATCATCAGATCCTAATTTGGCGACAGTGGGACTACCTCAGAACTATCTTCTTTCAAACAAAAAAAGAATTTTGAAAATCCGTCGACAGTTGGTGGAGTATTCGATGAACAAACATACAAAAAAAAAAACATACAATTATCCGAACATAGTACCTCCTCCTTTTTGTGAAGTCGGTAAAAAAAAACGGTTAACCAAATGGACAGTTTTCATTTTATCTCCAAGCAAGCATAGAAAAACATATCATCACTTTAAAAATATAAAATTGCTTAACAAATTGTGTTATCGCAGTTAAACAGATCGTGATGAAATTCTACCGAGCTTATGGAAATATGGAAATGAATACAATAGTTTTAATTGACGTAGTTCTGGATTGAAATATAAAACAGCAGTTTCTGTCTGGTTTTTAAATGGATTTTTGAGGTCCTCTGTTATTACATTGTTCATATAAGTGCATTAACAAAATGAGTCATGGTTGTAGTTGTTTAATGGTGGGTGTTGAATAAATGATTATTGTTAATTGATGAATTACAACTGTGCTCGTGGAGTTATCGTCGGTCAATTTAATATACGACTACAATGGACGTTTAAATTGGTCCATTATGATTTTACATTATTAAGCTATTACTGGTGGCCCGACCAAATCAACCCCGACTTACGAGTCGGGAGTTCGAACCCAAACAGGCAGCACTTTGCGTACCTATTTAATTTTATCACCACTGCTCTCAAAACGGTGAAGGAAAACCGTGGATAAATAATAACATCCGCTCAGGATGATCGATCAAGTTAAGCTACGCTTGCGTTGGTCTGTGGATTGATGACCATCTTTACATACCGAGACCCCTCCGTGCCTCAGAATGCATGTTAATGCATTGGACCCGGCTGTCATTCGTAGATATTTGACAGTCGTTAAGGGTAGTCAGAAGCCCGAAAGTCTGTTAACCAGTGATAGAAGGAATGGAGGGAGGTCTTTGCCCAGGCGTGGGACAACGTGGGGTAGATGATAAAATAAATGAATAAATAAAGACTTTCATGAAACCAGTCGAATTCATGCAAAGTTGAAGCATTACAGACTTTAGTCAAGCCAGTTGAAAAACCAGGACGAAACTAAAGACTTATAAACACGAGATCTTTAATATCCGAACAGATAACTTCCCCTCACTCAACTTCAAACAAACCCAAAGACAATGTTCATCGGGACTTTAACAACGATATTTGCAAAGTAAAAACCCATTTAGAAGTTTTTAACGAAACAAAAGGTAGGGAAAGCACGCGAAATGAACAGAATTTTATGAAAATTGTTCTTTTGACTTCGACTCCTACGTCCACGGAACTGCGCTTAAATATCTATATATTTATACTACCTACATATTATATACAAATAAACAAAATTGAAGTGTCTGTGTGTAATGTCAAAATAACTGCTTTACCTTTCAATGGCAAAATTTCACCATTTGAAAGCTACAGGCGCCAGCACATCAAGCTACTACAATCTGTCAAACTTCTTTAATAGATTTCCAACTTTATCGCTAAAGAATTAAGGTACATGGTTGATTGGGATAATTTGACAGTTTCGGGTAGCTTGACTTGCTGGCGTCTATACATTATTCCGAATGGACATAGGCTATATACAAGGTGTCGCTTTGTTTTCTCGTCAAATTCAAGGAGGTAACTGTGCTACTGATTCTCGACACGAATCAATAATAAAATAAGTATGTTTTCTTTTTTCTAATTTTCGTAAATGTATGGGGAAGACACGAATTTCAAAACGCGGCCTGTGTGAGACTGCACTGTGACTGCCCTTTTACACACACATAAAAACACGGCCGCTTATACGATACCATAACGCGATTCTGTTCTTTGAAACTGGTGTATTCTGAAATACTGTCAAACTTAAATAACTATAAAAACAAGTACCTAGTAACCCCTAAGTAGTCCCTAAGTATTCATTATTTACCAGGGATCGTAATTTTATTTGATTATTTATGTCTTTCATAACAGCCTCTTGAAATTTGACGAGGATGCAAAACAACAGCTTGTAGGTATAATATGTAGATATAAACTAAAACAAAGTACTTGTTAATACTCACTGACCTCTAATAAACAAGTACGCTGGACTTAATATACTATACGAAATGACAGTTGTTTTTTGTGCCGATTCAAAGCGCCCCACTCGAGTGTCTCAGGAACTAAAATTGATACATATGATTGTTGCATATGGACGTCGTGTTGTGTTGGTACGTCTCTGATGATTTAGGTTTAAATCGTGAAATAAGGCGTTTTGTGTACATTGTGTTAAAAATGTTGCGCATTTTGTAAAACTCACTATCAAAAATATTAGTTCAACGTACGCTCACGTTGCTATCAGTTCCAAAATGGCAAAATTCAAATGTCTTCGTTTGGTCATTGATAGTATGATGTCCAGCGTACTTGTATAATATAGGTCAGTGATAATACTAACGGCAGAATACAAAGGCAGTATATTTGTAAACAGAATTCAGTTGTCACCTGTAAATTATTGCACCAATTCATGTAAGCCTAGTACTTTTTTTGCGCAGAACTCGCACACAGCATCTCGCGAACAGAATACACTCTTTTCACCTGTAAATTGCAACCTTTCGAAGTCTGGGCACTTGGCTAGTTTTCTCATAAAATACTTCCAAGACACGAACGCAGAGATTTATATTTATTTTGTAGCTCTTTTACTTACGGAACTCCAGTCGATAAAGGAAACAAGTTTATGGCTTGAGAGAGCACAGGCTTTGCTCTCGAAGTATATACAGAGGCACTACTTCGTTTGCTTTGAGTCTTAGATCTTTACTTTAGTTTTTATAAATATTCTTTTGATTTATCAGATCTGTGAAGCATCACGTAAATTCAAACGATATATTCTATTTGTACATCAAAGTCAGCCTATATTGTTCCCACTGCTGGGACACAGAATTTCTCTCTTCGAGAGGGAGTGGGCTGTAATCCACCACGCGGGCCCAGTGCGGGTTGGAAAATGTCACATGTCTTCGAATTTTTAGTTCTAGGACATGCCGGTTTCCTCACGATGTTTTCCTTCACCGTTTTGAGAGCATGGGTCATGAAATAATTTACAGAAAGTAAAGTTCCTGTCTGGGTTTGAACCCAGGACCTAAGACTCTTAAGTCGGGGCCGTTACGACTGGGCAACCACTGCTCTCATTGTCTACTAATACTGATTGTCGCAAAAAATTAAACCAAAATACTATAGAACAGTTTTTTTTGGATTAAAAACCATTCTAATTTACGCTACGTTTTTGTCGCGCGTTCGTACTGGGTCTTTTGGTTCCTTTCAAATCAGCTGAAAGCTGTCTGTGGGCTGCGTATTGGCCCTCCAAAAATATGTCCATAAGTTACGGCCCAAAATGGCCATGTCAAGACTACGCCTGCATATTTCACATTAACCTGACGTAGAAAGGTGTTACCTCGTGACATCAAAATTTTGCTCACGTTTAGGTATACTATTTGCTTACCTTTAAGATACCTTATAGATACCCACTTGCAAAATCTATGTGCGTAAGAGCAAATATTATGACACCGCGCTCGTCTTGGGTATCCACTCCTTCTTGAAAAGGCTCAATGCTGTATAATATAAATACACGGTGCTTTTTATCTCCTTCTTATATTTGTCAGGAACTGAATGTAAAGACAGCTTGAAATCTACGACGGTAAAAAATATTTGGGTCAAATCCAAGTACTGCAAAGGAACTGTATTACACGTACTCTATTACACCTTGTCCAATCAAATCTTCAATCAATCTGCCTAGCCAACTATGTTGGGGTCGGCTTCCAGTCTAACCGGATGCAGTTGAATACCGACTGTCTATCTGCCAGCTACTGGGTAATATAATGCCCTTTTGTCACACTTGTGAGCTTCTGATTACCCGTAACGACTATCAAAGATCTAAGAATGATAGCCGAGACCAACGATTTACTGCTTTCCCGAGGTGCAGAAGGGTCTTGATATGTAATGGATGGTCACCCATCCGCGAACGGACCGCGGCAAGCGTAGCTTAACCTTCTAACCACGAGTCCCTCCAATCAAGTGTTTGTGACCTAACCTAATTTTTACGTTAAAAAAAATAACAAACTACAATAAAAAACTTGGCAACACTACATTACGCAAGGGTGGCGTGCTAAGTTCACGTGTGTCGTCGATTTGATTTCATACGATTACGTATATTTTTATGTTAAGGTTTGCGTTTTGACGGCCATGTTCGCGTTTATGCGTTATGATGACACACGAATTAGGTTACAGGGTTATAAGTTTGCGCAGTAGTGCGGGGAAATTAGTCGAGGTTTTTTGACGTTTGTGGTGCAGCGGAAATTGGTGTTGTTTGGTTTTTAATAGTTTTTTTTTCCTTTATGGTGTTATATTTAATTGTTGTGAAATACTATTTTATTTTATTTAGGGTAGTTTTTAAATCTTTCTACCTTAAATGGAATTAAAAAATATTTTTCTTCATCTGGGCTCACCACGGTCATGTGATTTTTGTTTCAGTTTTAGACACTTAATAAATAAATGTGTACAATTGAATCAGTGCCTTAAAAAAACAATTAAAATGGCATTATATCTGTGTTCCCTCCCTCCCACATTTAACCCGTCTGCCTTCAAAGCAAGAGTGATCAGGCATCTTCTGAGCACGCTCGTTCCATCATAGACCTCATCCATCGCTTTCCATCAGGTGTGATCGAGGTCAAAAGCAGGCCAATTAAGCAACAAAAAAATTTTAAAAAAAATTTTCTTCACAAGTTAAAACAGCTCAAAATAAAAGACATTATTTTCTCTTCAATCCACAAAAGTTTATCAGAAAGCACAAAGCATTATTATTACACAGAGCTTCTACTATCAACAGATGCCTTTTTCTTGCACTGTAAATGGAAAACTATGTAAAAGCCCGACTGTGTAATAACTAGTTAGCCTGCACCTTCGTATTTCCTGAACGAATTTCTAAAAGTAGAAATGAAAATTTTTCACACAGTCTGTGACCGTTTCATTTCATTGAAATTGATTTTGACTTTATCTAAGTACTGCAGTGCGATTCTGTAACCATCTCACCGTGAAAACTTAGGTGAAGTGAGCGTGGAGTGAGCTGTCATTCCAATTAATGCTAGGGATTGACACTATTGATAGCTCACTTCACCTATCTTTTCACGATGAGATTTTTACAGAATCGATCAGCTGGTTGAAATTTTTGCATTGTTACTTGGATCAAAAATAATAATACATATACGAGTACATAGTGTTAAGTAAAAGTAAATTTAATTAACGAGGTTCATTTTAAAATGCCGCCACAGTTTAATTAAAAACTTTTGAATATAAATTTAGTTTAAAATGCAGTTAATTTCTTAATTGCAAGCGAGCCTTATGAAGCATATTTTAATAGTTGTAACTTTCTGAATATTTTCAAACATACTTGGCAAAAACATTATTCCTATAAAACTGCTTTTAATAACTTACAAAAAATAATAACTAAAGTTAAAAATAACCCAAACAGAACAATAAACATCTGTACGAATCCATTCGAGCCTAAATACGGGCTACAAAACACTGCTACGGAGATACGTCAATACCGCTACTGGTGACTACGGGCCTACGCTCGTAGCTCTCGTAGATAGGTCTACGATAATAGCTACGCCGTAGCTGCTATTAAAAATGATGCATTGTACTCGTATTGTCGGCAACCAAATGGATGAAGGTTTTAAGGTTCCGCACCTTTTGTTGTATTTGTGAGAGGTTTTTCTTCTTTGTTTAAAGGAAATGTTTGAAATTTAGTAACGGTGAAGGCAATGTAAGGTTTTGGAGATGCAATGTAGAGAAACTATAGAATATTCGGAAATAAACTTTATCATATAGGTAGTTCCAGCAAAGAAGCTGGTATTTTTAGGTTCTAGAAATAAAGTTATGGCCGCTGTAATTTCACTAGTCTTTGCCTTGACGGCATAATATTTTTATTTAGTAATAGGCTATGCAAAAAAGTAATTAACACGGTTTTTGTACCGATTTGATCTCTTTACATCTATACTAATAATAAAGTTAAAGAGTTTGTTTGAACGCGTTAATCTCTGGAACTATCAGTTTACCTTTAGGAGGAAAAAAGTCAGAAAATGAAATAAGAGCGCAGGCGGGCGATAGGATGCGACGCGGTGGGTTGGGGGCCGAATTTCACGCGAATGAAGACGCGGGCATAAGCTAGTACTTTATAAACAATATTAAACTACATTTATCTTTACTCAACCGGGTGTTTTTGGGTACAAATGGATTTTATACGTAAACGTATTAAAAATGTTCCAAAAACAATCATCCATAGCGCTTCCCCTGAGATCCGAAGGGCTCCACACAGATTTAAGGGCCGTTTACTTAATCCGGCTTCATTCTAATGTGTTCCAGGCTTCAGACAGACTTTTAAAACTTCATTTAATTTTGTAATTAAAAATAATTTGAATGACTTAATGAAGAAATTATTTGAGTTACTGTCTTTATTCTTCAGAACCAGAGGTTGAATAGGGAAGTGTCAAAATCATCATTGTCACAGTGGTGTAGAGGTATCGTGTTACCCAGTAACTGAGTTGTGGTGGTCAGATAGGCAGACGCTATATGTTAAATAATGGTATCCAGCTGCATCCGGTAAGACTTAAAGCCAACCCCAACATAGTTAAGGAAAAGGCTAGGCAGATTGACATATTAAAAGCATGTATTCATAATATACCTACTTAAAACAATAATTTGGACCGGCCCATCTGAGCTTAAGGGGCACCACACAGACTTAAGTGTCGTTTACTTAATCCGGCTCCGTTCAAATCCGTATCACGCCACAGACAAAGTTTTAAACTTCATTTAATCCTGTAATTAAATATTATTTGAATCCCTTAATTAAGTAGCTCAGAATTTGATGTCTGTATGGAGGGTAAATGATGGGGAAAGTTTTTAGTATGAATATGAATAGCTATAAAAGTAAGAGAAGAATATAGAAACTACTACCATCGTGAGTACATTTAACCGCGATTTTTATAGACATGTCCAAAGTTTTTGACTATGTGGATCATCAGATACTAATGATTAAGCTAGAAAAATATGGAGTAAGAGGAAAAGCTCTAAATCCTATTGAATCATACTCGTACCTAGCAAATAGATTACATATAACACGAATAAACGATACAAAGTTTGAACAGATTTATATGTCAGATCAAAAAACAGTCCTGTATGGAGTGGCCCAAGGAAGCATCCTTGGACCTCTTTTGTTCATAATTTATATAAATGATCTCCCAAAAGTCACAAACCATCAAATGATACTATTTACGGATGAAAGCACAGCAATTTTTACTGACCATGATGAAGTTGAATAAATATGAGACAAATAGCAATAAATAGCTGGAAGCGATTATTAATTGGCTAACTTGTAATAATCTTAAATGATAAATGATTTTATTTTGTAAGTAGGTTTATACAAACACTTTTACACGTCAATCATATTTTAAAACTAGATGAGGTCGGCGTTTCCTATCTGACTAGTCTGAGAAGAAAGGCCGAAACAAACTCAGACGTCACAGTCTCTAAGTCCAGACATAATCTTGGTCAGATCATATGAAGACCATGTAGGTCGATGTCTGAGATGGTCTTTTGAGGAAAGAACCACACAGATTGAGAGGACCTGTCCAGTCAGTGCACGCATATGTCAGAAATCGTGCAGCTCAACTCAAAACTTAAGGAGCTAAAATCAATCTTGACAAAACGAATTATATGACATTTACAAATAAAAACACAAAAACAAAAAGCTAGAAACACGCTATAAAGGCGAAATAATAAAAGAAGTCCATAACACAAAATTCTTAGGTATATGTACTGACCATAGACTGAATTGAATTTTTTCAATGACAAAAACTTAGGTTAATGTATTTTGTTTAATTGATAATGTATGACTATTGCATGTATGAGTTTTTATTTTAATGTATAATTTGACCAATGTATACATTATAATTTGACTAAAGCATATTAATTTTTATAATATTTTTTAAGGTACAATTTGATTAATGCAAAGAGTGACTAGAATGTTTATAACAATAATAACGTAATAGAATATTGTACACTGTATAGGTATATTACAGTGCTACTATTATAATAACTATAAGATCTTTTTCTACATGTAACAAAAAATAAACGAATTTGAATTTGAGGAAATCTTTTAAGAATTACGTGGGTACAATCGACCACTCATCGATGGTAACACTTCGACCTTGAGCTGGCCCAGCAAGTATGGAGTTTTAATAGAATAAGGGGTCACCTTACCTACTGGATGCAGAAGCAGTGGTGGCCCAGTGGTTCGATCCCAAGCAGGCACTTTACTTTATGTAAATAATTTCATCACCACTGCTCTCAAAACGGTGAAGGAAAACATCGGCATGTCTTAGAACCAAAAATTCGAAGACATGTGACATCTACCAACCCGCACTGGGCCCGCGTGGTAGATTATAGACCACTCCCTCTCCAAGAGAGGAGGCCTGTGTCCCAGCAGTGGGAACATTATAGGCTGATGATGATAGAAACTATGGATGGATTGTTTAATTGGTATGTAAGCCATGTAGACTGTAGATTTATAGACCAGTTTCTATTTTGTTAAGTACCTGGTACTTGTTGCCAGGCCTACATTGTCCTACAATTTGAAAACATTGTAAAAGCCAATAATTTTTAAAAGAGAAATCATGGTGTTTCTTCCCGACTCTTCTCCATAGGAAACGACCAATTGGAACCGTGCACCTAGCTTCTGACGTTTCATAAGAGCCCATGTAGGTTTATGTGAAATAAAATATTTAGATTTTTTATTTTAGTAATTTGGATAAAAAGGAGACGTGGGCCTTTTAAAACCTATTTATCAACAGGATTAAAAAAAAGGCAAACAGCCTCTTTCCAGCTTCTAATTTCAACCTATTTAATATCAAAATCTCTATTCTTGTTCTTGTATTAAACAGTGACATTATACATAGCATCACGCCTATGTCCCCAAAGAGTTAGGCAGTGGCATTTAGTTCACACAGTTTAAGACACGATATTATAATTTTTTTCCTTAAAAAACATCATTTATAAAACATAATACAATAATAATAGCCACTGATAACCCTACTTCAACATTCATTAATTGCTCACTAAGTATACACTGACTGACCTTCAGTGAACTCACGGAGCAATGAACGCTAAAGTCATTATAATGGTCATCACTACATAATGTATTACTGGTTCATGGCCAATCGGACAGGTGGTCTCACTATCGTTCTCACACACATACACACCCCACGTGAACACGTACAGTTAAACCAGAAAAAGTATGCGCTTCGGTAAACTTCGTGTTTCCGAATAGTGTTCCTTTGTAATAATGCACCTAACATTGCGCGTTTCTATGAAGTTTTCTCTCTCGAGTTACTCACGCGGATCATCTGTCACTCAAAAGTTTTGAAGTTTTTTGATATTGCAATAGTTGTAATTTACGAGCATAACTTTGTAGTCCCATGTCATACAAAATAGGTAAGTACCTCCGTGGGTGTCATAGCTCTCTATATTAGATCTCATAATCGCACGTTCGTATTTTCGAAGATAGCTAGACGATGATTCCCGAAGCGCATATTTGTCTTGGTATATCTGTAGGTACATTTATTATTTATACAAACTCATTGGTTACCTGTGGGGTACTTAGATGAGCTTCGGGCGCTTAGGGCCCACTAGAATGTATATTGAGAAATTATTTAAGAAGAATTTTATTTTGTTAAATGGGCAAATATGCAGACTCCGAATTTATAATTTATTCAGTGTATAAAGGAGTCTGGATTAATGCACGTTCATTTGCAATAGGCTCTATTACATGGTGTATCAGAATCGTGTTACCCAGTAACTGTGTTGAGGAGGTCAAATAGACAGTAGCTCCATGTGAAATACTGATATTCAGCTGCACCGGGTTAAACTGGAATCTGACCGCAACATAGTTGGGAAAAGGCTACGCAGATGATGATGGACATAATAGGGGAAATGTGGGTGATACATTGCCTAACCGACGGCACGGTTGGCGCAGTGGTTAAGCGATTGACTGCTGCGCTGCGTGTCGCGGGTTCGATTCCCGCACGGAACAAATATTTGTATGACCTACATGTATTTGTTCCAAGTCTGGGTGTTTTTCTATCTATAATATGTATGTATATACAAAAAAAAATGTATATAAGTAGTTTATCAGCCATCTTGTTACCATAACACAAGCATTAGGTTGCTTAGCTTGGGACTAGATGGCGCTGTGTGAAATGTCCAGGGATATTATTATTATTATAACCTTTCGCGGAACACAGGCGCATGTCATGTCATATCTTAAAATTTTACCCGCGGCGTCGTTTGCGTCAAGTTCAGAAATTATGCCACGGGAACGTTCTATCGGGCTAACAAGTATCTTATGTCCTAAGTGCCTAACCCAGGTCATGTTCTACCTGTGTGCCACTATCATCATAATCCGTTAAGGCGTGAAAACTTAACAGATACACATAGTAACTTTCGCATTAATAATTTCATTATTTTTTATTTATTTATTACATACATATGCTACCATTACAGAGTCCCAATGCGGTAATGTGTAGTTAATTAACAGTTAATGGAATATTAGTATGGATAAGTAAAAAGACCGACGTATCCTTTGTTGAACACACTTAATTACTCTCCAACCGACCAACAAACTTGACTGCCTCAAGCAATACTATAAAAGCAATCTTAGCATCGTCCACAAAGCGCGGTCGACTGTCCGCGCCCCCACAGTGTGCCACTACGGGAGGCGGTTGGCGAGCTGCCAAAGTGTTCGGAGGCTGCAGTTTCAATAGTCCACGTTATGTGTTTTATGGTCGCATTACTGTATGTTAGGTAAAAGGGGGTAATTAATTTTGGGGGCTATTAGATAGTTAAAGCGGTGTTTTGGTAGTAGCGTTTGAGTTTAAGTTTTTGTTTGTGTTTTGGCAATGTTTTCTAGTGGTCGTTAGGGCGACCACTGAGCATGGGGTTCTGATTTTCAGCCTTAGGTAGTGTTAGGTAACTAATAATGCTGATGTTCATCTAAACTGGAATGATTTCGTTTTCTACTTTTTTTTACATTGATGAAGATTTATTTAGGAGTTTAAAAATATATACACTGGGTTATTTTTTAATACTACGTAAACTAACAAACTATTAAAATTAAAATAGGTATATCCTCTAACAAAACTATTAACAAACTAAAATATGGCGTGGAGAAATTCCTCCGTATCGCTCTCTGGCTAGTAACGTCACTAAGAGAGTGCCTCTGGCCAAGGTAAAAGCCAACACTTAGATCACAGGAAGTGTCATTCAGCCATTTGGATATGTCATTGAAAAGTTTCAATGAGTTTTTCCATTACAAAATTTCCAGTAGCAGCTCGTAGTCTACCAGGGCACGCCACAATTGCGGCGATAAGTCCCCTCTTTGACGAGTGGCTAGAGAGGCGCCACGGCGCCCTCACTTTCCGCCTGACGCAGGTCCTCACTGGACACGGTTGTTTCGGGAGGTTCCTGTTCAGTATAAGGCGGGAGGAAACGCCAGGGTATCACTACTGTGTAGATCGCCCAGTGGATACGGTGGAGCATACGGTGGAGGTCTGCCGCGAGCTGAGCACCGCCGCGTCCTCGTGGCGGCGATCGGCGGCGGCGATCTCTCACGTCCGGCCCTGCCGATTGATTCTGTAAAAATCTCACCGTGAAAAGTAAGGTGAAGTGAGCTTATTAAGCTGTCAATAGTGTCAATCCCTGGAATTAGTTGGAATGACAGCTCACTTCACCTAAGATTCCACGGTGAGATAGTTACAGAATCACACTGCTGGTCCAGGCCATGGTACGGAGCAAGAGTGCATGGGAGGCCGTCACCTCCTTCTGCGAAGCAGTAATGCTCACAAAGAAGGAGGCTGAGCGCGTGAGGGAGAGGCAATCTCTGCGCCCTCACGCCCCTAGTCGCCGCAGGAGACGCCCTGGACGGGACTCAACAACCGACTCCCGGCCACCATAGGCGCGGTAAGGACCAGGCCCAGGTCGACGGCGCGTTGTGTTCCACGCGCGCCTCAAAGAGATGTCAGCACGAACTGACGGGGTTCGATTCCTGCCAGGGCCGCGGGTTGTTCAAAAGAGATAGCGTTGCCCCTGGCACAGGCAACTGAAGGAACACGGGTGGGTTTTAGTCAGTAAAAGTCTGACACGCCCTTCCGCTCAGCCCAGAGCGGGAGAGGTCATTTGTTGATTTCCCACCCAAAAAAAAGGCCGTAGTCCACCAGAGGCCAAATCAGTTCCCAGAGTGTAACAACCTGCGCATTTAGTTTGTCATTCAGTGCTGATCTCGACACTGATTTATAGCTAGTTTTCGCCGTGTCACAGATGTCTGCGGTGTAACGGAACACGTGACATTAGGCAAAGGTAGGCAGGGACATGATTCGAGGAATCCTTTGTGGATAATCTAGACTAAAAGCGCCCGGAAAGCTTTCCGGTAATGGGTTTTAGTTGTTACTGTTGAAATATGTAGGTACTAGTTTCTGTCCGCGGTTTCACCCGCGTGAATGTCGGAAATTACAAGGAGTAGGTATATAGCCTAAGTCCTTCGCTAGGATGTTGTCTATCTCTTAACCAAATTTTATCGAAATCCGTTCAGTGGTTTAGGCGTGAAAATGTAACATACAGACAGAGTTAGTTTTGAACTTATAATATGTATTAGTATGGATACTTTAATGTGAGACTATAATGTCCAAGTTTAATACGGACGAGGAGATATTTTCGCGTGCCTAACCTACTATAAATAATGAAATTTATTTGTCTCTAAAAAATATTGATTTTACTTTCTGCGTTGTTATTACGCAGGAGTCCATAAAGAGTATATTTAAGTGAAACTGTAGGTGTAGAAAGAAAGAGTATTTACGTCAGTATGTGCTATAGCCAGCCAATGAAAGGCCTCCTCCCGCTGTAACTACCACGCGGGCCCAGTGCGGGTTGGTAGATGTCACATGTTTTCAAGTTTTTGGTTCTAGGACATGCCGATTTCCTCACGATGTTTTCCTTCATCGTTTTGAGAGTAGCGCTGATGAAATTTTTCACACAAAGTAAAGCGTCTGGCTGGGTTCGATCCCACGACCTACGAATACATCTCGTAAGGCGGGGCCGTTACCTCTGGGCCACCACTCACTGTTCCTAGTCCTTTTGTACTCGTAAGTATACGATTACATATTTTAGATCTTGTTGGCCCAAAACTACGCTTCCACGGCGGCAGCGTCACTAAAAAAAGGCACTTCAAAAACATAAAAGTCTCTGACAAAAATCACCCTAACTTTAACGTAATATGCACAGCAATAACTAAGTACCTTCCTAAAGCCGTCGTTTTCAACTGTAGAGAGCTGACGAGCACCTTAAATGTTGGTTCACACCTCGCCTCGACGAACACGAGCGCCGGGAAGTGCTTCATGCTTGACGAGAGTTTACTTACTATTTTAATTTTTGAGGGATGATATCAGGAATAGTAAAATTTGTTATTTCACGTTTTACGGTTAGATTTGTCTTAAACCACCTTTTGCGCGTGATTCCGCTCGCGGGGAGGCCGGAACTTATCCCAAGGGAACATAGGTACTAGCGAGATAAAAAGTATCGTATGTCCTAATCCAAGTCGTGGTCTACCCAAGTGCTAAATTTCATCCAAATCCGTTCAGCCGTTTTAACGTAAAAGCTTAACAAACAAACATATTTACAAAATGTGACATCTATCAACCCGCATTGGACCCGCGTGGTGGATTACGGCCCACTCCAAGGAAGCCTGTGTCCCAGCAGTGGGAACGTTACAAGGCTGTTATGTGTGTAAATATAGTACTAGCAGCGTCCCGCGGTTGCACTCGTATAAGTGTCGATCCCGTAGGAATATCTGGATAAAAAATTATCCTGTGTTAATTTTGGCTATAAACTAAGTATCCGTGTACCAAATTTCATTCAAATCCGTTGAGTAGTTTTTGCGTGAAAGAGTAATAAACATCCATCTATCCATCCATCCTCACAAACTTTCGCGTTTATAATATAAGTAGGAAGCAGGAGGCCAGGCCCGTGCCGGACGGCGCGTGTGTGTTCCACACGCGCCTCAAAGAGATGTCAGCATGAGTGACGGGGCCCGATAGGGCCGAAGCCTGCCAGGGTAGCGGGATCGTCCGAAAGGGTTACCGCTGCCCTGGAACATAAAGAGCTAAGGAAGGAACATGGGTGGGTTTTAGTCAGTAAGAGTCTGACACTCCTTTCTGCTCCACCCAGAGCGGGAGGGGTCATTTGATGATTTCCCATCCTCAAAAAAAAAAAAGTAGGAAGTAGGATATATAGTAGGTATGGATAGTATGGTTTAGGTACAGACGCCAGCATATCAAGCTACTTCAATCTGTCAAATTTCTTTAATAGATTTTCAACTTTATCGCTAGAGTATTAAGGTTCAAGGTTGATTGGGAAAATTTGACAGTTTCGGGTAAGTTGACCTGCTGGCGTCTGTACATTTTATTGTAGAGTGAACGTTAACATCCAGATAAGTGCCTACTTGCGCATGTTACAATTCAGTCTGTAAACATGAGGAATTCCGGAAGAGGGCATAATAAATAAAGAATCCGCCAAGCGAGCTGTCATTAACATTCGTTCAGATTTGCATTTCACCACGCGACTGCATACTAACCACCGCTTACATGAAATGTTTTGTCATTTTGTCGTATTTAAATCGAGTTCAGTAGGTATGTTATTATTGGGTTAAGGGTTGGGTATAATAGGTAATCTGTTTCACAGATTTTCATTACAATTTCCATTATTTTTATGACTAACAATGAGCTGCGCGCTCTGCTAAGCCTTGTGATAAAACTTGACATTTTGATTATCATGCAAAATCACCATTATACACCACTTTATATACATATTGACATTGATGGATATTATATACCAAATGTCAATCCCGAGCATCAGGTGGAGTGACAGCTCAATGTCAAAGTCAAAGCATTTATTTAGAATAGACCGGCCATTTTTTTTTTTTTTTTTGAGGATGGGAAATCATCAAATGACTCCTCCCGCTCTGGGTGGAGCAGGAGGGAGTGTCAGACTCTTACTGACTAAAACCCACCCGTGTTCCTTGCTTAGCCCTTTATGTTCCAGGGCAACGGTAACCCTTTCGGACAATCCCGCTACCCATAGACCGGCCATAGATTTGATTCCCAAACATGACCTGTCATGTTTGGGAATCAAATTCTAAAGCCCCTTAGTACAAACCCCTATCCTACCTAAAGGCCAATTCCCGTTATTAAAAACGTTCAAATCTAGTCGAAATCTCATCTCAGCGACAACCAATGTCAAAAACGTGTCAAAAATGTAGGGAAATTATAGGTATTTTTGTCAGATTGAGACTGTGAACGTTCATAAAATTACGATAATTGCCCCTCTGATCTTTCAGCAAAAACGAACTGTAGGTTCTTGAAAATAACAAGAGTCAACGCCGGCTGTTTGTTGCCATAGATGTCCATAAGCTCACAAGCTCTCTATAGAGCTCCATAGAGCTAATATTGACGTGAACTTGCCAGCCCGGATGTACGTAGATGGGAAATAATAAACTTGCCATCGTCTAGACGAAAGTCTAGACTAAAGGAATTTACTATTATTATAGCTGGTGATTGTAATAAGATTGATTTCATAGATAACCTTTCGCCTGCGACTTCACCTGTGTGAAGGTCGTAATTTATATTTAAGACCGCTCAGTCATAGTTCACCTGTGTGGATCGAAATATGTTCAGCCGTTAAGGTTTTTAAAGGGAATAGACAGTCAGAGATATTTTCGTATTTATAACATTAGATTGGTAAGTTTGTTTTTAGGACGGGAGTATTGTGTAATACAACGAAATAAATACGACTGTTTTAGATACAGGTTATTTTTGTAGTAATAAATAGGGTGATACTGTTCATCTCTTGAAACACAAACGAGGTTCATATCCTATCAAGCATAATGAGCCTATAATGTTCCAGGCAGACAGGCCTCCTCTCTGTGAGAGAGGGGTTGGGCCGTAATCTACCACTCGGGACCGCTGCGGGTTGGTAGATGTTACTCGTCTTCAAATTTTTGGTTTTAGGAGATGCCGTTTTCCTTCACCGTTTGAGGATCCAGAAGAATAATCAATATTTTCAGAAAAATATAGTTAGATGCTAGACACTACAATACAAATTGCAGTAGATACGGTGTCACGAATTGCAGATCGTGGTATATTTTTTAATAGAAGCCCATTTTCAATAACATTATGTTAATTATAAAGGGTGCCAATTTCATTAAAATGCACAAAATCTGGTCACTGCAGTGATTTCGGAAGCGCGCCGAATTAATTATTCGAATCTCGGTTTGTGAGCCCCGCGATATAATGTTATCATTGCAAGGTTCGAACCTACTGCCAGGGTAGCGGGATCGTCGAAAGGGTTACCGCTGCCCTGGAACATAAAGGGCTAAGGAAGGAACACGGATGGGTTTTAGTCAGTAAAAGACTGACACTCCCTTCCGCTCCACCCAGAGCGGGAGGGGTCATTTGATGATTACCCATCCTCAAAAAAAAAAAAGGTTCGAACCTATATGGTATTAAGCACTCTACAATTTATGCTGTGGGTGCAATTTTTTTCATAAAAATATAAGTTTAATTCTACAGGAAATCTTTTATCAAATCAATTGTATTAAGTACTTACGTGTCATTTTGCAAAGCATGTGTGGTGTGACTATAAATGATAGGCTGAGGAATGATGTGGTAAGGCAAAGATTGAAAAAAGATCTGCATTCGCGATTTATTTGCCAAAAATGTGAACAAATATTTTATGGAAAAATAACTTGAATTCCTACACAATAAAGTTCAGTTTACGCTACAACTTCAATAATTTTTATAACATTTTCAATAGTGCTAGTCACTCTGAAGTCAACCACCCACCCTTAAAATAAAGTTTATATTTGTTTAATTCGAAATAACATCAATTTGAAACATAAGTTTGGATAGACTTTAGATGGTTTGATCATGTTGAGGGGTGAATGAAAGTCGACTAACAAAAGGTATTTACAAGGCCGATGTGAGTAGTAAAACCGGGAGGGGACGCTCGAGGAGGACATAATATGATGATCTTATTGGTGAGGTTCTTCAGAAAGGTCAGGTGCTTAGTACTCGCAGCCGGCGTACATGTATGAACGTAAACGAGGCAAAAGGATTATGTAAGGATCGTAGCAGGCGGCGTTCTGTAGTTTCTGCCTAGGAATGTGAAGAAGGCATGAGTTTATGTATGTATGTAGGACACATACATACATAAACTCATGCCTTCTTGCATTGTTGTTTTCAACAAGCCAATATCAGAAACGAGGCGTTTAGTTTACGAAGACCCAACTTACTAATACCAACCTTAAACATCAGAAAAGATTTTAAAATCTTGATTTCAACATCCCCGGAGGATCAGGAGAGATTTTTACTGTCGACAGGAAAATCTGTGAGACGTATCTTCATTGCATATTTTACGTTCAATTCGCACTGTAGCTGCCCCGATATGGATAATATTCTAGTACCGAAGACTGTTTGAATAGCAGTATCACCGAATAATATAACATCAAGCCAGTATTCCTTGATGGGGTAGGTAGGTAACTAGAAACTACTATCTGACCAGGATTATATCTGGACTTTAAAAGAGACTGACCTCTGAGTTTGTTTCGGCCTTTCTTCTGAGAGTAGTCAGATAGGAAACGCCGACCTCATCTAGTTTAAAAAAAATATGATTGACGTGTAGAAGTGTTTGTACAAACTTACAAAAAAAAAAACAAATAAAAAATCAAATAAAAAAATTAAAAAATATCATATATTATAAAAAATTCATCGCCATCGCTGTCGACTGGTAATGTACCCAATTACCAGTCGACAGCGATGGCGATGAATTTTTCGACGCTATATTGTAGTTTGTAAATAGTTATATTTAATTTAGGAAATTATTTTGTTATTTTAGTGTTATCTTGTAAATATAAGAGATTGTGTTTAACAAATAAACAGTTTTCTTTTCAAAAATATCATAAAAAAAAATCAAATCATAAAATAAAATCATTTATCATTTATACCAACATTTTGCAGTGCAGTTATGTGATAAGTGGAATACTATGTACTAGGAGGTCTCAGGCGATTCCATTGCTATTAACCGAACACAAACCTAGACACGGAGTCTAGGTTTGTGTTCGATATATTTAAAATATTAAACTGAACGCCAATTCCCTTAATTAAAAGCGTTCAAAATCTAGTCGCAATCTCATCTCAGCGACAATTAATGTCAAAAACTTGTCAAAAATGTAGCGAACATAGAGGTATTTATGACAGATTGAGAATTAGATCAGCACCCTAATTGCGTAAGACACTATCAATCTCAATCTGAATCATTTTGAAGGATATTGCTAATCCATTGCTTCATATGTTCGAAAAATGTGTCTACTGAACAAAGTAAATAACGCAGTGCATGTTGTTGAACTGTCAGAACGAAACCCATTGCTACTTATAGTATGTTACGCAATTACCCCGCTAACTGTGAACGTTCTTAATATTATGAGAATTGTCCCTCAGATACCAGAACACTATATATACAGGGTCCAATTAAAATAGATGGACAAATTTTACCACAGCGCTCAGTACGTCTAACCAAAGATATCCAAGCAAAAAAAAACACTGATTAAAATGATTTTATTTTGACCTAAAAATACCTGGCACTCCTAGAATATGGGTAGGTACTTGCACTCGCGCCCCGCTGCGCGCATGCTCGTAAGTAGGTACCTACACAGTCAGTTCTGTTACATCCTGTGTTTATGCATTGGGTAACCAACATTTATAAGTGTATGTTTGTTAGCTGATTATTTTAATTGTAAGTATCTAATGCGTTTTTCTTTTATATTTTTTTACCAATGTAAAAAAATATAAAAGAAAAACGTATGTATGTGTGTGTGCAACGTGTGTATGTATGTGTGCGTATGTTTTTTTTTTTGGTGGTCTGAATGATTTCTAAAAGTTTGTCCACCTATTTTAATGGGACCTTATACAGCAATATATACGAATAAAAAAATTAAAAATAATCGTAAATCAAATCATAATATTATAGAAACGAAAACGCCGAATATTGATTTAAAAAGTAACCATTTGTGCCAACTGGAGTGGACAATACTCATATTAAAATCATTTGTTGGCATAAACTTTATATTATACTTATTATTTTCTGGCTTAGTGCCAGAGTTTAAACTGGCAGCTTGTGTAAGGCTCACCGTTGTCTGGCGTGGCATGTGACAGGCAAAAACAAGCCTTGAATTGAATGATATATGAATAAGGCTTTAGAGATATACCAAGAGATATTTCATAAAAATATTTATACGTTTATCGAGCCAAGTCTTTTTACGGCTTTTACGTTATGGATTTGTTTATTAATATTTTGTGGGGTTCGTGGCTAAAGTCTAACTGCGTTTGTCCTGATACTTGCGTAGATAGGTTTTCTTTACACAATGGAGACCTCCGGTCAATCCTAACGGTCTTGGGTCATACTAAACTGTCTGTTTAAAGGGGAAGCGCAGGGATTATATCAACTTAGAGGGTTGTATTGATAAGTTAGGGTCGGTTTTTTGATCCATAGTTAACTCAACCAATTGTTAAAAATAGCAACTAATGGTAAAATTTTTGCAAAATGTGTTTTTTGCTAAATTGTTAGTCTAAGTAATGGTCACTAATGGTTATTTTTTTAACTAATAGTTAATTATTTTACTATTATCAATGATATTACATATATCATTAATTAAACTAAAAATTGAACAAAAACACATTTTGCAAAAATTTAATAGACAAGTCAGTTGCGATAAAATTGTGCCTTACAACATTTTGTTATACATTGCTTGTAGACTCCGCAATTTTTTATATGAAAAAGGTGCGCAAAACAAGCAGTGGACAACATCTGCGATGAAAGTATCAGTTTTGTCGCGTTAAGTATGAATCTACCTGAAAGAATGCGTCTTTCTTTCTTGTTGGCATGAACTGAGAATTAATATCAGACTTTCGGGCTTTTGACGGCCCGTAACGACTGTCAAAGATCCACGAATGACAGCCCAGACCAACAGCTTAACGTATGTTCCGAGGCACGGAGGGGTCTTGGTATGTAAAGATGGTCACCCATCCACGGACTAACCGCGGCAAGCATAGCTTAACCTGATCGATCGATCCGTGCGGCTGTTATTACTTAGCCACAAGCCCCTCAGAAACTATATGTCACAATTACAGTGAAAAGGCCTGGTCGATAAAGGCCCATATTTTGACAATGACGGTAAATATCCCGAACGTTATTCAAAAACTCAAACTCAAACTCAAATCATTTAATTCAACTAAACCAATTACAGGTACTTTTGAATTGTCAAAGGGTCGGTCAGTCAGAAAGATGAAGCTAGTTGCCCATTCCAAAGCGTAGGTACCTATGGAGAAGAACGGGCAAGAAACTCCATGGACACTCTTTTAAATCATAAAATTGTTACAAAATATTTTATTACATCATTCGTGTTGAAATTAACCATGTGAGAACGATGTAGAAATACGTGCAAGTTAAAAGCGTCCGTTATAAAAAAACAAAAACAATTCAGAAATTAAAAATTAAAATAAGCCGAGGCAGCTAAGAGATGACCAGTCCCTACTGGCGGCGCCCGTTCACGAACATGACGTATGGATCAGCACCATTCAGCTCAACCATTTTGGAGGGAACTTAATGATCCAACACACACGCCACCACCAGCGAGACATTTGAGTGAGCATGACATACTCACAGCTGCCAGGGCACATTCAAGTCAATGAAAGTCGTACCCAGTAAATGGTAGCTTTATAGAAAGTACATAGTGCTCACACGTGTGCTATGCAATTATACAATTCTAAGCAATTGAGTTTATACAATGCAAAGATAGTTTTTCTTTTCCAATGTTCAGCAGCAATATTCGAAAGCTCCGTATTGATTGGCCGCAGTTTGAGTCAGTTACGGCCATAATAGCCGCGCTTGGCAGGTTGTGATAAGATGTTAATAGTAGGCAAAAGTGCTGCTGATATGATTATCACAGGCCGTTCTATAGCCATTAGTGACTGGCTGTTTGAGACTTCATGCTCGCTCGATAACTGGTTTTCAGTTGAGTTGTGTTTGGGGTCACTGAACAGAAGCCATTTTGAACTGGCATAATGAATGTAGGTGTCTAAAAAGTGTTGTTGTTTAATTGAGCGTTTTGTTTTATTCAAATTCTAAAGACGGTTGGATTCAGTTTAGAGCGTTACATTTTACTTCATTTTAAAAAGTTTATTCATTCGATACGTGTATCAAGTTAATGCGATCAATGTTGTTTGTCTTACTAAAACATGCAATACCTAAACTATAGTCGTTATCGACAGTCCCTTTTCAAAATCTTACTGTATATTACAACAAACCAAGCATTTAACAATCAATATGCCTAGTCTTTTCCCAACTATGTTTGGGTTAGCTTCCAGTCTAACTGGATGCAGCTGAATACCAGTATTTTTCCATGTAAAATACTTAACAACCAGTCTTACTAAGGAGTATTGTATTATTTATTTTATTTTATTTATCCATTTATTTCAGTCATCAAGGGCCATATAAACACACTACAAACCACACCAACCAACACCAACCAACCAACCAACAACCACCAACCACCAACCACCAACTTAAAAATACTATAAATACATACAACATTATAATTACACTAAAAACTAAGGCAAACGAAGTGTCTGCGTTGTGTTTCGCTGACTGGTGTCATGTAGCCGGTCACGAAACCGGCGGTACACAACACCCTTCGGCCAGAACTCTTCCTTGAGGAACTTCTCGAGATGATGTATCGAGACACGCACCACGAACGACTTGAAGTTCGTGTTGTGACGCGACTCCAACTTCTCGACCTTCAAAGTCCAGTCTTCACATGCATGTACTCTACGATCTCCTCAACCTTCGTGGAGTGGTGCAGTCTGGACGTGTTGCATCGTCGGGATTGCTGGACGCAGCAGCATGTTGGGTCCTGCCGGCGCGGTGCCGCACTGGTTCTGACAAGGAGGTTTCATCTTCTTCTCCACCTTGATGAAACCATCTTTGTCGCAGGTTTTGAAAAGGCAGGGTCCAGAGAAGGACACTTTCCTTCTCTGGACCCTGCCTTTTCAAAAGCTTGTTGGGTTTCGACCGGCTCCGTATACCCCCTTTTTGTTTTCCCGCTAGTTTTACCTACGCCCTACCCTGACACTGGGTTGTGGAGGTCAGATATTGTGCCTATCTGACTACTCTTTGGTAAGACTGGTTGTTAGACTTTCGGGCTTCTGACGACCCGTAACGACTGTCAAAGATCTACGAATGACAGTCGGGACCAACGACTTTACGTGCTTTTCGACTCACGGAGGTCCGGAAGGGTCTCAATATGTAATGGATGGTCCACGAACCGACCGCGGTAAGCATAGCTCAACCTTGGCGACTGTCATTTAGCCACGATCAACGGCTTAACGTGCTTTTCAAGGCATGGAGAGGTCTTGGTGTGTAAAGATGGTCACCAATCCACGGACCAATCTCGGCAAGCGTAACTTAACCTGCCGATCGATTCTGTAAAAAATCTCACCGTGAAAAGTTAGGTGAAGTGAGCTGAGAGTGAGCTGTCAATAGTGTCAATCCCTAGCATTAGTTGGAATGGCAGCTCACTCCACGCTCACTTCACCTAAGTTTTCACGGTGAGATGGTTACAGAATCGCACTGCTGATCGATAAACGTGCGGCTCTTATTACGTAGCCACGAGCCCATCAACATCGTAATAGCAAAAAAAACAATCAGCTGTCCCAAACATTCGTGACGGATCGAGAAGGAATTGAAGTTTTGTACGGGACATTGATATTTTTTTCGCGATTACCGCATGACACCATGAACAAAAGCACCATCCTTAAAAGGAGAATTTTAGGCATTTGAACGATTAGGCGGTGTTTCCCTGACAACCAGTCTTACCAAAGGGTATCATATTACCCGCAATAAGTGGGTTGTGGAGGTCAAATAGACAGTCACTCCATGTAAAATACTGCTATTCTGCTGCATCCGGTTAGACTGCAACCCTAACATAGTTGGGAAAAGGCTAGGCAGATGTTGAGGCGGTGTTGTCCTATTACTTCTAAAGGTACAGACGCCAGCAGGTCAAGCTACCCGAAACTGTCAAATTTTCCCAATCAACCTTGAACCTTAAAGCTTTAGCGATAAAGTTGAAAATTTATTTAAAAAAATTGACAGATTGTAGTAGCTTGATGTGCTGGCGTCTGTACAACAGCAGAGTATAAATTGTGCGCATTAGCAATTCAACCAAACAGTGGCAATATATTGTGTTAGTTATCTTAACTGATTAACGTGGCTCGAGTATCTGGTAGTGTCATTGGACATCTGTCACGCCTGAACCCCCATGTGGGGCCACAATTAATATATGTTGTTAATAAGGCTGGGATTGGACTTAATTATGTATCTGTAAATTTAATAAAGATCTGCGGGGTAATTGCGTAATACACTAACAGTAGCAATGGCCTTAATTTTGACAGTTCAACAACATTCATTGCGTTATTTACGTTGTTGAGCAGGTAAATTTTTTGAACATATAAAGTAATGGATTTGCAATATCCTTCAAAATGGTTTAGATTATGTTTGAAAGTGTGTTACGCAATTTGGGTGCTGCTTTATCTGTCATATCGGTGTAAGTTTCAATTTACTAGTGTCATGACTGGTTTCAAAAGAGTAATTTTGGAAAATTAATCATCGTCATCATCATAAACTCAAACCTTCTTCCCAAGGAGGTAGGCAGAAATTACTGCTACGATCCTTATTGTTTACCTCTAGAAGTATTTGTGCCAGGTATCAAGTTTCTAAACTGTCGAATAAACTCTTTCAGAAAAAAACTATATTCTTCCCTTTCACCCCTACAAGGGTTGATTTAGAAAAAAATCGTTTGCTGGAGTTCCGTTATTTAATTTAAAAGTTCTCTTGACATTATCTGAGAATATCTGAGGTGCAATTCTCGTAATTTTAAGACCGTTCACAGTCTGATCCCAGTCTCAATCTGTCAAAAAATACTTCTAATTTCCCTACATTTTGACAAGGTTTTGACATTTGTTTGTCGCCGAGATGAGACTGCGACTAAATTTTGAACGTTTTATGAACTTGCGTTTAAGTCGCTCAGCTGCGCAAGGAGGATGCAATTTTGTAAAGAGAGGGCCTCGGAAAAGGTGGGCCTCTAATTAGAACGAGTCCGGAAAGATCTCCGTTTTGGGCTCTTGTAAGAAGGAAATATGGCACTCTTAGGGAACTCCCTAAAGGGGGGTACGTCAGTGCATTACAAATCGAAATAGACAAAAAAGAAACATGATCAATAATTGCCACACAATAATAATAAATACCTACTTAGAAAGAAAAATTGTTTGTTCTGCATAAAAAAACACTTTACAAAAAAAAAAAAAACATAAAATACACGCTTACAAAGTAGCCAAAAGCCTCGTATTCTAGCAATAAAAGGTTGACAATATTGCGCATTGCTTGATGTCAGGGCCAGGGACCAATGACAATACACATTAATCTGTGTCGCCACACTGGCAAACGACAACAATTAAAACAAAATGCCAATTGCAGAGTGGAAAAATAACTACTTTTGTAACAAATAAATAACAATAATAAGAACAATCGCATCTGTGCAAAAACAGGTCGTTGCTCAGCAAAATGCTGTGACTTCGGACGAACCTATTATCACTTGATTTTCAGCAACTACCTCTCAAATGCCTTACTTACAATATGTTATTTCTGATGAATATCAGTTTTAAACAATGTGCATAATTTTGGAAAAACTGGAGACTGTCAAATAAAAACTTTAAAACACAGTTCGCAGCCAGTAAGTTAGCTAAAAGGGTAGAATTTTTTAAAAGAAAATGTCTACCTAAACAAAAGGAACGGCTTTTGAATAAAGAACACGACAAAGAAGGTTCGTTCTTATTTACAAAAAAGAGAACATTCTTACAAACCAGTTATGTTTTTGTAATGAATTTTTAAGTGTGGCAACATAATTGTTTGAGTGTGCGACTGGAGAATAAAGAACTTCCACAAAAACGAAGTTGCACAAACGAAGCGTTGGAAACGGAAAATCTCGCCATTGTTAGTTTGTTTTGAAGCAATTCATTAATTTGTTTTAATTAGGTTTATATATTAAGAATCGTAAGGATCGTTTTAACAAGCGCGAAGTAGGGAAAGTTTTGGACAATGGAATTAATGACGAAAAAAACAAAATGGCGAAGTAGGTAGCCTACAGCGGGGTGCTACTTAAGGAGCCTTATGTAGAATGAAAATAATGTGCAATCATCACATAACATCCCTTTACTGCAAATCGCCTATCCTGCACTGAGAAAACAAAATAATATACATATAGATACTAGCTTCTGTCCGCGACTTCCTCCGCTTGAAAAATCTTACTACCCACCCCGTCGTATCGCATCGCATCACCTGCCCGCGCTATTACTTCGTTTTCGCTTAGCGTTTTTTTTTAACTTTTTTTTTTGCTCGGCTCCTAAGAGACAGCCTTCTAGATTCTTTTTAACCGACTGATACTTCCAGAAATTAGCGCGTTTATATAAAGAAACAAAAAAACGAACAAACAAACTCTTTAGCTTTATTATTAGTATATATGTATATATTTAAGATATTTTTCCGTATGTGATACATCATAATTATGAAAAACATGGAATACCCAAAAAAAATATCTTGAATTCACTCACAGACAACGCACAGCCTAAGCCGCAGGGTTTAAAAGCTTGAAATGCAAAACAGCTACTTTTATAACGAAAGTGAGCACTTAGTGCTCACTTTCGTTATAGTAGAGTCGTAAAAGTAGCTGTTTTAACGAAAGTGAACTTTTTTTAAAAAATTCACCCCCTAACGGGATCAAATTGGGGATGAAAGTTTGTGTGAAAGTTCGTCGTTTTTGCCCATGGGAAATAACATAGGGCGCACGGCTTGTAGGTTAATAAATCTGATACAGAAATTGGCTTTTCTATATACTTACTACACCAAAAAAAAAGTGAAAAATTACACTCGGTATTTTCGTATGCCATGTGAAATTGAATAACACCCTTCTCTTTGAAAAATTCAGTCCGAAATTGAATTTGTGTCCGATAAATGCCGACAAGCTCGCTATCACGTTCAAATCTAATAACGTTATTAACAGTGGACACTGTTGGGTGTTATGTGTATCACATTGTACTTACCTGTGTTAATAATTTTGTTACATCTACCAACCCACACTGGGCCCGCGTGGTGGATTATGGCCCACTCCCTCTCACAGAGAGGAGGCCTGTCTCCCAGCAGTGGGAACATTATAGGTTTATTATGCTAATAACATTGTCACTGGAGCCGATTCCCTTGTTGACAAACTAAACTAAATTTAAGTTCAGTGCATCTTTTTCTTTCTATTTCATTAGGTTTTGGACTGAAGATAAATATTATTAGATAGCTGAAAACTGTCGTCAAGAAATATAATCTGCCTAGAAAACGCGACGGTGTTTTTTATATAAAAACAATCCAATCTCATTATAAATTGGTTTTTGTACATGGAAAAAAAACAACCGACTTCCAAAAACGACACTACAAAGTGAAAAATAACTTTAATTTCGGAAGTCGGTGTCGACGGGTTCGTTGTTTGCCACCGACTTCCGAAATTAAAGTTATTTTTCACTTTGTAGTGTCGTTTTTGGAAGTCGGTTGTTTTTTTTGCAAAAAAGTTTTTATTTTTCACTTTTAAGTTGTAATTTTTACCAGTAATTTTGGTTTAAAAACCAAACTACTGAACCGTTTTTGGTGAAATTTCTATGAGACCACTGCAGAAGTATCTCCTTTCGAACAAAAAAAGAATTTTGAAAATCGGTCCATAATTGGCGGAGTAATCGCGTAACAAACACACAAAAAAAAAAAAGAAAAACACCGTCGAATTGAGAACTTCCTCCTTTTTTGAAGTCGGTTAAAAATAAAAGTCAGGTCCAGCTTCTATAGGAATTTGGCCATTGTTTTTTCATCCTCATCACCTAAATTACATAATTATCATAAGATCCATGTTTTACATATTTTTAGAGAGAACTACCGACAAAATTCACCTAAACCCAATACTACAGATATCTGTATGAGATAAGCTCCGCTGGAACCCCCAACTCCGTTCACAAATAATTAAACTCCAATTCCTCAGAAGAATGTTCCAACATTCCCTGCATAACTCGTACGGTCAGCACCTACAATTCCTGCAAACATACTAGGTGCCCCTGGCTAGTTGCCAACTCGAGCAATTTATCTAACCGACCGCCGATACGGGTTGACAATCGGTCGAGTATTTGGTGCTATTTGCTCATATCGGGTTGTTATCAGCTTCGATGTTTGGATCGCTCTGCAACTTCTGTTTTTGAGTCCGGAGACTGTTTTGGCTTGGTACTGGATTTTTTCAGTTGTTGTTGTGTTGTGTGGATGATTGTATGTTTTTTGTAAGATTTTATACTTAAATCTCGACCTCTAGTATGTGTAGGCATGTATACCCTGTACATTAAGTTAACCGTTTTTTGACAGCTGTCTTAGAACGTTCATATTCCAGATTACGTAAAAGTTAACTTTAAAATGCGTAATATAATAAATATATAAACTGCCTTATCTTATTGAATTATTTTATTTATGGCTTCTTACGGACATTATAATACCGATGTATTGTGTGTTGCTGCAATCACTAGTCCCATCTGTCAAAAAACGATCTATCTAATGGACAGGGTGTAGTTGCACATCTGCGGGCAATCCCGTATTTGTAAGAACGTTCACATTCTAATCTCAGTCTCAATCTGTAAAAAATATAATCGATTTCCCTAAATTTTTGGCAAGTTTGTGACATTGATTGTCGCTGATTGCAACTTGAATTTGAACGATTTTTAAGTACGACAATTGGCCTTTTTTTTTTTGTGGATGGGAAATCATCAAATGACTCCTCCCGCTCTGGGTGGAGCAGGAGGGAGTGTCAGACTCTTACTGACTTAAACCCACCCGTGTTCCTTCCTTAGCCCTTTATGTTCCAGGGCAGCGGTAACCCTTTCGGACAATCCCGCTACCCACGACAATTGGCCTTTGGATTTATTGTTGCCCAATCTACTGTGAGTGCAAAATTTGCTTCTCAGGTTTTACAAATTAGGTATTCAGGCCTTTTTTCGACTCTGATAAAGACGTCCTATATATCTTTAAATTTATTTATATTTTTTTACTTTCCGGTTACAATTCTGTTTCGGTTAACGTAGTTATACTGCCCTACTGCTGGGCAAAGCCCCCCCCCCCCCCATATTCTTCCACATTTCCTTGTGCTGTGCCTTCTCGTCCAATCGGTTAGGAACGAGTCCAAATCGCCACGCCAGCGTTTTTTAGGCCTGCCTCGGTGACGACAACAAATTAATATTTCATAACGAAACCAAATCGGCAGACAATGAAAATAAATGTAAATTCGCTATGTGGAAAAACGCCGAACATTTTCACCTCAGCATTTCAAAAAGTCCAGAATAATTAAAAATCTACCACATCCATCAAGATCACGCGAAAAGTAAACATTTCAAGCAATTAACCCTTCACTCGCAATAAAATGCCGCACAGTCGGGCCGCAGGTCGGCCGCGCCGCCAGAACGGCCTGCATCTAACCGCCGCTGATCGAAAACCGTAAATAACCGTCACACGTATCAATGTACTGCTTTTGAAGTACTATAAAGCGTTAATCAGACTTCTGTTTCTGATAGATTCATATTAGTATTCCGTTTTGCTTTTTCGCTCACAATTATCGCGGTTTTGTCATTGTTCTAGCTTTTGACTCATTAGAAACTTGGGGTTTGCCTAGTAATAGCTATTTACATAATAGCAAATTAGATAGTTGAACTAAACCGGCTAAAATACTAATGTACAGTGCCCTACAAAAGTTAGTTGTCATTTTTTCCCTTCAGCTGTGATACCACGTTATGATTTAAAATAAAATATATATATATAAGGTACTCCTAAGGGATTACTTGATTATTTTTATGGTAGTTGAACCAATAAAAACGTTGTAGCAGTTCAAACATTTGGATCACTAGAATTTTAAATCATAATGTGATGTGTCAAAGCTGAAATAGAAAAAAAAATCAACTAACTTTTGGAGGCGCTGTAAGTACATCAAAATACCTTTAAATCAAATGAAACTACGAGTGAAAACCGCGTACTGGAAGACGTAGCATTGGAAGGCCTCCCACAAGGTGGACCAATGACCTTGTACAGGCCGCAGAACCCGTTGGATACGAGAAGCACAAAACCGGTCGAACTGTAGGTGCTTAGGGGAGGCCTATGTCCAGCAGTGGATCTCTTTCGGCTGAAATGATAATGCTATTGACAAGTGAAAATAAACATTCATGCAAGCGGTTTAGTCCCCGAAATTTTGAACCAATACCCTGTCCATTAGATAAACCGTTTTTTGACAGATGGAACTAGTGATTGCAGCAACACACAATATATTGATTGATACACGTTCGGTATTATAATATATGTAAGAAGCCATAAATAAGGTAATTCAATAAGATAAGGCAGTTTATATATTGGTTTTATTACGCATTTTAAAGTTAACTTTTACGTAAACTGAAAAATGTATGTTCTAAGACAGCTGTCAAAAAACAGTTTACCACCGAACAATTTAATCCATTTAAGCGCAACGTCATTTACTAATGTATGAGAAAACTAATAACAGACAACAAGGCAGAAATGAGAAAACCAACACAGAATTAAGCCTCACCCTTTATCCACTGACTGCTTAAACATTAACTATGTACTGTGCTACCTCGATAGCAATGAAAAACATTGGATATATCTCCGGAGTGCAATATCTCTTTCTCTGGGTTGCAATTTGCAAGCCTGACTTGGCCTCTCGAAGGCGTTTTGCTAACGACCTGAACTATTCATACAGAATTGCTAGATATATTATTCTGACTGTGGAACAGTTTGCGCAAATTAAGCGTTTTTGGACTGAGAGCAGAAAATTGAATATTATTAGCTACTAGTTTCTGCCCGGACTTCAGGGCCCCAAGTCTGCTATTTTTATAAATTCGTCATTCCAACACGATCCCATTCCCATCCCAATGTCATTTTGCTTAAAGTTCGTAATCTGCTAAATTCTTAATGGCGATCATTGGTTGATCAATGGTCGTAAATTCGTAATAGAATTGTGTTATAATGACATTGTCGTATTGTCATTATTATAAAATCCGTTAGTAGAAATGATTTTCGAAAAACTACCACTACTTTATTTATGCCAGATTTCATTTATATATATTTTTACATATTATTTATTAGTGTTTTATACAAGTCAAGTGTTTTATGTGAGTGTGGCTGTTTGTGTGAGTTTAAATGTTTGTAAACGCACACACGATACAGGAGAAATTCCTAGTGTGGGGCAGTCTTTAAAAAAAAAAATGTAAGCCAGTCATTCATTTATCATTATGTACGAGATTACCATTCTATGCCATTTCTTTCAATGGAGTGTCAGTGGTTGACCACTGGAAAGTCATAATGACGTCATTATGTTAGTAGATTACCAAACTTGTCAAAATCAACAATTATGAAATCAATGATAGACCAGACACTATTGTAATAGCAGACTTGGGGCCCTGTTCGCGTGGAAGACAGCTGTACCATTGGCAATAGTGGAGTTTACTATAAGTGAAATATTTTCTGTAATCGGATCATATATCCTGAGATTAACGTAAGCATAATCAGCCGATAACGTTCCCACTGCTGGGGCACAGGCCTCCTCTCTGTGTGAGGGAATGGGCTGTAATCCACCACGCGAGCCCAGTGCGAGTTGGCAGTTGTCACATGTCTTGGAATGTTTGGTCCTAGGACTCTATGGCAAAATACATAAGTTTTGAAAAAAATACCAATATTCAAAGTTCGATTCAATACGAGTACAATAGTTATATTAATTATGAACAAACTACTTATAGGACTTGCGCTTATTCTGTTACACCTTGTAGATTGAATTACAAATTAATACATAAAAGTTGATGTTTCGATGCATCGAAATCGTATCACAGATTTCTTTCCGGTACTCTTCATTGCTCTATCTACATATGTGAAATCCGCTTAATGATAGATAATGTCTTAGGTCAAGTCTACCGCAGCTGGTTCATTCCGGCAGCCGATTCGTAAATAACAAATGAGGCCGATAAACCCATCGATTAATTGAGCAACTGGGTAGCATTCGCGGGGTTAGTTACATTTCGATAAAATTGTGCAAGCCGTAATGTTGGTAACAAATGATTCGCTTTTACCAACTCGAAGGTCTGTTGACCGCTAAAAAAATACTTGACCGTTACACTGAAGATTATTAATCCTAACTTATATTATTATAATAAGTTTTTTTGTTACACTTTTACGCTAAAACGACTGAACGGATTTGGATGAAATTTGGCACATGGACCTAGACCTTTGGCTATTTTTCATCGGACGAAGTCACGGGCAAGAGCTAGTTGAACAAAACAGAAAATATTGAATCACGTCTAGTAAATATGATTTTATTTCCTTACCACTAACTTTCCTTATTTTCACGATACTGTACTTTAAATGATAATTAGGATATGCGTAGGATTTTAACTAACGTATACCTACAGGATAGTCTTCACTACGTTCATCTGCAATAGGTCAACACATTTCACATACTGATGACAGTTCAATATAGCTTTTCGCACACAAATCATGCTAAAACATACATAATTCATAAATATTAAACACAAACAGTCGAACTCTAAACATAATTATGCACATTTTACAATATAAAACGAATCCTTCCAAATATGTCGCGGGCAATTGTCTGACCACTCCATAGATTCTGATCGCGCGGCGGTATCTGATCGCTCGACCGATCAGCCGCACCCGCAGTTTGAACAATCACTCGCCGACTCTCTACTAAACTGTTCTTATCACTCTGCTTTACTCTAAAATAACTCTTCTATTACTGGCTTAACTGACTGAAGCCTGTTTTTACAGCACCAGACAGCTGCCCAAACTTTGGTGAGTGATTGCCTAATACAGCACTTCTTTTTTTCCTTTTATACTGCACTGTTCAAACTGCGGGGGAGTTCAAAATTTGACCACTGCACAGGCTGCACAGGTCATGATAAAACGGTTTAATTGTGCCAACTGTTTTTATTGATCCATCGGGGTTGATATGAGTTGTCGTTGGTGAATAACTCATCTAAACTTTCAATGGAATTCTAACAAACCGTTTGCACAGTTAAAACGATGCGATGTGAGTCGTGAATTTCAAATAAATGAAATAGCGTGGTTACGCCCCACGCATTCGCTAAAGCGTTCTCTCGCCCGCATTTTGAACAATTTCAAATTATTTCTTCATATTTTGCTTTTATTCAACTTGTTTTTAATTATTCGCTTTACACTGACATACATTAATTTTAAACACTACTTTACTCAACATTTATGCTTTTATGAAACAAATAGGTAAGGCAGTTTAATAACTATTTGCTTTTAAATATTTTTCCTTTCGTTTACCTACCGTACAAGAACAACACATTGACCTGACACCACGAGACGTGACTTTCAAGTGTCGATGCGCATACAGTATGCAAAGAAGGCAGAGAATGGTTTCAAGGCAGAAAAACTTCAGCTACTTCGAGAAAACTTCAATCTTTTAAAGTTCTCAGAGGACATTAAATGTCAATTCTTTTGCGCCTTTCAGATTTTGGCTTGACCTGGTGAAGTATTTTTGCTGTTAATCTTTTCGCATGACTTTCTACTTTATTCCTCAGAACCTGACCTGCCCTCATACCGTTCCAATTCTGCCTTCTGTGCAATGCGCAGAACCATAACACACCTGAACACCACTCAGTAGCCGTACTATGACGCGTTGATGCCATCTTTGTTTGAGTGTGAGAGAGAGATAAAAATATACAGGGCAAATAACGCCAACTCTTTTTCGCAAATAAAGATTGATGGCTTTGACACTTGGCTTTGGCGTTATACATGAGTATATCGAACTTTAGAAAGAGACTGTCAAACAGGTTTGACAGACAGAGACGATGCTCTATAAAGCCAAAATCATACTAGAGGACCGATTTCACCATTAGCACACCTAAACCGCGTTCAAGAGCTGTCACTGTCATTTTTTTTTTGGAATTTTGACACTGACAGCTCTTGAACGCGGTTTAGATGTGCTGATCGTGTACAGTTTTATTGGTGAAATTCGCTTTGAAACACGATGCACCATACTAAAGCCCAGGTACTTTACAGCTCTCTGATCACATAAAATTATGCCATTATGAACGTAGACTTTCCATCCGATAATTAAAGTAATTAAAATGAGGCGTGCATGGCTGTTTGACGAGCTTTATCAGCGGATTATACTTGACCTATTAAACCTTGCGGCCGATTTGACAGATTTTGGCACTTCGCCGAGCATGCTGGGCGGATGATACGCCGTTATAATTTTACGGTTTTATCTGCATTGTGTTACAGGAAGAACAGTCAGTGGATGATATTTGCTTCTTATTTATGATATAACATCACGCCTGTGATCCACGAAGGGTTAGAGAGAGATGTACTTATAGTACACGTAGATTTCGCCAGTTATGTTTAAGTTCCATGTAATATTAATATATGTAATATTATAATTTGACGACACGGTTGGCGCAGTGGTTAAGCGATTGACTGCTGCGCTGCGTGTCGCGGGTTCGATTCCCACACGGAACAAACAATGTCCAGGGATATTATATTATATTTGTTCTGAGTCTGGGTGTTTTTCTATCTATAATATGTATGTATTTACAAAAAAAAAATGTATATAAGTAGTTTATCAGCCATCTTGTTACCATAACACAAGCATTAGGTTGCTTAGCTTGGGACTAGATGGCGCTGTGTGAAATGTCCAGGGATATTATTTATTTATTTATTTAATACTAGCTTCTGCCCGCGGCTTCGCCCGCGTGGATGTCGGAAATTATCCCACGGGAACGTGCTAACAGGATAAAATGTATGTGCACCAGGATGCCATCTATCTCGCGGGCCCTTTGTGGCTAATTACAATAGAAAACCAATTGTGTCTCATTAATGGTGATTAAGAGGGTACCTATATGATATCTTTACCTAAGTACCTACCTAATTAAAAAAAAAATAAACTCAATAACAGAAAATAAAATACCTACCTACCTAAATAAACCTATTTATGACGATAACTAATCTAAACTCAATCATCATCTGCCTAGCCTTTTCCCAACTATGTTCAAGGCCGGCTTCCAGTCTAACCGGATGCAGCTGAATACCAGTATTTTACATGGAGCGACTGCCTATCTGACCTCCACAACCCAGTTATTGGGTAATACGATACCCTTGGTACGACTGGTTGTCAGACTTTCGGGCTTCTGACTACCCGTAACGACTGTCAAAGATCCACGAATGACAGCCGGGACCAACGGCTTAACGTGCTTTCCGAGGCACGGAGGTGTCTCGGTATGTAAAGATGGTCACCCATCCACAGACCGACCGCGGCAAGCGTAGCTTAACCTGACCGATCGACCTGTGCGGCTGTTATTATTTAGCCACGGGCCCCTCAATCTAAACTCAATAAATAAGCAAAATCTCTAAAAACTAATATCTATACGAATGACTATCCTACCTAACAGTATTATAAAATAACCTACGGTCACTACGTACACTTTCAAATATACTACCAATACTTTAAAATTAAAATCTATACCTACGACTTATATAAAAATAAACCTAAATAACTCTAAAAAGTAAAAGGAATAAAAATGAACTCCACTGCGTGTGACCTAACCTACGACAAACTTATTATTTGCGGTTGGTACAGTAATCGGATCTAGGGATCGAACCGCAAAATTAAGTTTGTTTTTTATTGTATATACTTTACCGGGAAAAAAAGTACCCAGTGTGGTGCCCAGGATATTAAAGAATAATTATACCAAGTTTCATCGTAATCGAACCGGTAGTTTTTGCGTGATGCCTGAACAAACAGACAGACAGACAGACAGACAGACAGACCGACAGACAGACAGACAGACAAAAATTTTTTTAATCACATTTTTGGGTTCGGTGTCGGTCTAGTAACACCCCCTGCCATTTATTTTTTTGATATTTTCAATGTACAGAATTTTCACTTCTACAGATTTATTATAAGTATAGATGGGGCGACCATCAACCGGACACAAATCCAGACTCCGAGCTGGTACTGAGAAATATCTGATGGAAAAACCCAACACCACTTTGCTCGATCTGGGAGTCGAAACCAAGACCTCGTGTTCAGCAGTAGCGCTTGCGACCACAACACCAACGAGGCGGTACTTTTTATTGATGTCTTGATATTATATATGAAACAACGTATCATAGGAGCCAAAGGATCTTTTGGCACCTGGATGACATTGACAGGATTGTTGATAAACTATAATAATAATAATATCCCTGGACATTTCACACAGCGCCATCTAGTCCCAAGCTAAGCAACCTAATGCTTGTGTTATGGTAACAAGATGGCTGTTAAACTACTTATATACATTTTTTTTTTTTTTGTAAATACATACATATTATAGATAGAAAAACACCCAGACTCGAAACAAATACATGTAGGTCATACAAATTTTAATATTTGTTCCGTGCGGGAATCGAACCCGCGACACGCAGCACAGCAGTCAATCGCTTAACCACTGCGCCAACCGTGCCGTCGAAAAAAAAAACAAGATGGCGGCGTTAGTTCCGATTTTGGCTACGCGCCAAAAAAGAACCTTGTAGCGTTGTAGAAAGATGCTTCCATTATCACAAGTATTCCTGTGATATTCATTACACCCTGTCCATTAGATTAACCATTTTTGACAGCTGTCCTAGAACGTACATATTCCAGAGTACGTAAAAGTTAACGTTAAAATGCGTAATAAAATAAATATATAAATTGCCTTATCTTACTGAATTATCTTATTTATGGCTTCTTACAGACATTACCGTACGTGTATCAATCAATGTATTGTGTGTTGCTGCAATCACTAGTTTCATCTGTCAAAAAACGGTTTTTCTAATGAACAGGGTATAACTGTGCCCAAACATCGCGTTCATTTGTTCGAAAAACTTACAAAGTAGGCAGCACGAGTTCACGAGGAGGCCTATGTCAAACTGCGGACTATGGTAGTCGGGATGATGAAAAAAAGTTTGTGTACTTATTTTGTACGGTCAACCGTCTGTGGTAACAATTGGAAGTAGGAAAACCACCCTAAATGCTGTGACATAAAGGCAATGTGAATGTGAAATTGTACCATGGATGTACAGTTGAGTGTACGCCCCACATTCGTTTGTTTATTTCAGTCTCCGTAATCCATTAAATCCAAACTACTTTTTCAGGTCCCGCTGTATAGTATTTAACTTTTGCATTTTCCCGTTTTTGAATATAATTGTGTGTTCAGTATTCACTCTCGGATTTGGCTCATTTTTTCTGCACTGAAGTGCTCAGAGCATCAGGAAATGGAAAAAGTTAAATCAAATGCGATATTATCTGCAAACTTAGTATAATTTTAATGCAAAACGTTAGCGTGGATGTCAGATATACATAGGTCTTCACATCGTTCCAGTGATTATCAAGATTAAAACAGAAATTTATCAAATGGAAGTGTTGGAAATCGTCGAGTATTACAAAACTTGCAGAACAATTGACCTAGCTTTGCTTTCCCTCTGACTTTAACTGGGTACGATTGTGTCGGGTTTCAAAGACTGGATTCTATTCAAAAGTTAAAGTGTTACATTTCAGATGTGAACGCTGTGTCTAGTTTTTCTTACTCAACTGCTATAACAGAATGAAAAGACTTTTTTTTTTTTTTTATCATTGTCGCTCTCAATCAAAGCACCTGCCATCTAATCTCTTCACCACCCTTGGTTGACTGGTAGAGAATGCCTAAGGCATTAAGTCCGCCTTTGTACCTTTTTGTGCGAAAAGTTTAAATAAATAAATAAATAAATAAAAAAATACTGAACTTCGCGTTTTGATAGATACCGAATAGGTTGCTATAATGGGATGGTGTGATGGTGTTGGGGATGATGTTAGGGGTGGCGAGTAAGCAAACTGAAGCGGCAGTGGGCTGGCCATGTTTGTTTGAAGGACCGATGGCCGGTGGAGACGCGCCCTAGAGTGCAGACCGCGTATCGGCAAGCGTAGTATCCCAGTCCACTGCCGGACATAGGCCTCGTCCAGGCCGCGCCACAACACCCTGTACTCCGTCTTCCACATCCTCCAGTCCAGTCCAGTCTGTCTCAAATACTTCTTATGGTCCTTAGTCCATCTAGCTGGGGGCGTCCCACACTACGCTTGCCGATACGCGGTCTCCACTTTAAGACTCGTCGACTCCACCGGCCATCGGTCCTTCGATAAACATGGCCAGCCCAGTGCCACTGCAATTCACTTACTCTGCAAGCTTGGCTTTTGCTTAATCCATACTTATTACTAATATTATAAATATCTGTCTGTGACCTTTACACACCTTTGTGGCAGAAAGAATTTCAATGGATTTTGGCACGCAGATAGACCATAACCAGGTGGCCTACCGCGAGTTCTTAACGCGATTCAATTTACGCTCAGGGATCGAGATGGCGCTAGACGACTTGTATAGCTCTGTCTCTTTCCAACAGCCTAAACTGGATCGCGTTAAGAGCTCGTGGTAAGGCCTCTGGGCTAGAAAATAGGATACGTTTTATCAAAACAATGACAAAACCTAGTACTTACTAACCAAAACGTTCAAGGCCACTCCGTAGAACATTACCATTCCTTCGCTCACCCTGTCACTGTGAACTGACAGCCAAGAACAACGTTTTTGCATCCACAGCTGTTTATAATCACCCTATCACAAGTCACGCACTTCCTGCAGAAACATGATTAATTCAACCTTCAGATGTGCTAATGGAAAGGGTTCCTAATTTAGGTCATTGGGATTATCAGAGGGGCAATTCTCGTAAAATCACAATAACAGCTTAAACTTCTGAGTCAGAGAAAGTCTATTATTTAGTCATCATCATCTGCCTAGCCTTTTCCCGACTACGTTTGGGTCGGCTTCCAGTCTAACCGGATGCAGCTGAATACCAGTATTTTACATGGAGCAACTGCCTATCTGACCCCCACAACCCAGTTCCTGGGTAATACGATACACCTTGTTAAGACTAGCTGTCAGATTTTCGGGCTTCTGACGACCCGTAACGACTGTCAAAGATCCACGAAGGACAGCCAGGACCAACGGCTTAATGTGCTTTCCGAGGCACGGAGGGGTCTTGGTATATGAAGCTGGTCACTCATCCGCGAACCAACGGCGGCATGCGTAGCTTAACCTGATCAATCGACAAGTGCGACTATTATTACTTAGCCACAAGCCCCTCTATGCTCTATGTTCAATGGTATTATATTTATTATGTAAAAAAATAATACCCTCCTCAGAACCAATAAAGGTAAAAATATTTTTTCCCCTTGGAACTGGTTGCGCCATTAGAAAGTGCTAACACAATCCTGCTAGTCAGTTACCAAGCCTTCTCTTGCTTGGCGTTATTTGCCAACCTTGTATGTGTCTTGTGGTTACAGTATAAATAAATTTAAGTAAAAATGTTACCGTGGTTGTTACTGTAACGTCTCTAGTTTGATACTGCTTTCGTTTTTATTGAACTATTTATGTGGAGTATTTTTGTACTGAAGTTTAATGTGTAATTTTGTAATGTGAAAGTTTGAATTTGCGGTCTAAAAATAATGCTTTCGTTAATGTTAGTACCTATTTTAAACATGAAGGTGGAACAAAACTTTGGTAGGTAACAGTTTATCGATAGCATGATATATACCCATTTAAATGATAGAAAGCATTTCCATTTCAACCATCAACATTTCTAATCAAAAGTTCAAAACGCTATGTTTTAATTAGAAGATTAAAATCTTTACAAATAGGGTAGTTGCCTGGGTAAAAAAAAAATATTATTATATTTAGTCCGTCGGTTAGATTATCGAACAATAATGGGCACTTATTTTTTTCTTTTGTCAATCAAACAAAAAATGACGCGTCAAAATTTGGGAGTAGGGGGTCGCGACGTCACGCCTTGCTAAAAAGTGTAGCAAGGCGTGACGTCACGTGGAACTTTAACGAGCGATATCTTCATCATTTTTTATATAATTGATAAAAGAAAAAATACGGGTCCAATATTTTTTGATAATCTAACTGAATGACGGACCAATTAGATTTTTTAGGCATCTAGCCTATTATAGAATGACTTTATACAATGCAAGTAATATTATTAGACAGAAAAGGGGACGGCAGAAACTACGGAATACCAACTACTACAGTCCTAACATATTATCTTTGCCTCGTTTACATTCATACCTACACCAGTCCCCTAATTGCGTAACACTATCAATCACAATCTTAACCATTTTGAAGGATATTGCTAATTCATTGCTTCATGAGTTAGAAAAAAATGTTTTCTCAACAACGTAAATAACGCAATGAATGTTGTTGAACTGTCAAAATAATAGCAATTCCTACTTTTAGTGTGTTACGCAATTAGCCCTCTGGTTATAAACGCACGCCGGTTGCGAATACTACGCACCTGATCTTTCTGAAGAACATCACAAATAAGGTTACTATGCATAATATGTCCTTTTAAACCGTCCCCTGCTAAGCTATTGTTATTTCAATTAAATAATAACAGCAACAGAATAGGTTTAATAATACCGTCGCCTTTTTGAAATTTTCCGTCTTTAAAATGTAACAGCTGTTTGTTACTCTCACCAACAGTTGCTCGTAAACGGTTACTGTTCGTATGACTCATATTTGAACGCTGAAACTTTGCTTGGCTTAACTTCACGCTAGACGAGGGAAGTACTTACCAAGGGGTATCGTATTACCTAGTAACTGGGTTGTGGAGGTTAGATAGGTATTCGCTTCATGTATATAATCTACTGGTATTAAGCTGCATTCGATTAGACTGGAAGCCAACGCCACGCCATATGCAGTTGGGAAAAAGTTAGGCCATGGAATGCGCTCGCAATGTCGGTAAAAATCTATGGTATTCTTGTATTACCATTAATTTTTGCCAGGAGTGCGTTCACGGTGATAATTTGTTTATTCATTCAGGTATTTCAGGCCCATAGAAAAATACTTTAACCTAAACAAACATATTTTTATTATAAAATAGTACTTACTAGCTAGTTCTTGTGCTGTTCTGTGATACTTGGCCGCGGAAGCGATGGAACATCACCTGCGGCCAGATATCTTCTACCATGACGACGAGCAGATAACAATTCGGTACGCACACCACGAACACCTTGAAATTGACATTGCGGTGCAACTCCAGTAACTGCACCCTCGGCGTGTACCTCGTCTTCTGGTGCACGTACTCCACGATGTCCTCCACTTTATAATGATAGATAATCTTACTTCTGAATTGCCAGTTTGAACCCCAGCTGTTGGACAGTTGGTCCGTACTTATATTTATATGTATTTAACGAAACTTTCCGTCTGCATTAAGACTGAGACTTGGTTAAAAAATCTAAGCGGGGACTTTTACCGAAAGTATTTTTTTTACGAATTTTGCTCAATCTTTTTTTTTACCAAAAAATCATCTTCTATAACTTGGAACCTTAATTGCTGCCTGTAATGGACAGCCTCAAGTAGCTGTAGCCTGTTGTCTCTTCAATCTCCACTTCCCCTTACCATGCAAAATGAATGGATAACAAGTCATCATCCCAATCATGTCAAAATATTCCCATGAATGCAGAACTCGAAGACGCGCTCAAAGGAGAACGTCACTTAATGCCTTTTGTTCAGAGTATAATTACCTTCTCTTTGATAAGGGGTAGACACTGTAGACAGTCGTTACAATCGCTTTAGTAGACAAGTTTTCACCTGAAGTCGCTCGAACGTCATATTTTTCAACTTTTGGGTACAAAATCTTGAATTATGGCATGAATTAGGAGTCCCAAAAGTCATTACTTTAGACATGCAATTAAGGAAGATCAGTCTCGTGATGAAATAATTCCTAAAAGGCATAATATTAGAAAGCATAATCAGCCTATAATGTTCCCACTGCTGGGACAAAAGCCTGCTCTCTATGAGAGGGAGTGGGGGAAAAAAAAATTTTTTGGTTCTTAGACACCGGTTTCCTGACAATGTTTTCCTTCACCGTTTTGAGAACAGTGGTGATAAAATAATTTACAACAAGTAAAGCGCCTCTCTGGGTTCGAACCTACAACTCGTTAGTCGCGGTGATTACCACCACTCTCTCGTTAAAAATAACTAGTGGACAGCTACACAATAACCAGAAGGCCAACTCTCGTATTTTAAAATGTTCAAAATCTAGTCGCAGTGTCATCTCGGCGACAAACAAATGTCAAAAACTTGTCAAAATGTTGGGAAGTTTGAGGTACTTTTGACAAATTGAGACTGAGGTCAGACTGTGAACGTTCTTCAAATTACGAGAATTACCCCTCTGATATAAACCTAAACAAAAGACTAGAACACGCAATGCTCAATGGTTCAGACTAGTTCAAGCAAAACAAAAGAAAACCGACGAGTCGAAGTTCCATACAGAGAGAAAAAGACAAGTAGCATTGTTTTGAAGCGAACGCTAAACTGTAAGTATCGTGGAACAACAGCTCGATCATGTATGAAATGTATTTATTCTATTGCTACAGCCCGTCCAAACGTTTTGAGAATCAGTGAACTGAAGCGATGCCACAAAAAAGATGGATACAGAAGGCTGGCTCGATATGACGAGCGAGAACAAACGCACGTATACTTAGACCGCGTCCTATTTAAAAGTGATCGTCGCTTTTTTTCCCCTCTCACCGAGAACAGGCCCAGCAGTGACAACATTATGAGCTGATTATGTTTAAGTATGCTTACATACATATGACATCTCGCAGGTCAACCTACAAGGCTGCTAAACCGGGCTTGCCCAATAAGCCAGCTTAAAACTAAGCGACTACACTGTGGGGTACGGGCCTCGGCTTAGGGCGTTCGCGAGCGTTGCATCCATTCGATAAACCTGAACGCGTGGTCGCGCCGGCACAGGGCGCTTTCCGGTTTTCCGAACAAAGTGACAACGATCGTGTAATCGCGCGACGAAGTTATGGAACAACAAACTGCACCCTAATTGCGTAACACACAAGCAATCGGAATCAGAATAATTTTGAAGCAAATTGCTAATCCATTGCTTCATAAGTTCGAATAATTTGTCTGCTCAGCACGTAAACAGTTGTTGAACTGTCAAAATGAAACAGATTCCGATTGATCGTGTGTTACGCAATTAGGGTGCTGAATGTCATACTTAACAAAATTGAAATTCCATTGCAATAAAAAATTAATTAGGACCTTTTTGTTAGAAACAGATACTCAAAAATCAACTTAGAATACATTTAATTAAAGTAGATAACTGATTAAGTGGCGATGGAATGTAAATTATGAACACGATATGTGCAATCGCACTCGCACTCGTGTCCATGTGTGCGTGCGTTTTCCTTCCTGGTATGTAGTCAACCTTCTGTAACTATCTACTTTGTCTCGATACATAGCTCGAATAGCACGGAATCGTCACTCGAATCACAGTATCGATTGTGGATGATTCATAGGCGGAGAGCACGCGATGGAATCGCGAATGTCTTGAATACTGCCGATCTATATCGATTAGCAACGATTAATTTCTGTTTTGTTATGATTCCGGTTTTTATGTAAGGCTGCTTTGTGAATATGCACTTTGGGAAACAATTTGGGATGTTAGTTGCTTTAAGATTGGTTATAATTTTGCAATAGGAAGAGACAATAATTCAGCAAGGTTTGACTATCAATGAGTTGGTATATATCTTTGTAATTTTAGGTGAATGAAGTTATGCGAAAATACCGCGGATTAAATAAAACACGATGTTACCCTCGAATTATCTAAAACGAGTTTGAAATAGTAACATTTTATAAATTACTTCCGATAAATAAAAAGGTACCAGCCACTAACCAGTACGGTGATGCTAAAGAAAGATTCACAAATTCAATAAAACTTTTTATTTAATACAACTACATAATACAACTTTCATAAAATATAAGAACAAAATTAACAATTACTTTCAATATCATTTCCTCGCTGCGTCCGTCCAACAGAATCTAGCAGGGATTCTATTTAGACGATCAGGTTTGACACCAACTGAGTAGTCTTTCAACCCTCCAGCCACTTCCCCACCTCCTAAGCTCGGCGGTTTTTTCTCCAATTTCTCTTCTGACACCAATTCTGTAACTGCACTCTTACTTCTCCTGTACAACATTTCCTGGTGAAGTTCTTCTTCCGAACTATAATCTTCTTTACTCTCTATCAAATCTTCTTCTAATTCTTCTAACGCTGATGCTTTAACTTCAGGCATCTTCTGCACATTTTGCATTGCAGGTAAAGCTTTCTTTTCTGATGCACGAGTTTCTGAATTTCTTTCTAATGCTTGGGAATCCAATTTTTTTTCAATATCCGATATCTTTTCTAGAATTGTATCTAGTTTGCTCGTATTGCACTTTAAGATTTTTTGCACTTTAGTTATATCAGCAGCATTATTGCAGTTGCTTATATCTGATATACACTCTCTGAGAGCGGTCAAAATTGGTGCTTTAATACTGTCACTAAGGAAGTGCTTATCCTTCTCGTTCATAAGATGTACTTTAATCTTCGATTCGCCTTGGTTTTCGGTCGCCAAAGCTTCGAAAGATTCCGAAAGAACCAGCTTTGAACCATTATTTCGTTTTTTGTGATGACTTCTATCCTTCTTGTGACATTTCTTTTCTGACACTTCAGAAAATGTGCAGCATAATGATTGATTAATGTTTAAGTCATCTAAAGTGCTGCTTGTACCTTGACTGATGGACTCTCTGACACTAAAACTTTCTTTTCTGACCTTTCTGTAAGTTTCAAAAACTTTTTTAGTGTCCCCCTTTTCTGCTCCGTGATGATCAAAACTGGTCTCATGGGGTTTCCTTTCTTTCGTTCTGTGTTTTTTCGATGTTTTTATTGTATAAAATACGGGTAGTTTATCATCACTCTGTGGTATAACTAAAGGCACCAGATTTTTAGCAAATCGAATAGTCTGATCTAACACATGATCATTATTATTATTGCTAACCTTATACGTCCTATTATTGGTAGAGACTTCAGTATATTTGTCACTATTAAACTGTTGACCTTTATCAACTACCTTGTATTTCTTTTCCTTTTTCAGTTTAACTTTTTCCTTCCTTACTTCAGGACTTTTATAATCGTCTAAATATTTCTTATGTATAAATACGACGGAATTGTGTGAGCGTTGATGAGGAAAGTAATTAGCTAGGTTTACCCCGTTGATTTCTTTGAGCGAGGGTTTCCATTCTGTGGGCAAAAGAGCTAGGTTAATATTAACGTGGAAATTGTTCGGTTTATTGCCTTCGTCGTGAACTCGCTTGACTGAATGGGTGTGGCGCATTTTATAGCAGATAATTAGGGGCTAGTTTTATGAACAGTCTTTTAATGTCGTGTTTGCTTTGGCTAGTGAGCGATTGAAAGATCTTAAGCATGTAGAATTTGATTCTGGCTATTAAGTAACGTTTATTACATATTTCTGGAGTTGTTGAGTCGCCCATAAATAAATAAACTTCGTGCCTATAGAAAAAGTAATAATATTTAAAAATGAAGTCGCTTAAAGAAAAAGTAATAATATTTAAAAATGACGATTCGCCCGCTTCGGGCGAGTAAGTTCGTGCGAATCGACTTATACGCCACAGTAACCCTTTTTATTTAATATTTGCTCAGACAATTTATGTAGATTAACGAAAATTACATTTTTAAATACATAATATGTTTATTGAACAACAAAATGGACAGCTCGAATTTTATCAAAAAATAGTCAAACAAGTCTAACCTGAAGCCATCCAGTAATTTAATATACAATAAACAATATTATGCTTTATAGTAAATAGCAAATTAAAATTAATTATTTAAAATTCGCAAAGTAAATATTGACAAGTCGACATTGACACAAATAATTTATGAATCGTTGACAAAACAAGGTTTTATGGCATTCCATTCTAGTCTCTATACGATTTAAAAAGTTTTCATTAGGCAACCAACTTCTCAGCCAAAAACTCAATTTAAATTATAGAGGTATGAGGAACCGATTGTAAAGTTCACTCATCCTCTATAGAAAAGGAAGAATCCTCCGACCAGATGGTTGTCGTGTCTGGTGGGCTACTGCCCGACGATTAGTGACGGGACGTTGGATACACGTTAGTCGCGCTGTAAACTCTGCTTGCGCGATGCAAGATTTTGCGTGTCGTAGAAGTTTTAATGATAAAAGGAGTATGGTGATAGTTTGAGATCGAAACCAAAAGAAAAATATAAGTAAATGTCTTAAACCGTATAAGGAGGTTACCTATTCAATTAATCGCAGTCCACTGCTGAACATAGGCCTACATACATAGGCTACCTATTCATCAGTCATCATCATCACCAGCCTACAGCAGGCCACTGCTGGACATAAGCCTCTCTAATTGTACGCCATTCTGCTCGATTCTCGGCAACTCACATCCAGCTGATACCAGCCACCCTGCGAAGATCGTCGCTCCACCTAGCCTGAAGGCGTCCTACCTTACGTTTGCCGATTCGCGGTCTCCACTCAAGAACACGTAAGTATACCCCAAGGCTCATCGGTTCTACGGCTAATATGGCCGGCCTATAGCTACGTCAGTTGCTTGGTTACCTATTCCTTCAAAGAAATTCACCCCTTTAAGGGTGAAATTTGTACGAGAATATCCAAAATTCGCGGTAAGCTCTAGCCCCCTTATCTCGGTGTAAAGAAGTTGCAACCAGTTCATCCTACAGATTAACATATCTGTGGAGGATTATGTTTGGCACAGGGGGAGTCTGGGAGAGTTGGACCCTCTTTCATCTTAACACCTGCCAACAAACCCGATGCCGTGTTTTTTAAAATAATAACAAAGGAACACGACGCGTCGTGTTGCTGAAAGTTGACACAAATCAAATGATGTCGTTTCTCTACTTTTTGATGGGGGTATATTTACTGGTAGAAGACCTGATAGTTTCTCCTTTTTCGAAGGGATTTAAGGGCCCTAGTGTGGTGTTAAAACCCTATAGCCTTCCTTAAGTAAATGGCTATTAAATTCAAAAATACGTTCCGACTTTATCCGACTGGTAATTCCAGAGATTCAAACAAACAAACTTTTCAACTTTACTAGCTTTTGCCAGCGACTTCGTTCGCGTGGAAGTCCTAAGATTGACACGCATTTCAAAACGCGGGCTGTGTGAGACCGCACTGTAACTGCCCTTTTACACACACATAAAAACGCGGCCGCTTATACGATACCATAACGCGATTCTGTTCTTTGAAAGTGGTGTATTCTGAAATACTATCAAACTTAAATAACTAAAAAAACAAGTGTGTATTCATTATTTACCAGGGATCGTAATTTTATTTGATTATTTATGTCTTTCATAACAGCCTCCTGAAATTTGAAGAGGATGCAAAACGACGCCTTTGTGTATAGCCATTCTCATGAATTAGGCTATCAAATGCCATACGAATTTTTCAAATTCGACTGGTAGTTCTAGAGATTATCGTGTTCCGACCAACAAACAATCTCTTGAGCTTTATTATTAGTACATTAGTATAAATGTAGATAGGAGGCTGAGTATCTACTAACCCTGAGTCCGAGACACCAGAGGCAGTGGGCCAAGCTGTCTTCTGATGGGCTAATCTTTTTACCATGGCATAAATATAAGATGTCAGAAGAATTATGTGCTAAATATGTTGTAACGTTAGACCATGCTGGGCCATCGTGTAAACGCAGCATTTCCATTTTCTGCAAACCACAAAGCTTCGTATGTGAAAAGCTTTAAGACAGTTCGTAGTTTGTGTTTTTAAGTTATGTATGAGGGAAGTAATAACTAGAAGTGCTTTATTGCAATTTTGAATAATATAGTGGGAACTCACCTATTACTTATTTGTGCCTTGTTTTAGTTTAAGAACTAAAAACATGACTTTTCCTTTATGTATTAAGGTAGCTTTTTGTGTAACGAACAAGAATTCATAGAAGGAATGACTCATTAGGACCACGTGATTTTGTTGAACTGTTCTCAATAAGTAATATTGAACACTAGCTGTGCCCGCGACTTCGTTCGCGTGGATGTCGGAAAGCAATAATGTGTCTCTTAACTTATTCTTTTTCGGAAATAAAAACAGGCCAACTTACGTTACTCCTTATAACATCAGCTATCTGCCAATGAAAATCCCTTCAAAATCCCTCTAGCTGTTTCGGAGATTAGCCGGACAGAAAAACAGACAGACAGACAATTTTTTTTCTTAATAAGTACCGTATACTTTCATATCCATTTAGTAAAAAACTGTTATTTTGACATTACAAACAGACACTTAAATATATATTTGTATAAAATGATAAATGATTTATTTTCTGCAAGTAGGTTTGCAAAAACACTTTTACATGATTATCATATTTTAAAAACTAGTTGAGGTCGGCGCTTTCTATCTGACTACTCTGAGAAGAAAGGCCGAAACAAACTCAGAGTTCACAGTCTCTTTAAAGTCCAGACATAATCTTGGTCAGATCCAACCATGTAGATCAAAGTCTGAGGTGGTCTTTTGAGGAAAAAACCATACAAATTGAGGGGACCTGACCTGTCTGTGTATAGATTTCAAACAAACAAAATGAAAAACAGATCAAAACGTACAAAAAACATCAGACAGCCGACAACCATTTCAATTACACCCCCTAAAAGGGGTGAAACCGGTACATACCGGCCTGCGTTTCCCCCTGTTCTGTACAAACTACTTAATTAATATTGATAAAACCCGTCTAGATAGGGACGAACAGAAAATCAAACAACAAAACTGCAAAGCAATGCATTTTCATCCCTATAGTGAGAGCTTAAATCCTTGTTTTAATATGGCAACCCTGGCCCGGGAACGCAAGGGAATTTCAACCTTATTCCTGTGCTGTTGAGGTAGAATTTTAGTTGGAAAATGAGTTCTCTTTGTAGCAAACTAGTTCTGCAGGAATCCCGGGCATAGCTCAAATTCTACCTCGCTAGAGCCTCGATTGATCGATGGTCGGACAGTTCATTGCAGGACGAGCTAGCGACATGACGCGTATGTCATGTTGGGCAAAAACTGCTGTACAGGGTGGTCATTTTAAAAGGGTTTTGGGTTATTTTAATCGAACTATGACGGTGTATACGGTGTTTTAACGTATCCTGCAGAAGGTTCAGCTGAAATTGAGGTAAGCAGAGTATGTATTTATTTTTTCCTTTATTGAGAAAGGAACCCTATGTTTTATCTACTTTAGAATATTTTCTGTTCAAATTAATGTTAATTTTTGTACTTTTACTTACTACGATCGCAACGAGAACACGTTGTAACCCTCCTGTGTCGTCGTTAGTCATTTATTTGGAAAACCGCAAGGCGCTCTGTCGGCGCGACGCAACGGCGACGACGCGTTCGCCGAACAAAGTAAGGCAACGATCGCTTTTTCACGTGACAATCGCTTCTATTAGAACTCGTCCTTATTCGTCTAGATACAGATCCATCAACATAATCAGCCTATATGTTCCCACTGCTGGGACACAGGCCTCCTCTCTGCACGAGGGAGTGGGCCGTAATCAACCACGCGGGCCCAGTGTGGGTGATCCACATGTCACTGTCTCCGAATTGTTGGTTCTAGGACATGCCGGTTTCCTCACAATGTTTTCCTTTACCGTTTTGAGATCAGTGGTGATGAAATAATTTGCACAAAGTAAAGCGCCTGTCTGGGTTCGAACCTACGACCTACAACTCGTAAGTCCCACTGGGCCATCACGGACACAGATTAGATACAGATACATACCTACTTCATATTTACGTGATGGTAGAAAGACAAAGTTGGCAGAAAGGCGGGGCCGACAGCCCAGGTAGACGTCGTCGTCGCTCTAAATTAAGCCAGGTGTACACTAGGGGACAAATGTCCTGCGACACATGTCGCCGACGACGTCGAGTGAAGTGGCGCGGCATTGCCAGACTTCGCTCGACATGTCTGGCAACATGTCGCGATATTTGTCGCCAACGACGTCGAGTGTGGCGCGATGTCGCCAGATATGTCAGGCGAAGTTTCACGAAGTCGCACGACTTCGCCTGACGTCGCTACGGACATAAGTCGCGCGATGTCGCCAGATAATATCAAGCGAAATCGCCGGCTTCGCTTGACATGTCGCCGACAGATGTCGTGGGACATTTGTCCCCTACTGTATCCGCGTTTTTGTAACACCGCGTTAGAAAAGCGCCCTGGAGAGCGGAGGCTATTGATTCGTTCTACCTATAATCATGACTTTCTACCTAAGTACTCACTTACAGATATTTATTTGTTGTCTTAGATCTTCCTTTAAACTGAAGTAAATTCTCACAGTCATTCATTCTTTCTCTGTGTTCATTAAAATCATAAATATTTTAACACTGCAATTGAAAACAACGTTCAACGTAATCACATCAACAATGCGCGGCCGTGTGCAATGACATAATCGCAAGTTTAATCAATTAACTCCGTTTGTTTTAATAATTAAACCAATGGACCAAAATTATTGTGATATGGACACGTCGAGTGCGTATTATCGGTCCATTTAAAACATGTATGGCCAACGCCCGGGCCGTGCTTTTGATCCGGCCCGCGAAATATTTTCAAATCTCGCGTGAAACTGGGATAAAATTTGTTCACGCCAACAAGAGAGAAATACTGGCATTTTTTTGGATGGATTTAAACCTAAGGGCGCGTTCACATATTCGTACGTTTTTACAGGATCCTTTTTAACGGATCCGTCGCTACTGGAGATAGTATTCACACAGGACTGATTTTAAGAGATCGGATCGGTATACAGGATCCGAATTACTGTATTATGTGTGAACTGGCTCATACAACTACATACGCTAATAACACATACGTTTAAACGGACCTGTAAAACGGATTGCTACTTATTTTGTCGGATCGGTATTTTCTACTGGATCCAGAATACTGTATTATGTGTGAACTCGCTCATACAACTACATACGCTAATAACATACACGTTTTAACGGACCTGTAAAACGGACGTTAAATGTGAACGCGACATAACTGATACTTTTGAGCACCTTTTTTATATTACATTGCGGTGTCTGAAAGCAATGAATAACAAAATGTTTTAAATCCCAATTTTGTCGCAACTCACTCGTCTATTATTTACCTATGGGCACTCTGGCCGGGACTTCATTACTGTTCTAAGGTTTGGCCCACAACTTTCCAAAGATTGCCCTTCCCTGATTTAAAGCGTAGTTATTTTATGAAGCCTGTATTCCTCGGAACGGTAAGGTTGATGGCAATAGGCTCGCACCCTATTTCATGGGACTGGCGAAATGTGGGTGTTACTGAAGCCTCGGTGTACCTGATGTACCGAGTACCTGATGTACCGGATACAGGCATGATGTTATGACTCCGGGCTGCTACTAATAATTCGGATGGAAAGCACAAAAACACCTTGACAGACCTGGGGATCGAACTTAGGACCCCACAGTTGCGTTTTCACACTTAGCCAATTTCATTCTGATATTATTGTTACAAGGCAATACGGAACATCTAAATTAGAAATAGTGACTTACTAAGCGCGGTGTGCACGCAACGCAAATCGGAACGTTCAGCGTTTCAGCGACCTTGCTTGAATCACGCGATGTCTAAGCATTGAATCCTTTTCAGGAAAATAAGGTTATTCGTGGAATTCATTTCACATATTTAACAAGATAAAAAATCCTATAATCCTACTAATATTATAAACGTGAAAGTTTGGATGGATGGATGTTTGTTACTCTTTCACGCAAAAACTACTGAACGGATTTGGATGAAATTTGGCACACAGATGGCTTTTTTTTTACTTTGCCCCACACTAGGAATTACTCCTGTAATTCGTGGGTGCGTTTACAAAATTTAAACTCACATACACAAACAGCCAGACCCGGGCGGAACAGTTGTTCTGGGTCTGGCTGTTTGTGTATGTGAGTTTAAATGTTTACATCGCGTCCAGGCAGTTGCCTGTACGCGATACAAATATTTGTTCCGTGCGGGAATCGAACCCGCGACACGCACCGCGTGGTTTATAACCAGGATTAACATATAGGATACTTTTTATCCCGATATTCCCACGGGATCGAAACTTATGAAAGACAGAAAAAAAGTTTATTTGGATACAGTTCGTGAAACAAAATACAAAATTAATAAAATAAAAAATAATGTTTCAGACAACAATAGTGTGTGCCTCACGGCTGCGCCAAAAAGGTTCAGGTTATGCGGGTGAATACGCGGGGCGCAACCTCCTATAATATTACAAATGTGAAAGTTTGTATATTTAGATGTTTGTTACTCGATCACGCAAAAACGGCTGAACGGATTTGAGTGACATCTGGTACGCGGATAGATATACAGATAGACATAGGATACTTTTAACCCGGTAGAACGTTCCCATGGTATAACTTCCGATCGCCTCGCAGACGAAGCCGCAGGCAAAAGCTAGTATTTTAATAAAAACTAAAGCTCTTATTTTCTTCTAGACCTTATAACCAGTTCGTGATAAGCGCGACCCTCCCGCGATTGTATTTGATATCACGACAGGGCCGCGTTTACAGCGGTCGGGCTATAGCAGGATCTAGCTGATGCGTAGCAAAATCGTTTCTAATGTACTTACTTATATTTAAATTCTAATATTAAAATATTTCTAATAACTACAATATTATATCTGTATGTCATCATCTGCCTGCCTTTTCCAAACTATGTTGGGGTCGGCTTCCATTCTAACCGGATGCAGCTGAATATCAGTATTTTACATGGAGTGACTGCCTATCTGACTTCCGCAACCTAGTTACTGGGTAATACCCCTTGGTAAGACTGGTTGTCAGATTTTCGGGCTTCTGACTACCCGTAACGACTTTCAAAGAACTACGGATGACAGCCGGGACTGGCCGGGACCAACGGCTTAACGTGCTTTCCGAGGCACGGAGTTGTCTTGGTATGTAAAGATGGTCACCCATCCACGGACCAACTGCGGCAAGCGTAGCTTAACCTGATTGATCGACCCGTGCGGCTGTTATTACTTAGCCACAAGCCCCTATATTATATCTGTATCTATAATGGTTAAATTCCTTTGCTCGCCTCTCTTGCCTATAAACTTTACATAATACACCGTTAAATTTTGATCACTCATTTACTTCAGTCGTTGTTATTACACTTTTAAATATAATCGTGTTAATAGCAGTGACAGATGGTGAGTAAAAATAATTGGGGGGGCTCTAGAAAAAAAAAATATTCCGAAAGTGTGGGCAAAATAAAGCTGAGAACCTGTGATCTAGAGATAGAAGATCTAGAGAGACTTCATCTCAAAAACGTTCCATCATTTCGAACTGAAAAGTGTAGAAAACCCCGTCCTAATTCCGGCGAGCAGCATTATCAACTTTGACTCGGGTCTCTATTAGCGGGAGTGGGTGCTTATCCCTTTTCGAGACAAAACCCATTATGCATGCGACGGTATCAAGTCTACAGCCTAGATGGATGACAGGGTTTAGTTTATTGTGAATTTTATTCGAAAACTAGGTACCTATGAAGAAATAGAAATATTTTTTTCGATGTTACAAAAATGTGCTTTACTCTAGGACTAAGATTTGGAATTTGCGTTGCTGTTCTATCCTGGGTAAACCATATTTTTAACTATTGTCAAAATAAACCCTTCAAAATTTAATCTAATCTTTTACCGCTCTCAAAACACAGGGAGCCTTTGCAAAGGACTTCATTAAAAAAATGGCTAAATATTTTTACCTGCTTAATAAAAATATATTTTTTTTTTTATCTGCAATGGTATCTACAAACTCCCTACCGTAAAACGAAAAGTCCAAAACGTAATCATTCTAAATCCCTTTGATGTTAACAGAAAACAAAACGCAATGTTCAAAGCAAAGAACAGCTTTTCAAATCCCCCCTCCCCCCCCTAGGTTTATAGGTTAAACCACCTCATCTGGGGGAGAAAATTAATATCCATTTCTTAACTGTATCCCTTTGACTGGGTGACTATGTAAAAAATTACTGGTAAAAATTACTTAAGAATGAAAAATAATAATGAAAACTTTTTTGCACAAAAAAAACAACCGACCTCCAAAAACGACACTACAAAATGAAAAATAACTTTAATTTCGGAAGTCGGTGTCGTTGGGTTCGCATTTTCGTTGTTTGCCACCGACTTCCGAAATTAAAGTTATTTTTCATTTTGTAGTGTCGTTTTTGGAGGTCGGTTGGTTTTTTTTGCAAAAAAGTTTTCATTATTTTTCACTTTTAAGTTGTAAGTTTTACCAGTAATTTTGGTTTAAAAACCAAACTTCTGAACCGTTTTTGATGAAATTTCTATGGGACCATTTGGGAAGTATACCCTTTCCAACAAAAAAAGAATTTTTCAAATCAGTTCGCAAGCGACGGAGTTATGCGCGAACAAACATAAAAAAATGCAGACATCCAAATTGAGAACCTCCTCCTTTTTTAGAAGTCGGTTAAAAAGAAAGCTTGACACACAATGTCTTCCTCCCCCCCCCCCCCCCCCCCCTCCGTGCTTAATTAGGGAGAATGCAATTTAGCACGACATTTTCGCTTTTCCGCCATTCATATGCTACCGTTTTGCCAATCTGTTAGATGTATATACGAGGGGATCCGGCAGAGAACCAAAGCTGTCGACATAGCTCACAGAATAAGCAAGCTGAAGTGGCAATAGCCCGGCCATATTAGCCGTAGACCCGATATTTAAATAATAATTCAGCTATGATAAGTAACACAGCATAGTTGTGGCAGAGACTAGTGTTTTATATTTATTTTTCTTTTTTAGCACTTTTAACCTTTAGTTAAAACGTGGACAATGGTGTGGGTTACGTGTTTGTTAAATATTTCTCTGTATTGTGTATAATACATAAATAAACCGATCACCGTTGGAGTAGAATAGAATAGAATAGAATACTCTTTATTGTACACCATACAAATTACAGAACGACGGAGTAGACGTGTTCTTGAGTGGAGGCCGCGTTTCGGTAAACGTAAAGATAGGAAGCCCTCAGGGTAGATGGAGCGGCGATTTTCGCATGATGGCTGGTAGCAGCTGGATGAGAGTTGCCGAAAATGCCTATGGCCTATGTCCAGCAGTGGACTGCTATAAGCTGATGATGTTAGATGTAAAATCGCAAGGAACCGACAGTTTCAGGGGAGAACCCCTTGATTAAATAAAAACATATTTTATTATGCAAAGAGCTCAATCCTCTAGACAGTCATTCTACTATACTAGACTACATTTACGAAAATATCATAAATATTGTCCGTCAGAAATGTAAAACACAGTTTAATGAGAAATGTTGGTAAATAGTACATTATGATACGTGTGACTTAAGTAGTTAGCGAGGATGCTGAACGCCGTGTATTAATATACTACACAGGGCCGACTTTTCAATCGGCAGATAATTTTTTTTCGTGGAATAAAATGGACGTCTGACACTTTTTGTATGGAAAACTGTCAAAAATTCAAAATTATTCTTCCGATTAAATTATCTGGGGTTGGAAACATCAGCTCTAAGTCATAAGCATCGTATACTATTTTTATAGCTCGTGTGACCTAAACCCGCACTTAAGTCAAGCTGTCCTGTTTAAAAATAGACTGCTAAAGTCACAGAAAAGTGAGACCTAACTACTATGCACAGTGCTATAAAACAAATTACTCTTTTTGACAATGACGATTTAACAATGAAATAGGAACCGGTATCACAGACAACTAACAAACAGCCAGACAACAACAGCCCGTTATCGTATTGATTCACTATCTGCATACATAGACAGATAATTGGCGTCTCCGCCCGGCCAGACATGTCTGCCAGGGGAGACTGAATCTATACACACATAATCAGCCTATAACTGCTGGCTCTTAGAGAGGCTGTAATCCACCACGCGGGTCCAGTGCGGGTTGTTAGATGTCACATGTTTTCGAATTTTTAGTTCTAAGGGCTGGTTTCCTCACTATGTTTTCCTTCACCGTTTTGAGAGCAGTAGTGATGCAATAATTAACACAAAGTAAAGCGCCTCTCTGAGGTTCGAACTTATGACCTACAACATTAAATCGCGGCAGTTGGTGGCAACTGTTGGTGGAACACCACTTCTGAATCTATACACGGGATGCATGATTTCATCCCGGTTTTCTGTGTCCCCCTGCGTTCCTTTGTGCCCCCCTGTGCAATAGTTTCACCTGTGGGGTATTAATTTTATTTCAGACTTCACCTAATGGATGGGCCGGAGGTTATTTTGTAATGAATTTTGCTTTGGACCTGTTTTTAATAACGGGTTCTGCTGTCTGCTGCAGATAGACGTGGATAGAGTATTACTTTCTTTGACATGTGTTAGATTCATTTGCTGAGATTTTTTACATTCACCTGAAGGGCAATATTCTCATAATTTTAAGAACGTTCACAGTCTGATCTCAGTCACAATTTGTCAAAAATAATTCTAATTTCCCTACATTTTTGACAAGCTTTTGACATTGATTGTCGCTGAGATGAGATTGCGACTAGATTTTGAATTTTTTAATTACGGGACGACTCAGTTTACGTTCTTCCCTTGGGGACACAATGGGAAATCAAATGTTTTAGGAGTAAACAAAGTCTATTCACTATAGTTAAGTAGCGGTAATAATTAAGTAGCGCTTATTGCGCGTAGTTGATTAGAAGCACTCCGCATAAGTTTAATGAACGAGGACCTATATTATAGCTACTTTTTACAACTTTACATTACATAACTTTATATGACTTGCCTACAAGTCTATTACATTCTAACTTCGGAGGAATGCAGCTTTACCTGTTACTATTAGCCTGCATCATCCCACTGCTGAACTAAGGCGTCTCCCCATAACTCCCAGCACAGCTTAAAGTGAAAAGTTTTACCTGAAAAGTTAAAATATTTATCCCAAAAATCCCACCTTTTAAACCACGCCAAAGTTAACACACGACCGCCTCTCACGACCCAACCACAAAAAGTTATACCCCGAAAAATTATTTTCACAAACAGAACGCCATTTTAAATGAAATTTCTCACTGGCATAAAGGGAAACGCGGTAAGCCGACGTTTAATAATAAATAAGCTAGGTGTTAAGCTCTACGACGGTGTCGCCACCTGTCGGTAGCTGTCAGGCACTCCTTCATCATTAAAGAGTTCACACGCCCATTAACTATCTGCTTAACTTGTTATAACGTGTAGTTAGTTAAGTAGAACATAGTTAAGCTCTTTATGTCTGATAGGCTTTAGTGATGGTTAGAAGTCCGCTGTCTGAATCTGACAAGGTCTAACCTTCGCGCTTCATTCTGAAAATCAAAATTTTTGGGTTTTGGATTTGTAAACAGGCTGTAGACGACTCATTTGAAACATTGATTAATGTCCGATTCGGCACGGAAGCGTATCTAACGGTTGTGAATAGCTATACTGATCGCAAATGGTCACTAACGCCGATAGATAGACATCTGCAACAGCATAAGCATTATAGATAAGTTGCCATATAGACAGCTGACATGTCTCATAATGCCTGTGTTTCTTATGGGAGATGCATGCATACAAATCAACATTCACCATGACACTGGCATGCAAATTTTGCACCATTATCTATAAAAATCACGTCTGTTGTATGGGAGCCCCCCTTAAATATTTATTTTATTTTGTTTTTAGTATTTGTTGTTATAGCGGCAACAGAAATACATAATTTGTGAAAATTTCAACTGTCTATCGCGGTTCTTGAGATACAGCCTGGTGACAGACAGCGAAGTCTTAGTAATAGGGTCCCGTTTTTACCCTTTGGGTACGGAATCCTAAAAACGTAAGAAAATTTGAATTTCGCGGGCTGCCCTGGCGCTTACCCCTTAAATCGTGGTGAGAAAATAAGCTTGTCAGTCAACCTGTTTGACTGGTAACCAAATCCAGATATATATTATAAATAATACAAGGAAAATTAAATGTCTCAATTAGGTGAGCCGGGAGCCCGCCCGCGCCCTAAGCTCTAAGTTTATTAATAAATAAGCAGTGTGTTGCGTTACCGCAGTACTGCCACCTGTCGACACCACCTGTAAGCTCGTTCACCAATGAGAACTTCACACTCTCAATCGTGTTGTATGTAAGTTGTAGTTCTAAAGAATGCATTATGTGCCTTCTTACGAGTTTAATACCACTGGGTATTCTGAATTGATAATTTGAAGTACCATAACTTGTCGAATGCCACTTTAGGATTACTAAAAAGAAAATAAACGACAACTTTAACAAATAGTAAATAAAACAATTTTAAAGTAAAATTGTTTGTTTTTTTTTTTGTTATTGTTTGTTTGTTGTTCCTACTATCCTACAAATATCTATTATAAAAATGTGAAAGATTGTATGTTTGGATGTTTGTTACTCAATCACGCAAAAACGGCTGAACGTATTGGGATAAAACTGGCACACAGATAGTTTATAACCCGGGGGATACATTTTTTATCCCAGTACTACGTTCCCGTGGGATTATTTCCGACATTCGCGCGGGCGAAGCCGCAGGCAAAAGCTAGTGCTTTAATATTATAAAATTGTGAAAGTAACTCTGCCTGTTAACTTGCACGCTCTATGAACGGCTGAATGGAAATAGATGTAATTTGGCACACAGTTAGACTAAGACCTGGATTATTAGGAAATAGTATACTTTTGATGCTGGCAGTTCATTCCCATTTATTTCCGACCTACACGCGAAGCCGCGGGCAACACCAGAAGGCCAATTCTCATAATTTAAAACGATCAAAATCTAGTCGCAGTCTCATCTCGGCGACAAACAATTGTTAAAAACTTGCCAAAATGTAGGGAAATTAGACGTAATTTTTTTGTACTGGACCATACCTGGGAACCTTCTGGTTATGGAGATATTGAGGGTCAAGATTTTAACTTTTACTAGCGTTTTTTTTTTTTTTTTTTACGAAAAGAAGTTTTTATGTAACACAACTTTAAATGCCCCCACGACTCCTGTACCGTTGCATGCACCCATAAACACAATGTTTTGCATGTGTTACATTGCGCAAGTCGTTTCCCAGCAATCATTTTTATGTTTTATGTAATGTTACTTAGTTTGTTATACCTACAGAATTTGCAGTTGACGGCTATATAATGTGTCTTTTTACACCCTGTATAAAATACTGATTATAAAATAGACACATTTACATAATTAGACCGAAATGAAACCGTTGCATACTAAGAAATAAGAAAAAGTTAAACAGATTAATTGAAACCGCCAACCATCAAATTCCACCTCTCAAACTCATATAAAAGTACCCACATTTTAATAACAACATACCTAAATATGTTACAAAACGCGGTATTTCGCATCAAATCCGAGTCAAATTACCGAGTAATTCCCTCGGCGGTACTCAGCAAAGGAATAAATTAACTTTCACGGCATATACATATCTACATACTTGTGTGTATATTATGTGTGTGTACGTAAATACGTACGTTACGTTACGTTGGGCAATTAATCACTTCTTGGCGGGACTGTAAAGCTTTTGTGTACAGTCAGCGTGAAAAGTGAATAACCATTTTACATAAGCATACAGGGTGGCAGGGAGATTGACGCGCAAACTGTAACCATGAAATCAGCACATGATTCTGAACCGACAAAAAATTTCAACGCACAGAACTAAACTCGTAATCATTAAAATCATCAATACAACCCTCTCAGTTCGTATAAAGCCGGATTTACATTAATGACGCAATTGTAACCAATCAAAACTCGTTGTGATTTGACGTAGCCCTGAACAGATACGTTTGATTGGTGTATTCCGCGTCAAAGTCATCAACACAACTCTCTAAGATCAAATAATCCTACTGAATGACTATTTCATGAAATCTTGACATTTTAGGATTATGCTAACTTGACAAGTTGTATTACTGATTCTAATGATTATAATTCTGTAAATACATATTTGTTACGGCCGCGAATCATATTTTAATCAACGTACAACTTAGTACTCACCAGCAAATTGCAAAAAACTTAAGAAAATTTGAATTTCGCGGGCTACCTTGGAGCATCCATCTTAAGTTGCATTCATAAAACTACTTTTATATTAACACTAGCTGTGCCCCGCGGTTTCACCCGCATAAGTTTCGATCCTGTGGGAATATCGGAATAAAAAGTATTATATTATGTGTGAATCCTGGTTAGAAACTATCTGTGTGCCAAATTTCATCCAAATCCGTTCAGAAATTTTTGCGTGAAAGACTAACAAAAATCCATCTATCCATACAAACTTTCGCATTTATAATATTAGTAGGATGCGTTTAGATCTAAATTCAACTCCGTTAAAAATATTCGGAAAATCTAAGTTGTCATCACACTACCTTATCGACTGTACCGCACTATGTTGTACAAAGGCGAGAAATTTTGCCCTTTCGTGTTCGAGTCCTTTTGTTGTGATTTTATTTTTTAGGGTTAAGCATATGGAAATAAAACGGAAACGTTGTGGCTTGTCAGATTATTTGTTGCTGATAATTTTAGTTTGTCGTGTTTGGGTGAATGTAGTTTCTATATTATTCTAAAATACGAAGTCAGTCCTGTATTTACGTGGCTTACACAGGTTTCGAGAAACTAAGACCGAGAGCTATAAACGTTACCTAGCTCGTGTTTTGGCTAAGGGCAGATTTTTTCAATTTCCAGATAACTTTTACTGGAGGAATAAAATTGACGTTTCACAGTTTTTATATGAAATAACTGTCAAAATTTCACAAATATTCCCCGATTAGATGATTAAAAAATCAACCCTTACACATGTTCCTGTCTGTGTCTTTGACAGTTTTGCGACCATGACAGGAAAAACGCTTAGCCTAAGTAACGTTGCACGTACTAAGTAACGTTTATAGTTCTTGGACTTAGTTCTTTGATAGTCTAGATAGATCCTTAGACCACTATTTCAGCTGCTAGCGTAAAAGTCACCTACATATATTCAAATTTTATTTATGTTTCAAATTGTCGTTATTCCAAGTTAAACAAATATCAACTTTATTTTAACAGTGATTAAGTTGATTTCTATTTCTTGTGACTAGCACTATTCAAAAAGTTATAAAAATGTTTGAAGTTGTAGCGTAAACTGAAATTTAATGTGTAGTTATTAAAGTTATTTTTCCATAAACTCATATTTGTTTACATTGGCGAATATGTCGCGATATTAGATTAGGTACCTATTTCATTTATTTATCGAGACTGATAAACAGGGAGTGTACCTTCCCCTTTTCATTATAACATAACATCACCCCTGTAATCTCCGTAGGGTTAGGCAGAGGTGTATTTTTAATAGATACACCCACAATTCGCCAGTTATGTTTAAGTGCCATGTAATGGGGGGTGTGCCTATTGCCATCAACCAGGCACGAATCCACACTACTGGGTCTCCTCCAGTTAATAAATAAGTAACCAGTTAGGTTTAAAGAACTTTATTTTCTCATAAGAACATAGTTCACTTAAAATGAGATTCACAAAAAAATCTTATTAAATTCAAATACAGCTTTAGCTTATGGCGACCAGTTTCATACTATTACAACTAAATAATTTTATTTCACAATCTGTTCAGCAGCATCTCATTAGAAATAGTGGCTGGAAATATGCGACTTTAGTTTTTTTTTTTTTGTATATATTTAAATTGTCACACATTTTTATGTCGTTAGGCAGGCTGTTGTGAAGTTGTACTCCCTCCCTCAATTTTTTTTTGCCGTAAGTCAGTGTACGTAGTCGAGTTGTTATTAATTTGTATCTGTTTCTTAAGTAATGTTTTTGTGTTTTTTGAGTTAATGTAATGTTTGAGTGGATTATATTTTTAACTAGGTTGCAAGTGTTGAATGTATATAACCAGTTACAAACTCAATTCATTAATGAGTATCCAGAATGCCACAGAGTACTAATATTTCAATGGTGGTCCGTACACGTCATAACCTATCACAAACTAGTTAATAACGCGTTAGTTAGTCTCGTCTGCGTCGAGAGAAGTCTCGTGGACGATGGGCTTTATTAATAATTTAAGAGACCGTCACGCAGCATGGTCACGAATCCTGTGTGCCATGTAGGATGGCCATGTCAGATCGCTTATGATGAGTATGCACTTAAAAAAACTTTTTAATAAAAAAATTAAACCGCCGAAAAACTGAAAAGCAAAAATTAATAAACCTTTTTAATGTAACCTCAATCACTAAGTTTTTTAACTAATGTAAGTATACCTAAATAATTTTGAGTCGGCGCAGTTTTTTAAGGCAATTTAGTGATCTTTGTTTATTGATTGTTTGGCGCTGAGTCCAAATTACTTAGATATACTTACATTAGTTTAAGAACTTAGTTATTAAGGTTAAATAAAAAAAGTTTATTACTTTTTGCTTTTCAGTTTTTTCGGCGGTTAAATTTTTTGTTAAAAAGTTTTTATTTTATAATTTTTTGTGGCTATACTCTACTAATTGTTTGCCAAAGGGCGGGCATATGTGGCACTGAGTAGAGTAATAATACACAACTCAGCATTCAAATCTATGAGTGAACAATAAATCACCCTTATTTTCCTACCCTTAGGGTTGGAATTTTTTTTCCAAATTTATATGGGACCAACCTTCCAATAAAAAAAGAATTATCAAAATCAGACTAATCTGTAAAATGCGTGGTCATACAAAAAAAAAAAAAAAAAATAGGCGTCGACTTGAGAACCTCCTCCGTTTTTTTTTTTTTTAACGAGACACACACGCCTATGTTTGGCATTGTGAGGAGTCTAGTGGTATAGAGTCGATGGACCATGGATCGACCGTGATCGTTGAGACGTGGTCACGACATATACTGGCCTAGGAACTTACTTTTTATAAGTGGGATCTCGCCGTTCAGCCTATGAGGTTGTCGTCTGCTTAACCAGGCTTCCCTGCGGATGCCTCAATAAATTAAGGGCTCCAGCCAGGGCTTTTGGCCTAGGAACTGCTCAGTGTTTCCTTTTTAAGTTCAAAGTATTAGTTCTGTAGTGTCCAGTAATGTCCCGGACTCCATACCATTGACCGGAATGGACGTTATCATAAAGAGTTTCTCTAGTTTACCCGTATCCCAATTCTGCGCCTACATCAGAAGGCCAATTCTCGTAATTTAAAACGTTCAAAATCTAGTCGAAGTCTCAACTCGGCGACAAGCAAATGTCAAAAATGTAGGAAAATTAGAGGTATTCTTGACAGATTGAGACTGAGGTCAGACTGTGAATGTCCTTAAAATTACGAGAATTGCCCCTCAGGTATATCTGACCCTGCCAGGGTAGCGGGATTGTCCGAAAGGGTTACCGCTGCCCTGGAACATAAAGGGCTAAAGAAGGAACACGGGTGGGTTTTAGTCAGTAAGAGTCTGACACTCCCTTCTGCTCCACCCAGAGCGGGAGGAGTCATTTGATGATTTCCCATCCTGAAAAAAAAAGGTATATCTGACACTATCTCTAATCACGATCCTAAATAGAGGATCCGACTGATCAGCATTTTTATCTTCCCTGTTGGTAAAACAAAGAGATATCAACAAAAGCAACATCCTAAACTTTTATTTAACCTAACAAACGTCAGCATGTAGATACTAAAAGTACGAAAACCTTTTGTTCTTCATGTCCCATATCAGAAAACAGAGAAAATCCCATATTTAGCGACAAAACCCGGACAGTTGTCTCTTTAACAGTGGGATATAAAAATGGCAGTCGCTTCGAGATAAGAAAGGGAAGTACCGCCATCCGTAAGGATTTTACGAGGCCTCTCTGACCCCGTGTTTGGGAGCCACAAATGATGTAATAAATAACGGTTCCTACCTCCTTTTTTAGTTCGGTTTTGGTTTTTGACGCACGGCCGTTTCATATTGATTATTTTTGTCAATGAATGGTAAATGCATGAAGAGTATAAAGCGGAACTCTCTGCCAGAGTTTGTGTTCCCTTCCACGTATAACCCGCTAGCAATGACCTCTAATAAACAAGTACGCTGGACTAAGGGCAGATTTTTCAATCGACAGAATTTTTTTATTCGTCGAATAAAATGGACGTCTTGTATGGCGTTTTTGTATGTCAGAACTGTCAAAAATTCTAAATTATTCCTCGGATAAAATTATCTGGCGTTGGAAAAATCAACCCTAAATATACTATACGAAATGACAGTTGTTTTTGGAGCCGATTCAAAACGCTGTACAGCTCGAGCGCACGAGCACCTCAGGAACTAAAATTGTCACATTGTTGCCAATGGTCGTCGTGTTGTTTTGATACTTCTCTGATGATTTAGGTCTAAATCGTGGAATAAGACTTTTTTGTGTTTACTACTAGATTTTTTTTATCATAAGAGTATGCGCATTTTGTAAAACTCGTTATCAAAAATATTAGTGCCACGGACGCTCACGTTGAACAGGCATCTTCTGGGCACGCTTGTTCTATCGTAGATCTCATCCATCGCTTTCCACCAGGCGAGATCCAGGTCAAGAGCAGACCCATTTCTAAACAAAAAAATCATTCCGAAGCTTGAAATTGTCCGCAGAAGTACCTATAGGTTTTGTTTAAAAACTAGGGTACTTAACCCCCTACTGTGCAGAATGTTCTATTATGATACAAAATTATCTCCGACTACCTTCTACCCGCGATTTCGTCACCGAAATTTCTTGTTTTAACTTAAAATATAATTATCCTATGACACTCGGCAATACTGTAGCTTCATTCTATTAGTGGAAGTATTTTTGGAATCGGATCAGTCGTTCCAAAGACTACTGTCTACCCCGTCTACCCCTCCGTACAAACTCACAAATTTTACGTCTTTATAATATTAATTTATAGATAGATACCTATAGGTATTCTGCTTGGCACAAGTTATAGTTGTAAACATAAGCCTCCAGTTTAAAATTGAGCCGTCTTAAATTGCAATGTTTTTTGTAAAAATCCGGTAACTCTTCGTCTTCACTCATGGAGGTCGTAAACCGGGGCTACAGTAAGAGGAAACCTTTGAAATGTTAGGATACCAGCAGTATCTTCTTCTGTAATAAAAAGGTATTGGGAACACTTTTTATGTAATGGCAAGAAAAAAGTTAGTTGGTTTAAAATATTCCCTAAGTTTACTGTTCAATAGTTGCCGTTTTATACTGATTACGAACAGCAGTAAACTTTGTATTCCTACAAGGTTAGATCGTCATTATCTGCAAACTTGGATGAAGCATTTGAGCTTGAAGTGAGCTGTCATTTCCCCTGATGCTAGGGATTGACAATATTGACAGGTCACTTGAAGCTCCCTTCACCTAAGTTTTCACGGTGAGATTTTTGCAGAATCGATTGGCTGATCTACGCCACGGTTCACGGATTGTACATAAACATCAAATGTAAACAAATATGAGCTTATGGGAAAATAACTTTAATTCCTACACAATGCGCTACAACGCTACAACTTCAAACATTTTATAACTTTTTCAACAGTGCTAGTCACTCTGAAATCAACTTAATTTCTATTAATATAAAGTTGATATTTGTTTAACTTGAAATAACGTTAATTTGAAACAAATAAAATTTGAATATACGTATAAAAGCAACGGCAAAGACGAAAAAAACAGGACTATTTCGTATACTTCTTAAGATATCAAGATAATTAAACCTCTTCATTTATCTACCTACACCAGTACCATTCCATAAGATTATACGGCCTCACACAACAATTACAGCTCTAAATTGGTTGTCAATTCGGGTGACAAATGGCGTGCCTATAAGTACGATTCCATGTTCCGTCCAATTAATTTATTCCTTCAATTAATAGCTTCGGGGCTGTAACGCTATTAGGCACTGATCTTGACATATTATTATTACACAACGGCATACTACCTGCAGTGCTATTCTGTAAAATTCAAACCGTGAAAACTTAATTGAAGTGAGCTGTCAATTCCTAGCGTCACATGGGATGCCAGTTCACTTCAGAGATTTACAGAATAGAGCGGCTGTTTGAAACTGATAAATTCATGTAGGTATCGTGAAAACTTAAGTGAAGTGAGGTTGAATTGAGCTGTCAATAGTGTCACTTCCTAGCATCGGGTGAAATGACAGCGCACTTCACCTAAGTTTTGACAGTGATATTTTTACAGAATAAATTGGCTGCAGTTTTATCTGTAAAGTTTCCACCGTGTTTTTCTTGAGAAGATATATCTATAAGTAGGTATATATTAGAAATTGAAGCCGGTTAGACTGGAAGCCGACCCCAAGATAGTTGGGAAAAGACTAAGCAGATTTATTGATTTTAAATTAGCGTCGATTGCCTTGTTCACAAACTAAATTAAAGTTAAGTTCAGTGCATCTTTTTCTTTCTATTTAATTAAGAAAAGGACAAAAGATAAATATTAGTTTAGTCCTGTCAAATTAAGATATTCCATAGACAGTGTAGACGTGATTAAAAACAAACATAGTACTAATAAAACTTTTTAACAAAAAAATTAAACCGCCGAAAATACTGAAAAGCAAAACATAATAATTTTTTATTTAACCTTTTTTATTTAACCTTAAAATCTCAGTTCTTAAACTAATGTAAGTATACCTAAGTAATTTTATACTGGTTTTAGTTATGAAAGAGTTAAATCGAGGCCTATTATCATAAAATATATTCTGTACGATACGAAGGTGCTATTAAGAGCATCCAAAGTATTTTTTTTTTTTATTTATTTACTTGACATAAAACTTTGAAAGCTGCGATAAAAGGCAATTTTGAGTGAATGTCAAAATTTACAATAAAATTGAGTTGATTGGAGGCGCCCTTCCAAAAGGTAGTTTTGTATGGAGAAGAATGGGCATTAGGACTATCTTTCGCATTATACATTTTGAAGTCCAGACTAGGTTTTTCAGCGTCTTATATAATATAAGTTGCACCAAGCATCTGACTTTGACTTTTTATGCTGCGTAGCCATTATAAGGCAATATTGAACGTCAAAATTTACAATAAAATAGAATTGATTGTAGGCGCCCCTTCCAAAAGGTAGTTTGTATGGAGAAGAATTGGCAAGAAACTCCATTAGGACCATCTTTCACATTATGCATTTTGGAGTCCTGAGTACGGTTTTTAGCGTCGTGTATAATAGAAGTTGCACCAAGCACCTCACAAGTTTACGCTTTACAATAGCACTAACTAAACGCACAATTTCACAGTATTTTTGGTACTTACATAATTTTTGTGATTCCACTTAGCAAAGGATTACATGCCTTTGGTTCTTGTATTAATATTTTTTACATGTCATAATAAACTGCCAGATAAAACCTGTTTTACTAATTGAATTGTAACTGTCTTAACACAAAATGATATCTAAGCCTGAGTCCGAGCCTAAACCTGCGCACTAGTTATTATATTTCGAACCTTATTCCGACTGGGGTAAAGTTCTCATTACAAAAATGACAACTTAGACTTAGTTTTAACGTCAGTTTTTGTAATAATAGAACTTTGAAACTGTCGGAATAAAGTTGAAAATTTAAACGATTTGTTGTTGTCGAGTTGTAGGTGGTTTACTTTCGAAGACTTGTAACATCTACCAACCCTCACTGGGCCCGCGTGGTAGATTGTAGCCCACTCTCTCTCAAGAGAGGAGGCCTGTGTCCCAGCAGTGGGAACAATATAGGCTAATTATGATTTCAAGTGACTATACTCTAACAGCGGTTGATGACCCCACAAAAAATATCATCAAATTAATTAAATTTTTGTTTTATCATATTTAGATATCGATACTTACTTATCACGTCTGCGAAGTTTCGCTAGCTAATTTAATTTGACCTGGTATCAATGCTTCTCTGATGAAATGTTTTGCTGTGTAATACAATTAGGTATACTTTGATACAGCCAATGATAAGGGAATTTTGATGTAGGTAGGTACCCATATTCATGACTAGCTGCGCCCCGCCGTTTCACCGCATAAGTTTCGATCCCGCGGAAATATCGGGATAAGAAATATCCTATATGTTGATCCTGGTTATAAACCATGTGTGTGCCAAATTTCATCCAAATCCGTTTAGTAGTTTTTGCGTGAAAGAATAACAAACATCCATTCATCCATCCATACAAACTTTCACCAAACTTTCACGTTTATAATATTAGTAGGATACTCGTAACAACTTCTCATTACAACCAAACACACTCAAAACACAAATATACAAACGTAAAGGCGACAAAGTAAAACACTTCCCCTCGCAACGCGATAACCAGCTCTCTGCGAAGACCATCAGCTCACAAACGTAGCACTCCAGGTATCCCAATTCGAGTTCTGTAACCTCACAGCTAAGGGTCAATTTGCTTGGTCACAATCGTGGCCTACAATACGGAATGAGAATTGAAGTGCCCAAAGTTTCGGAATTAGGTCGGGAGGGCGGTTTAAAAATCGGCACAAGAGAATTCGAGTGAATTTTGGATAACTCTATGTATATAAATCGGATTTCCTCGAGCCGTATACTTGGACCGACGTTTTATTTTTTATAGATTTGCGCCTTTTTTGTTACTTCTGGGATTTCTTTGGCGAAGATTTTAGATTTTCTTTAAGGACGGTCTACGTGCATTGTCTCTTGTTGACTTGAAATCCAGTCAGTAGTCAAACTGTCATCAATTTGCAAGCAGTTTTGGTTAACTAAAGATGTAGATATTTACAGTAGTAGCAATAAGGACCATAGTGAAAAACGTAGTTACCTACTTTTCGAGATTTTGATACAATTTAATAAAGTGGCCACACCAGCGGGGTAGTTACGTAACATACTGTCAGTAGCAATGGTTTTCATTTTGACAGTTCAACAACATTCATTGCGTTATTTACGTTGTTGAGCAGACGAATTTTTCGAACATAAGAAGCAATGGATTAGCTATTTTCTTCAAAATTATTTAAATCATGATTAAAATGTGTGACGCAATTAGGTTGCTGACCTATACGTATGTGCACATGTAGAAGTTTTATAGTAGGTATAGCTGGCCTTCATGAAAAAAAATCTAAACAAACCAAGTGAACAATTTATAAGATTTTAAATCTAGCTCATCGCTAAAACAGTGCAGTTCTATAAGTAAGCTGGTCCTTTATCGGACCGTTTATCATGAAGCTCCTTCATCCCTCGTCAGTCTGATATCGAGCCCCGTCCGTTAAGCCTTCTGACAGATCAGTGAAACCAAGTGCCCAAGGGACTTTACTCGCGAGTCGTGGAATCAAAAGGAACAAGGAATTTATTTGTAAGATTTCGGGAGGGTGTGTAGACTTCCTCATTGTGTATTAAAGACTCTTGAATGAACACATCCAACATTCCTGGGAAGTGTGTTAAAGATGTATTCAAGCAGTGATGTACTTATTTATTTATGTAGGATGTTAATTGGGAACGCATCATAATTTTAAGAAATTAATTGAAGTATGAACGCAGCGATGAGTGAATGAGAAAGTATATGCGAGCTCTATATACTCTCGGGCAAGCGTACTATGAGAGGAGTTTTTATCAATGTTTTGGTCCTATTATCACACACTCAAATAACTTGTGAAGCAATCTCACATAGGCTACATATATACTTTATTTTTCATTTAAAAACTAGTCAATAAAACTAAGACAGAAACCAGATTAAAACCCACAAAGTAAGTCTGTAACTCGATCTATCTGGCCGGTCTCCACTCACTTAGCTCGCCCCTCCTGAGACCACGACAAACTTTAGACGTGAGCTACTATTAATACAGTTGACAACTTTCACTCCACCTTAATTGAGTGGTTTAGCTTTTAACCGAGAACTAACTGGGTTTAGCTGTTAGCTTGCTAACTTTTAGTGGGGATAGCTGTAGCTGTATGTAAGTAGCTTATTTAATTTTACCGAAATATAGAAAAATATTACCTATAGTAACTCCATTTAAATTCCCTCTTACACACTTGGCACAGACCCATGTGTTGAATTTTTGTACTTTTTTATATACTGCTAGTTGCGCCCCGAGGTTTCACCCGCATAAGTTTCGTTCCCGTTGAAATATCAGGATAAAAAGTAGCCTATGTGTAAATCCAGGGTATCAGCTACGTCCATACCAAATTTCATCAACATTGGTCGAGCCGTTTGAGCGTGAAGAAGTAACAAACATACAAACACACACACACACACACTCACAAACGCTCGCCTTTATAATATTAGTGTGACTATTGTAATCAGCCTATAATGTTCCCACTGCTGGGACACAGGCCTCCTCTCTGTGAGAGGGAGTGGGCCGTAATCCACCACACGGGCCAGGTACGGGTTGGTGGATGTCACACGTCTTCAAATTTTTTGGTTCTAGGACATGCCGGTTTCCTCACGATGTTTGAGAAACGCTTTTATAAAAAAAATATTATAAAAAAAGCCAAAAAATCTTGGTCCTTTTGTACGCGGTTTGATCTGCTGACCAAGTTAAACAGTGATCTGTATCTCTGATCAGTAAAAACTGTCAAATACAATATTTAAGCTTTTAACTGGCGTCAGGCCAGTTAAAAAGTACTGTTATTTATTTTTTTTTTGAGATATTGATACAATGTAATAAGGTGGCCTGACCAGCGGGGTCATTACGTAACACACTATCAGTAGGAATGGCTTTCATTTTGACAGTTCAACAACATTCATTGCGTTATTTACGTTGTTGAGCTGACAAATTTTTCGAACATATGAAGCAATGGATTAGCAACATGACCCTTCAAAATGGTTCAGATTATGATTGATAGTGGCGGCGATTCCCTTGTTCACAAACTAAACTAAATTTAAGTTTAGTCCATCTTTTTCTTTTTATTTCATTAAGAAAAGGACAGAAGATAAATATTAGTTTAGTCCTGTCAAATTAGCTATGTTTAGACCTACGGGCCTACCCTTTTGTTTTGCTTTTATGTTCTTTTTTGCGTCATGTTTACCGCAAATAAACGCTTTTTCTTTCTTTCTTTCTTCTTCCTACATATTGATAAAATCGTTGGAAAAGCTTTCCAAATGTAAATATAATCTGGTGATGAGAGCTACCACCGATTTGGACGCCCGGCTGTATACTTCTATCTCTTTAACTCTCTTATCCGCCCCCAAGTGGAATATGGTTGTATGATCAATGGGTTTAATATATTTACCATACTAGGGATCCCATTCCCTACTATGGTAAATATATTAAACCCAATGAAAGAGTTCCACGTAAATATCTTCGAACCCTGCAGTATAAATTCGTATTGCTTGTATTTTAAGGATAAACAGTGCTACAGTTGTAGATAGACTAATAAATAAAAATAAATAAATAAACGTCGTATGAAACTTCTATCCTATGAAGAATCATTGAAAAAATGTAAAATGCTCACAATGCAGTCTAGATGCCTGTTGCTTCAAACAATGATGCTTCACGGTTTTGTACATAATTAATTTAACTGTACGGAATAAATTAATAAAATATTTTATGCTGTGCCCCGCAATGTAATCCAGTGAGAGGTTCGTGTTGACCCTCTATTTGCCATGACCCCCTGTCGAACGAATGCGGGAGAGCGAGCGCCGCTCCGTAGGTTAGTTGATAGATATAACCAAAATTATACTAATATAGACAATTTTCATTTGTCCTCCAACAAATTTAGGAAGGAACTAATTCAGGTCCTTTCCTCATAATTTACGATCCCTTTCACTTTGTCTTTGTACTCTAAATTTTTAATGTTAATTATCTAATTTGTAGTTTTAACTTTTTTATATAAATTGTACTTCTGTCTTGTTTGTATTGACTGCGCATTGTAACATAAAAGTAGTATTCTGTGGAAACGTCGTTAATTGTTCATTAACCACATGATGAATCATACTATGTTTTGTATTACCTAATGTACAAATGTTTGTTTCCCAAATAAATAAAATAAATTAGTCAGCACCTGACGTAAACTGACGTATTTTTAGTTGCCAATTGTTTAATCGCGTCTAAACTGTCTTAGGAGTTTCCTAATTTGACAGGACTAAACTAATATTTATCTTCTGTCCTTTTCTGAATGAAATAGAAAGATAAAGATGCACTTAACTTAGTTTGTGAACAAGGGAATCGGCGCCAGTGTGTTGCATAATTAGGGTGCGGGCTTATTTGCCAACAACAACTAGCTACACACAAACCAGACCGTCACTTTTTAGTAGAAAGTGAGAGGCTTTACAAACAAACCTAGGTTATCTTTATCCCTATTTCCTCTGCTCCCAAATATCTAGAAAAAAGACGTAATAATTAACACGCTATCCCACATAAATTATCCAATTAGTTTGTGGAAAAGAGGACATTTAATAAGCCACAAGTGGTATGTTTAAATTATTCGCGGCACGGCCGAGGTTTGTCAGAAACCCGAAGATAAGCTTGTTAGGTGGTCCGGTTACTGATGAGGCGATTTTTGGACACATTACAGCAACGAGGCGCAAAGTGCTCTAATTAAAAAATATGTCCTTTTTGTTTATTGTGTACGGTGTTAGGGTCATACAAATATTAAATGGGAATGTATTTTGAAGCTGTTCTGCAAGGTGTAAGATTTATTTGTAAGCTTTTGAGTGGAGCATACATGTGTAACAATTATCTTGATTAAACAACCTATTATAATTATAGACCCCAGCACATCAAGTTACCCGAAATTGTCAAATTTTCCCAATTCACCTTGAACCTAACGCTTTAGCGATAAAGTTGAAAATCTATTAAAGAAATTTGACAGATTGTAGTAGCTTTATGTACTGACGTCTGTCCCTAAATCTAAATTAAGTTAAGTAGTATCATGTCAAATTACATAATAACCCACAAGTTGCTTATTTAAATTATTTTTTACTCTACATAGAATACTTTATATTTTATACTTTAAATAGAAAAATATTCCCTATAGTAACTCCATTTAAATTCCCTCTTTACACACTTGGCCCCGACCCGTGTGTTGAGTTTTTGTACTTTTGTATATACTATTATTACAATCAGTACTTATAATATTCCCACTGCTGGGACACAGGCTTACTTTCTGTGAGAGGGAGTGGGCCATAATCCACCACGCGGACCCAGTGCGGGTTGGTGGTTGCCACATGTCTTCGATTTTTTTGGTTCTAGGACATGCCGGTTTTCTCACGTTATTTGGAAAACTCTTTTATAAGAAAAGAATGATTAAAAAACTTAAAAAAATAATTATTATTCTGAAATTATTCACAGACATAATAAAAAGCACAGATAACCTTCTATAAACCAGCATAAATACACAGATTACTCCTCAAGGCTTATGAAGCATAGTTAAGAAGCTGCTATAAAATGTATATCTCGATTTGTACGGCATTCCCCTCACCTACAACAGTTACCTCATGAGTCTCCAAGGAGGCCGAACTTATACCAGCCGGTCTAATATGTAAAAATCTCACCGTGAAAAGTTGGTGAAGTGAGCTTAGAGTGAGCAGTCAATAGTGTCAATCCTTAGTATTAGTTGGAATGACAGCTCACTCCACGCTCACTTCACCTAAGTTTTCACGGATATGGTTACAGAATCGCACTGCTACTACGAGTAATACCAGGGATTGGCAGTTTTGAGAGCTCACTTCACCTGAGTTTTCACGGTGATTTTTTTGTAGAATAGTCGGTATTCAAATTTACACATTGTATGACAATATTTTGTCAAATAAATAACCTTCATAAGAAGGAGAATAACATAAAAATATATAAGTGACATATTTTCAATGAACCGCAAGTTTTTAATGTTGATGTTAATGTAATAAATTACACAAAAATACCCAAAACTCGATTAAAAATAATAATAATTCTTCTTAAATTATTCACCGACGCAATAAAACTCACAGATAACCTTCTGTAAACCAGCATAAAGATACAGATTACTCCTCAAGCCACATGAAGCATGACTTAAGAGGCTGCTATAAAATTCATATCTCGATCTCGATTTGAACGGCATTCACCTCACCTACAGTTACCTCATGAGTCTCGAGGGAGACCGAACTTATACAGGTATAAGTTCCGTCTCCATATTATTGACATTATTAAGATTATGTGATAATATTACGATAATGATGATGATGATGTGTGATAATAATAATTATTATAAAGAGGTAACATTTGTTTGTTTGTATGTAAGGGGAACATAACTCTAGAACTACCAGTCGGATTTGAAAAATTATTTTGCATTTAATAGCCCATTTCTTGAGGAAGGCTATAGGCTTTTTAACATCACGCTATGACCCTTAGGAGCCGAGCAGAAAGAAAAAACGAACGCTAAGCGAAAATGAAGTGATAACGCGGGAGGGTGATGCGATGCGACGCGTGACGGTGTGTGCCGGGGGAAGGGCAGAAACTAGTTACGTTAATATAAGAAGAAGAATAACATAAGAAGATAGAAATAACATTTCAAAATGGCGTACACCTTTTTAATTTTGATATGCAGCGTGGCGCTTTAATGGCAACATTAATTTAACACACGTAGGTTACGGTTTCGCGTTTCCATTTTATGAGCATACTAGCTGCGCCCCGCGGTTTCACCCGCATAAGTTTCGGTCCCGTGGGAATATCGGGATAAAAAGTATCCTATATGTTAATCCTGGTTATAAACCATCTGTGTGCCAAATTTCATCTAAATCCGTTCAGTAGTTTTTGCGTGAAAGAGTAACAAACATCCATCCATCCATCTATCCATACAAACTTTCGCATTTATAATATTAATAAGATAAGAAGTAAGATAAGATTTTAATTTCATTAAACGTGGATGCGAGAAGCACAGAACCGGGCGTAGTGGAGTTGCTTGGGGGACGCCTATGTCCAGCAGTGGACGTCTTTCGGCGGAAATGATGATGATGACGAAATATTATTATTTATTTACATTTTTCTAAAATAGCATCTTAGAGCAACCTGTAGGTACTTAAGGTGGATGCTCCAAGGTAGCCCGCGAAATTCAAATTTTCTTACGTTTTTTGCAATTTGCTGGTCAGTACTAAGTTGTTCGTTGATTAAAATATGATTCGCGGCCGTAACAAATATGTATTTACAGAATTATAACCATTAAAGTCATCCACACAACTCTCTAAGATCAAGTAATCCTACTGAATGACTATTTCATGAAATCGTGGCATTTTAGGATTATGCTAACTTAAAAAGTTGTATTACTGATTCTAATGATTATAATTCTGTAAATACATATTTGTTACGGCCGCAAATCATATTTTAATCAACGAACAACTTAGTACTGACCAGCAAATTGCAAAAAACGTAAGAAAATTTGAACTTCGCGGGCTACCTTGGAGCATCCACCTTAAAGAACTGAAGCGCAGGGGTCATTTGCCGAAATCACGGATCATAACATCGCATCAATGAAATTATAACGAATTACGTGCAAAGAGTAGGTGAATCGAAGGAAACAGAAATAGCCCTATGTCGGCGAACGGCGCAGGTAGTAGTTTAGAAACTACGAATTATTTTGTTATATTTTTTATGATTACTTGCGACTAAACACCCGTGTGTTAAATTAATATCGCCATTGTAGCGGCATGTTGTATAACCACTCTGCTCGACTAGATTTTGACATATGACATATCAGCTGACTCGACGGAATGTTGCGAATTACGTCATGAAATTCAGTAAATTACATCAACTTTCAGCATTCAAATTTATAAAGAAAAATATGTTTCCGCGCTTATTTTATACAATATATTTGTTGCAAATATCTTTAATTATTTGTTGAGGTCGGTCAAACTTCGTTAGTCTACTACGAAAGTTGTATAAAATAGGTATTACTACACCTATCCAAAAGGTAGGCACCTTAAACTCGCTGGAAATATGTACATAAACAACCTATTCTCTTGCTGAAAATATGCAAAAGGGAAAAATAAAGATATTATCATTCTCTCCGCGTTCTTACTTTTACCATTTTTCTTACTTAGACTACTTATAAAACGCAATCAAGTCTTGATAAAAATTACAAAAAATTGTGTTTCGACATGACACTTCTTAGTGCTGACCATCCGTCCAGATTTCTTATTTCGATTCAAAAATTGCATAAAGCCTAATCGATAATCGGAATTTGAAAAAAATAAATAAAAAAGGTGTAGAAACTATATATATCCTCTTTGGTATATTTTTCATGAATTAATTTATTTTTGAAATTAATCATTTTAATTACCGTACCTACACGTACGGTGTAGTTAGGTGTGTAATTTTTTATGGTTCCGTACGTCCAAATGAAAAAACGGAACCCTTGCAGGATCAGTTGTGTCTGTGGGTCTTGTCTTTTCTTATTTGCTTCGAATCTACTGGACCGATTAAATTGAAATTTGGTACACATATGAATTTCTGTGACCCAAAGACGGACGTGTAACGTAAATAAATTAATTTTGAAAATGGGGTCACTCTTGGGGGGCAAACTAGAAAATAAAAAAAAAATCCTTGCTGTACCTCTGTATGACATATCAAATGAAAGGGCTTGTTGTGGGGTTTTAAATATATTTGCTTAGTAACTAAAACAAAAGTTATGTGGCCGTCTGTCTATGTGCCGGTCGGTCTGCCTCTCTGCCGTCTGTACAAACCTAAACTAACCGTAAAATCTAGATTTTGACCAATTTGCACCGGCCAGCCTTTCTTACAGGGTTAACGCGGGCGTTTTCGTGGACGCGCGTTGTGGGACGAAGTAGGCACTCCTTATGTCCCAAGCTGCCGTTCTGTAGCTTGGGATAAAATTTTAAGAACTGTAATTGTCTGATTTCTAATTTAAACGATCTGAAAATACTTTTACGAAACCCATAATTTCGTCATGTCAGTATGTGCGTGCGTTCGGATGTCAATGCCATTAACCATTTTACTCGTAGACGTTAACGAGTGTTAATAACACTATATCGTATTCGTATTCTATGCACGCAAAATGGTGTAGTAAAATTACGATAAACATAATTAGAGGTAGCATTCCCCATGCATGTACCCGAGGGTTGAAAAAATCTATGCACACAAGCGTGTGGGGTATTGTTGGAACTTATAATTAAAATTATAAAGATGTTTCTAATTGACTTAACTTTTAAAGTCAATCGTTTTTGAGATATGGGATATTTTCGTTTAAAACCGCAGAATTAACTTGGTTTTTTACAGTTTTTTCGAGAACTTTTATGAAATACAAACTTATTTCTGCAGTCGATCAAATTAATGATATGCGCTGTGCATGCGTAAATATTCATCCGAAGTACGGGACCTTTCGCTGTGCATGGTCCGACATACACTTGGCCAGTTTTTTTTTTAATTTCGTTGGGAAACTACCACAAAAAGTAAACAATTTCTATTACTTAAGTAAACTAATATAAATAAAAACTACCAAGCTCATACAGCTAACAAAACATAATGAAATGTAAAGTGTTTGCGGAATACTTAATTAATCTATCATCATTTTCCAAACTTTTGCTAAGCCTATCTAAAAATGTATACTGGGCATTCTGTAGCAAACTATTAGAAAGTATCAAAAATTAATAATTGCACAATAAATAAAAATAATTTTGAATAGCAAGCGCATTCCGAATATAAATTCAAATATAGAAACAATTCGGCGCGAAATTGAATAAGACTATGATCATAGGTCCTCTGTTATTGACTCAGTTTCAATATAATGTCCAAAAAACGATTAAAATTACATTAGGAAAGCATAAATCATTATTATAAATAATGCTTGTTGTATTTAATGCTTAAAATAATTTTATTTCAATTTCTGAGAATCGATTTCTGACATTCGTCATATTAATTACTCGGGTCAATCGAAATTTAAAAAAAAAATCGTTTGGCATAATCGCTTTCGCACATCATTACGATAAAAAAAACAACAATGGTCGGCGATTTTGAACACAAATTAAGTAGTGGTAATGAATAATACGTGTTATTGGACCTGTGTTTCAATATTACGTTAGGATTTGGGCATTTTCGTGTTTTTTTATAATATTTGTAATAATATTTTTCACATTTTACATCTTATCTACATGTGTGTGTGACTTTTGTGAAAAGTAAAAATGTAAACACGCACGATTGGCGCGAAACTTCGACTTTAGATATCAAAAAACTACATTACCACTACTTATTTAACATGAACAATGGATGAATTCGTCAAATAATTAAATCATGTATTGTTCATTGCCCCTGTGGTGGAGTTTGGATTTTCGAAATCCCCAATTTTTATGTTTTTTAGCCTCGACCACCACTGTCATCAAAATGGCGATTATCGCATTTACAGACTTGAATTTAATAAAGGTAAATTAATAAACTTGCGCGCTAAATATGGAAGATTGAATGGCGATAACATATGAGTTTTTTATCCAACTCTCTTAATTAACGCACATTCATAAGATTTGATGGGTAGCATAATCAATATTTACATTATCAGTAAGGGTGTCGTATGTCGTCATTTCAAGGTCCAATGGGACCCATTACTGAGCCAGCGGAGGTTCGTGTGTTCGGGTCCATTCGGGGGCGCTACCGAACTATACGGATAATTAACATTTTACCCCAAAAATCAATCCTACTAATATTATAAACGCGAAAGTTTGTATGGATGGATGGATGTTTGTTACTCTTTCACGCTAGAACTACTGAACGGATGTGGATGAAATTAGGCACACAGATAGTTATGGATGTTTGTTAGTCTAGCACGCAAAAACTTCTAAACGGATTTAGATAAAATTTGGCACACAGATAGTTTATAACCAGGATTGACACATAAGATACTTTTTATCCCGATATTCTTACGGGTTCGAAACTTATGCGGGTGCAACCGCGGGGCACAGCTAGTTTAAAATAATACTAATTCTTCTAAACTTAATCACCCAAGTAACAAAACCAACAGATAACCTTCTATAAACTACTATTAAAGCATAGATTTCTCTTCTCTACTTAAGAGGCTGCTATAAAATTTATCTCGCTTTGTACGGCATTCCCCTCACCTACAGTTACCTCATGAGTCTCGAGGGAGCCGAAGTTATACCAGTAGTCACATTAATACGTGTCGAGGTGAAAAGCAAGATTTAGCTATTATACGAATAGTTCTTCTTTGAATGGGAGGGGCTCGTGGCTAATAGCGCCAGACGGGTCGATCGAAGGTTAAGCGTTTCTTGCCGCGGTCGGTTCGTGGATGGGTGACCATCTTTTATATATTGAGACCCTTCTGTGCCTCAGACAGCACGTTAAGCCGTTGGTCCCAGCTGTCATTCGTGGATTTTTGACAGTCGTTACGGGTCAGAAGCTCGAAAGTCTACAACCAATCTTACCAAGGGGTATCGTATTACCCAGACCATCCTTTACATATTCAGACCCTACTGCGCCTCGGAAAGCACGTTACGTTTACATACACACGAGTGGCATGCGTTAACTGCTGCCATCGACGCGAATCGACGGCTGCAGCTGCCGTTGACGCATGCGCCTCGTTTGTCCCGGCTGTCATTCGTAGATCTTTGACAGTCGTTGCGGGTAGTCAGAAGCCCAAAACTCATGTCGATCTATGTAAAATACCGGTATTAAGCTGCCTCTGGTTAGACTGGAAGTGAACCCAAACATAGTTGAAAAAAGGCTGGGCAGAAGATGATAAATAGTTCTTCTTTGAATATCTTTGTACACTCGGACTTGTGATAAAGAGTTTTAGAATAGGCTATTTTCCTAAAAAAATTTAGTTAGTCCGTCAGTTAGATAGCCAAAAAATATTGAACCCGTATTTTTTTTTTTTTCAATTATATAAAGAATGATGAAGCTATCGCCCGTTAAAGTTCCGCGTGACGTCACTTGCTTGCGACACTTTTACTAGCAAGTGACGTCACGACCCCCCCTCACCCCAAATTTTGACGCGCTTTATCTTTGTCATTTTTTGTTTGATTGACAAAAGAAAAAATACGTGTCCATTATTTTTTGATAGTCTAACTGGCGGACTAAATATAATCGTCTCTGAAGTTTTTGGTTCTTTCTTCTTATTCTCATTTGGTTGTTTTTAACGTAAAGTTTTATAAAAATTGCTTGTTTTAAATGATGACCTGAATCTGTATTTTAGAAGTATACGATTTTCAAGCTTGTCACACCATTCTCTGTCGACTGTTCGACTCTCTGTCTTTATAAATTACTAGCTGTACCCCGCGGTTTCACCCGCATAAGTTTCGATCCTGTGGGAATATGGAGATAAAAAGTTATAAACTATCTATGTGCTAAATTTCATCAAAATCCGTTCAGTAGTTTTGGCGTGAAAGAGTAACAAACATCCATCCATCCATACAAACTTTCGCATTTATAATATTAGTAGGATTCTAAAGGTTAACAAAACGAATGCAGATATAAATTCGATTTCAAACAAATGTGTATTCCATTTAATTACATTTTATCACAGAAAATAAGCGCTGAATATTACTATAGTGATTAAGGCAATAAAATCAAATGGATTCATTACAGACAGTTATAATAAAATGAAAATTAAATAATCCTCTGAATGGTGCATTCAATAACGTTATTTTACTAATATCGCATTGCGCTCGCTGGCTGTGAATAAAGTATTAAATTGACTGAAATAATAAGTTTCGATATTCATGTTTAAGTCTTTTCATGGTCATTATTGGAGCAGTGGTGACCTAGTGGTAACGGCCCTGACGTACGAGTTGTAGGTCGTGGGTTCGAACCCAGACAGGCGCTTTACTTTGCGTAAATAATTTCATCACCACTGCTCTCATAACGGTGAAGGAAAACATCGTGAGGAAACCGGCATGTTCTAGAACCAAAAATTTGAAGACGTGTGACATCTACCAACCAGGAACTGGTCCCGCGTGGTGGATTACGGCCCACTCCCTCTCACAGAGAGCAGGCCTGTGTCCCAGCAGTGGGAACATTATGGGCTGATTATCTATGGTCATTATTGTGTTAATTTATATTCACACAACGTAACATTCTACTAAGAGAAATACTAGTGTCGATGGAGGTATACTAGTGTATAGGATGTACCGTATAAAAGGAACCAGCAGTGCGATTCTGTAACCATCTCACCGTGAAAACTTAGGTGAAGTGAGCGTGGAGTGAGCTGTCATTCCAACTAATGCTAGGGATTGACACTATTGACAGCTCACTCTAAGCTCACTTCACCTAACTTTTCACGTTGAGATTTTTACAGAATCAATCGGCTGATAGAATTAACTTCAAGGATCAATAATACTTGATGAAGTTTTTAAAAATGTCCTATCCATAGGTGTCCGAAATTTCCTTTTTACACGACCACAACAAAACCAAAAAGAGGGCTCTGCTTTGGTTTGATTAAAAGAGCTTCTAGAATTCTACAACATATAAACAATGAGGTTGTTTTTTTTTTTAATTGGCGCACGTTATTATTTAGCCACAAGCTCCCCTCACATTACTAAAAGATGGTATACACATGAAATATATGAAGTATACAGCATAACCAAATTTGCGACAGATCCTATCGACAGGCAACCACCAGTGTTCAATTTAACTCGCGGTCCCCGGGTGCGCCACACAAAGTTAACACAAGTAAAACTATCAGTCTGTAGTTCACAACTTGTCTCTGACAACCATTAACTACAGATTTTCTTTTACACCACAGACTGGGGAAGTTCCTTTATTTATTTCCCAATTAAACTTTTGCGGGTTTTTTAACTAGTCTTGACAGTTTTTAGGGTTCCGTACCCAAAGGGTGCCAATGGGACCCTATTACTGAGGCTCCGCTGTCCTTCCGTCTGTCACAGGGCTGTAACTCTTGAACCGTAATAGGTAGACAATTGATATTTTCAAAGAGTATTATGTACTACTGTGATCGCTTTAACATGAAATATTAATAAAAAAGTAAAAGATTAGAGGGGTCCCCATGCAAAAAGTATTTTTTTGAATGTATTGTTTTAAATATTGTACGGTCGGAAACCCTATTTTTGCGAGTCCGCTATTGGTCCGAATAGCAATAGGCTTTTTTTATTATTTTTAGTCGTAAGTTGAGGGGAATAAAGACGTAAGTACACTTACGTCATTACAAAAATGAATAGTTTAAAAATCCTATTTGCTTCTGGGCAGTTTCTTGAGCCACTTCTTTTTCCCTACAAAAGCACTAGGAAATGTTGAAGGGCGGATGTTTTGAGGGACTGTCTTATGTAATTTTGACGTTCAAAAAGTACTGTATCTCGGCCTAGTTGGATAAATGACTGTAGCTTCATTTTGATTTTGTCATTTTATTGTAGCATCTAAATAAACAGGCAAATACTCCACACATTCTTTTTATACACTCGACGATACGTCAATTAACATAAAAGTTACTGTTAAGTATTCATTATTAAAATAGACACCATTTCAGTACTTTACATAGCGTATCTTAATTTACCTTACCCATCTATAATTTTTATTTCATTTATATTGTGCATCCTAACCGATCTATCATGTCTAGATTTCTAGATTATTACGACCCCATACACAGTGGCAATGGCCATTTAAACAATGGCTGCAGTGGGCCATTGTGTACAAGGGTCATTAGAGCATGGTCTAGAGTCTAACCTAGTGTTAACATTTGACATTAGATTGTTAGATTATCCCTTAATAAAAGCGGGCGAGCTCACTATTTAATTATAATAATATAATTAGATACATAATATTAATAATTTAATTGTGTGTATCTCTTTTTATGCTCGTCAACAGATGTCGCTTATCAGAACCTACGGCGTGACGGCGTTTATTTTTATCTCAATTTTAAATACGAAAAAAAAACGAAATATTTTTTTTAGATCATGAGAAGAATTGTTTTATTGCGATTGGTTTATTAATTTTTCAAGAGCACCACATACAATACACAACACACTGCACCCGAGACGAATAAAGGCGTAAGTATACTTGCGTCATTTATTAATAAAACAGATAAATAAATGTAGTAATTTAGATGATACTAAAATCTAGATTCCGTTGTGAAAATTCCAGAATATATATTTCATCATATCAAAAAAGTATTACATGTACGGTCACCCATGGAGATAAGTAACCAGGGTCGTCGGATATAGTTGAAGTTTAGTAAGAAACCGATAGACGTTTTTGAATAAAATTTAATTTAATTAATAGAAAATAAATAGTTCATTTATCAAATTAAATTTCATTCGAAAACATCCATCGGTTTCTTACTAAACTTCAACTATATCCGATGACCCTGGTTACTTATTTCTTTTGGTGACTGTGCAACCAGACGTAAATAAGCGGAAATTATTTCTTCATAAATATTGTGTACTCGTAGCAACATCAAAATATGACTACGGCGTAGCAGACGTCGTAGCCGCCCCTACGCGGCTACGTTGGCGTAGCAGCTACGAGCATCTACAGAATGTGAAACGATCCTCTTATCGACTCGAAGACTCTTCGAAATTTACTAAGATTTTTATCTATTATTGATCGAAGATAAGATATTATTTTTTTATGGTGTCCCATTGCTGGGCAAAGGCCTTTTTTTTCCAAACCTCCCTGTTTTTGCAATCTCTGGCCATGTTGGCCTTTTAAAACGTTCAAAATCTAGTCGCAGTCTCATCTCAGCGACAAACAAATGTCAAAAACAAAAGTCAAAATGTAGGGAAAATAGAAGTATTTTTTGACAGATTGAGACTGAGATCAGGCTGTGAACGTTCTTAAAATTACGAGAATTGCCCCTCAGATCGTCACACCACCTTCGCCATAGAATCTAAATAAAAATATTAGCGTCCAACCATATCATATATTTGCTAAGCCCCTTATTAAAGTTAGGGCTCGTTTTTCAATAGTCATTTGAATCTTGGCAGTTTTTCACTCAAAATCTGGCAAAAGTAATATTTTTTTAGGGATGGGCCAAAATTCAGTTCACATTCGGTTCAACCGAAATTCGGCAGCTTGAATCGAACTTCAGCATTCGACCGAAATTCGGTTCAGATGCCGAACATTCGGCACAAGTAAAATAATACCTACTTGCACTATTTTGACTGAAATTCAATAAAATTAGAATAGCATTACTGTAAAATAAAATTATGTCTTTTACTCAGTTATTGTCATTTATTTATTTGCTAATGACCGGCCGGCTCCAGGCCACGCGATGGGAGCGCGGTGTGGGGGCGGGGTACATCTAGCAATAATATTGAAGTAAATGCGTAAAAAAGTCACGACGTGTCGCTCTCGAGAAAGCGCTTGAAATTGAACCGAAGTTCGGCCGAACTTTTCATTTTAACCGAATGTTCGGCCGAAGTTCGAATTCGGTTCAAACCAGATTCGGCCCATCTCTAATTTTTTTGGATTGAAGAAATCTAATCCTTACAGAATTAGCTGTAAATCAAATGATTTGTGTCAAATCTACGAAAAGCAAAGATTCTCAGAAAATAATGTCATTTAGGGCTAATTTTTCAATCATCTGCTAACTTTATTTGAGGAATAATTTTGAAATTTTGACCGTTGCTGCTGTCATTTCATACAAAAACTGTCAAAAGTCCATTAAATTCCACGAATAAAAGTTATCTGGCGATAGAAAAATTAACTTACTTTTTCTTAACTTCTTAAGTTTCGGTTTCGTCCGAAACTAGAAAACGAGCCGAATGCCCGTTGCGGTTTCGGTTTCGGCTAAAAATCTAATATTGGTCGGACACTAAAACATATTTCCTAACCGGAGATAAGAAAAACTTATTGGAGCATCTACGTGGATTCGAAATAAGATGTGCTTATAAATCGACTGAATAACCCTTCGAAATTCACGGAGGTGTTCAGTTCGAAATATGCTTTCAATAAAAACACTTTGCAACATTTGGGCTAGCACTACAAATCTAACGATACTTCAATAACATCAATTTGTTTACATGCTGTCTGGGGTATCGAAAATATGAGAAAAACCAAAGTCCTTTCATAGTTAATTTACCTCTGACTTTGCATCACTATCGAAATCACAGTGATGTTTATTCTCGCTACAAGGTTGATATTAGGTTGCTGCCACTGGCATGGCTTGCAAATCACAGTGAACCTTATTGTCATTACAATAAGGTTGCTGTTGGGATGCTACTGTCAGAGGTAAAATAACTGACAATGGACTGTACAGACGCCAGCATATCAAGTTACTACAATCTGTTAAATTTCTTTAATAGAATTTCAACTTTATCGCTAAAGCATGAGGTTCAAGGTTGATTGGGAAAATTTGACAGTTTCAGGTAGCTTGATATGCTGGCGTCTGTACAAGGATCTATTGGCGCTCGTGACGTTAACAAATGGCGTTGGCTGTTGGTAAACATTTGTGCAATTGTTTTGTGAAATGTGTTGAAAAGCCAGATGGCGGCGTTATTTCCCATTTGGGCTACTCGCCAAAAGAACCTTGTAGCGCCGTGATCGGCTAATTAAATGTTTCATCGTAAACTAAGAAAAAATATCCCTATTATTTCGGTAAAAATCGTTACTTAAAAAACCGGCCAAGTGCGTGTTGGACCACGCACAGTTAAAGGTTCCGTAGTTAGGATGAATTTATCCCAAGAACAAACTTAACATTGTAATTGAAAAAATGTTCTCCCATGCATTCCAACTGCAAATGTAAATTTGTACGCACAATATTGAGAGATTTACGATGTTATTTGAAGACCATTTCCTGTAATCAATAAGTATAGAACTATTTCCTGGGTTTTTTTTTTTTTACTTTTGTGCTCTGTAGTTTTGGTACTTTTGACGCGGGGGAATTTTCATCTATTATCTTAAATAACTTTAAAACTTTTTCTTTTACAATTATAAAAACTAAATAATTGAGAAGGTGAAAATAAGCCCTTTCATTTAATATGCCACACGGCACGGTAGTTTACTTTTTTTTCATATTTGCTTATTCAAAATTCATGTATTTACGTTACACGTCCATGTTTAATTCATAGAAATTCTCATGTGTACCTTTCAACTGAATCGGTCAATTTGATTCAGAGCAAATTGGCTATGATAGACGGACAGACAGACACACGAGTGATCCTATAAAACTTCCGTTTTTTCATTTGGACGTACCGAACCCTAAAAGCTAAAACTGAACTAAATCTATACTCCAATTTCGTGAACAGATCCCGCGGGACCCTAAAAGAGTACGACCATTGAATTAAAAAATCGTAAACGAATTTTTATCGTTCACTTAATGGCCGATTAATACGGCGATTAGTGCTACAGGGCGGCTAAAGTGGCTATACCGGCTATATCGGCCACCGTTACATAAGTTTTTAGGGTTACCAGATAAAAAATATCTTGTTTAAAGCTCAGCATTTGTTTAAGGAAGGATCTATAAAATAAAAAAAAACATATTATTCAACTCCTTTATTAAACCTCTTGTAATATAATGTTAAAATTTGTGTAGATGTGTATTTCTGAACTAGCTGCGCCCCGTGGTTTCGTCCGCATAAGTCTCGATGCCGTGGGAATCCTACTAATATTATACGCGAAAAAGTTTTTATGGATGGATGGATGGATGGATGGATGTTTGTTACTCTTTCACGCCAAAACTACTAAACAGATATAGATGAAATTTGGCATGCGGATAGTGTATAACCAGAATTACTACATAGAATACTTCGAAACTTATGCGGGTGAAACTAGTATCAGAATAAAAACGGTTGCATCGATTTTTTCGGGACCTACACAGGCAGATAGCTGATGTTATAAGGAGTAATTAAGGCTACTTTTATTTTATAAAAAGAATTAGGGTTCCACGCAAAAAAAAACCCATGAAATCCAATTTGTTTTCCGATATGCATGCGAATGAAGTCGCGGGCACAGCTAGTTAATAAATAAGTAGGTAAGAGAGACCAACATGGCAACAAATAGATACAAATTAATAAATACTTTTGTACCAAAAAAGTAGGTACCTACCAAAATATAAAATGCCTACCAAGCCATCATCTGCCTAGCGTTTTCCCAACTATGTTGGGGTCGGCTTCCATTCTAACCGGATGCAGCTGAGTACCAGCATTTTACATGGAGCGACTGCCTATCTGACCTCCACAACCCAGTTACTGGGTAATATGAAACCCCTTGCTAATAGAGACTGGTTGTCAGACTTTCGAGCTACTGACGACCCGTACCGACGTTCAAAGATCTACGAATGACAGCCAACGACTTAACGTGCTTTCCGAGGCACGGAGGGGTCTTATTTATTTATTTATTGGGTCTTGGTAAAAATGGTCACCCATCCATGGCCCAACCGCGGCAAGCGTAGCTTAACCTGATCAATCGACCCGTGTGGCTTACTTACGCGGTGGCTTACTTGCGTGTGGATATTACTTAGCCACAAGCACAATGCCGACCAAGGGACAACCCTAAAAAGAGTCGACCATTATCAGTAGGATTACACAAAATGTCAGCACACATAAACTGGGGATAAATCTGTAGCCGAGGAATATTCCTTCTTATCTTAAGAAATGCTGACCCTGTCGCGCCGAGCCATAAAACGCGTAAGTCGACTTACAGCATTTTTCGGGGTGCATTAAATAAAATAGCCTTCATGGGGCGGTAAACTTGATAAATTATAAATGATTATACTTTATTTCTGTTTTTTTTTCCGTTTCTAATGTGCTCTGTTGTTTTATGCCAGACAATATGAAGGAGTCATGTTTTTCAAACCTAATTACACAAAAATTTAATACTAATAAAGTTATTTATTAACTAAGTTCTTTAACTTTAGCTACCTCAATGTATACGGAGTTATTTGACAAAATCCATCCTCTCCATTTTGGCGTGAAAATGGAGGGTATAGATGGATAAGCTGGTCGGAAGAGTATTCTACCTATTTAGTATTACAATACCTTAATTCTACTTTATAAATATAAAAAATAAAAAAATCATAAAAAATTATAGGTATAATTTTTTTTTTTTTTTTTTTTTGAGGATGGGAAATCATCAAATGACTCCTCCCGCTCTGGGTGGAGCAGGAGGGAGTGTCAGACTCTTACTGACTAAAACCCACCCGTGTTCCTTCCTTAGCCCTTTATGTTCCAGGGCAGCGGTAACCCTTTCGGACAATCCCGCTACCCTGGCAGGCTTCGGCCCTATGGGGCCCCGTCACTCATGCTGACATCTCTTTGAGGCGCGCGTGGAACACAACACGCCGTCCGGCACGGGCCTGGTCCTGATCGGACGGTGAGTTACCCATTACTCACCGCCCGCAGGCCCGCGCCTACGGTGGCCGGGAGTCGTCACGCGGCTCCCGACGCCCGGAGCGTCTCCCGCGGCGGCTGAGGCGTGAGGTGCGCAAGGCGCGTTCTCTCGCCCACCCCGCCACCTCCTTCGCTAGCATGACTGCTTCGCAGAAGGAGGTGACTGCCTCCCACTCCCTCTCGCCCCGGACCATGGCTTGAACCAGGGCCGGACGCGAGAGGTCGCCGCCGCTGATTATAGGTATAATGCGTTCGCAATTTAGTTTCAACGTAAACAGTGTGCGCTGCAACTTCAACTTTTTATAAATACATATTTCAACAGTAAAAGACATTCTAAAATAAACTTAATTTACACATCAGTAAAAATGATATTTTTTTAAGTGGAAATAACATCAATTGGAGACAAGTATTTCAATAGACTTTACTTAGATCTTTTAATTTCCGCAATGAAGGCAATACAGTCCGCTTTTCCTGAGCCAGAGTGGGCGTAACTTTAAGTACCGATGTTAAGTTCTACACACTAGTAACTTCGAAATTACTAGAGGAAACGTTCTTAACTCGAGATTCGGCTTAGGTCTCTTAGGGTTCCGCTAAATTAAAGCAAAGACGGTCACTTTTAGGAGATGGGTCATCCTTCCTTTTCTAAAAGCTTTTGTTAAACGTACTAAGTACACTGATGCGAGGAGCTTTAGGCGCTGGCTGGGCAGCGTTTGGGAAGCTTCGTCGAGTCTTCTCGTCGCGTATTCCACAGATCTTAAAGACTATAGGTCGTCAATCATTGCGTCCTGCCAGTTATGACTTACGGAGTCGAAACGTGGACACTCACGGTACGGTTGGTCCATAAATTCAAGGTCGCAACGGGCTATGCTTGGAAGACTCCAAGCATAGCCCCTCTGAGGGATCGATCCGCAACGAGGTGATTAGCTGTAGAACCGATGACCGTTTTGATAGACGCGTTCCTGAGTGGAGACCGCGAATCGATAACCTCAAAGTGGGACGCTCTCAGGCTAGGTGGAGCGACGATCTTCGCAGGATGGCTGGTAGCAGCTGGATGAGAGTTGCCGAAAATCGAATTGAATGGCGTGCAATAGGAGAGGTCTATGTCCAGCAGTGGTCTGCTATAGGCTGACGATGACGATGACAGCAGCAACCAAACAGCATCCTTATTGTGACGAGAATAAAGATCACAATGATTTTGACAGACTTGTCAATGGCAGCAACCCAATAGCAACCTTATTAGAATGAGAATAAAGATCAATGTGATATGCACAGTGATGCAAAATCAATGGTCCAATAACTGTGTACGGCCTGTAACTGAGTTCTTCTAACATGAATGCCCAATGACCATATTTTTTTTTTAAAGTAAAAATGAAACTACAAATATCTGTTTTTTTTTTAATGAAATCTTGTCTATCATGGGCTGGTGACTGATTCTGGAAAACACTTAGGACCCTTCCTCATCAGATCGGCGCGTTTTCGTTTCGGTACTGAATCTGTACAGATTCTTTACTGAGCGCATACACACGTCTCTGTACCGAGTACTACCACACCATTTGACTCGCCCATCCCGTAACTCCCACCCCACCCCGCAGTCCACTCACACGCAGCGTAGAACCCATAACAAATGACAAAAACCGTAGCAAATAGAGCCAGTCAAGAAGTGGTTCTCGGTACAGAATCGAAAACGCGCCGATCCGGTGAGGAAGGCGCCTTAGTGACATGCAGGGCTATAAATTAAAAACTTTTGACGTTAAAGCTGTTTGTAATTAATGTTACCTATACCTGTGTCATACAAAAAAAAAAGGATTGAGAGCTCCGCAAAAAGCAACAGAATTTAACAAAAACAAAATCATTTTCCGATTCACAAAAAGATAGATATCGTATCGTAAAACAATTTGCTGTTAAAACGATATTCCGATTAAAGAGGTGTTGAAATATCGGCTTCGAATTGGTGGTACACGATTGGGCCATGATTGCTTTGTGAGCCAATTAAGAAGAGCAATGAATAGAGCTATCAGGTTCTCTTGGCAAAGCAATAACAGCCGCACGGGTCGATCGATCAGGTTAAGCTACGCTTGCAGCGGTTGGTCCGTGCATGGGTGACCATCTTTATATACCAAGACCCCTCCGTACCTCGGAAAACACGTTAAGCCGTTAGTCCCGGCTGTCATTTCGTGGAAGTTTGTAGTCAGAACCCGAAAGCCTAACAACCAGTCTTACCAAGTGGTAACGTATTACCCAGTAACTGGGTTGTGGAGGTCCGATAAGCAGTTGCTCAATGTAAAATACTGATATTCAGCTACAACCGGTTGGACTGGAGGTCGACCCCAACATAGTTGAGAAAAGGCAGGCAGAAGAGCAGAGCACCCTAATTGCGTAACAAATTATCGATCTCATATGGAATCATTTTGAACGATATTGCTGATCCATTACTTCATATGTTTGAAAACTTTTTTGCAAAAAAAACAACCGACTTCCAAAAACGACACTACAAAGTGAAAAATAACTTTAATTTCGGAAGTCGGTGTCGTTGGGTTCGCATTTTCGTTGTTTGCCACCGACTTCCGAAATTATAGTTATTTTTCACTTTTTGGTGTCGTTTTTGGAAGTCGGTTGTTTTTTTTTTTTGCAAAAAAGTTTTTATTTTTCACTTTTAAGTTGTAATTTTTACCAGTAATTTTGGTTTAAAAACCAAACTTCTGAACCGTTTTGATGAAATTTCTACGGGATCATTTGGAAAGTATACCCTTTCCAACAAAAAAAGAATTTTTCAAATCGGTTGGCAAGCGACGAAGTTATGCGCGAACAAACATACAAACATCCGAATTGAGAACCTCCTCCTTTTTTAGAAGTTGGTTAAAAAATGTGTCTGCTCAACAACGTAAATAACGCCATAAATGTTGTTGAACTGTCAAAATGAAACCCATTGTTTCTGATAGTGCGTTACGCATGCGTGCGTATGTACAGACGCCAGCAAGTCAAGCTACCCGAAACTGTCAAATTTTTCCAATCAAACTTGAACCTTAATGCTTTATCGATAAGGTTGAAAATCTATTAAAGAAATTTGACAGATTGTAGTAGCTTGATGTGCTGGCGTCCGTACCAAGTGTTCCGAGTTCAACCGTGTTCAGCCCGCAAAGTGAGCGTCGCTGAGCGAGTACTCCTTTTGATAGCTCGTGTCGCTGCACGCTGCAACGAATGAGTACTCGCCGGCGATGTGAACTTTAATTATATCTTTTGCAGACACAAGAAGGCTAATTCTCGTAATTTTAAACGTTTAAAATCTAGTCACAGTCTCATCTCGGCGACAAACAAATGTCAAAAACTTGTCAAAATGTAGGGAAATTAGAAGTATTTTTTGACAGATTGAGACTGAGATCAGACTGTGAACGTTCTTAAAATTACGAGAATGCCCCTCAAGGTCAATTACAACCTGTTTTACGCACGACGAGATATCAAGTTATACATTTCCAGTATAAACTGACTTCTCATTGTATGAAACTAGAAATCATCATCATTTCGAAAGACGTCCACTGCTGGACATAGCCATCCAAGCACCTCCATTCAGACATGTTCTGTACTTCTCGCATCCAACGGGTTCCTGCGGCCTTCACAAGGAAAAGTGGAAATATATTGCTTGATATGTCGTGGTGTGTACGTTTCTTGAACGATAAAATCGTTGATACTCTAGTCGCTCCGTCGTCAGCGCAGCGGTAGGACAGGTCCCTACGGCAATACCAGTGTGATTGTGTTCCGTGTTTCGAACCAACGGATTTTTAATTACCGAGCTACTGTAGATTCGATATTGAATTATTTTTCGGCGATTAATTAAAGCAATTACCGCTTGTGTATGACGGCTTATCTGGGGTAGCCATTTATCAGGGTGAAAGGATTTTTGAGGGAGTGAGGGAGTGTAAATTTTGTTTACAATGGAGTTATAGTTGAGAGAGTGCAAATACACTGCGGCCGACGAGAGACACCTGTCAGTTTCACACAAACGAAACGTTTTTTGCGAATATGATCTTTATTAGCTATCTACTTGAATTGACGTGCTGACAGATGTCAGGAACACATTCTCTCGACGTGACGCCCAGACTGTATTTACTCTCTCTCTCTGTTGGGGTTGGCTTCCAGTCTAACCGGATGCAGCTGAATACCAGTATTTTACATGAAGTGACTGCCGACCGGACCACCACAATCCAGTTACTGGGTAACACGATACTCCTTGGTATGACTGGTTGTCAAACTTTCGAGCTTCTGACAACTCGTAACAACTGTCAAACCACGAATAACAGCCAGGACCTACGCGGCAATGATTTAACGTGTTATCCGAGGCACAGAGGTGTCTTGGTATGTAAAGATGGTCATCTATCCAGTGACCAACCGCGGCAAGCGTAACTTAACCTGATGATAATAATATAGATAAATCATGTTAACATTACTATTATGTTGCTGTGCCCTAACCGGGTTTCATGTTGGAACTGACTTATATTGTAACATCGAAATGTACACATGAATGCAATAAAGAGTTTGAGTTTGAGTTTGATCTGCGACTCAATCAATCAACTCAGCCTATCGCAGTCCACTGCTGGACATTGGCCTCTCCCAGGCTGCGTTACAACACCCTGTCCTCCGCCTTCAGCATCCAGTCCGACCTAGCCACCTTTTTAAGGTCGTCTGTCCATCTATCTGGGGGGCGTCCCACACTACTCTTGCCGATACGCGGTCTCCACTCCAGGACTCGTCTGCTCCGCCGGCCATCGGTCATTCGACAAACATGACCAGCCCACTGCCACTTCAGTTTGTTTGTTCTCATATCTGCGACCGAATCTTACAAAACTTAATCTTCACTTAAAATTCAGACATTAAAATACTACATCGAAGTATTAAATAACATATTCTTCCCCATTTCTCTTCCCAGAATACAGCGGGAACTCATCCGTTACAAGTGATTGTTTCTCACAATGACCAGCAAGAATAATGATGAATGACCGGCTAAGTGTGCTTGTACATTGAAACTTCAAATCATGTAAATTAATTAGTTCTTCATTCGGTTTTGTTTGGCTGAGATGTTATGGTTTAATGAGACAAAAGATTTTGGATGTCTTTTCTTGAGTAGGACCTACACTCGAAAGACTTCGGAAAAAAGAGCAGTCATCATCATCATCATCAGCGTACAGTAGTCCACTTCTGGACATAACATAAAATTTATTTATCTGAAATAAATATTTCAGGTAAAAACCCATTTTCAATACAAAAATAGAACATAAATTATCAATTTGTTTTTAAATATGTTTACCTCATCATCTGCCTAGCCTTTTCCCAACTATGTTGGGGTCGGCTTCCAGTCTAACCGGATGCAGCTGAATAATAATAATATCCTTGGACATTTCACACAGCGCCATCTAGTCCCAAGCTAAGCAACCTAATGCTTGTGTTATGGTAACAAGATGGCTGATAAACTACTTATATACATTTTTTTTTTTGTAAATACATACATATTATAGATAGAAAAACACCCAGACTCGGAACAAATACATGTAGGTCATACAAATATTTGTTCCGTGCGGGAATCGAACCCGCGACACGCAGCGCAGCAGTCAATCGCTTAACCACTGCGCCAACCGTGCCGTATACCAGTATTTTACATGGATCGACTGCCTATGTGACCTCCACAACCCAGTTACTGGGTAATACGATACCAATTGGTAAGACTGGTTGTCAGACTTTCGGGTTTCTGACTACCCGTAACGACTATTAAAGATCCACAAATGACAGCCGGGACCAACGGCTTAACGTGCTTTCCGAGGCACGGAGGTGTGTATGTTTACCTATAACATTCAAATTAATTAATTTATCAACTCAAAAGTAATGTCAAATTAAAAACTATTAAACGTCAACTACAGTAAATGTCAGGATGAAGTATCAAACGTCAACTACAATAATTATACCCTGTTCATTATGTAAACCGTTTTTTGACAGATGTAACTAGTGATTGCAGCATGTATTATGTGTTACAATACATTGATTGACATACATACGGTTTTATAATGTCTGTAAGAAGCCATAAATACGATAATTCAATAAGTTAAGTCAGTTTACATATTTATTTTATTACGTATTTTGAAATTAATTTTTACGTAATCTGGATTATGTACATTCTAAGACCGCTGTCAAAAAACGGTTAACTTAATGTATAGGTATAAGTTGCAGTTTCCAAACGCAAGCAGGCATTATCAACACTGCTCTAAAACGGTGCAATGACATGAATGATATACCCAATACTTTGCTTTAAAAGAGTTTCCATGAAATTTTATGCCCGCTCATTTTCAAAGGAACCTATTTGCTTTGGTAGGGCAACTAGCTTCATCTTTCTAACTAAAAGACTTCTTGACGGATACAAAGTGCCTGAAAATGGTATAATTTAAATAAATGCCTTAAGTTTTTGGACAAGCATCGTGAGAACCACAAAGAACCCCAGAACAAAGACATCGAAGACATATAAAATCCTTCCATCCATCATATGTCTAATCATATGCTACACTGGTTGACGTCATCACGTCAACGCCGGCTGTCGCTGAAAACCAGCGCTGGGGCTCTGTCTCGTATAGGGGCTTATACTGAGCGATGGCCGTTTTGCGTGGATGTGACGCTTGTTTACCCCCAACTTGTTATTTTTTTATGTTTGTTTTCTTTTTAGGGTTCCGTACCTCGAAAGGAAAAAACGGAACCCTTATAGGATCACTTTGTTGTCCGTCCGTCTGTCTGTCAAGACCCTTTTTCTTAGGAACGCGTGAAGGTATCAAGCTGGAATTTATATCAGATAGTCAGGTCTACTGACGCTTGGAGTTGTGAAAAAATCAAACTTAGAAGTTTACAACACAATCAAAGATACAGCCGTTTATGCCGCAAATTTTCGACACTCGCAAGGGAATCAAAACCTACAGGGTACTTCCCGTGAACTCAGAATCTTGAAATTTGTTACGAAGCAACATCTTATAGCACAGATAAAGGAAAAATTGCGAAAACTGTAAATTTTTAGTTACATACCTACAAATTTGTACGGAACCCTCGGTGCGCGAGTCCGACTCGCACTTGACCGGTTTTTTATCCGTCATGTTTGCCGCTCATCTTCTTTCTTTCCATCCGAATCCGTACTAGGCCTGCTTGGTGGATTTAAATTATGGCCGACATCCTCTCACGGGGTGGATCCCTGAGTCGCAGCATAAACTGACATAGTGTTCTAATTATTAACTCAAACTAAAAGATTTATACGCACAACATGAGGACATTCCTTTATCCTACAGAGAGACATTTACAAGCCACTATAAACTCAAATTAACTACTAAAATAAAGACAAAAACCTCCTCTATTCCCATATGCACGAAACTTTCCACTTCAAGTATAAAGACGGTCTGTTAAAGTCTGGGTCTCAATTACTTTGTCCCCTTTGTTCGGCGCCAATCTTCGCCAGTGGCAGAACAAAAGCGCTTCGTCCAGTGAGACCATTGTCTGCTGTATGTGCGATTATTAACCAAAATGTTGGTGGGAATGTGCAACGGTATTATGTTGGAGATTTACACGTGTTTAGGAATGCTGGTAGCGTTTTTGCTATTAAGAGGGGTTGCTTTGTAGTGCCGATAGCAGACGCTTTACTTCACCCGAGCGTGATGGGTTTGTTTTTGTTCATTCCACGTTCACATACAAGTAGAGCAGTGATGGCCTAGTGGTAACGGCTCTAACTTATGAGTTGTAGGTCGTGGGTTCGAACCCAGGCAGGTGCTTTACTTTTTATAAATATTTTCATCACGGACGGAAAATATCGTGAAGAAACCGGCATGTCGTAGAACCAAAAATTCGAAAATATTTCACATCTTCCAACCCGTACTGGGCCCGCGTGGTATGTAGATTACAAGCCCACTCATTGGTGTGTCAGTTTGAAAAAAATAGTAGTATAAGTAAACAGTGGCATCACATTTAAAAATTACGTTTCCTACAATAGTGTTTAAAAAGATCATATTTGCAAATTTACTTAGTTACTTTGCAAATAGAATATTGAGAGTCCTCCCAATCGTATTCAGAAATTACAACATACTTATTTTGGGGCTGATTTTGCCAACGCCAGATAATTTTATCCGAGGAATAATTTTTGAATTTTTTACAATTCTTCCATACATAATCTGTAAAACGTCCATTTTATTCCACGAATAAAAATTATCTGTCTATTGAAAAATCAGCCCTTAGTTTATTTTAAGAAACAGATGAATATCGCTTATCGGCGCCATAAAACCTTGTGACGTCAGTTTATGCGTCAAGTTCCAATTAAAGTTTATTCTGCCCTTGTTGCTAGATAAAGAAAGACCTTCAAAAAATGTTTGGGGAAAATTACTATGCGTGTTCGTCGTTTTCATCCTTTTTAGGTCATAACACCGCCACGCCATGCAAGATAGTTCAACAGGGTTTATTGTCCATTAGGTTAACCGTTTTTTGACAGCTGTCTTAAAACGTACATATTCCAGATAACTTTAAAATGCGTAATAAAATAAATGTATAAACTGTCTTATCTTATTGAATTATCTTATTTATGGCTTCTCACAGATATTATAATACCGTACGTGTATCAATCAATGTATTGTGTGTTGCTGCAATCACTAGTTCCATCTGTCAAAAACGGTTAACCTAGAGGATATGGTATAGGGGTTATTTATCCCTTTTAAAAATTGGCAACACAAAACTCCTGAAGAAATTCACAATAAAGCCCAAGGAGGTAACCAATTTTATTATTGCCCACAGCACGGCAACGCGACCACCTCAAGCGAGACGTCGGTCGGGACGAACACGGCAACGGCCGCGCCCTCCGCCGGGCCCAGCAAGGGCCCGCCACCGGCCGCCAAGTTCCGCCACGGTCTGCTGCAGCTCATGATACACACGATCGATCCCATGCATGACGGTGAGTTAGGTATGCACGCGGCTTTGCCTACACTTTACACTTATGCTAAGTTCGGTTTTGGGTGGTTGATGATAAAGAAGTTAGCCATGTAGTTAATTGGACTTCAACTAATTCCCGTGTTGCTTTCCTAAAACTATTATTGAACATTCTAATAAATTGATTCGCTTTTTGTGACCCTACATAGGCCCTTGTATACATACAACGTCCCGACATCAACCGTCGAGCAATATCCCACCAGACACAACACCCGCCTGATCGCAGGCTCCTTTTCTATGTAGGATGAAGAACTTTACACACTGTTTCTCATACTTGTATAATATAAAAAGAAACACTCCAGAATTAATAAACATCCTAAATTATTTTTTTGGCTTTTTTAGAAATCAAAGTTGGCGTAAATGAAGCCTTTACTTTTCAAAGTGGTCCTGCGGGGTAATTACATAACACACTAACAGCAGCGATGGCTTTTTGACAGTTCAACAACATTCATTGCGTTATTTACGCTGTTGAGCAAACGAATTTTTCATACATACTAAGAAATGGATCAGCAATATCCTTCAAAATGATTCAAATTTAGATTGATAGTGTTCTCCACAATGCTAGAAATTAACGTTCCATATTTCCCTAGAGTTGTTCTTGTTCTGCATATAATTGTACAAAATGAACGGAACTATTTATTTTGGTAAACAATTTTTTCTTTAGATAGTCCAAAAATAAATCTAATAGTTTTAAAGCGCTCTCTCCAGTCACAAATGTGCTATGTTTTAGTTCAGGCAGTAAAAAAATCCACGTTAAAATGAACATACATACCTATAAAACTCGACCCCACTCCTAGAATTAAATTCCATTTGACCCGTTCCTTAAAAATCCGAAGCCACAGCGTTGTATTAAAACCCCAATTTATCATCATTTACCTAAAGTTAACCTCATAACAACTGCCTTACGTGAGCGAGTGTCGCCACGCAACCATAATACTCGTAATTACAACAACCATCAATTAATAAAAAAAACATTTTCATTCGTGTGTCGCTTGCATTACTCACATAAGTCAGGAAAATTGTTTTACCAATATTTTACTAATGGTACAAAAACGGGTCCGAACAGCAGTTGGTGCAAAAACGGACCCAAATTAGGTCAAATGTAGGAGAACATACTCGTACCTCATGTTACAGGGAGGTGTGCACTGCGCTTTGCAATCACTTACGCTACGGTGCCTGAAATTTAGAGCTCCTGAAACGTTCAATTGAGCTTTGAAATAGCCTCAAACGGAGCCCTAAGGCGCTATTCCACCAGTGTGTGGCACTGTGCGACACTGTACTGCACAGTGTACGACACAAAAGTTTCTTTCAGTGGATCACTCAAGTAAACATTTACAAATGTGCTGCACTGTACGATTACAAAAGTTACGTCCAGCTTTGCCGGTGGAAACAGAGACTAACGGATTTGCAGCTCGGTACATGTACTTTTGGAGTTCAGCGTCCTTATACCACAAAACTTTACGAGGCTACAATTCTACAATATTGTGTAAGTGCTCAAAGACACGAGAGACGGCAGCTGTCGACGGCTGTAGTTGCCTCTGCCGTTGTCGCGTGTCGCTCGTGTGTAAGCATACTAACACAGAAATTACAAATATGTATAAGCTACAATACACAATTCTTTCGCATTTTTAACCGACGAAAAAAGCGGAGGAGGCTCTCAAGTCGACGCGTATATTTTTTTTTATGTACGACCACGCATAACTTTTTACAGAGTAGCCCGACTTTGATAATTCTTTTTTTATTAGAAAGGGTATATCCCAAAGTTGGTCCCATATAAATTTGGAAAAAAAAATCCAACCCTAAGGGTGGGAAAGAAAATAGGGGTGATTTATTGTTCACTCACAGATTTGAATGCTGAGTTGTGTATCACTCTACTCAGTGCCACGTGCGCCTGCCCTTTGGCAAACAATTAGTAGATTATAGCCACAAAAAATTATAAAATAGAAACTTTTTAACAAAAAAATTGAACCGCCGAAAAAACTGAAAAGCAAAAAATAATAAACCTTTTTTATTTAACCTTAATAACTAAGTTCTTAAACTAATGTAAGTATACCTAAATAATTTCAGCGCCGTTTAAATTTAAGGCAATTTAGTGATCTTTGTTTATTGATTGTTTGGCGCCGACTCAAAATTACTTAGGTATACTTACATCAGTACCTATAAGAACTTAGTTATTAAAGTTAAATAAAAAGGTTTATTATTTTTTGCTTTTCAGTTTTTTCGGCGGTTTAGTTTTTTTCTTAAAAAGTTTTTATTTTATAATTTTTTAAAAGCGCAATTCAAAGCATGCGGTCTATTGATATAATTGTAGATTTGTCACTACAATTTACATATTTGTTAGGTTTATCCGTTTCAATTGTGTGGCTTAAAATTTTGTGGCACACGGACTTGTAAAATTTATGAATTAGTAAATTGTAACTTGTAAATTGCAATTGTAAAGTTTTGTTGTATAGGGCTCTGCATAAAATGTTTGTGAACCAATGTGCTGAACACTGGGGCTATGAGCTGTTGATGACGGGACGAGCTGAGAGTGGTCCACTTTAGCCCTGGATCGAAAGAGCTGGAAGTCATGGGGACAGGCCTTTGTCAAACAGTGGGATCATGCAGGCTAACAGTAATAGTGCTGAACACAATTTTGGTGGAATCGCGCCTTAACATTGCCTCAAACTGCAAATGTTATATACGAGAAACAAGGAGCTTGTATCGATGCAAAAATAGAATCCTGCTTGATTCGTGTGCCACTAGAAGCACAAGCATCGATCATACATAACATTGCAATATTGTACGTTTCTATATTCATTGTGTTGTTCTGTAACTGTTTTCAGGTATTTTATTTATTAACCGACTTCTAAAAAAGGAGGAGGTTCTCAATTCGGATGTTTGTATTTTCTTCTTTTTTTATGTTTGTTCTCGCCTATGTCGCTTGCCAACCGATTTGGAAAATTCTTTTTATGTTGGAAAGGGTATACTTCCCAAATGGTCCCATAAAAATTTCATCGAAAACGGTTTATTAGTTTGGTTTTTAAACCAAAATTACTGGTAAAAATTACAACTTAAAAGTGAAAAAGTTATTTTTCACTTTGTAGTATCGTTTTTGGAAGTCGGTTGTTTTTTTTTTTAAGATTTATTTATTAACATGTTAAGATAATTCCCCTGTACCTACTATGTTATAACCTAACACACAGCATTATCAGCTTCAGACGTACCTGCCTTATGGAAGCGGAAAATCAAAGATAGACAAGGTGTAAGAACATTGCATATGACGACACGGTTGGCATTGGCACAGTGGCTGAACGATCGACTGCTGCGCTGCGTGTCGCGGGTTCGATTCCCGCACGAAACAAATGATTGTATTGCCTACAGGTAGTTGTTCCGGGTCTGGCTGTTTGTGTATGTGAGTTTAAATGTTTGTAAACGCATCCACGATACAGGAGTAATACCTAGTGTAGGGCAACGTTTTTTTAAAAATATCTCAAATCTAATCCAATTGCATTCAAACTTTGCTAGAGGAGCATAAAAGTAACGATAAAAACTTAGAAGACCCCTCTGTTTCCGTCGAGGGTTAAAAAGGAAACTGTACTCCAATAGATAGTTAGTACAAGTTTATTCAGAGTGGCAGGGACATCGACGCGCAAACTGAAACCATCATGAATTCAGCACATGTTTCTAGATTCTCCCCTGAAAACTTTTAACGCCGGGGTTTAAGAATCGTGTACTGAATCCATGTTAACAGTTTGCACGTCATGGTCCCTGCCGCCACCCTTTAAAATAGTAGAAATAGTAAGGTCCCAAGAGAAACCATAATATCTTTAACTAAACTCTATATTTTCGCTGTATACGCTAGGAAGAATCGAAGAAATTGCAACCAAACATTTTAGTCCCTTTACTAATTAAGATCTAAATAGAGCCATTGTAAATTGCAAGGACCACACTATCATCTGTCACATTGATAGATGGAGCCAAGTGTTCCATGTTTACATAGGCACGGTCTTACGAACCAACCATTAAGTTTGCGTGAGACACTGAATTTATTACTAAGTAGCGCAGCACGCGTGAATCGTGTAGTGTTAGCTGTGCTACACAAGTTCGCGTCGGCAAAGCCGGGCGGAAATATCGAAATTATGTATCCGAGGTGTTTGTTTGATATCCCATAACTCTAGGGTATGAATGAGACCATATCAAAGAATCAACTGGCACATGAATTATTTTTCAATTATATTTTTTTTTTTGTTTTCATTTTCCATACAAAATAATTCGACAAAGTCACGATTATAAACGCGAAAGTGTGTATGGTTGGATGTTTCTTACTCTTTCACGCTAAAACTACTGAACGAATTTGGATGAAATTAAAAACACAGATAGTTTATAACCAGGACTAACACATAGAATACTTTTTATCTCGATAATCCCACGGGATCGAAACTTATGCGGGTGAAACCGTGTGGCGCAGCTAGTAAATAAATAAATTAGAGGTTTATGGTCTGTATAAATCTTACATTTGAGACTATACAAATATGGACGATAATGTTTAATACTCCACACCAAAGAAATGTAAAAAACAGTCCTATGTCTATGCTCCACACTATAGCCAATAATTATTTTTCTATAGTGGAATAGTTTCGTTCAGCTTCACTTAATAAACAAACCAAAAAAAATTACCTCTTTATAACACAACATCATATAAATTAGTATAGATTATCCACACTATAGAAGTATATATTCTGTTAAGAATCAGAACCTTCATGTCACCTTCTCCGTTTACGATCTAACCTGATCAACTATCATAGGTCACCGCATAATCTACAGTCACGCATAGTCCGTATCAGCGGAACTAATTACAAATAGCGAATATGCCAGGCTATCTGCCCATCTGTAGGCAAGATTGCCTATCTGCCCATCAGAAGGTAAGATTGCCTGTCGGGCACGCAATGTGAGCTACACCGCAGTACGGCAATGTATGTGGGGGATACTTTGTCTTGTCTTGTAGGTGACTGCGAAACACGCAATTGGCAAAACCTGTATTGTGTATTGGAGATATGCAGAATATTATGTAGATCTGTAAAAGTATTAGACTACCAAATAGAATAACAATGAAGGCCATTCAATTTGATAGTTCAAAAAAAAGTTAAATTTTCATAATTACGTAAAAATTGGATTTTCTCGAAACCCACTAATTTTCGCCTGGGCTTTATGGTGTGTTTAATTGTTGCAAATGGGTCACACTATCATGTCCTGGAAGGGATACGTCCAATCAGAAGTCGCCCTGTATATATGATGAAACGAAAATCTTAACAAAGTGCATAAAACGCTCGAGTTAGGGGCAGCTATACACGGCATATCAAGATAATAATAATATCATCAATTCATCATCTAACAACCAACTATAGACATTAATTAACATAGTTTAATTAGAGCGTCGCTCGTCTAATAATGGCCGCTTATTGTTTCCATCTGAATGGTGTATACTGGAATCGACATCCAGTCCAACCGGATGCTGTTTTTTTACATAAAATGACTGTCTTTCTGACCTCCACAGGTAGGTATAATATATAAAATTAATATGCCAATCATTCTAGATTACTTGAATACTCGCCATGTATGGACAGGTTACCTATTATGCAGGCAGTGAATATATTCGTAACTGATATCATGCTATTGTGATGCCAGTGTGACACTTCGTCCCAAATTAAATTAAGTTCTCATAGAGGTAAAGGCGGAAACAGACTTGTGACACGCGAGTTCACGCGACGCGATTATATGACTACATTTTATCTTATGTAGCATATTTGCTACATAAGATTACTTATTACTTTTTATCAGCTTATGAACACGAGTTTGTATTTTAAGTTTTAGTATGATTATAAACTTATGTTCCTAAGTTTAAGTTAAGTTTAGAATTGAAGAAGATGGAGAAGTAAGTACTGGCACATTCAAATCAAATCAAATATTTTTATTGGAACAAAAACATGCTACAATTTTTGTGTACGTTAATACTGCGTTAGTTTAGTAACTGTGTCGCAGTTATTAGCGCCCACTCCAGGAGCGAAAGACCACTGAGTTCCAGTAACAACAAATTTGGTTATACTTATAGGTAGAAACTAGACATAAACATTAATAATATTAAAACTAGAACTAGACATTTGTTAATAATAGTTGTAGCAGTATAAGAGGGTGTATGTGTGTGTGTGAGTGAGTGTGTATGTGGGGGAGGGTGTGTAGGTATTTGCGTCTGTGTGTGTGGGAAGGGTGCGTATATAATGTATGTGGAGGATGTGATATGAATATAATTAAGTTTGTATGAGGCTCTCTGTTTCGTCATAAGTCAGGTTATGGAGCCTTTTTCAATTTACACTCTCGTAACGAAAGCGGATAATTATATATTTAATTTCTCATTAATTTTTTTATAGATAACAGGACTCAAAAAGTTATAATGTGTTCTCGCAACAACTCGGGATTTAGTCACTTTGAGTACGTTACATTGCTAAATAAATGTATCGTATAAGTCATACGGTACTTGTGGTTTAGTTTAGCACACGCGGGGCTTATTGCCCCGCGAGTGCTCATTCATCCATCAAGAAAAAGAAGATTTTAAGTTATTTTTCGCTGGATTGAGTAAGTGTTAGTTTTAAGAGATTTTTTTGGGCTCGTTTGCTCCACAAATCGCATCGTTTCTTTTCTGTTTTTGTCAATCGTTTAAAGATGACACAGACGGAATGACGTTTTCAATAATAGTGTGTATGTATTTATTTACCTAAGTGTATTTACTCCACGATTTAAAGATTGCTCCTTGGCAGCTCTGGACAGAGAGAGGTAGAAACAGGCCTTTGCCCAGCAGTGGGACATTAACGGCTAAAAAAAAAAAATAATAAACAATTTACTCCACACACATAATGTAGGTACGTATTTTTCTGTTCCTTTCATCTTGTCTGTTTATTTGCGTGTACATAAATGCTTAAATAAAATAATTCGACACTCAAACCGCACAATGTGTTACAAATATGTTTGCACCTCTACAGGCGTCCTGTTGTTACCGTTTTAGCATACACCTACGCACATTCGCTATACTCATAGCTTATAAGTAGGGTCACCGTCGCTGTCTAATTTTACCCGGAAAGTTATTTTTGTCTCGTTTACCTGAATGAATGGAATGTTTTTTTTTTATGTAAATGGCATCTCGCAGTTCAACCTATAAGGTGGTCGTCTGCTTAACCGAGTTTGCCTGTGGATGCCTCAATAAATTAAGGCCTCCAGCCAGGGCTTAAAAAATTTAAACACTAAGCGACTACACGCTAAGGGCATCGCCTGTGGGGTATGAACCTCGGCTTAGGGCGTCGCTGGAAGAAAGCAGCAAGAGACAGGCTGGTTCAAAATTATTTTGGGACGAATTTAAAACTACATGCTCAGCGACGCGGGCTAGCTCGAGCAAGGGTCGGGCGGACATGGTATGGGGCATCGAGACGGGAATGAATGGAATGCGATAGCATATATATTTCTGGGTACCACCACCTTATAGTTATGGTGGTTGGCACCTATGGTTTTTTCGAAGTTACATTATGACGTAGGTCAGTATATGACTGTCCTTGCGAATATTTATACCATCATTCACCACTCTCCTGTCCTTATCTCAATTTATTTGTGGTCAGCGCAACATGTATTTTTCTTCCGTACTTCTCTATTAGTTGTCATATCAGTAGTCACCCCCTTTCTAACCGAATTATACCATCATTCACACGAACGAAACGTATATACACCGTTAAATTTTGATCGCATTAATCCTTAAAAGGGGTCGTTGTACTCATCATTATGAACAACTTTTACTACAGGACCAACTCTGAAATCGTGAAAAAAAAATCAGTTGATCCATACATTATGTCGAGTTATGCGAACATAAATCTATGGATCAACAGTTTTTTTTTTTCACGATTCCCGTATTAAAAGTTGTGCTTATTGGCACATTTTGAATTTTATGCAATAAAATTAAGAAAAAAATACAGGTTTTTTATTATTTAACTCATATCATGTCTGTGCACTCGGTAGTGTCCTTTTTTCTAAACTTTATTGCATAAAATTCAAAATGTGCCAATAAGCACTACTTTCGTACTTCTAAGTATTCTCAGTTAACGTACAGTGATAGTTAATTTCAACCAAAAATCCTTCTTTATTGCACCCTAATTCTGTAACACACTATCAATCATAATCTGAATCATTTTGAAGGATATTAAAATTACAATTGCTAATCTATTGCTTGATATGTTCGAAAAATGTGTGTGCTCGACAACGTAAATAATACAATGAATGTTATTGAACTGTCAAAATGAAAGCCATTCCTACTGTTAGTGTGTTACGCAGTTACCCTGCTGGAGATTGTATATTAAGCCCTTGAACCCACAGTTCCACAGTTGCCCCTACACAAGGCGTATTAATCGATTCGCACGAAGTTACTCGCCCGAAACGCGCGAAACGTCACAATTATAAAATTCAATGTGCCAATTCGTGTAGGTCACCTATAGAAAAAATGATATTATTTAAAAGTGACAATCGACCCGTTTCGAACGAGTAACTTAGTGCGAATCGATTAATACGCCTTGTGCAGGGGCAACTGTGAACTGCGGAACTGTGTGCGAATCGGCTATTGTATCTATCTATCGATAATCGTCACTTTTAAATAATATTATTTTTTCTATAGGCGACAATAGACCAATTGAACACATTGGCACATGCTGAATTTTATAAAGGTGACGATTCGCCCGTTTCGGGCGAGGAAATTCGTGAAAATTGACTAATAAGTCGCGGCCACAAGTCGAAACACTATCGAGAGTACCTCTTGTGATCCTTAAAATTGGTGGTAAATATTTATCGAAGGTGTAAATTATCCTTTGGTTATCATTAGTTATGTGTCCCTGTTGTTAATTTCAGCAGGTTTGACGACGGTCGGTTTTATCAATGAAGTAATTTATTAGGTTAATTAGGTAATATAAAAGAACTTAGATGGTGTTGTGGTGCATGTGGCGTAGGTAGTATTCAAGTTTAAAATGAAATACATAGTAAACACACCTTCCAATATATAAATAAAAAGATAATAAGCGTGTTATTGAAATCCAAGAACTGGAAGAACTGGTCCTTAACAGCTTTAAACAGAGAGAAGTGGAAAGAGAGTAGGGAGGCCTTTGCCCAGCAGTGGGACATCACAGGCTTTTAATAATATTGAAATCCTGAGATCGGCCTTTCCTTTGGTGTCCTCCTTTAACCCTAATAAATGTATGTTGCGAACGGCCAAAAAATATCTTTTACATAGGTACATAAAGTTCAATTTTATTGATTTATTGATTCTATTGACGCTCGGCCTGAACTACTAACGATAGAAATACTTAGGTATCAAATTGGATGAAAGGTTCCATTAGCGTCTAACCCCTTTATTCATAAACTTTAAATTAAATAGTGATTAGCGACTGTTTTACCATACATTTTTGACATTTAAACGTCACTTTTCTTTAATTATCATTTATCAATAAACCCCGTAAAATGATTTTTACAAATTCTGGTCAATGATTAAACTAGTTTGCCATGAAAGTCTATAGCACAACATTGTACGTATTAATATTGTAACGTGGTACCTCAAAATTTAATAATTTTATAGGGTTTTTAAAATATATTTTAAAATTTAATTACTTAAGTAGTGTTTAAGCACAGGATAATCACATACCTGTGTACCTATTTTTCTGTTCTGTTTTTTCTTATCTGTTCATTAAATGGTAAATAAATAAAAATACCTAAGGTCTATTCAAATTTATGGTTTCAATTGATGTTATTTTAAGTTAAACAACGATCAACTTTATTTTAATGATGATTAAGTTGATTTCAGAGTGCACTGTTTTAGCACTATTGAAATAGTTATAAAAATGTTTGAAGTTGTACTTAGCGTAAACTGAACTTTATAATGTAGGAATTGAAGTTATTTTTCCGTAAACTCATTTTTTTGCAACTAAATCGCGACCGCAGATTACTTATAGCATCGAATTGAGAATTATAGCTTGTTTTTTTTTTTCAAATATACTTTGTGTTACAGAAAACCACAAAAATATCTAAATAGACTTCTTCAATTATTTACTTTTAGATAAGATATAAGTAAGATAAGTCTTTATTTGCTTTAAACATGGTATAAAGTTGTTACAGTCAGGTATTAATCTAAAGTTTACCTGTTTAGCTATAAAGTATATGTATCACTTGTATGCAAAATAATTATTAATTCATTGTGGTTCAATGTCACAGATATTATTATTTAGAAGTGACTTAAGTATTAATACCCAAAAAATCGTTAAACTATTATTAAACCTAAAGAAAACAAGAACCCGACAGCAAAAACCAACATAGAATATTCTAACTTGAATTCAAATGCACGCCAATTTACTAATGCAAAGCGTTGCCTCAAATAATATAAGCAATATGAAATAGCGTGTCTCGTAATCGAAACGGACCCCGAAAAACCCTACCTTGACCGAAACGGCGGCGCTAGGATATCGATTCAACTGTTTTCGTAGAGCACACAAACACTCGGTGTTAGTAACACTTTGTTCAGTGTGGGTTCATTCTACAACCCGATGTTATTGTTACGATGTTTTATTCGGGGTATTTACCCTGTTGATTTAACAATATACTGAGTGCCGATAAGTTTATCACATTAAGTAGTACAGCGGTTATAACAAGTTGTTATTAGTATGTTAAAATAATTAAAAAAAAAAAAATACAAAAAATATAAAACTTTTCAAACAAAATAAATAGCGTAATAATTGCCACCAAATAAACCAACCTTGATAATAAGGCTCTAAACACGCGCATGGCGATGTAATCAATAATTTAACATAAACTTTATGCTATTGTTACATAATCACGTTTAAATAATTACAAATTAAGTTTAATGTTGTAAAACGAAAAAATGGTCCCACGGCTAGAATGTTAATTGGCATTAATTATTTGAATTATGTAGAATACGTGGTTTCAATTAATGTGATAACCTAATCGCCACACTGTAAAACTATGGCAATTATTACATTTATTTTAATTTATACAGGCTCAGAGGTGTAGTGGTCGGAAGTGCTACTGCTAAGCAAGAGGTCCTAGGTTCGAGTCCTAGGTTGGGCGATGTGGAGTCTGGATTTGTGCCCGGTTGTTGGCAGTAGGCTCGCTTCCTATCATATCTATCCTCCTTCTATCGTATCTGGCGAAATGTGAGTGGGATTATAAGCAGGGGTGTCTCTGCCTAACCCTTCGGGAGTTACAGGCGTTATGTTATGTTATGTATTATTTTTGTTGTTACTATTTACTTACGAATATCAAATTTGGCTACGCCTTCAGTGGTACAATTTTTTAAACTATCCTCTGGGATTTTTTAATATTCGCTAAACTCCAGAGTTATCTAATTAAAATTAATGACTTTTGATTTTGATTTTGAGTTGGCTTTACGTGTGTGCCAAATTTTACCCAGTTTTTTTTTGTTATTGTAAAACTCAAACTCAAAGCATTTATTTCAAATAAACCAATTACAGGCACTTTTGAGTTGTCAAGGGTTAAATATACTTGTCAGATCAATAAGTTTTCCCACCTACAAATTGCTAGATAAAATCACGCTCCAAAATTAAATACATCAACATCCTTTTAAATCAGAAACAATAAAATGTTTTGTAAAGTTACAGAATCACCCATCTTATACTCCAATACGTTTACCTACAGCTATTCGTACTAAAACGTATATATTATTGTCTCCTGCACAACATCTTCTTATTAAACTGATGTCAGAGGAACAAAAACGCTGCTTCGCTGAAAGTAATACCAGAACCAGCTGAAATAATATCGTGAGAACAAAACTGCTGTTTTTATTTTGTATCACTTTAATTTTTTTATTAAGTTTGTTAGCAATGCGGTTTGCGCATCATTCTGTTTGTAATAAGAGTAGGAATAGGAAGGGTGGGGAGGGGGAAGGGGAGGGGGGTAAGAGGTATTTCTCCGGAGTTTGGAAGTTGGTGGGAGAATGGAGGAAGAGAGAGTACCTGTGTCTGCGCACATATTTACTTTATGCACTACACGTGCCGATAGCTAGTCTCCGCTGAGATTGGTCGCCCTGTCCGAAATTCTGCCTGGAGGACCATTAATAATAATAATAGGTTTAACGCCAATAGATCTACAGACAGAATTCCTAACTTCTAACTGAAAGAACTTACGCTGGCCATATTTGTTGCCATGGTAACCTTTGGGCTACTTGTCATAAATAATACGTCTAAGAAGTATTTACATTGAAGCTTTTAGAAGTTTTTATTTACACCTTCTAACTGGACCTGCATGAGCCATATACATCAATCAACCAACCCAATCGCAGTCTACTGTTGGACATAGGCCTCTTCCAGGCTTCGCCACAACACTCTGTCCTCCACCTTCCCCATCCAGTCTGTCTCCGCCGGCTCTTTGAGGTAGCCGGGCCATCTACCTAGTTGGAGTATCTTTCGACAAACATGGCGGGCCCTGGCACCTCAGCGGGGCAATTCTCGTAATTTTAAAAACATTCACAGTCTGATCTCAGTCTCAATCTGTCAAAAATACATCTAATTTTCCTACATTTTGACAAGTTTTTGACGTTTGTTTTTCGCCGAGATGAGACTGCGACTAGATTTTGAACGTTTTAAATTACGCGAATTGGCCTTCAGATTGCTTACTTTGCAAGCTATTTCGGTAACTCCGGTTCTTTTCCGGATAATTTTATTTATGATTTTATGTTTCTAAGAAACTCCGAGCATAGTCCGCTCCGTAGCGCGCTGAGCGACCTTGAATATATAGTGGTTATACATAATTTGAAGGACACGATACGAACTTTTGAAAATACTGGTTCTGGTCTGGTGGTTAGCTATCTATTAAACAAATTCTTCTCTATTCTACTAAAGCTATTGCTAGTTACGCGTAATACTAAGCTCAGCTTATTCCCAATAGGCCTAAGATTAAAGTGAGGCCCCATCCACAGCTGTGGTCGTACGCGATAAGCTAACGACCGATAAATACTAAGTGCACTATTTGTAGTCACATGTGGTCTTAATCCCATAAGTTACGGGTTCAAGTTGGACATTTAGGATCGAATTAAATGGAGAATATTAAATGACATGTAAAGGAATAAGGAAAAGGGTGTATAGTTCTTCATCCTCCATAGAAAAGGGGGAGCCTTCGCGTCGTGTCTCTGGTACTACCGGACGATTGATGTCGCGACATTGTATATATGTATATACTAGGCGCGCATCGAACTTTACTTGCGAGATGCAGGATTTTTGCGTGATATTAGCGTGATACATAGTTCGCATGTGGCGTTGTAGATGGCGCCACCACATAATTAATTTGTTTAAAGTTCGTTTGAGAGTATTCGTGCTAAATATGGTCTTGTCAGAAACTTAATGTTTTACAACAATTAGCCGGTATTATTTTATTTTATACTAGCTTTTGCCCGCGGGCTCACCCGCGTGGATGAAAGAAAGAAAAATGCGTTTATTGGCATTAGATAAGTACAGCAAAATAAATACACCTTGAAACTATAAAACAGAAAACAAAGATTATAATACCAAAAGGGCCTCAACTCAGCATAATGTCAGATGACGACACAAGGTGTACCACGTTGGGTGCTGCGGGCCGACCTCCCTGAAGGCGTCAGCGTAGTTTGCTACGCTGACGACACGCTGGTCCTGGCGCAGGGGAGGTCGCATCAGGCGGCGGCCGACGCGATGACACGCGGGGTTGCGATAGTCGTGGAAAGGATCCGGCGGTTGGGTCTCGAGGTGGCATTGCACAAGTCCGAGGCCATGTCCTTTCATGGGCCTCGGTACGGGCCACCTCCAGGATCCCAACTAGTGGTAGGAGGGGTTCACATCGGCGTCGAGACCACGATGAGGTACCTGGGTCTCGTCCTCGACAGCCGATGGAACTTCGTCGAGCACTTCCGACGTTTGGCCCCCAAACTGGAACGGGCCGGGGCCGCCCTAAAGCGGCTCTTGCCCAACCTGAGGGGGCCAAACGCCTCCTGCCGGAGGCTTTACGCGGGGGTCGTGCGGTCCATGGCCCTATATGGGGCCCCGGTATGGGCGCGTTCACTGCGGCTACGAGCCGCACACTACCTGAACGCGCCCCAAAAGGTGGTAGCCATAAGGCTAATCCGGGGCTACCGCACGATCTCGGGCGAGGCAGCAAGCCTCCTTGCCGGACTGCCGCCATGGGATCTGGAGGCGATAGTGCTCGCGCGCCTGTATGATTGGCGCGCGGAGGCACTACGCCGGGGGGAAACTCCGCATCCGCGGCAAACCGCGGCGGAGCGGACGAACCTCCGGCGCGATCTCATGGCGGCATGGAAGGAGCGACTATCGCAACCCAGCGCAGGGCACGCCACGATAGCGGCGGTAAGACCCCTCTTTGAGGAGTGGCTAGAGAGACGTCACGGCGTTCTCACCTACCGCCTGACGCAGGTCCTCTCCGGACACGGATGTTTCGGGAGGTTCCTGCACATAATCAGGCGGGAGGAGACGCCCGGGTGTCACCACTGTCAGGATCGCCCAGAGGACACGGTGGAGCACACGGTGGAGGTCTGCCCTGCTTGGGCAGAGCACCGCCGTGTCCTCGTAGAGGCGATCGGCAGCGGCGGCGACCTCTCGCGTCCGGCCCTGGTTCAAGCCATGGTCCGGGGCGAGAGGGAGTGGGAGGCAGTCACCTCCTTCTGCGAAGCAGTCATGCTAGCGAAGGAGGTGGCGGGGTGGGCGAGAGAACGCGCCTTGCGCACCTCACGCCTCAGCCGCCGCGGGAGACGCTCCGGGCGTCGGGAGCCGCGTGACGACTCCCGGCCACCGTAGGCGCGGGCCTGCGGGCGGTGAGTAATGGGTAACTCACCGTCCGATCAGGACCAGGCCCGTGCCGGACGGCGTGTTGTGTTCCACGCGCGCCTCAAAGAGATGTCAGCATGAGTGACGGGGCCCCATAGGGCCGAAGCCTGCCAGGGTAGCGGGATTGTCCGAAAGGGTTACCGCTGCCCTGGAACATAAAGGGCTAAGGAAGGAACACGGGTGGGTTTTAGTCAGTAAGAGTCTGACACTCCCTCCTGCTCCACCCAGAGCGGGAGGAGTCATTTGATGATTTCCCATCCTCAAAAAAAAAAAAAAAAAAAAAGGTGTACCACGTGACGCTGGTGATTTTCAGCTGCAACCCACGATGATGATGATGATGACTGAAGGTATCCCACAGGAGCGTAGTACGGGGATAAAAAGGGTCTATGTCCCAGGCTATGGTCTATCCGTGTGCCAAATTCCATCGAAATCCGTCCAGCCATTATGGCGAGAAAAGGTTACAGGCAAAGTTATTTTCACATAAATTAGTAAGTAATTAACTTCATTACGACTCGTCCCTGAGAGGTATGGAATGGGATCTACATTACTGTAAGTATACAGATTCATCCTCCATCCTTCTATTAATAAAGACTGGGAGTCTTTAAAAATAAAAGGCCCACCAATGACTTCTTTAACTTTTCCGAAGCCCATAAGCCCCCTGGCACTTTAAAATTCCCCTGTCGAAGTGCCGATAAGCCGGCCAAAGAAGTGCCTTCCTCCTTTGACAGGGGATGATGTAGGTTACAAAATATACGCATAAGTAAACATGATTCGTATATTTAGCTTGGGATGCGGTAAAAAGTCGTAATCGTTCTGGGTACGGTTACTGAACGGCGAAAATTTTGTCGCAACTATCAATCAAAGAGTCCAAGATGACGATAGACACGGGAACACGCCAAAGTTAAAGCACGGGCTTAGTAACATTTATAAATCTTGGCCTTACACTCAGTGCGAGACACTTCTGCCGGTCCATTCTATAAAAATGTCACCGTGAAAACTTAGGTGAAGTGAGCTGTCATTCTTCTACCAGATGCTAGGTACTGATTCAGCTCACTGCAAGTGCACTTCACCTAAGTTGTCACCGTGAGATTTTTACAGAATAGATTGACTGGTGAAATGACAGCTCACTTCACCTAAGTTTTTACGGTGACATTTTAACGGAATAGCACTGCAGAAGCTAGCAATATTTGTGTACAAAAATCTACATTTCACTTTAAAACGAAATCGCCTACTGTTCTTAATATCAAAACGCGGCGATTAAACTCTAGGAGCACTCAAACTAGGTTGGAACTGCAACATACATTGTGCTGTAGATGAAAATAGGTCAAACAGAAGTACAATGTGCACTACTTCTGGTTCTTCTCTTGACTAGTTAGGACGTATGCTTTAGATAGAATGAGATTATTCCGTGAACTGTTTGTAACTTTATTAAACTCGGCCGCGAATGTTTTGTGTGAAGATGCGACCGCAGTCCATTGTTAGGATTCCAAGATGTGGAAGAGTTTTGCTGTGTCGACGTTAAGTTGAAATATTATTGGATTTATCTTTGCATTAGTGTATTATTTAAATAGGATAAAAATATATACATTGGATAAACTTCCTACTTTAAGGGCTGATTTTTCAACAGTCAGATAACTTTTATGCGAAGAATAAATATGACAGCTTGACGTATTCCCTATACAAAAGCTGTTAAATAGCCATATTTATTCTTCAGTTAAAAGTTATCTGATTATTGTAAAATCAGCCCTAAATTAACTAACAAACTATTAAAATAAACATAATCTACCCTAACTATGTACTAACAAACTAAAATACGGCATTGCTGTCGTGTGAGTGTACCCAAGAGACTGGCGGCATTACCTCGTTGTATGGCAATTCTTAGCCTCTGGCCAAGGTAAAAGCCAGTCCTTGGGCCACGGGAAGCATCAACCAGCCAATTGTGGATTTCATTGATGAATTTCTCTTGGTCGACGATTTACATTATGTTATAAGTATCACATATTATGAAAAAGTGCCCTCGCCGCGTCTGTCTGAACACGATAAACTCAAAAACTACAAACGGATTTTCCTACAGTTTTCACCAATGGACGAAGAGATTCATAAGGGACGTTTAAGTGAATAATTAATTTATTAAGGTTTTGTGTAAATTTGCTGAAATATGACGATGATTGTTGACGACGTCGGAAAAAACTTTTTTGAAAAAAAAAAAGCAACCGACTTCCAAAAACGACACTACAAAGAGAAAAATAACTTTAATTTCGGAAGTCGGTGTCGTTGGGTTCGCATTTTCGTTGTTTGCCACCGACTTCCGAAATTAAAGTTATTTTTCATTTTGTAGTGTCGTTTTTGGAAGTCGGTTTTTTTTTTCAAAAATGTTTTTTTTTCACTTTCAAGTTGTAATTTTTACCAGTAATTTTGGTTAAAAAGCAAATTACTGAACCGTTTTTGATGAAATTTTTATGAGAACATTTGAGAAGTATAGGTATTCTTTCCAAGAAAAAAATATTTTTTCAAATCGGTTGGCAAGCGACGGAGTTATGCGCGAAAAAACAAAAAAAAAAATATAAACATCCGGATTGAGAACCTCCTCCTTTTTTAGAAGTCGTTAAAAAGCATGCCGACTGGGAGCTTTACTGACATGCACCGCGTAAACCAGAAGAGTTTTATAAAACACGGGTTTATTCTATCCAACGTCCTTAAAACCCCTTACAGAATCCGTTCAGGAAGACCACATTTTAAAAAACCCAACCAACCAACTTTTCTAACCACCATAATTCAATCCTTTCTCCTATCGTCCTCAGGCAAAGTTGACGAGAAAGCGACGCAGTTACATGCGATAGCGTCTCTGAAAGTGTTGCTGGAGGCAACAAGGCCCACAGCTGGGGGAGCCGGCGCGGCGGCGGCGCGGCATTCCGCTGCGGCTGCGCAGGCCAAGGAGACGCCTCTCGACCTGCCCAATGGCGGAGTCGGGGATGTCCAGTTAGATGCTATAGAAGAGGTAAGAATTTATTTAGTAGAATCATGTTCCCACGATTTTCTTGCTCGTTCTTCTACATAAAGACCTATGTTTTGGAATGGGCTGACACTAGCTTCAACTTTCTGACTGACCGACACCTTGACAATTCAAAAGTGCCTCTAAATTTTTACATTGAAATAAATGCTCTGAGTTTAAATACTTCAAGCATACTAGTGTACAGGACGGTGACGTTAGCATTTCCTACCAGTCAACATGATGATGCAGAGACAAACATTGGTATAAATATTGATTTTAATATGCATATCCATACGCAAAAAATTCATTTTTTTTTTCATATAATACGCGCTTTGGCGCGAACTTGCAGAGACCCGCATTACCTGTTGTTACCTAAAAAAAGCGTGTTAAAAATGTAAACACATACTTACCTACTATAAACTAAATATAAATTCAGATTTTGCTTGAATTTTGTATACTGATCGGCACCCTAATTGCGTAACACACAATCAATAGTAATCTGAATCATTTTGAAGCAAATTGCTAATCCATTGCTTCATAAGTTCGAAAAATTTGTCTGCTCAACACGTAAATAACGCAATGAATGTTGTTGAACTGTCAAAATGAAACCGATTCCGATTAATTGTGTGTTACGCAATTAGGGTGCCGATTGTGAGATGATGCTGTTGAAAGTGTGTTCGAATGTAATGTTGGAATTAAGAATTTTGAAAGTGTACTTTTCTACTCTGTTTATTATCATAATCTTGTTTCCTATATTATTGTTGTTGTCAGGTACTGCAGATATTACTATCGTGTTTTTAATATATTTCTTTGTGTGTTATTTTGTAAATTTTATAAAATGACAGGCTTTTCGATCCTTAAATTTTCATTCCAGATTTATCATCATTATTAACTGTATCATCAGATAAATGATTAATTCTTCACATTGGTGAGGTAAATTGAAAAGTCGATCAATTTTATTTGTATATTTCTATTATTTACTAACGATTATCTGATGTAATATTCATATGTCAACCTTAGCTTAGCCTTAACTTAACTTTTTTGGATGTGATGTTAATGATTATTATTCTGTAGTCATGTTTGTTACTCGCGAATCATATTTCAATCAACATACAACCTGACACTAGCCTACAAAGGAGACCTAGCGCATGCCCATAAAACCCCAAACAAAAAACTATCAATGTCGTGCCCAAAACCCGTCATATCAAGATAAACGCTACCATTGTTCGATGTAAGAGATTTATAGGCGCAGCAAGTGCGTCTCTCATTGTGTGGAACGTGGCAAGTGATTAATTGACTCCACGACCTGAATCATGCTAACGGTAATCTGCTTCGTTGGATATGGAGTTTTTGTGGGTAGCAAATCCAATTTTTTGGTCACCTAACAGATTTCTGTTGCTGGCCCTGAACATGATATGTGCGAACGTGATAGATGACGGGCGTGGTGGCATGAGAGGGATGTTGTTTTTGTTGCATACATGTAGAAACAGATAACTGATTATTGTTTACCAAGTATAGTTGCTTATATCGGGTTGCATAGTGTTTGAAGTAATCACTCTGAATGTTTAATATAATCAAACATATGAGCAACAAGCTATAAAATTATAAACAAATTCAAAAAAATTGGATGTCACGTGATCAACTTTGAACGTTAATATCTCGAAAACATGACGCTTTACGGGGTTTGGTTTTTATAATGCTTTCTGTTTCCATTGATGTCAGCTATCAATTTATATAGGATTCATGCGTGGACGCCATTTTGAAAATAAAAACAAAACAGGTTCCATATAAAAATCTTCAATCCTCGATTTCGAACAGCAATAACAATAATAAATAATAACAAGAATAATATTGTATACAATATTAAATTGGTAAAATACTTAAGTCTTCTTATTTAAGTCTTAGAAATAACTTACAAAGGTATAATTATTTTAGTTGCCTGTACTAGGATAAACCTGTATCACAGGCGGCATGAGCATACTTTATGGTAATTGTACCACAATAAAAACGCAATGGATCTCACATATAGAAGCAATAAGAATAATGTGCCCTTGAAGTTTCTTGCCCGTTCTTCTCCAAAGAGATCTACGTTTTGGAATGGGCAACTAGGTTCAACTTTCTGACTAACTGACCGACTATTTAATCTTGACAATTCAAAAGTGCCTGAAATGGTTTAATTGAAATAAATGATTTGAGTTTGAGTTAAATTAAGGAAATACGAATTTCAAAATCAGTTTGGTACTTGCCCGGATTTAAACCCCTGCATAAGAGGTGAGACCTTAACCACTGGGCCATCATGACAGTATACTTTCATAATTTTCTTCAAAACACGGAGCTTCGGTAGTTCGTTAAATTAACTGAATGCTGATTTTTTCAACGCCAGATAACTTTATTGGAGGAATAATTTTGAAGTTTTGACAGTTCTTCCATACAGGATGAAAGGAGGTGTCTATGGGTCAATTTAGCTATTTAATCTTTGTTTTTTTTTTTTCACCTTTTTTGATGTTTTTTTTTTATTACTTGTATTGTGTCTTTTGTTGCACTGAATAAACGTTTTATCTATCTATCTATACAAAAACTGTCAGACTGTCAATTTTATACCACGAATAAAAAATATCGGGCGATTGAAATATCAGCCCTTAGGTACAGACGCCAGCAGGTCAAGCTACCCGAAACTGTCAAATTTATCCAATCAACTTTGAGCCTTAATACATTAGTGATAAAGTTGAAAATCTATTAAAGAAATTTGACAGATTGTAGTAGCTTGATGTGCTGGCGTCTGTACAAGCAATAAACTTTTAGTAAATACATATTAAATTATTCTTATATTAATTAAATATTTTTGCTCAGAATTTCACGTAGATCGGTCAATCCCATAAACCCTAATCTATTATCTGTGACACGGTACCTACACCCTCCGTCCGTTCCATTCACCAAAACGCCTCTATCTCCATGTAAAACTTTTCCTTTTAACTGTCCGCCTAACTACGTAAAGCTTTATGAGTGGGTCCTCATAATAGAATGCCAAAATTGGGTCCTCGTGATAGTTCCAGCCCTTTGTAGTTGAATTTATTGTGTTTTAACCTTGAGCGCGGGGGCTGTTTCACGCCTTACCGCCTAACTTTCAAATAGTTTTCTTTCATTACACCGAATTATGAGCTGTTTTGGTACAATTCTCGTTCCATCTAAAATTTTTACATTCCAACTGCCTTATGTGATGATTTTTAAAGTATGCAGAATGTTATATGTATTATGTTTATTGTAGCAGGAGTTTAATTCCATGTTTTTTGAACGAAGTCCTTATCGCGCGTTGCGAAAGAAAAATTAAGACCAAATGTTGAAACGACACTTTTTGCTATAGTTGTAAGCCGTGCGGCGTGCGCGTGTTTCTCTGTCTGTCTCTCTCTCTCTCTCTCTCATAAAGAAAGGAAGCCAGTTATTTATAATATTATATTTTTCTTTTCTCTTTACCATTTATTTTGTTTTTTTTTTTTTCAATTAAAAATTTAATTACAATTCCTTCACTAATTAATCGAAAGGAACTTCGTTCCATCCGGGTGTCCCTTGACACCTCTCAAGTTTTTTTTTTGTTTTCAACATCCTGATAGTCAATGTCGACAACATACCGCCGTTTATGTACATCTATTGTGGTTAGACAAATACGCAATAGATTGGCTTACAATTTCAGCTTAGACGATCACTGTACCTTATCTATTTCTGAATGTGACGTGTTTTTTAACAGCGGGGTAATTGCGGAACACACTACAAAATTTCTTTCATTCATTTTGGTAGTTCAACAACATTCGTTCCATTGTCTACGTTGTTGAGCAGACAAATTCGAATATAATGAAGGAATGGATTAGCAATATCCTTAAAAATAATTTTAAATAAATTGATAGTGTGTTACGCAATTAGGGTGCAGGTCTTCATAAAACAAATAGATTACAAGATCCTCATAATACTCAATCTTGTTACAGATTGGAGACCTGGACGAGGACACGACTCCGCTGGACATGTCGTGGCCGTCAGGTTTCCGCAAGCGAATAACGTACTTGTTAGTCGCACCAATTGTCTTCCCGCTCTGGATGACCTTGCCAGACACTAGAACGCCGAAGGGTGAATATTTTGTTGATGATTTCTGCATCATCACCATTCTCATCATCATCATCATCATTTCAGCCGAAAGACGTCCACTGCTGGACATAGGCCTCCCCCAAGCACCTCCACTTCGACCGGTTCTGTGCTTCTCGCATCCAACGGATTCCTGTGGCCTTCACAAGGTCGCCCTTCTCATCATCAGCCTTCATTTCACTTGGGGTTAGCCCTCCTGGCCTTCTATTACCATAGGTACATCTCTATCAGTCCATTATCATCCTTCGATTTATCTGGGGTCGTCTTCTTCTTGCATAATATCTCTTTCAGTCGTCATTTTAGTATTCACCTCCTTTTTAGCCATATCATCGTTCACGCAACCAATGACCATTTTCAACCTTATTTGGGGTCGCCACAACCTTTCTACTCCTTCCGTATGTCTCGGTCAGTCGTCATTTTAGTATTCACCCACATTCGAGCCATATCATCTTTGACACTGTATCCCACAAACGTCCATATTTTCCTGTATTCATCCGCATATTGACACTTTAAAAATTTCCATGTTTTCACTTCAGCATCATCATGTGAAATCGTTAACATTTTGTTTTTTATGCTTTAGACGTAGTGCTTTGAAGTGGTGAAAGTCTGTATTGTTCTGCTGCGAAAAATATATAGTAAAATTCGTCTTGTATAGCTGCAAAACTCACTCTTGCATTGAAACAACGATGCATCTAAAACGTGTCATAACACGGCGGTTCGGTTTCGGTTTAAAAAATCAGTTTTTTTTTTTGTACTTCTTAAACGTGATAGGTGTCTGAATACGTGATGAGTATCGATTTGTCAACTTATACTTCAAGTAACAACACTAACAGCGGTCGATGACCTCCCAAAAAAGTATATTAAAATCGTATCTTATTTTATCGTGTTTATATATCGATACCCATCGCCCCTGCGGAGTTTAGCTAGGCAATTTAAAATAATCCTGTATAACATACAATCTTTTTTAACAACTCCATTTTCTTTTTCAGGGAAAAGATTTTTCCCAGTAACATTTATAGGGTCAATAGTTTGGATAGCTTTCTTCTCGTACCTGATGGTGTGGTGGGCGAACGTGGCAGGGGCGACGGCCCACGTGCCCCCCGAGGTGATGGGGCTGACGCTCCTGGCTGCGGGGACGTCGGTGCCTGACCTCATCACGTCTGTGATCGTCGCTAGGAAGGGGTTCGGAGACATGGCAGTGTCCAGCTCAGTCGGCAGCAATATTTTTGATGTTACTGTTGGGTAAGTGTATTTTAAATTCTGTCATTGTCTGTGTTAGATACCGAGAACCAGTCAATCTGCCTTTTCATCAGCTTCCAGTCTGACCGGATACAGTTGAATCCCAGCATTTAACATGGAGCGATTGCCTACCTGACTGATAGATACCGTTTGATATACCGAGAACCATAGACTGTTTTTAGGGTTCCGTAGCCAAATGGCAACGGAACCCTTATGGATTCGCAATGTCTGTCTGTCTGTCTGTCTGTCTCTCTGTCTGTCTGTCTGTCTGTCTGTCCGTCCGTATGTCACAGCCGCTTTTTTCCGAAACTATAAGAGCTATACTGTTGAAACTTGGTAAGTAGATGTATTCTGTGAACCGCATTAAGATTTTCACACAAAAATAGAAAAAAAACAATAAATTTTGGGGGTCCCCATACTTAGAACTGAAACTCAAAATTTTTTTTTTCATCAAACCCATACGTGTGGGGTATCTATGGATAGGTCTTCAAAAATGATATTGAGGTTTCTAATATCATTTTTTTCTAAACTGAATAGTTTGCGCGAGAGACACTTCCAAAGTGGTAAAATGTGTGTCCCCCCCCCCCTGTAACTTCTAAAATAAGAGAATGATAAAACTAAAAAAAATATATGATGTACATTACCATATAAACTTCCACCGAAAATTGGTTTGAACGAGATCTAGTGAGTAGTTTTTTTTTAATACGTCATAAATCGTAACGTAACGGAACCCTTCATGGGCGAGTCCGACTCGCACTTGGCCGGTTTTTTACATTTCTATGCCGAGAAACGTGCAGTTTTAAAGATAAAGTCGAAGTTTTGCTCAAGTAGAGTATTGTGATAAACTAGAATATCTTGGAAATTAAGTATGTACTGAAGGAAATCGGATCTGGGCCACCACTGCTTACAAATACATGCTACGTTTTCCGAAATTCGTACAGCTAAAACTAGTTTCTCAGTTTTAAATAGTAAAAAATGGTCCCGTGAAATTAGGTCAAAACAAAAGCACACCAAGAACAATAAGACAATAAATTTATTAAACTCAATTCAGCATAACATTGCACCAAAAACTTCGGGTTCCCTAGTGTTCACCACTGCAGCTCTTCGCCCCAAGAGATATGGAAACTATGTGGCAAATGCTATTTTAGCTATTGCAGCTGAAACTGATATTTTAGCAGCCAACATTCCCCTCCTGTCGAATACTTTACCGGAGGCATTCCTTACTGAAACTTCAGCATAGTTCGTTCCAAATTTTGGTAACGCTGTGAGTTCCGACTTTTTAGAAGCAGACACAACTCTCGTTTTTAGGGTTCCGTAGCCAAATGGCAACGGAACCCTTATGGATTCGCCATGTCTGTCTGTCTGTCTGTCTGTCTGTCTGTCCGTCCGTATGTCACAGCCGCTTTTTTCCGAAACTATAAGAGCGATACTGTTGAAACTTGGTAAGTAGATGTATTCTGTGAACCGCATTAAGATTTTCACACAAAAATAGAAAAAAAAACAATAAATTTTGGGTGTCCCCATACTTAGAACTGAAACTCAAAATTTTTTTTTTTCATCAAACCCATACGTGTGGGGTATCTATGGATAGGTCTTCAAAAATGATATTGAGGTTTCTAATATCATTTTTTTCTAAACTGAATAGTTTGCGCGAGAGACACTTCCAAAGTGGTAAAATGTGTGTCCCCCCCCTGTAACTTCTAAAATAAGAGAATGATAAAACTAAAAAAAAATATATGATGTACATTACCATATAAACTTCCACCGAAAATTGGTTTGAACGAGATCTAGTGAGTAGTTTTTTTTTAATACGTCATAAATCGTAACGTAACGGAACCCTTCATGGGCGAGTCCGACTCGCACTTGGCCGGTTTTTTATTATAAGTATTTCCGCTTTTTTTAACTGCTGCATTTTGTGGTTCAACTTCCTGAGTGGGAGTAATTTTAATTTCATGTTAATCTCCATAAAAGTTTCTGCACCACCTACTTGATTTCGCAGAGTTGTGTCGACCATTTTCACTGAAAATGGCAGCATCCAAACTTTACGTTTCATCAGACTTATTAAGTGCATTGATAGCGGTCATATTCAAACGGTGTTTGTAAAAATGTCCACTCTTTAGGTAATACGGTACAATACTTCGTCTTCTTCTTTCTTCTTCGTCGTTTCCTCGATGCTAAGGATCGTGACCACATACGACGCGTCTCCAAGTTATGCGGTCTTTTGCAGTGTAGACCGCTCGGTAGATGCTGCCTCCAACAGGCTTCTAGACGACTTATGACCATCTTGCCAGTTCTCTGCCTTATAGCGTTTTCCATCTACCCGGTCCAGTATCATACGCCTTTCCAGACCATGCTTAGGTGAACGCATAGCATGTCCGAAAAGCTGACTAAAAGAAATAAAATATAGGTATTTTACCTATATTTTATTTCTTTTAGTCAGCTTTTTATCTAACTTGATTTCCCTACGTCGGTTTTGGGTCACCACTGAAAATTCACGCTGTGCTGTGGGTTATGCTGAGAGGACGCCTTCTCGTCACAGTCACGACATGCAACTGCCGACTATTTCTGTTCCGTGCTTGTTACTACAGGGTCGCAGGGAGATCGACGCGCAAACTGAAATGCATGAATTCCGCACACGACTCTAGACTCCAAGCGCAGATTATTTTATCATCATCATCAGTTTGCTTACTCTGCAAGCTATGTCGGTAATTCGGTTACGGTTCTTTTCTGGATAATTTAATTCCTGATTTTATCCTATGGCTGGTGGAGCAGACGAGTCCTGGAGTGGAGGCCGCGTAGAGGCAAGCGTAGTGTGGGATGCCCCCCAGCTAGATGGCCGGATGACCTAAAGACCTTGGCTAGGGTAGACTGGATGCGGAAAGCGGAGGATGGGATGTTGTGGCGCAGTCTGGGAGAGGCCTATGTCCAGCAGTGGACTGCGATAAAAAGAAAAGAAAGAAAATTCGTTTATTTGCGGTAAACATGACGCAAAAAAGAATAAAAAAACACACAAAAAAACAATAAGAAACGATGTTGGAGGAAACATCCGTCGCGCGATACGCTGAGTTGATTGATTGATCATCATCATTTCAGCCGAAAGACATCCAATGCTGGACATAGGCCTCCCCGTTTTGTATTACTAGTTCATAATACAAGTTAACTATTTTTTTTTTTACATACACGTGTGTGACAATAAAACCATTTTTCTTTATTTTTTTCGTGACAGGCTGACGTAGTAGGCTTAGTAATATGGTTCCGTCAGAACCCGCTGGATACGAAAACGTATAAAAGCGGCAATAGAAATACACACTCGGTGAAGTTTTCATCTGTCTGAGATACAGCTCGCAGACAGATGGACAGCGGAGACTTAACAATAGGGTCCCGTTGGGACCCTTTGGGTAAGGAACACTAAAAAGAACCACCCGTGTTTAAAAATTATATGACTGTAACCAAACCTAGCTAACTATCCTGCATGGCTTGCAACATCTGGTAACCAAAAACATAAATAACGTTATCAAATGAACTTCCCAAACTGTGCCCTAAGATAAGAAAATTCTTAACTATGTAGACCTACGCCATCTTAAGTGCTTACCTACTCAGCTTGGAGCGGTGCCAAAAATAAGGGTAGATGTGAAATTGCGCGCTTTTTTCTGCATACGTATAGCAGATGGCGGATTGCGGATGTATTTTTAAAGGAAGTGTTGCAAACAGGCCTCTCTTTTCTTGTGCCAATCCCCACGCTCCTGTGCCAGCCTCTTCCAGGTTTTGCCCGCGATGGCAGCAATGTCGTTTGCGTATCTCTGCGCCAAACGACCGACATCTCGTCTTCGAGGTTATTAGTCCCGTCAAATGGTAGTCAAGATGACCTGTTATTCTTCGTCAGTCCATCTGCCAAGCAAGGTATATCCCATTCGAGTACAGGGCAGGGATATTGACGCATAACCTGTTGCGATGGATTCAGTGCCATGATTCAGAACCACCCTTTTTTTTTTTTTGAGGATGGGAAATCATCAAATGACCCCTCCCGCTCTGGGTGGAGCGGAAGGGAGTGTCAGACTCTTACTGACTAAAACCCACCCGTGTTCCTTCCTTAGCCCTTTATGTTCCAGGGCAGCGGTAACCCTTTCGGACGACCCTTAGCTGAAATTTTTGGAAGATTATTAGGTTATTATTAGGATTAGTAGGTATTGCACTTTTCTATGAATCAGCAGATTTTTTGTTGATAACAGTCGAATAATTTCTTCGCTAGGCGCGAAGGGGCTAAAATCATATGATGAATTCATGGTTTCAATTTGCGCATCCCGTGTCCCTGCCACCACTGTATACGGTACAGAAACGTACGGTACTTACGGTACGGTACGTGCTATAGAACACAATAGTACGTAGACATATATATTATATAGGTAGTAGTAGGTATTTCCTGAACAACACCGATTGCCCTCCCGACCTTGACTAAACACCTACTCTTGAACTTTGTAAGCTCGCACCTACCTGACACCTACGACCTTGTAATACTAATTTTATATCAATATTCTGTGTTAAAGCAAAAGGAAGGTCGATACCTTCATTAGGCGCGGTTTTTAGGCAAAATATGTAGTTGAGATTTCACTTTCTACAAAATCATAACCTAACTTCACGAACTGCAGCCGATCGATTCTGTAAAAATTTCACCGTGAAAAGTTAGGTGAAGTGAGCTTAAAGTGAGCTGTCAATAGTGCCAATCCCTAGCATTAATTGGAATGACAGCTCACTCCACGCTCACTTCACCTGAGTTTTCACGAGTGAGATGGTTACAGAATTGCACTGCAGATCGCCAAATGTTACGATCCTTACATACTCCTTTTGCATCGTTTACGTTCATACATCTGGTCATACACGCACGCCGGTTGCAAGTAGGTACTACGCACCTGACCTTTCTGATGAACATCACCAATAAGGTCACTGTATGTCCTTCTAGAGCGTCCCTTCCCGACGTTTCCACTAACATCTACATTGTACAGACCGCCGGCACATCAAGCTACTACAATCTGTCAAATTTCTTTAATAGATTTTCAACTTTATCGCTGAAGAATTAGGTTCAAGGTTGATTGGGAAAACCTGTTGGAGTCTGTACATTTAGTGAAGCGTTTAAAAAAAAAGGGTGTAAATTCTTCTTCTTCTCTTGCATGGCCAATGTTATACCATAATATCACGCCTCTATTTTAAAGGTTAATAGAGGAGTATAAGCCACCCACACTTCGCTAGTTATGTCTATGTCCCATGTAATCTCGACCCTATTGTCATCAACCGTGCAAAAGTTCCGACTCAGGACTGCCATGTAGGTAATACGGTTGAGCCTATTGCCAAATATATAGTGATTCCAAACCAAGACACAACCAGCGGGGTAAATGCGTTACACACTATCAGTAGCAATGGCTTTCAATTTGACAGTTCAACAACATTCATTGCGTTATTTACGTTGTTGAGCAGACAAATTTTTCAAACATAGAAAACAATGGATTAGCAATATCCTTCAAAATGATTCAGATTGTGATTGTGGAAAGGCAATTAGGGTGTGGGATGTTACTTAGAAATGTTTACCGATTTCTATTTATTTTCTCTCTCTCAACAAAATCGTTATTGAGTAACAAAATAACAAACATAAGCCATAACACTTTTCTAATGAAACAAAAATTGAGTTACGTTACTATAGTACCGAAAGCCAGCCCACATGCTTACGGAACACCATCCAAACGAGGTCAGAGGATACGAACTCTGACCCAATTTACTAACGGTTGAAGACCGGATCACCTTTGAGACTCAAAACATTGCAATCGCTTTTAAACAGCCCTTATTTGAGCATAGATGGCAATAACCACCTGATTTGCCTCGTATCGTATTTATATCTCTTTATAAAAAGAGCAATTTCTATGCTTATATAGAAATGGCCCCTTTGCCATGTTCTGGAGTTAATAGTACATTGTACAGTTACGCGCAGAAATATATTTCTGTTCTAGAGGGTTTGGTTTCCGCACTTAGTCCTTCAGGTGGACCGTTGTGTGTGGGCCATGGCGGCCGTCGGTGGTTAGTCAAACCAGCCCACCTCCTCCCAGAAGTTGTTTACATTTCCTGGATCCATCTTCTGAATTCATGGTTACCAAGGAGTATCGTGTTACGCAGTAACTGGGTTGTAGAGGTCAATTTGGCAATCGCTCCAAGTAAAATACTGGTAGTCAGCTGCATCCAGTAAGGCTGGAACGGTACGAAAACAACTAAGCTGCCGACAACCAGTCTTACCAAGAGGTATCGTATAACTGGGTTGTGGAGGTCAAATAAGCAGTTGTTTTATGTAAAATACTGGTATTCAACAGCATCCGGTTACACTGAAATCCGACCCCAGCATAGTTGGGAAAAGGCGAAAAATCGTTGTTTTTGTAGTTCATCATCATCTGCCTAAGATGATGATGATGAACTACGAAAACAACGATTTTGAACTTTGTAAAGTGTCCACATCTTTCTCCACGTGACTGTACATAGAGTAGATTCTGCGCGAAATAAAAATTAATAGGGGAGAGTGTGTCACGCACAGGGGAATACATGACATGTTTGAAATACGATATTATTTATAGCGACATGCTGTAGAGACGCTGGTTTAAAGAACAGCAAATAGGTCTTTGGAATATCTATGTACTTAATATAAAGCTGAAAAGTTTGTTTGTTTGAACGCGTTAATCTCTGGAACTACCAGTCGGATTTGAGAAATTATTTTAAATATTGCATTTGATAGCCCAATTCTTGAGGAAGGCTAGGCTATTTTACATCACGCTATGACCCTTAGGAGCCAAGCAAAAAGAATAAAAGTCGGAAAGAATGCTACGCAAAAACAAAGTGATAGCGCGGGCAGGTGAAAAAATATCTCTAATTTCCCTACATTTTTTGGCATTGATTGTCGCTGAGATGAGATTTCGACTAGATTTTGAACGTTTTTAACCGACTTCTAAAAAAGTAGGACGTTCTCAATTCGGATGTTTGTGTTTGTTTTTTTTATGTTCGTTCGCGCATAAACCAACCAATTTGAAAAAAAATTTGTTGAAAAGGTTGAAAAGGTATACTTCCCAAATGGTCCCATAGAAATTTCTTCAAAAACGGTTTAGTAGTTTGGTTTTTAAACCAAAATTACTGTTAAAAATTACAACATAAAAGTGAAAAATAAAAACTTTTTAACAAAAAAAAAAACAACCGGCTTCCAAAAACGACACTAAAAAATGAAAAATAACTTTAATTTCGGAAGTCGGTGGCAAACAACGAAAATGCGAACCCAACGACACTGACTTCCGAAATTAAAGTTATTTTTCATTATGTAGTGTCGTTTTTGGAAATCGGTTGTTTTTTTAATTACCGGTATTGGCCTTCTGGTATCACAGAACAAATAAGTCTGATTACATTGCTGTTTAAATAATTACAGCAGCACCTATGTACCTAACCACAGCACGGACCACGAACAACGATGAATAATTACACCACAAATCTCTCATTCTGGCATTTGGCAAAACACATCATAATGCATTTTGCACTTGGCTTATTCGATTTTGCCAAGCGGTAAAATAAACTAATCTGGGGTAGGTAGGTATGGTGAGGCTTTGAAATTTTCGTTCCGGATGATGTTTGCAAATACTTGAGTAGGTATAGTGCGTTTTTTTTTAAGTTGATTTACTCACTATAAGTACTGATACTGTGTATCCATTTTTTGATAACTGTGTACTTAACAATGATTAATGACAGGGTGCCTAGATGGGAATGTTCTGTGGGCATAAAAATAAATTCATTGGTGCCGAGATAGGAAGGTGCTGACATGGGAAGGTTCTGAGATGGGTCTATACCTTTTTTTATGAATGGCATCTCGCAGGTCAACCTAGGAGGTTCATCATATCATCATCAGCCTACAGCGGTCCACTGCTGGACATAGACCTAGGAGGTTGTCGGCTGCTTAACCAAGCTATCCTGTGGACTCCTTAATAAATTAAGGCCTCCAGGCAGCCAGGGCATACGCGTTTACCTACGAGGCCAGTTTTTATACTTACTAGATTGCGTTAAGGTGGATGCTCCAAGGTAGCCCGCGAAATTCGAATTTTCTTACGTTTTTTGCAATTTGCTGGTCAGTACTGAGTTGAACGTTGATTAAAATATGATTCGCGGCCGTAACAAATATGTATTTATAGAATTATAATCATTAAAGTCATCAACACAACTCTCTAAGATCAAGTAATCCTACTGAATGACTATTTCATGAAATCTTGACATTTTAGGATTATACTAACATAACAAGTTGTATTACTGATTCTAATGATTATAATTCTGTAAATACATATTTGTTACGACCGCGAATCATATTTTAATCAACATACGAGTACATACAACTTAGTACGGACCAGCAAATTGCAAAAAACGTAAGAAAATTTGAATTTCGCGGGCTACCTTGGAGCATCTACCTTAACTTCAATTTGTACTGATACTGAACAAGCGCCGTCTGGTGACTATAATGAGAAACACAATGTATACTAATAATAAAGCTGTTTGTTTGAACGCGGTAATCTCTGGATCTACCAGTCGGATTTGAAAAAATCTTTTTGCATTTGATAGCCCAATTCTTAAAGAAGGCTTTTAACATCACGCTAGGGCTCTAAGGAGCCGAGCAAAAACGGAAAAAAGTCAGAAAGAACGCTAAGCGAAAAAGAAGTAATAACGCGGCGATGCTATGCGACGAGGTGGGTCGGGAGAATACAAAATTTAACGCGGACGAAATTGCGGGCAGAAGCTAGTTATTCTATAAAAGTTTACGTAAATTAACAAGTAAGTATAAAAACTCGCACTAAGGCCACAGAAGTGGGCGAGCAATGGGCAGCTCGCCGCCCGGTAAGGACCAGGCCCGAGTCAATGGCGCGTTGTGTTCCATGCGCGCCTCAAACAGATATCAGCACGAACTGAAGGGGTCCGCTAGGGCCGATGCCTGCCAGGGCTGCGGGTTGTTCAAAAGAGATACCGCGGCCCCTCGCACAGGCAACTGAAGGAACACGAGTGGGTTTTAGTCAGTAAAAGTCTGACACGTACACCTTGATGATTTGCCATCCAAAAAAAAAAAATTAAAATAGGCCACAGAAATAGAGTGATTTTCTTTTACTGACGCTACGTTGAGTTTACGTTGCGTCAGATCAAAAATCGTAAAAAAAAAAACTACAGTACATTGTATACACAAACGAAGAATGAAAAGCTTAAGCACCGTCACGTCAATATTTACCTGCACCGTGCATGAGACTCATAAAATTATAATGTTTCGAGAATATGTTTGACCAACCCGCACTGGGCGCGTGTGGTGGATTACGGCCCACTCCCTCTCGCAGAGAGGAGGCCTGTGTCCCAGCAGTGGGAACGTAATAGTCTGTTTGAAAAATCCTTATACTCGTCTCCTTGTCAAAGCTTTAGGCTCAGTTACGAATTATCAAATAAACACGCATCTAAGCCCCAATAGTTATAAACAGTTAATCTGCCTTATTCTATCCGAACCGACCCCAGCCTCTAGCAATTGTAGATCAGGCAACCGCAACATAAATCCCTGGAGCAAACGTGTTTCGGATACCAAACTATCTCAAATAACAATACAGCTTACCTTTATAGACATAAAGTCGTAATTTCAACAACATTTGGGCTATATATCAGGAAAATAAAAAATATGTCGTAAACAGTGGGGGACTTATAGGAGTCCACCAGTTCTTGAGGGGGGGGGGAAGGGAATAGATATCGCAATGCAGTTTGGAACAATTTGCAATTTATCTTCGAACGTATTTTGTATTTGGGTCAAGCTTGAAAATCTCGAGTTTTAAATGTATTTTTCTCCTTTGTTTGTAAGTGACCCCGTTTTAATGTTTAATGGTGTAATATGTCTGTAATATTTATGGAGTCTTCGGAATTAATGATCGTTTTAGAATCTTTTCAGTTTAGTCTTTGTAAATTATAGCACATAGTTTTATGTTATATAGTTTATCATTCGGGACAACGACTAAACAGCGGCTAAACTTGACCCTATTTCATATCAACCAAATCATTTTAACCATATTACACTGTTAAATTTTGATCGTTTTAATCATTAAAAGGGGTCATTGTACTCATAATTTTACTACAGGACCACCCCAGAAATCGGGAAAAAAAATCAGTTGATCCATGTCATTATGTCGAGTTATGCGAACATATATTATCTATGGATCAACTGATTTTTTTTTACTCTACAATGAAGAAATACAAAATAGTTCGCATTTCGTAGCATTCATATATCGTAACAAATAAACGTTTATATCATTGAATATTTTTTTTATTTTTAGTGTGTGATAAAAGCGTGTCCATGTAGTGTTTTTTTAATTATAATATTTATATATAATCGTCTTTGTGAAACTAAATGAAGTTGATTGAGTACTCAATAAATGAAGTTTATTGAGTAAAACTGGTGTTAAATTACGTGGAACTAATGGCAAAGGTCGCAATAGTACCTACAAGATGGAACTCCACTATAATCACATGGAACTAAATAGTTGTAGCAGTTCCATATGAAAGAAATGTCGGGCTATAAAACTAGTTTAAAATTACATGGAACTAATGGTACAAAGTATTAATTTTTTGAGGTTGCAATAGTTCCATGTGGAACTAGCTACATAGAACTATTGGAGTAGGACAATCGACGTAAAAACGCTACACAAGACAAAGTCGAATTTGATAAAATCACAAAGCATTTTATTGTCAAAATGCAATCTATTGGCAAACGAATAAAGTGTTTGAGAAACTATAAAACCGGTAATAAACTGACAAATAGCCCAACATTTTGTTATTGTAAACTCAATCGCGACTATAAAACACATCCATTTAATTTCTTCCGTTAACAGTATCTTACTGCATCCTAACAACATTTTATAGTGTCTCAAATGTAGAGAATAAAATGTCTCATACAAAATTACTGACGTTTTCTGAGGTAGCTGCGCGGTGCGGGAGGGGTGATAGTTGTCACAAGTTGACGAATCACTGAGCACTCGCATCATGTCACCACACCCCTCCCGCACCGCGCTGCTACCTCAGGCAACGTCTTGGTCTATAGCAAATCCTTGAATTAACAGAATCGCAAGTTTTATGGAAACGTTACCTTCCTACATACTTACCTAGTTTAGCAAAGTATTCGTTTTTTTTTTTAGTTTAGTTTAATTTTACAGAGATAAAGTCACGCTTTCTTCCCATGGGGGTAGGCAGAAACAGCAACCATCTAACTCACGGCACGGTTAGCGCAGTGGTTAAGCGATTGATTGCTGCGCTGCGTGTCGCGGGTTCGATTCCCGCACGGAACGAATATTTGTATGGCCTACAAGTAGTTGTTCCGGGTCTGGCTGTTTGTGTATGTGAGTTTAAATGTTTGTAAACGCACCCACGCTACAGGAGAAATTCCTAGTGTGGGGCAACGTTTTTTTTTTTTTTTTTAAAAACTATATAATAAATAAATACTTTTTTTCTATCCTGCACTGTCCCGTTCCTGGGCAAAATACTCCCTCAATTTAAATAAAATAAATATAATTACCTAACATAATCATCACACCACCACGCCTTGTTTCTCCAAAGGGTTAGGCAGAGGTATACCTATTAAGGTTTACCTAATTATTGACTAGATGGCGCTGTGTGAAATGTCCAGGGATATTACTATTATTATTATTATTACCTATAGTACACCAACGTTTCGTCAGCTATGTTCAAGTCCCATGTAATAGAGGACGAGCTTATTAATACCATCGGGCACAACTCCCTGTTCCAGAGGGGCAATTCTCGTAATTTTAAGAACGTTCACAGTCTGATCTCAGTCTCAATCTGTCAAAAATACTTCTAACTAACATTTTGACAAGTTTTTGACATTTGTTTGTCGCCGAGATGAGACTGCGACTAGATTTTGAACGTTTTAAATTACGAGAATTGGCCTTCAGGTTTCTATTGAGAAATTCTAGTTGGAAAAACCCAATACCACTGTGCCCGACCTGGGAATCGAACCCAGGACCTCATGCTCAGCATTAGCGCTTGCGACCATTAGACCAACGAGGCAGTCAATTATAATAATACTAGCTGCGCCCCTCGGTTTCACCCGCCTAAGTTTCGATCCCGTGGGAATATCGGAATAAAAAGTATACTATATGTTAACCTGTGTGCCAAATTTCATTCAAATCCGTTCCGTAGTCTTTACGTAAAAGAGTAACAAACATCCATCCATCCATCTATTGATCCATCCATTCATCAATGCATCCATCCATCCAACTTTCACGTTTATAATATTAGTAGGATTTAATATCAATACTTCAGTTCAAATAAAAAAGCTCTCCTTACTTTTATCAAATTAATAACATGTCAGTAACCTGTCTGATATCAAAATTAAATATAAAATTACCTATAATATAGAAACTAGATATAGTTTCTCAAAACTAACAATCACTGCTTATTTTTCATTTCAATAAACACGAATTCGCCATAAAGTCGGTAATTTTAAATACGATTTAAAATATAACCATTCGTGTCGCTGTCCATTTTATTAAAAGATTTGTGTGAAACGCGAACATTTGTTTATTTAATAGTGACAGATAGTTTTTGCCTCGAAGTATTTGATGCATAATATTGCTTAACATGCCTGTATTTCTGTGTGTTCTTGTGTTTAGGTAATTATGTACTACCACACGGAAACTTCAAAGTCATTCATATTCATTGTTATTTGATTAAATAAATTATTATTATTAGTTATTATTTATTGTTTGTCACAGTTGAAATATCAGCAGTGCGATTCTGTAACCATTGTAGTAGCTTTATGTGCTGGCGTCTGTACACACACACACACACATTTATGTATATGAGTTTTGGTCACTCTTTACTTGTCCAATGATGTAATACGTCACATTTTTGATGTCGCATCATACAGGGTGGTATGGACATCAACGCGCAACCTGGGCCCCAAGTCTGCTATTACAATAGTGTCAGAATGGTCTATCATTGATTTCATAATTGTTGATTTTGACAAGTTTGGTAATCTACTAGCATAATGGCGTCATTATGACTTTCCAGTGGTCAACCACTGACACTCCATTGAAAGAAATGGCATAGAATGGTAATCTCGTACATAATGATAAATGAATGACTGACTTACATAAAACACTTGACTTGCATAAAACACTAATAAATAATATGTAAAAATATATATAAATTAAATGTGGCATAAATAAAGTAGTGGTAGTTTTTCGAAAATCATTTCTAATAACGGGTTTTATAATAATGACAATACGACAGTGTCATTATGACACAATTCTATTACGAGACGATTGACCGACCAATGATCGCCATTAAGAATTTAGCAGATTACGAACTTTAAGCAAAATGACAATGGGATAGGAATGGGATCGTGTTGGAAAGACGAATTTATAAAAATAGCAGACTTGGGGCCCTGTTACCATGAATTCAGCACGATTCTAAACACTAGCGTAGAAATTTTTCGTCGGTTATCAAAAACAAAACTGCTATATCATAGAAAAGAGCAAACTAAAAGCAATAAATTAAATGGAGCCCACATTCATGAATAACCTTCTAATAAATGCTGTTACTTTGTTTACAAAATACGCTGAAACTCAGTCGCATCGCAGCACACGCAGACCACAACATAGTTCGGAATATAATTTTGAATAACGACTTTGTATTATACATTATACAAATTGACGTCGAATCGTGCCTAACGTTATACAATCTGACGTCGAAGCTGACATGCTAAATAATATGGTAGGCTTATAAATATAACGCTAGTGATTCCTAAAAGTATGTTTAACTGCAATAATAATTTATAAGTAAGCTTAGGTACTATTTCATCGGGCAGGATAAGTATTCACGAACCGCAACCAAACTGTTTACGATAGAGACTGAATCTCACCGGCTAGTAGAAAATAACCTAATTAAACCTATGACACCACCAGTCTAAAACTAATATTAAATCAGGGTAACAAAAATACCAGGCAACCGTATGACCTCACCCTAACAACCCCTGAGCCCGAAATTACGATAAAAATAACACTACGATATTTATCAATGTAATTCAGTTCGACCTTGCTCCAAATATCAGCGAAACAAATGCCAACTATAGTTACAAGTCATTACTAAATGTTGAACCAGCCCTGTTTATGTAACAACATTGATTTTTATTGGCATTATGTTGAACAATGTAATAGTTTTAGTTACCTGTGGTTTATGGATAAATTAGTTACCTACATTGTGGTAAAATGTTGTAACTAGCGTTGGTACTTAAAATAGAGGTCGTGGTTTATTATCAAACCGTAAAATAGAAATGTATTATGTTATCTATACAGGGTTATTGGTAAAACACCAACAACCTTGCAGGACTGGATTACTAACGTCATAAAAAATAACTTATGTTATATGACTTTTTACAAAACAAACCTTTAAGATTTCGTTGTTCTATTTAACTCACATAGAAAATTCCATCAGAAAATCAAATATTTCAATTCGTTGAATTGAAATATTTTTATTTTTGTATTTATTTATTTATTTGTACTTTAATTAAAACGGTTTAAAACCAATCACAGTAATTAAAGATACAATGTGTATATACACGAACACAAGATAAAATGTATGAAAGTCTGATGAATTAATAAAAGTTATAGAACAAAAGTTGTTGTTTATGATGTCAGTAAAATAGTCCTGAGAGGTGGTTAATGTTTTACCAATAACCCTGTATAATATAGATTGTACAGTGATAATAATTACCTAATTTGACATTATTTAGGCGAAGACACTGTGGTCACCCGAAAAATTCAAGTATCAATTTCAAACTTCACGATCTACCTGCTAAAATCTATCTAAGCACACGCGCTTTTTTTTTAGGTTTGATTGTTTTTGACTTGGGGTGATTAGTTTTTATCTTTACACACATTTTGATAATAATGATTAAGTATAGATTTTATCTGATTTATCTAATGCTCGATTCCTAAGTAGCCAATTTCCATGGCGCAATCAAAGACGAGGCCCTATGCTGTAACTTTAATAATAGGCCAGTATCAATAATTTCGTATACATTAATACATTTGACCTCATTATGGTAAGTATAATGAATGAGTCTGCATGTTTGTACTGATAAAAACATTTTTCGGCGAGACTTTGCTTACAAAAGCATATAAGTTCACATGATAGCAGTAGGCCACCGTAAATGCTATTTAAATAATCATTTACAGAGGCCAGCACATCGAGCTAACCCAATCTGTCAAATTTATTTGTTAGGTTTTCAACTTTATTACAAAAGTATAAGTTCCATATTCAATTGGGAAAATTTGACAGTTTGGGGCACCTTGATGTCCTAGCATCTATACTTCAGAAGTTACTTTAAAATTTAACTATGGACTCGTTTTTTTACCCTATTTTATCTACGACAAGAAACTATCCTGCTACCAAGCTGTATTACTTCCCAAAGTTCAGTTCTCCCTATTAAAGAATACGAAATTAGAATCGCAAAACTATAAAAAATCTAAATTATTGCAAAACCGTTTTTATGGTTTCTCAACCGTAACCTGCAATAACCTACTTGTAAGAGTTATAAAACTTTTAGCTAATATTTTTACTACTGACATGACCTACTTTAGAACTACACTACCTACAAGTACTTTGGACGACAATAACTAAAGTTACTAGCAGTGCTCGCAGCTCCGCCCGCATGGAAAGTTTTTAATTTTCCGGAATGTTATTGTCCATTTCCAAGTACTTACCACGAGCGGTCAAATTGCAGTAAAAGAAACCAGACGAACAGAGAAATAAATGGTCTCTGGATATTACTTTTATATTCGGTTGGAAACTATTTAGCTATTAATCAAACTTTAATTTATAGCATTATTAAATGAATTTTGTTTTACTGTTTCAGGCTGCCACTCCCATGGCTTCTATACGGGATCATCTACGGCGAGCCAGTCCAGGTGAACTCTAAGGGCATGGTATGCAGCATAGTGCTACTATTCGCCATGCTCATCTTCGTCATAATTAGCATCGCCTGCTTCAGGTGGAAGATGAACAGAGGACTAGGTTTCACCATGTTCCTCCTGTACTTCGTTTTCGTAGGAGTCAGTTTGGCACTCGAGTACGGGTACCTCCACTGTCCGAGCGAATAGACTGGTCTTTTCGTCTTTTGGTCTTCTGAATTATTTATTAAGGGATTGGTGAAAAGGATTTTCAATGTTGAGCGTTTGATAGTGACTATTCGTTTTGGGAACGATCGGGTTTAAAGAAGAAAGTAATAAAAAATATGGTGAAAAGTTTTTATTGTACAGGAAATCCTATAGAGGAAAGAGGAAAGCAGAATTTAAAATAGTTTATGGTAAATAGTGGAGAGCGCTAGATTGCAGAACTGTTTACCTAAAACAAATAGTCGACAGTCAAATAGTAGCAAGTTGGTACTTCCAGCAATATTGCGGCTCGATTGCAGCAAACTATGCAACGGAAAACCTAGTAGAGGTTTTAATGTAAATTCAACGTCACTTTGTATAATGCGCGTATACATTCTGACGTCGGAAAACGTCAAAATGTATAAAATATTTTTTAAACTTCATCATGCAACGTGGTGTCTTGAATAGGTAGATTATTCATTTAATTATTTTATATGAATAATTAAATCTAATTGTCTATTTTTACATGGGATAATTTAAAATAGTTTTGCTGCAACCGAGAGTAAAGTTCTATAAAAATATTTAAAGACAATGTAAGTATTATAAGAAAGTTACTTTAGCGTTGTGAATTATTTAGTTTTATATTTTAGTTGTCTAGTTGCCATAGCACAAGCAGTAAGATATTGCTCAAAGATACTCCTTTACTTTGTTATTGCTTTGCTATGTAGTTTCATTTAGGTGTTTTTAAATGGACGCTTGTAATAGATGTATTGATCGAAATGACGAGAGATAAAGTGCACCAAGTATACATTTAAGAGAAACTTAAGACAGTAGAACGATTAACGAAAATACAATTCCTATGAAATGCAATAATGAAAGCTTCCGTGGTTCTGATCATAATAATAAGAATTTTGCATTGTAAATTATTATGAGGTACAACGTTTTTGTATCCGAAGTAAATATTTAGCCATGATAGAGACTGTAGTTATTTATATGAATGTTAGTTGTTTAACTCGATGGCGCTTTTACGAAGTTTTAAGGCTAAGTTCTTAATCTATCGGTAAATGTACGTGTCAGTTGTTTTTGTAAATATTCAACGCGTTGTGTTGGACTTCTGTTTCTACTTTAGTTTATCTGTTCGGTCGCAGACCGTCGGTCCATGTGGATGAGTTACATTTTAATGTGTCGTTATAATGAAAGCGATTTGATGTAAGTGTGTGTGGCGAGCACAAACAGCTAGATTGTACATACACACATAGAGGGTGGAAGAGCGGGGCAAATGTAAAAGATTTAATTAAAATCTCATTCCATAAAATGTGCCTAAGAGTTTTACGAACTCAGTAACATTTAGCTTCGATTTTTATAAATTAACAGTAAAAAAGAAAATGTTAAAAAAGTCATTTTATCATCTGTTAGCGGACTATGCTTACATATAGTGTTATAGACTATCCGAGGACGCATCTGTCCCGCTCTACGATAAAATACGGTATTTAGAGTTTACACTGTCTCTATAAAGTCTATCTATAATTATAATGAACCTCCATACTCTTCGTTCCATCTATTGACTTTCGGCAGAAATAATTGGATAGTGATGTCTGGCTAGTCAATTCTTAATGTTACGGCTATGTCTTCAAAAATCTATTCTTCCTTAATATTTGAAAGGCACGGTTCAGTAAATTTAATAAAATTAAAAAAAAAACAACATCTTGTTAACCGTCCATAGCTTCAGTTTTATATTTACTTTTCGCTTCTGCACGTGATATCACACTGTTATCTATGTCTCATGAGAAACTTTAATGAAAATGATGGTAAGTTCAATTGTTGATACCCAAAAAATTTTATATTAATAACCCGCCTATTTGACATAGCAATAAATAGTCTAGAATAGATAGTTAAATATTTATATTGTTAAGCTTTAACACTTCAGACCATAGTGTCGCTCAAATGATGGAGAAAGCATTATTGAACTTCAAAGAAACTCGGGCATGGAGGAGTGACTTGAAAGGGCTGCAAAAGATTCTTCGAGATAGTACAGTCCTTAGCCACTTCTCTAGCCACGATCTAATATTCTACTTAATATACGCACAAGTAACCGACAATTCTTAAAGTTCGCTTCATACATCAACAAGTAATGTTTTGTTGGACTAGACTTCTTCATATAATAGAGTTATACTATATCTAGTTTATGAACTTAAAACTAAAACTATTATCGTGAATTAGTTTGGAACATTTGTATGAAAAAATACATGATATTTGAATAAGAAGTTGTGTTGTAGAATGTCATGAATGTACAAAGTCAATTATTTTTACAATCTGACGTTGACCTCCGGTCTTTTACATGCCGATCTCGTGAAGTAATTTGATTAGCTACTGTTTTTCCAGCAAACAGCTAACGTGAGAGACAAGAGATTAATTGTCCAAGCGCAGACCAGGCTTTCAGAAAATGGAGGTAGTTGGGAGGTTGACTGTTCGATATCAGTATTTTTTACTTGTTCTACAAATATTCCAAAACTATTTGCACTATTCCAACTTTTAAAAAGGCATGTTATAACAAATTACTGTACTAGCTGCGCTATTTAGAGTATAAAATAAGTTTCAAGCAAGTGCGAAATGTTTATGATGATTAATCAATGTTTATCTAGGTCAAAAGGCCGATTCTTCTATGAATCCTGGACCATACCAATAACAGAGCAACGCTCTAAAAATTAAACCTTTTATTCTGAACAACGCATCTAGTACAAAACCAATGTCTTTGCTATACTCAAATATAAAAACGTTAATACAATGATGTTGCGATAAGTAACGACATATCGGTAGCCACCGGACATCGTTTAGGTCATAATCTGTGATAAGGACATGCTTATGACGTATATACTAAATATTTATATGGACATCATCTCTCTTCAAATTCTCACATAGTATTATGTATGTATAAGCTTGGATTTGATAGCCTTCTGTAGTTCGCTTAGCGACGCCACTACTCGTACTAGACAGTGCTTAATATAAAAACAGTTCAAAACGTACCTAATTTAGAAAGCCTGTCAAAAAAATTCTATAATGTTCTCACTGCTGTAACTCAAGCCTCCTCTCTGTAAGAGTGCTGTACCCTAGCGAATCAATCATTCTGAGCAGTGATATTAAAGTAACTGTAAATACTTAAGACATCCAGAATATCTCCGAACTTAAATGAAGGAACGGGTGTGGGCAAGGAAGATATCGGTCCTGTTATCAAACGCTTCGACACATAGCAACTATTGTCCCATTTTAGTCATCATTCATAATATTGGGGTGTAGGTACCACCAACCTTCCAACTGCCCTAATAACTTTGTCAATGCTATCGAGCGGCTTTCCATATAATTAATACTGCAGAAAGTACTTTGCTAAAACATGACTGCTTAGAACTGCTGACAGCTCCTGTTTTCAAGAACAATGGTCGATTTCTTAACATACATAGTTTGCCTCTAAACTTAACACGTTTCTATCCATTACTCCAATATCCAAAAACATCTAAAATGCACAAAAACTATACGAAGTAGTGGCCACTCTATAAAAATTTAAGAATTTGACTCTATAAAGTAACTTAATTCGATTTGAATAAACTTTTTCTTTACGATGATACAAGCTAGTTTGTAGTTATCAAAAATATCCTTAAAACTATTATCTGACGCACCAAGTACCAAAAGTACGTTATGCCTATGCTGAGGAGTCTCAAAAATGTACTGCTATTGGTAAAAAATTCACAGAAAATTATACTTCCAGTGAAATTTGACGAAGGTCAGAATAACGATTAGACCTTTTAAACTTTGACCTTTTAAATGAATATTAAAACAGTTCAGCAGTACATTTTTGATACCTTCACAAATATTCTATATGCTATTAAATTATATAACTATATACACTAGATTTCTATCTATCTATCTCTTGTATAATGTACTTAATTAGGCTTTGTAAATTAACCATCCTTCCATTTGTTTAAAGCGGTTAATTATTGAACTGATAAAGAATATTTATAATCATATCACGAGGTTCTATTTTTTGACGTCAGGATGTAGAAAGAGGTTCTCTGTGCGACGTCAGACTGTATATTTGACGTTACGTTTTCTACATTTTGAAATCAAAATATCATAGTTAAAACTCGCCTTTATGCATGTCAAACCACGTAGTTACATTAAAATTGCATTTGTTCAGTACCAAATAGCACAAGCCGAGCTAGAACTCATTAAATTCCAAAATTCGTTATAAATACTAGTGTCTGTAAGAGTTACAATTTATCAATATAAATCGGCGTCGACTACGGATGCCGATTGAACACATAAAATATCCTTTATAACTTCTTCGTAGTCTAAGATCTAGGCTTAAACGCTATCATTAATATAAAACAAAATGTTTATTAATAAAAAAAATGAAATATGATATCCAGGTAGAGATTGTTACTAGAAATGATGGTTTTTATATAAAATTATAAAGTAAATTATTGCAGATAATAAAAAATATTTTTCATTCCACTTTTTTGTTACGACAATAAATTATTGTAATGATATTTGACGTGAACACCATAATTATTATTTAGAGGAAATAAGTAATTTGTTCTTTCTCTTACTGTTTCAGCTTTAAAATTGATCGTCAAGGAAAAAGTGGAGTGACTTTAAATAGTCATCGATTTCGTTTATAGCTGACAAGTCTCGATTTCGAACGATAATAAGTAAAATGTATAATTCTATTCGTTTGCACTTGTTATGTCAATTAATTTCACAGTTTTAAAATGTACAAAAACGCGATTGTAAAACCTAATTGGTTATAAATTGAGTTACAATGTAAAATTGACGTCACATGACCTCGATGTAAAAGTGATATCAAAGGACTTCAATGTATAATTGACGTCAAATAACGTTGTTATGATATTGTTACTGGAAAACTGATAAAATGTTAGTAAAAAATATTTAAAAAATAAAAGTAACGTCACGTGCTGTCGTTGAAATCGAGATGGCAGCGTAGGTTGTTAATAGTGATATTACAAATTAGGTAAAAGAAAAAAAAATGTTATTAATTTTAAAAAACTGTAGATAAGTTTTAGGAATTTTCATCATGATGTAACGAGTAAAATGGAAGGAGAAAAGCTCTAGTTGGATTTTTAATTTCCATTCAAACGGTATGTGATTGTGGTTATTATAAAATTTTAAGCAGTATTATGAATTCCGTAGTTTATTTGAGCTAGTTAATTTTTTCGACTTTTGTGAATTTTTGCTGTGAATCTCGGTCGGAAAATTATTGAAGAAGATAAATGAAATAGTTGATACTAGGATGTTTTAATATATACCTACCATAGAGCACGTATTTACATATATTTTTCGATAGATCTGAATATTTTACGCTGCGTTCAAAAATGGTGATTTTAATTGTTAATAATTGAACGTAGGACCTCATTTTTAAGATATAGTAGTGCATAAATAAGTGAAGCGCAGTTATATGTTAATATATAAATATTAAGTAATAAATAAATATATATTCCGATCGAGTGGTTGTTGTTCTATTAAAAGCTTTTAATAATTGTTGACGATTAAAACATTGTGATAGTTTTAAAAATTCACTAGTTTATTGCGTATATTGTGAGATAATTTGGTATTTATCAGTGTTTATAATTTTACGTACAAAGAGCATGGCGTACCCAAGCGACGGCTGTCGACGGTATTATGAAAAATTACAATAAAAATAATAAAATAGTGAGTGAAAAAAATAATTTGGCTTTTATTATAAACCTCTTTGTCATCATTGGCGCTGATTCCCTTGTTCACAAACTAAACTAAATTTAAGTTCAGTGCATCTTTTTCTTTCTATTTCATTAAGAAAAGGACAGAAGATAAAATATTAATTTAGTCCTGTCAAATTAGTCGGCGACAGATGTAAATTGACGTATTTTTAGTAGCCATGTTTTTAATCACGTCTAAACTGCCTATGAAGCGTCTTAATTTGACGAGGTCTAGTTTAGTAGCATTTAATAATCACATTTATCGATTAAATGTAGCAGTTCTTTAACATTTCACTATTAATTTATTTTGAACTGAAATGGAGATTGCCGGATTTGAAGTGTACCTATTTGTGGAGACTGCCTACTTTGATACGGACAGTGCTGGATATTGCCTTATTTGATTTGAACCATAGACTACTATTTTAAACTAGAGACAAACGCCATATTAAATGATGGGCTCTGATTGGTCGGAGCGGAGACAGCCATATTTGAAAGAAACATTAATGGAGATTGCCGATTTTGTTACCAACACTTTTATTTCGATCGCGTTTTCTATGAGAGAATGCCGCTTTTGAAGTGAATTTTGTTTTACAATATGGAGAATTGACCAAAGAGAAAATATTTACATTCATAACTTTTTTTTTTTTACCAAAACTGGTGATCTGGCTTTGACATTATATGACTCAGATTATAACTGGAGTTGGAGACTGGTCAATACGAGAAACTAAAGAAGTTCCGTAGCAGTGCAGTTACAGATCAAAGCAATGCTTTTGTTATTCTCTACCGCTGTCATGACCCTCGCGTCAAGTTAAACATGACTGGCGAAAAGCTTTGCTACAGGTAAGTACACCTCCGAGGGACACGTTGACGACAGATGCGACTGCAACCGTCGACCACGTGTCGCTCGCATATTTTAGTCATCTCCTTATACTTTATGCCTTTCCCCAACTATGTTGGGGTCGGCTTTCAGTGTAACCAGATGCATCTGAATACCAATATTTTACGTGCAGCGACTGCCTATCTGACCTCCACAACCCAGTTACTGGGTAATACGATACCCCTTGGTAAGACTGCTTGTCAGACTTTCGGACTACTAACGACCCGTAACGACTGTCAAATATCCACGAATGACAGCCGGGATCAACGGCTTAACGCGCTTTCCGAGGCACGGAGGGGTCTTGGTATGTGAAGATCACCCATCCACGGACCGACCGCGGCAAGCGTAGCTTAACCTGATCGATCGACACGTGCGGCTGTTATTACTAAGCCACAGCCCCCTCTCGATCGCCTAAATTTGAGTACGGTGCACATATACATGGTATATTGTCGACGGTTGCAGTTGCCTCTGTCGTCGACGCGTGTAGCTCGTGTGTATGCACACTAAGGGTAAGTACACACGAGCTACCGACCACAAACACCGGTGGCTGTCGCTACCTACTGCGGTGGCGAGCTCTGCTCTAGAGGCTGCCACCGGCCACACATGTACGACGAATCCATACAAAACGTGTGAGAAAGCATGTGAACTGCTTGTCGTTGGTTTAACGGTAGCCGAAAGGTAGGTACGGCTTAACACTGAAACTTGAACTGCAACAGCACCGCAACTTGATCCACGCGTCATAAAATTACGTGAATTAGCCTACAGGAGATCTCAGGGTACGTGCCGATGATCTTTGCGGAGTAGCTGATAACAGCTTGAAGGCTCCCACAGACAGGCGCGACTGGACTCCGGTAGAACAAATTCCATTAAGCTTTCATAGAATTGCAGGCTAAATGAGAGAGTGATAACAAGGAACAATATTTTTTCCTATAGGTCTTTACAGTCACGAGCACCAATATGTCAACACTCGGCAACTTTCAATTGCGATTTTTTCATGAAACAACGAATGCAACGTTGAAATACGATACATCAGATAAACCTGTGGGTTCGAAAATGCTATGTTCGTAACAACACAAAATTTCATTAAAAAATAAAGGAGTAAATCGCTTTTGAATAAAGCCGAGTGTATACATACTTTTGTTCGTGACTGTACTACCAGCACCCTAATTGCGTAACACACTATCACGTGCAATCTGAACCGTTCTCAATATGTTCGAAAAAGTCTGCTCAACAACGTAAATAACGCAATAACGCTAACGAAGGTCTATCACGCGGCCGTCTCATTATATTTGTCAGTGTTTTTTTAGTTTATTTATGCAATATTAGATACTCAACTCACACTATTTATGTACATATTCGTTTATATTTTTTATTTGTCACATATTTATCTTGTATGCATACACACGTCACGTTGCAGTTTAAAACTGATTTACATCCGTCACCTCACACATCAGGTTCGGTTGAAAACCAGCATCAGGCATTATTGTCTGGCATTTTTGCTGAACTGGGCCTTTTTGGTACCTTGAGGCACACTTACCTGCTAATTTCTTACATCGGTCTTTATACTCTGTATTGGTTTTTTTATTAAGTAGTTGCTATCTGATGTATGTATTTGGTGTATTGTGTGTCTTTTAGTCTGTGCTAAATAAATGTTTTTTCTTTCTTTCTTTCAATAAATGTTATTGAACTGTCAAAATGAAAGCCATTGCTACTGTTAGTGTAATGAACAATTACCCCACAGTTTGAATAAAAACACACTTCCAATCAAAATATTTTAATAAATCTAAAACTTGTGTAAGAAAAGTAATACTACTCGTAAATACAATTTGGAACTAAACTAAACATTCAATATGGCTTTAAGCTAATTTGTGGCACACAAAATACTCCAAACATTGTATTAAAAACATACGACTTTATAAATATATACTTTTATTAATATATAGGAGTCACGATCACATTTACATAATTTGGACATCAATAGGGATACGTAATTAATTTCTAAATAAACTAACACAACTAACATTAAGTAGTAACATTACGCTTTCACTCATTAGGGGTGAACAGAAGTATCACACACGTTTTTATATTGATCTTGCATTTTTTCCACTAGCAACATCCATTGATGTTGCTAGTGGAAAAAAAGCAAGATCATACAAACTCAAACTCATTACAAATAAACCATTTACAGGCACGTGTTGTTATAAACATACATTTCTTTTATAGTTGTTTTGCTTTAGACAGCATCCGAAGCAACAATCCATCCGGACACTTATTGCAAAAAAAATGAAGATCAATTTTTGAGACTAGATAACCGAAATGGCTTTCGTTGGTATTGTTCGTCGAATCGATGAGTTCCTTACGTTCTGAGTTACACAGGTCTACTCACTCTGTGTGGTTCTTCCCTCAAAAGATCGTTTCAGACACCAATCGACATGGTCTTCATATGATCTGACCAAAATTATGTCTGGACTTTAAAAGGGACTTTGTTTCGGCCTTTCGGTCGAAGTCATCAAGTTTTTTAAATGTGATAGACGTGTATAAACTTCCAGAAATAAAATCATTTATAACTGGCGAAATGCCTGTGATTCGGTGTTATAATTCTCTGCATGACAAGTACACATCACAAACTTAAAAATAATACCAAGCTCATAAAAAATGAGTTTCCATATTGGAGTTTCTGTTTGGAAATGTTTCGGAATAGGATCGGAATACATTCTGGACAGGAGCAAAGCAGGATGAGCGTAACCACGCAATCTTAAAAAATCTAAACCTTAAAGGCGTTTACAAAAATAATAATAAAATTGTGCCGAAAAACTCTTAGACGTCACATATAGACTTAATTATTACAATAGTATAAGTACTAGGTACGTTATATTACTATCAAATACAGACATTCTGAGACAATTCTCATAATAGACACCTTCTCCATACCTTTGTCTTGACGAGTTTAGACCACAGAGACTTCTTAGCGTAATTTAAACCATCATCAGACCAACCTCCAAGTAGGGTCGGTTTCCAGTCTAACCAGATCCAGCATAATACTGATATTCCAGCGAATACAAAGACATATAAATGATGGTTGTAATCCAGCCGCTTAAAGCGATTCAACTGATCCCGTGAGTGGGCGAGGGTAGTTTTACAAAAGCGCAGAGCGCATGCGGGCGCGGCAGAAGAGCAAGAATGCCAGTAGGGCCGCGAACGCCGCTCCGGCCAGTAGTGTGGTGTCGTCGCGACGTGTGCCGCCAGCACGCTCTACCACTGTGCTCTGAAAATACAAACAGTGGTGATACATAAGAGCTTGGAAAAATAAGGGTTACAAAGACATCAAAAACATTAGTATGGAAGCTTGAATTATGTCTTATTTATTTAAAGAAGAGGAGTTACAGAGTACAAGGAAGAGTTTATACAGCTAAACAAGACAGACTCAAAATAGAATGTGATGTGAGACTGTCAACCAATTACAAGAAGAAAGTAAGTACAAAAAAAGCATAATCATTAATTATCAGTCATAATTTCACGCTGCGCCATCCGGTAGGCAGTCACCACTCAAGGACCTTTCAAACCCACGGCCATCAGTTCTGCGAGCAATATTTTGGAATATTGCTCGCAACCACTTATGGTTCGCAATTCTTCGGACAATGTCGGTTAAATTGGTTCTCCTGCGGATCTCTTTATTTCTGATTTGATAACGCAGAGAAACTCCAAGCATAGCCCTCTCCAATAGCTTAAAAAATGCTCAATATGGCTTTCTCTTTTACATTCGTTACGTTCGTTGTTAGCTGCGCTACAGTTTATACTTTTGCAGCTATCATCGTTTTACTTGTTACTTATTCTTGTATTATTGTTCCAAAATAAACTTTTATTTATTTAAACTTTTATTTATTTTATTCAATTGAATATTTTCTTTCGCTTCCTTACCCATCCGCCATGCCTGATGGCCCATGGTGTGGCGCACTGGGCCACGTGCTTTGCCGCCCAGTCCACTGCCCTGCACCATCCTCCCACTCTCACGGCGCGGGCGCAGACTTCGCAGAGAAACGCTAGCACCACCAGCGCCCTTTGTTCTGTGTGAACACATGCCTGGAAAAAGATTGTAAGATTTGTAAAGCGGTACTCAAAATTATGAAGGAAGGGATGATTGAAACTGTATATTTTGTACTAGCTTATGCCCGGGACTTCGTCTGCATGAATTTTCGACCCGCGAGCCACTGCGTCACATCCTATCGCCCGCCCGCGATATTATGTACTTCGTTTTCGCTTAGCGCTTAAATGCAAAAATAATTTTTCAAATTCGTCTAATAAAAAAAAAACAAATCCGACTGGTAGTTCCAGATATTAGCGCGTTCAAACAAACTCTTCAGCTTTATTATTAGTATACGATATAGATATAGATTTTTTTCGCTCCATGTAAAAAACTGGTATTCAGCTGCATCCGGTTAGAGTGGAAGCCGACCCCAACATAGTTGGGAAACGGCTAGGCAGATGATGCAGATTTTGATATAGATATAGATTTGAAACAAAAAACCTAGCATGGCAGTATTGAATCAGTATTCGCTTTCGGTGTGCTTCTGGCCTTTTATTACAAGATTCACTACTATTTGTGGGCTTTGCTATGACAATTTTATAATATTATGGTACATATCACAACAACACCACGACAAAATCTCGACAAATCATCAACATAATTATTATTTATACGTCTTTTGACATTTCTCGGGGCCCCATTTTTGGAAGGCGTACGAAGGGCCGAAGCCAACTCAGGCCCGTTACACGTTTTTATTTAAATGCAGCACCAACCGACGATTATCCCCGTTCGCACTATGCAAGTATACCCAAGGACAATCCCCGGTTGGTGTAGAACTATTGCAGGATACGGAAAAAAAAACAACCGAATGGAGAACCTCCTCCTTTTTTGAAGTTGGTTAACAAAGATGATGATGATGGTTGATGGATTATAGGTTTAGTTAATTAATATCAACATAATTATTTACTTTTAACAAGAGGGTCCCCCAATTGAGAACCACAGATCTGAGTATTTCTTCTTATACACAAAAGTCTATCTCCATGTTACCTGACACAACTCCTGCATAATATCCTCAAACTCCACTTCATCGAGACACAGAAGCGATATGTGTTCCGCCTCTGCTGCCAGTCGAGCTCGTGCCTTCGTCTCTCTGAACCTCCGGGATGCTCGTTCCAATGACCGCCAGTCGCGCCAGTACATCCACCATCCTCTGAAATGAAAAGTAGGAAAACTGTAGAACTACTTAGATTATTATAATGTTTGCAGGGTCAACACGGACAGAGCACACAAACGCACGATCCATCCCAGCAGTCGGACACATTACAGATATTATAAAGATAATAATAAATTTTTTATTCAAGTATAAAGTAAAGTAAAAATATGATTTACGTTAATTACAATCGAAGAAAGTTAAATTCTAACTGTAATGTAGACCTGCCTGATCTAGGTTTATGAAAAACCTGTATTTCAGGCCATCAATTTACATCAAACATTTAAAAAGAAGACAACAATAAATGTATTAGAAGCTAAATTGAAAAGAAGGTATACTGAATATATTCTTTTAAAACTAGATTATGTAAGATATACAGTAATGTTTAGATAAATTAATGAATAATATTAAAGTACATAAAGTGGAGACTATTATTAATTAGGTAAAGGAAGAGACTTATAATTAGGGTAGGTAGATAGATTTTATTTTAAAATTTCTAGTAGTTTTTCCGTATCTGCATAATTAAGTTTTGCCAAATATTCCTGTACTAGTAAATTACACCTATTATAACTTAAACTGTTATACAAATACGGTCCTAAAAATAAAAAGATCTTTTATTATTGTTCTTTTGGCGGTCCCTCACCTCGCGTCCGCCTGTAATGTAAATTACATTACATACAGGCGAATGGTACCCGCTTTTTACCTGCGACCTAACCGTGCCACTCTTAGCCTATTTAATAATAGATATGTATGAGGCTATTAGTCTATCCTGCAGGTTTAAATTATCTCTCTACACTACCTAGCAGTTATTTATTTATTTAAACTGTTTGCACACAAAAAAGGTACTACAGCGCGGCGGCCGGCGCAGTCTAGTTGCAAAACCCTAGCCGTTACAGTAGAATATTTGATTGTTGCATTATTGTTCCCAATGAGGGAGCTCCCTTAACGGGTGAATGTTACAAATTCTAGAAGACCAAAAAACAAAGGAACATCTACCTCTGATCAGGTTTCGCAGGCGCCACGAAACATGGCGGCGGCCTCAGTTGCTCCAGCCTCAAATGGTGCAGCAGCAGCGCCCGGAATAGCCGCACCCCCCTCTCCTCCTCTTCCCCCTGCAAGTCTGGACCTCGCCAGTGTCCCTGGCACTCGTCTCGTCGCTCCTCGTCCAGAGAGACCTGGCGGAGAAGAGGGGCGCGGGGGGTGTCGTAGTCTTCGAGACCTTGGACGCTGCATGCTGGAAGAAGTAGATGATTAATGGTGTTTTGAAGCCTACATCGTATACTGTGACAGATCTGGGTCATAGCTGATTTATACTTAATAGGATTATGTTAAACGTTGTTTTTCTCGCTATTTTCATAGCTATTACCCTACCCAACTTATTCTGAATTATCACCGTCTTGATTGTAATCTTAAAATAATTGCTGTGCATCTTTTATGTAGTTATGGCACAAACTACTTACTTATTAACTAGACAATCTCATTCGCTTAGGGTACATACACACGAGTGATACGCGTCAACGGCAGATGCAACTGCAGCCGTCGACGCCCGCCTGTCGACTGCAGTCGCCGCTGACATTGACGCGTGACGCTCTTGTGTGTGAGCACTTAGATGACTAGGTAAAATGGTCTAAGTTAGTTGATCTAGTAGTCAAAAGCGAAATTGCTAAGCGTGGAGTTGTGTCTGGAGCTGATCTTCGGTTCGGGTAACAGTCTCACTGGATTTTGCCATTAGTAAAATCTGAGTAGCAGGCCTGAGCATTGCCACCCGCTTCTACATGGGACTGATTAAATAAATAAATAAAGTTCTATAGACCGAATTTCGGTCATGGCGACCAATCTAAGCGGACCACCAGCCTTTGGCGCGGGAGATATTATAGTGCAGAAGTGTGTGCGCAGACACAGGTGTACTCTCTGTTCCCTCACTCTCATTGTCCGATGGGACAGCAATCCAACACGACCGGAGAGAGATCAGGAGCAGAGCCAACGGCTTAACGCGCTTTCCGAAGCACGGGGGAATCACACCGCCAACTTCCGAGCTCTTACTAAGAAATTTCTAAACTAACCTAACCTAATAACACTTTGCCTGACCTTAGAATCGACCCTAGGACCCCACGCTTCACGAGACCAATGGGGCAGTCCCTGATTGTCGAATGATTAAGTACATAACTAGCGAAATGTGCTGTACTACACACATGCCCATCTCCAGAAACATCTTTTTTTTTATTATATAAACTAGTGCTTGACTGCGACCCTGCCTGATGGAAAGCAGTGATGCAATCGTTGATGGTAAAGCGCACTAATTTATTATGAGCCTATTCACTCTAGCCTTGAAGACACTTAAATTATAATCGGACGGGAAGACCGCTGCAGGCAAATTGTTATAATCCTTCGATGTACGCGGTATAAACGACGAGGCAAAACGCTTCGTCTGGATCGCGGCGGTGTCAACAACGTAAGGGTGGACACTCGCCGTACGACGGGTTGTCCGATGATAGAACGGTGATGGCGGAATTAAGTCATGTAATTCCCGCGCACACTCTCCAGAATGCATCCTATACATCCTAATTGTTATGCTACGTTTATGAAAAACCTTTTAGATTTTAATTCATTCAAACATTATCATGAAAACTCTGCTATTGATTATAAGAGGGGCTTGTGGCTTAGTAATAACAGTCGCGCGGATAGATCGATCAAGTTAAGCTACGCTTGCGTTTGGTCCGTGGATGGGTGACCATCTTTACATATGGGTCGTCAGTAGCCTGAAAGTCTGACAACCAGTCTTACCGAGGGGTATTACCCAGTAACTGGGTTGTGGAGGTCAGGTAGGTAGTCGCTCCATGTAAAATACTGGTATTCAGCTGCATCCGGTTAGACTGGAAGCTGACCCCAATATAGTTGGGAAAAGGTGAGGCAGATGATGATGTTATTATTATTAAGTGGGCCACAACGCTAATGGCTAAAAGCCCACCGCAGTAGGTACAAACAACAACGTAAGTACATACAACCTTGACACGATGTCAACGTATAACAACATTACGTAGGGTCGCAGGTACAGCAGCTACCTACATAATTACACTCGTGTTAATTATGCCGCTTAGTAAAGCAATCAAGATTTGAATTTTACATAGTTTCACGCACACTTTACACCATGCGATTCACAAATGTGGTTTGTAAATATTTGTTTAGAAAACATTAACTTAATTCTGAACTAAGTATGAGGATAGCAGTAAGAGTAGGGAAAGAAAATAGATCAGCTTGTGCCCAACAGCGCTGTGCCCTTGTCATGACACTGGGTACGGGTGATCGGGTGAACGGGTCCATGGTCGGAAGCGAAAACGGGTGGGTTGCTGTCGCTTCTTTTTGTGAGGAGGTGATGCATGCAAAAGAGGCGGCGGAGAGGAAGAGAAAGAAAGAAAAGAAAGAAAAAGAAACTTTACGATCTCCGGCGGATCTCAGAAGCGGGCGGCGAAACTGGGCCTGTATCGTCGCTTGAACAGTCAGGCCCATAGAAGTGGCACGCAGTGTTCGGCCGCAGTTGGCAATGGGGCCCGCTCGGCATGGCGGGCTGATACCAGTCAGGAGTGCAGTGAACAAGGTATATCCACGGGCCCCCGACTTATGGTAGTAGAAGGAACAGTGGGGTTTCAGTCGGCAGGAGTCCGACATAGCCCTCCGTTCTCCCCAGACGGCGAGTATCCATGAGGATTCACCCCAAATTTCTCCAGTTATGTTTAATGAATGAGGCTGGCACAGGAGCGTGGGGATTGGCACAAGAAAAGAGAGGCCTATGCTCTGCAATGTATGAAGTCGGGCTTTGGATGATGACGTATGTACTTAGTCAGCCAAGATCCCGTAGCTGTTTTACTCAAATTTTATGGCAATATCTAAACAATAAACAGCAATGAAAAATAACTAGCTATTTATTATTTATATCTCGTTCTAGAAACTTCCACCATATTGTATACAAAGATAGTAATAATCCTAACATTTCAGTTCTAAAACAATCCTGAACTTGTTAACGCCAATCAAAAAGTTGTAAATTAATTTGTTCCAATGAAATAAATTGAAAGTCACGCAAAGTAATGGTACGTAATTTGTTTGATAGGCATTGTTTCAGATATAGGCATATTTTATCTGAACAAGCTTTGTATGAGGTTCCGCCTAGCCATTTTTGTTTAACGAAACGAAAATTTTTGGAAGTGCAACTGCTAAGCATGGGGACTTCGTATCCAGCATATCATTCAGCCTATGATGTTCCCAGTTCCTACTGCAGAGACAAGGCCTGGTCTCGGTGAGAGGGAATGTGCCGTAATCCACCACGCGGGCCCAGTGCGGGTTGGTAGATGTCACAACTTTTCAATTTTCTTGTTCTAGGACATGGTGGTTTCCTCACCGTTTTAAGAGTAGTGGTGATGAAATAGTTTACTTCAACTCGTTAGCCGCGGCCGTGACCACTAGGCCATTACTGTTCATTTTTGTTTACCAAGACGACAATTTTGGAAGAGCAACTGCTGCACATCCAAGGCATTTCGAATCCTAATAAATAAACCTATTATTTTTAATCCTAGGTCGCACGTCAGTTTTCCCATCAGGAATTGCTCAGAAGAGGCCCAAAGTCCATTTAGCCCGTTCGTAAGCGAACTCATTTGTTTTTAAAAAAATTTTTCGTAGATTCACACCTCTACACTGTTCGAATTTCGAAGTGACGCATAGAGAATACCTCTTTATAATATCAGATTTGATGTTAAGATCGTATGTATCGATCATTGTTATTGTATGTACCTATCAACTCATCTTAGGAAAATTGTCCGGAGGTCGTTCCTTCATGTCTGCTAGACAACAAGTCTTGAGACAATGGTCCTCCTAATAACAGTCAACTATACGAGCGTTCTATAGAAACAAATGAAAGAGTTAAACTAGGTTAGTAACACAATAACAGTGTTTCCATGCTGGGACATTAGATAGGTAGGTATGTCATATCCAACATGTTCGAGACTTGAAGTTTCGAATAAAAAGAAGTAGGTCAGGCAAACGTGTGCCATCGTCAACTGCATCATCAATTCATCACGACAGAACTGCTTTTTTAGGGATTTTAGGGTTCCGTACCCAAAGGGTGCTAACGGGACCCTATTACTAAGGGCCCACTGTCCGTCCGTCCGTCCGTCCGTCCATCTGTCTGACAGCGGGCTCTATCTGTATGTATGTGTATTTCTATTATTGACGCTATAACAATAAAGAGTTATAATAAAAACAAATTATAGGGGGTCTCCATACAAGAAACGTGCCTTTTGGTACGGAACCCGACTCGCACTTAGTCGCTTTTTTTAATACAAAGAGAAATAATACAAAAAAAAAGAAAGATTTCAAAATTATTTGAAACAGATTAAAGAAACACAAAAGGTATAACTATCGCATTAAGTAAACATTTAACGTTACATACATACTCGTAGATAAGTTTTTGTGGTGGACTGAACCAAAAGCTTTTCACAGCAAAGGCACCTAAGGCAAGAAACGTGTCCGTCAACAACCTTCCATAGTGGTCCAACACTGACGTCGTGCCTACAAACGGCGAATAAACCGTAGTATTTCACAGCACGAAAAACGTGTGTACAGAGGACCTAACGTTACATACATATCAGCGAAACATTACTTCGGAATCGTAGATAACTAATTATTTACAAACAAATACAAAAAAAAAAAACAAAATCAAAATCGGTTCATCCGTTCGGGAGCTATGATGCCACAGGCAGACATACACACACACACCCACTGACACGTCAAACTTATAACCTTAAGCGTCGAAGTACTCGTCCGCATCGGTGCTATCCGGAAAACGTAGATATGTTTTTGTAGATGACTGAACCAAAACTTCTGCATTGTTTTCTATGGACAAAAGCTGAACCGAGCTGAATAAGAATAGAATAAAATAGAATACTCTGTACAGACGCCAGCTGCAGGTCAAGCTACCCGAAACTGTCAAATTTTCCCAATCAACCTTGAACCTTAATGTTTTAGTGATAAAGTTGAAAATCTATTAAAGAAATTTGACAGATTGTAGTAGCTTAATGTGCTGGCGTCTGTACACCATATAAATTACAAAACATAAGTATATATATTTTACAAAGGGTGACACAGCGGTCTTATCACTAAAAGCGATCTTTTAAGGACAACCTTCACACACCTTTACAAGTGTGCTTAGTCCCTTAGTGTGCATACATATGAGCGAATCGCAAGAACGGCAGAGGTAACTGCGCCATCAACAGCCGTCGACAACGTGCCGCTCGTGTATTTTAAGTACTTACCTACGAAGTTACGATGCTTAAATACACGAGCGGCATTAAGTCGACGGCTGCACTTGCCTTTGCCGCTGACGTGTGCCGCTCGTGTATATGAGCACTTGGGTATAGTGGAGACTACAAACACGTTTTAGGAATACCTCTAATTCTACTTACCTCTCAAAAACGATGACTGCGACCGACCGTTCATTGTTAATGTAACACTGAAAAGAAAACAGTCAAATTGTTAGTCAAACTGCTGCTAAACACACTATGTTAACTGTGGTGTATATGGCAGAGCTGCTGGGACAGGTACAGTCAGAAAAAATATTTTTATTATCAAATTTACACTACAATTTACTTAGGCCATTTGATACAACTGTGTCAAAGAATGATAATTGTGATTCGACTGTACGGACAATTTAAGCTAAAGTCAATTAGCCAAATAATTAATTTCCCTTTAAATACTTTCGAGGAATAAATAGAACACCATTTAGCAACATTTAAGTAGTCCGAAAACCTTCAGAAAGTGACTGGGACAGACTGGATGCGGAAGGCGAAGGCCAGGTTGTTGTGGCGCAGTCTGGGAGAGGTCGCTGTCCAGAGTATACTGCAATTGGCAGAGTTGATTGATTGAAGTAGTTTTTATTCAGTGGGACAATAAACGGAATTCGGCTATAAGAGTAGGGGAAGACCAAAGAAACGATGGATGGACTGTGTGAATGATGATATGTTTAGAAAGGGGGTGACTACCGAGATGACGACTAATAGAGAAGTATGGAAGAAAAAGATATGTTGCGCCGACCACAAATAAATTGGGATGGGAGAATGATGAAGACACGGAATTCCTAAACATAATGTTGTTAATACGCTGTTGTTATGGTGGTGGGCGTGTGTGTGTTTGGTTTTTTATTGTTGTTACCTCAGTTGTAACAATACAATACACCCCAGATAACTGGTTATTAAAATTAAAATAATTTATCGTGATATTACTACAAGTATTCTGGGAGACCGAATATTTATCGCTACTGTACCAGACACAGATACTCCAATTATGTTCTAGTCTAGACGACTACCAATTTATAAATCTTGAGGTCAATCGTTCTCAATCTTAGATTCTCTTTTGTTTTTTTTTGTTTTTTTGTTGTGCCAGACATTGAAGAAAATATTTTATGAAACTACCACTTGAAAAAGTATTTATTTATTGCATTCTTAAGAGCGTTCATCCCACGGCTGGCAGCGTCGCATTTCTAGTGGTTTTTCGTGATTATTTTATTAAATTTAAACCAAAGTATTCTTTTTTTTCAGCCAAGTACTAAATCGTTATTTTGATGAAATTGGGTACGAGGATACTTTGAACCCAGAGAAAGGACATAGGCTACTTTTTATTGACATACCACGGCAAGTAGCGGGCGGAAGGTACTTATCATAAGTACATGCACAGGCCAAGCAAAAACATACTAAAGGTAGGTAGCATAAGTTAATTATCTAATTCACACATAATTAAATTTCGAGTAATAGGATTAACTTAAGCAATTTTACACGAGTCGGGCATGCCCCACTGTCACCCCCACGATGGAGGGAGTCCACGAGGATTTCCACCGCGCAAAAAAAAACTACCTATTGCTACTTTGTTCGTATAGCACTGAAACAGAACTGAAACGTAGCACTTGAATGAGCGTTTTAAATGAAACAAACAAAATACAAAACGCAGGTTTTGAACTCCAAATAATATTTAGAACAAGCATAAATCAAGTCAGAATTGTGAGGGTAAAATTTTGTTTTTAAATCTCAATAATATACAACAAAGTAAGTTACGTTCTGAAATCTAAGGATAATAAAAGTAACTTCGTATTTATGAAAATTTGATGAGTGTAACTCTTCATAAAATGTTAGAAAGGCACTCTGGTAAAAACAATAAATAACCATTATTATTGTAGTGTTTCATTTAATGTGCGTACAAAGACAATCTTATTCCTCTGCAAACACTTATGGCATCTATAGACCAAAGAGTATACAAATTACATACTCTTTGCTATAGACTACTTTGGAGGCAAAGCCGCTCAAATATTTATAACCTCTACTCTTCTAAAACACAAGGCAAAGGAAACACTATTTCAAAACAAGATCGTTTCCTATATTCCAAGATATTTTCCCCTAAAACAACAAAACCTCACACCCCTAACCTCATTTCATAACGCATTGCCAAGCAACAGCTCTAATTAAAAAAAAAAAAACAACACATCGATATTCAAAATGCAATGCAGCCATATTGGAAAACAAATTCTTTAGTAAAAACGTACCTGATATTACTTTAGAAGTCTGAAAATCCATTCTGAGGACCTGAATCCACCAGCGTGTCTATCCAAGAATGTCTGCGGACTGACAGTGAGTTAAACAGTAGCGACCTTGCAGCACGGGTCATGACCCTGACACACATTTGTACGCATGCGCGTGAAACTGGGGGTTGGTCGGGACTTCGGCGGGGCTGTAGTTCCAAGTATTGCGCTAGGCTATCGTACTACGCTTGATTTCAGTGTCATGTTATTAATGTTGTATGAGGAATGTTTTGTAAACAATTAATAATTTCCTTATTTTTAAATAGTAATACATAATATTTTTTCTTAAACATTCTCTTTTCATTTATGAATACAAGACGATGCTAAAACTTGGCTGTTGGAAAGGGGATTTTTTTTCAATAGCCTAATAAATTCATCTATACAAATCTATATCAACGCAAATAAATTAAATAACAGTTTTTAACTAAATGCATATGAAAATAACAGCTTTTAACTAAATGCATATGAAAGTATGTATATACAGTAGGTACTTATAAAAAAAAACAATGTTTTAAATTTTAGTCTGTCTGTCTGTTTGTTCCAGCGAATCGGCTGTTGGCACTTTCACTGGCAGATAGCTAATGTTATAAGGCTTGTTAGGCTTAGGCTTGTTTTAGAAAAATAATGTTTTCCAACAAGCACGCGAACGAAGTCGCAGGCACAGCTAGTCTGGAATATATTTCTCCGTCAAAAAAAGGAAACCTGTTTTTTTTTTCATTTGCTAGCGTCTGTCCTTGTTATGTAGAACAAAGCCCCGGCCTATGTGGATCACTTTCGATTTTCTATAATTGGATATTTGTCACTAAGCGTCGATAATTGGATAGATACTTAATGAATCGATTCGCCATTATCGTGCCCATCTCTATTAATAATTGTTCTTTCCACCTACATAATATTATGGGTGTTGTTTTAAACTGTTTTATCCTCATTTAGATGCTATTTTAATGTCAGGAATAAACTCAGGATCTAGGCGTAGGATTTTTTCTATCAATAGAGGAAAATCAGCCTATCGCATCACTTTTTTTCTAATCAACCTATAATGTTCCCTGTTCTGGGACACAGGCCTCCTCTCTTCTCTACCACGCGGGCCCGTGCCGGATTGGTAGATGTCACATGTCATCGAATTGTTGGTAACTACAATTCGAAGACTACCATCACCACTGCTCTCAAAATGGTGTACGAAAACATGGTGTGGAAACGGTCAGAACCAAAAATTCGAAGACATGTGACATCTACCAATCCCCACTGGGCCCGCGTGGTGGATGACGGCCCACTCCCTCTTACCGAGAGGAAAATTAAAGGCTGATTATGCATGAGTATGTATATAAACTTAGTGGGTATAACTTTATATTCCATATAACTTTATATTCCAAGGTTTCATAAAGTAAATTCGCGTGTAAGAACTAATTAAGAACAAACTTTGTCTAGAAGGTTTTGCTAAACAAACAAACCGCCGACATTTATTTGATCTTGAATTATTGTTATGGGTATTGTTCTAGTAAAAGGAAATAAAAAGTTTGGCGATATTGGAACTGTTATTTCTGTTAATTTTAGGTCAACTTGTGTCTAAATTATATTTGAGGATATAAATGCGATGCTAGGTCGAAAATGAAAGCTTTCGTTTGCCAGTTCTTCTGCAGAGGAAATACCAAACAAGAAATGAATAGAGGTTCCTTGTTGGCACCTCATTTCTGACGTTAAAACAATACAAGTGCCTTGCTTTGCCGCCTATGGCCAGAAATACAGACCAAGATACGCGGTCCAAAGAAAAACTTTAGAGACCTCTCTCTAAGGGCTTCCCGAAACACTGCCAGCAGGTCAAGCTACCCGAAATTGTCAAATTTTTCCAATTAACTTTGAACCTTAATACTTTAGCGATAAAGTTGAAAATCTATTAAAGAAATTTGACAGATTGTAGTAGCTTGATGTGCTGGCGTCTGTACATGTGTTCAGCGATTATTCGGCTTTTAATATTTTTTGGGAAATTCTCACTTGACTTCAGACTTTTTTATTTTTCTTCTAGTGTTTTGCATTTTTTGAAAATACATGTTTTTAATTATAAATCCTTAAATTATGGACTACGATCTAAAAAAATGATTATCTGTCTTTAAACATCACCCAGTGACTGAAATTGGCACAAAGGGAAAATTTTTGCTCGTCAAGATTCGTTCTAGATTGTCAGCCTTTAAAAAATCGACAAAAGTATGCTAATGACCGCAATGTAATTTAAAAAACTTCAACGAACCCTCAGCTTTCCAAGGCAATACAAAAAATAAGTACTTTTCGGGACATTATTTGTAGAAATCGGACATGAACAATAATAGGTAAGTCGAAAAACATTTTTTTTTCATACCCATAGTACTAATTATTGTATTGTTACCGCTTGATCTACAATGAGACATACAAAAAGAAAAATGTAAAAATTCTGAAGTCAAGTGAGAATTTCCCTATTAATATAAAAAAGGTGTAACTCCTAAACTATAAATAATCGCTGACCATACATGGAGGTGTTTCGAGAAGCCCCTGGAGAGAGGCTTCTAAAATTTAGCTTTGTATCTCGTTTCACGGGCGGGTTGCCCGTGAAACGAGGTACAGAGCTAAATTTTTTTGTATATGTAAATAAATCTTTGGAATCTTGAAGCTTCGATATAATTTTGTTCTATTCTAAAAACTCTTTAAAGGAATCAGGCTTGATTTGGTAGTGTAACCTCAAGATCATTTTAAGACCCAGTGTATTATTTAAATCATTTACATTCATACAAAACACTGCTCCTACGCCTTTCGATGTCTGATTGAGTTAGTTCATTGGTTTAATAGTCCGGGACTCAATTGGTTATCGGCGGTCGTTGTGCAACTACTCATATCGTGCCGGAAGATCCACATTGGTCAGGATTACGTCCAGATAACTCGCGAAGGGAACACGTGTCTTCACTCCCAAAAATTAAGGGCATTGTTGGACGAAAATGGTCGCGAATTGAAAAAGTTATATTCTAAAAGTTGGAGGAGTGTTTCTGGTCTTTAGTTTTGTGTTGAAAAAACATGTGTAATCAAACAAAATGAAAAATAGTTCAAAGATAAAAGTGTCAACGGACTCCGAGCCGTTCTGCTGTAAAAAACTCTCAGTGATTGCCTGTGCATTTGCTATAGTGTCTTTACTAGTACAAACATACAATTATGTAGATAGTGGTGATGTACACTTTGATTTACAAGCTATGAAGTTAATGCAGAATGTTCTAGAAGAAAGAATAGACGAGAAAATAGATGCGTATCTGATGGAGATCAGTAGGACTACATCCCATAGGCTAAAAAGAGAAGCAATGCTGGTAAGTGGTCAACTTTAGGGAGTATGTGAGTGTAGAAGCTAATATTGAATGAAAGGTTTGTTATTCAAAGGGTCTTTAATAAAAAGAGATGTAAGAGACGCTTCCGCTAGTCTAAAGTACCTAATATTATTTATAGAGAATGTAACCCATATTCATTTGAAGCGACTATTTAACAATCTAAATAATCGATAAGATTCCATGTCTAAATTTAGTCTCAATTGCGGCTTTAGTACGCGAAAAACCCACGTCGAACCGCCCACGAATTTCACTTCCTAATTCAATGTAACGTCATAGTAAATTCCATCTTGATCAAAACAGTTTGGTGTAGGATCGACGAGGTCCTAAGTCTATTTTCGACTCCCAACTTTGAGATAAGGATACGGTTGTAAACGCCACTACGAGTCTATGTGTAATACAGTATCCTGCTAGAAACTACTATATTTTAATTTCAATACAAAGTTGTGAGATGAGCGCAATATGTCTAATTTTAATCTCATAAACGCTGAATAAATGGTATTTTGTAACCTTAATTTAGAGTGTACGTAATAATGGCTATGAGACATAAAAAAACTTGTTAATAAAGTTTCAAAGTAGCAAAAAATATACATTTAAATTATTTTTTTCGACATTTACTATTTTATTTTTACAGGCAATGACTTCTAAAATAATGGGGGTTAAAGTATGAAATTGCCGTTTTATTGTAATAGGTACTTCGAATTGACATAGAACCTTCATGGTTTGAGATTTTTGAGTGAAACTTTTTTCACATGCTACCTATGAAGTTCTTTTTTAAAAAATGTGCAACATTCTATTATCGACTTTCAGTTGTTTTTTTTATTCAGCTTAGACAAGAAAGATGGATACTTCGAAAATTGAGTTATTTTTTAATACCAGTTCCGACGCGGAACTAACGCGGCAGAAACAGCTCGCAATATCAATGTTGCATTTGGAGAGGGGACTGCTAATGAACGCACCGTGCGATTTTGGTTCAAATGCTTTCGCGATGGAAACTTTGATTTGAAGAACGAACCACGTGGAAGACCGCCCACACAGGTGAATAACAATGAATTGAAAGAAATGGTGGAAGTCGATCCGAGCCAAGCAACCCAGGAATTAGCGGCATAGTTTAACGTTACCTTACCAACAATATTGACTCATTTGCGTCAAATCAATAAAATTAAAAAATATGAGAAATGGGTGCCCCATGATTTGACTGATCTGCAGAAAGAAACGCGTGTTGAAACTTGTGTTGCCTTGTTGAATCGATACAGAAATGAAGGAATATTGGATCGAATTGTGCCATGTGATGAAAAGTGAAGTCTTTGCGATAACCGTAAGCGGAAAATGCAATGGCTGACCCCAGGTCAAACGCCGCAACAGTGTCCTAAAGCAAAGCTTATCAATAAAAAGGTAATGGTAACTGTTTGGTGATCTCAGCATGGTGTTAGGTATTCACTATAGCTTTCTCCGATCTGGTCAAGCAATAACGGCAGATGTCTACTGTGCCGAACTCCCAACTAATACTAATAGCAAAACTATCAGTGAAACAGCCCCGACTCGTGACTCGATCTTCACCATTATTGCTCCATGATGACGCGAGACCTCATACAGCACGAGAAACCGTTTTAACTCTACAGGACCTACAATTATTCGCCTTGCTCCAACGGACTACCATTTTTTTCGTGATTTGGACAATTTTCTACGTGATAAAAAGTTTTCTTCTCAGAAGGCAATACAAAATGCTTTCACACAGTTTGTCGAATCTAGATCACGAGAGTTCTATCGCAAAGGCATAAATGACCTTCCTATTAGATGGCAGCAATGTATAGATAATAATGGTAATTATTTTGATTAAATAAAAATGTAAAACTAAAAAAAAAAACGAATTTAAATTTTTAGTATAAATCGGCAATTTCATACTTTAACCCCTAATACTATATGTGATATAAAAAAAAGTTGGCAACTTCAAAAAAGTAACGAATTCTCTTGTTTCCTTCAGAAACAATCAGTAAATCACGAAGATAACACTGTGACTCCTCACGTGGAGTTCTTCAACCCTAAAATGCGGGCAGAGCTTGAAGAAAAGGATGCAGCAGAGATGAGAAAGACTGGTGCTAAGGGTCCGGCGCCTGGTGGAGACACGTGGGTCTGGTTGACCAGCTATTCGAGAGTGCCAGTAAGTAAGACCATCTTAACCTTTCCTAACTTTAAGAAAGTAGGTCGTAAATTATCTTTTTATTAATTATTAGTTATCGTTTGTGTAAATATTTCATCACCAATGCTCTCAAAACGGTGAAGGAAAACATCGCGAGGAAACCCGCATGTCTTAGAACCAAAAATTCGAAGAAATGTGACATCTACCAACCCGCACTGGGCCCGCGTGTCGAATTACGGCCCACTCCCTCTCACCGAGAGGAGGCCTGTGTCCCAGCAGTGGGAACATCATTTTATTTTATTTATTTATTTTACCATTTATGTACACACATATATAAACAAACAATGAAAAACAGAACAAAAAAAAATAGGTACAGAGGTGATGCTTATTTCATAAGAAATCTCTTCCAGCATACCTAAGATAGGACAATAGATACAGAGATGTAGACAGCGTGTGATAGAGCAAAGGAGACAAAACATAATACATAGAATCAAAAACATTATAGGGTGATTATGCTAAACTTTCCCCGCTAAATATTAGAAAAGTGCTTCAGGAGATATTGGCACTGGCATTACTTATTTAATAAAGAGAGAGAGCTATCTTTAGCCGGATCAATGTTTGTTCAGTTCTGTGCGTCGTTTCGTCGACGACGGTTTTATTAGAATTGCTAATGTGTTCGCTCAACTAAATAATGATTCTCCTTAGTGTTCTATGTACTTCTTCTTAGCGTGTCGATAGCAATCTAAATGGTCAAAGGCTTACTATTCCATCAACGACTACTTACACGATAAGAATAGTTGGTCGCCCTAATTAACTCAAGACAATGTTCATGTTCTTTCTCCAGAATTAGCTTACTGACAGGTTATTGTTATTAGTATTAACTTATTTATTTATTTTACTTGTAATGTTAATTACTTAACGCCTAGTATTGTATACAATCAAGTATTATCTAACTGAACAGACAGCTGTGCTGCTGGGGAGTTTGTTGCGCCACTTCTTCTTCCCAGCGATAGCACTAGGAAGTGGTGAAGGGCGGGCGTTTTTGGGGGACTGTCTTTTGTAATTTTGACGTTCGAAAAGTGCTGATTCTCAGCCTAATTTGAATAAATGACTTTTGATTTTGATTTTGGACTCTGCCCAGAATTCGGCTACTTGTCTGGCGCCATCACCAGCGTCCATCAGTTCTAATAAAATATGGAACAAGCATCCTAATTGCGTAACACACTAGCCTGTCAATCTCAATCTGAATCATTTTGAAGAATATTGCTAATCCATTGCTTCATACTCGTGTGTTCGTAAAATGTGTCTGCTACACATAAACAATGGAATGAATGTTGCTGAACTGTCAAAATGAGACTTATTGTTGCTGATAGTGTGGTACGAAATTACCGCGCAGTTTTTAAAATTTCAACAGTTTAGGTACAGACGCCAGCAGGACAAGCTACCCGAAACTGTCAAATCTTCCCAATCAACCTTGAACCTTAATGCTTTAGCGATAAAGTTGAAAATCTATCAAAGAAAGACAGACATTGTAATAGCTTGATGTGCTGGCGTCTGTACTTATTGATCATGGAATCGTATCATGGACCACTGGCACCCATCAGATAAGTAGATATGTTTATGACAAATTCATTTTGTAAATACTAATCTGACTGCTTAAATTGTGTTAAGATTGAGTGGGAGGAAGTAAATAGTACCAAAAACAAGAAATTGAGTACTCATCTTTTACAGCTTAAAGACTACTTTTTAGGGTTCCGTACCCAAAGGGTGCCAAAGGGACCCTATTACGACCCTATTATAAGTTTCCGCTGTCAGCCTGGCCGTCCGTCCGTCCAACCGTTCATCTGTCTGTCAGAAGGGATACAAGAAACGTGTTTTTTTTTCGGCGTTTCTTACCTTATGGTAAGGGTTCCGCCCTTCGTGTGCGAGTCCTACTCGCAAATGACCGGTTTTTTTTTTAAATTACTGTTGTCCTACAATTTCAGTACAAAGTAGTGCAAGGCTTCTGCAAAGCGACCCAGGATTACTGTCCGCCTGGAGTACAAGGTCCCAAAGGACCAATAGGTGTGCCAGGACCAAAGGGAGAGAGAGGTGACCCCGGAGCCCCTGGAACAACCGGACAATCTGGAGGCAGAGGACCTGCTGGACCACCGGGCCCGAAAGGTAAAAGTGTAAAGATTTTTATCAAAAAAAGTATTTTTCCATGTTGCTGTCTTATTGAATTAGAATCGAAAAACGATTTTGAGAAGCATTCGATTCGGGTTAACGCTCAACCCAATATTATTCTCAATATACAACAGCGCCAAAAATAGATTTTCACACCACCTGCTCGAAAATGTCAAATTATATGTCAAGCAACCTTAACCTAAAGTGAGTCATTAGTGGCCCGGGGCACAGCCGGTCAATAATGTTGTACTGGATTTCATTATGACCCGCTGGTCAATAATGTGATTTGAATTTGGAATCTCACACGCTCAGCTAAATTGGCAGTATAGTACTAACAAACACCCTTTGGTGCCAGAAAGAGGAAAACTATTCTCGATACCCTTACTACGCGTGGATGATATTCTCTATTTCCTACAAAATCATAACGACTGCTTCTTCATATCGTTGCCATGTTTTCGAAGACATAATATTGTAAGAATAATTAAATAACTACGAACCATTTTTTAAAAGGAATGGAATAACATTAAAACTGCCATTAATAATAACAAATACCGTACCGCGCCGTAATACCGTAATAGTAATTTGTTGTAACATTAGTTAATTTATTTGTTTTTTGTACTATGGCTATTATTTTCTCACAGTAGGTGTAAAAAGTAGAGTATCCTCCTCTGGGCTAAAGGTGTCTTTGCCTTGGGCTAGCTTGAATCCCTCGCTGCATTCAGGATTCTTGTATTAACTCCCTCGCTTCGCTCGTGAGTTAAATCCCGAATCCTTCATTGCGCTCGAGATTCAATATGACGCCCGTGACATAAGACACAACTTTAGCCCCTCGGCATAATCTACTATTGTGACCAATTAATCTCAATAGATCTGGAGCATGAGACAGAATAGTGTCATCAGCGAAGCTAATACTAGTGCATAACAGCCGTATTATTATGTTAAATATTTATAGCCACCAACTAGTAGGTAGCTAACTATAACCGTTAGAACCTTATATATTGGCGCTGATTCCTTTGTTCACAAACTAAACTAAATTTAAGTTCAATGCATCTTTTTCTTTCTATTTAATTTAAAAAAAGGACAGAAGATAAATATTAGTTTAGTCCTGTCAAATTAGTCAGCGCCTGACGTAAATTGACGTATTTTTAGTTGCCATGTTTTTAATCGCGTCTAATTTGTCTATGGAGTATCTTAATTTGACAGGACTAAACTAATATTTTATCTTCTGTCCTTTTCTTAATGAAATAGAAAGAATAAGATGCATTGAACTTAAATTTAGTTTGTGAACAAGGGAATCGGCGCCACTATCTAACGTAGATTATTTATTTCAAGGCAAGGAGCTAAATAGGTTTCCCATAGGCAAAAATTACGAACTTCCATACAAACTTCCATCCCCTATCTAACCCATATAGGGGATGATTTTTCAAAAACCCTTCCTTAGTTCTCACTTTTGTTATACAAGAAACACTTGGGCAAAATTTCATGCTTCTAGACCTTAGTGGTTTAGGTTGTGCGCTGTTTGTCAGTGAGTGAATGAATTAAAGTAGATAAACCAACTAAAACAGCTTACATCATAAAAATTAAACTATTTTAAAATCAGCTTTTTTTTGACCTCGCCAGGAGAACGAGGCTTCCCCGGTAACCGTTGTCTAGACGGCCGGGATGGGGTGCCAGGAGAACCAGGTCTTGACGGCACGATAGGAAGAAATGGTGCTGATGGGGCGCCAGGCAAAGACGGGCGCGATGGTGTGCCAGGCAGGGATGGCAGTCCCGGCAAGAACGGGAAGGATGGGAAAGATGGTAAGTTGCAAAATTAATAGCCGTTGATAAAAAGTAATAATATGACGCGAGTGTATTGAAGTTTATGTCTGATCGAAATAATACTCGTAAAACACAGCTTACCAAGCGAATGTTTTTATTTATTACTAGCTGACCCGGTTAACGTTGTTTTGCCATATAAATTATTTCTAGCTGCACGGCGCTACTTCGTGCGCGTGGTGTCCTACCCCCTACCCTACTCCTACCCTACTCCTACACTACTTCTACCCTACTCCTAACCTATTTCTACCCTAATCCTACCCTACTCCTACCCTACTCCTGCACTACTCCTACCCTACTCCTAACCTACTCCTACACTATTCAAAACCCTTAATTTAATACGTGCTTCAATTCGAGTGGACCCGAGTCTCGTCTCGTCAAATGTTTGACAGGAAAGTAGGTAGAACAGTTTATATGGGAAAATGAAATTGTTGTGTTTACTATCTTCCTCGCAATTTTTCCATATTATCTCACAGTTTAAACCTTCCCTGGACTACAACAAAAATTTCAAAACCAAAATCAGCTAAATCGGCCCAGCCGTTCTTGAGTTTTAGCGACTCAAACGAACAGCAATTGATTTTTATATATAAAAAATAGATAGATAGATTGAAGAATAAAGTAAGTTGCTTTTATTGCCTTACCGTATTTTTTTTATTTTCAAGTTCGGGCAAGAATTTGTCTCAAACTTAAGAATGTATAACTAAGCATGTAGTTTTGGCCTTCATTGAAGTGGGTCTTATGGAGGAAGAAGACATGTTGCGCCGACCCCAAATAAATTGAGATAACGGCAAGAGAATGATGATAATAGGGGTTTCCTGGGTAAAAAACTAATTATTATATTTAGTCCGTCAGTTAGATTATCGAAAAATAATGGACACGTATTTTTTCTTTTGTCAATCAAACAAAAAATTACAAAGATAAAGCGCGTCTAAATTTGGGACTGGGGGCTCGTGACATCACTTGCTTGCAAAAGTGTCGCAAGCAAGTGACGTCACGCGGAACTTTAACGGGCGATATCTTCATCATTTTTTATATAATTGACAAAAGAAAAAATACGTGTTCAATATTTTTTGATAATCTAACTGACGGACTAATTAGATTTTTTTAGAAAAATAGCCTATTGTAGTGTCCTATAAGATCGTGTGCACGCAGTGCATGATATTATATGTACGAGTTTATAATTATAAACTTTAACACAGGTAGAGCAGGAGCTCCAGGACCACCAGGGATGCGAGGACTGAAGGGCGACAGAGGACCAATGGGGCCTAAAGGCCAGAGAGGCAACGATGGCCGTGACGGGGCCCCGGGCAGGCCAGGCCTCTCTATCTACAACTATACCCTGGAGAAGGAGCTGTTCATACCACCTACTTTTGCACGTAAGTAGTTCGCAGCATCATACTGATAGATTTTCTGCCTTTTGGCCTCATATAGGACTTTTTGTTTTTATTTTCATTTTACTTTTGTTTTAAGTTTTTATGAGTTTGTTTAGCTTGTGATATTCCTGTGCGAGTCCCAATAAATACTTTTTCTTTTTTTCTTAATTCGTTTATGAGTATTACTGCAGTAAATGGTTATATACCTGTTTTTTATCTAGATATATCTATTACACAAGCCGTTATCCGTAATACTTTCATATTATCTTGATATTCAAGATATGCTACGATACAGTTATGATGTATTTCATCAGTTCATTCAGTCAGTCGTTACGGGTAGCCCAAAGTCTGGAACCAGTCTTACCAAGGGGTATTGTGTTACCCAGAAACTTAGTTATCAGATAAGCAGTCGCTACATGTATAATATGTACTGGTATTCAGTTGCAACTGGATAGACTGGAAGCTGACCCCAACATAGTTGGAAAACGCCTTTGTTTATTATTATTATTTTTTATTGTTCATGTAAGTAAAATAATCAACCACTTGTAGAATATAGAATTAAGATTGTTGTTTTTGATGTTTAGTTTATGTAGGAAGGCTGTAGATCCACATAACAGAACTTGCTTTTCTTTTTGTTTAAATATATGGTTTTTTTTCTCTTTATTTATTTAGGGACATTTATAATCTCAATGCGTATGTCAGTCCCATCGTACCCTAAATACACATTTGTCATATCTGGGCCATGAACCTGTTTATATGATTGTACTAGCTTCTGCCCGCGGCTTCGCCCGCGTGGATTTCGGAAATTATCCCACGGGAACGTGCTAACAGGATAAAATGTATGTGCACCAGGATGCCATCTATCTCGCGGGCCCTTTGTGGCTAATTACAATAGAAAACCAATTGTGTCTCATTAATGGTGATTAAGAGGGTACCTATATGATATCTTTACCTAAGTACCTACCTAATTAAAAAAATAAATAAACTCAATAACAGAAAATAAAATACCTACCTACCTAAATAAACCTATTTATGACGATAACTAATCTAAACTCAATCATCATCTGCCTAGCCTTTTCCCAACTATGTTCAGGGCCGGCTTCCAGTCTAACCGGATGCAGCTGAATACCAGTATTTTACATGGAGCGACTGCCTATCTGACCTCCACAACCCAGTTATTGGGTAATACGATACCCTTGGTACGACTGGTTGTCAGACTTTCGGGCTTCTGACTACCCGTAACGACTGTCAAAGATCCACGAATGACAGCCGGGACCAACGGCATAACGTGCTTTCCGAGGCACGGAGGCGTCTCGGTATGTAAAGATGGTCACCCATCCACAGACCGACCGCGGCAAGCGTAGCTTAACCTGACCGATCGACCTGTGCGGCTGTTATTATTTAGCCACGGGCCCCTCAATCTAAACTCAATAAATAAGCAAAATCTCTAAAAACTAATATCTATACGAATGACTATCCTACCTAACAGTATTATAAAATAACCTACGGTCACTACGTACATACACTATCAAATATACTACCTATACTTTAAAATTAAAATCTATACCTACGACTTATATAAAAATAAACCTAAATAACTCTAAAAAGTAAAAGGAATAAAAATGAACTCCACTGCGTGTGACCTAACCTACGACAAACTTATTATTTGCGGTTGGTACAGTAATAGGATCTAGGGATCGAACCGCAAAATTAAGTTTGTTTTTTATTGTATATACTTTTCCGGGATAAAAAGTACCCAGTGTGGTGCCCAGGATATTAAAGAATAATTATACCAAGTTTCATCGTAATCGAACCGGTAGTTTTTGCGTGATGCCTGAACAAACAGACAGACAGACAGACCGACAGACAGACAGACAGACAAAAATTTTTTTAATCACATTTTTGGGTTCGGTGTCGGTCTAGTAACACCCCCTGCCATTTATTTTTTTGATGTTTTCAATGTACAGAATTTTCACTTCTACAGATTTATTATAAGTATAGATAACTGAGTAAATATGTATTTTTTTTTTTTTACTTTTGCATGCCGTAAGGTAAAGTGTGTTGGAACCGCTTTTACAATGTTTACATCTTATTTTGTACCCACTTCATTGCAAAATAAATGATTTCTGATTTCTGAACGCTTGAAAGAGTAATTGAGTTTAAATTATGTTTTTATAAGTATTTAGTTGTGAAGGATGATTATGGATCAAATGAGAGGTTTCACCAGTAGACTTGACGTAAATTCAAATTAGTTTATTTATTTGCCAGAATGTAGATTCGTAGATTCAACGCATGATCCTAAAATTATAATGTCTCCTTTACATTCTATGATAACATACGGTGTGCAAATATTTAATTCTATCTTATACAATATCTTTAGCTTGCACAATGTTATTATTTTTATTAAATTTGAAAAAGGCAGCAATTACAACTAACAAACATGTTTAATTTCAAAGAGACAGAGCACAATCTACTTTTAAGTTCATAATTTACACTTACGTCATACTTAATCTACGCTCAATATTCCTTTGGGCTTTTAACGTGAAAGTATTATGAACAACGTATGTTCCGAGATACGTCATGTTCGTGAACGGGCGCCGTCAGTAGGGACTGGTCATCTCTTAGCTGCCACGGCTTATTTTAATTTTTAATTTCTGAATTGTTTTTATGTTTTCTATAACGGACGCTTCTAACGTGCACGTCTTTCTACATCGTTCTCACATGGTTAATTTCAACACGAATGATGTAATCAAATATTTTGTAACAATTTTATGATTTAAAACAGTGTCCGTGGAGTTTCTTGCCCGTTCTTCTCCATAGGTACCTACGCTTTGGAATGGGCAACTAGCTTCATCTTTCTGAATGACCGACCCTTTGACAATTCAAAAGTGCCTGTAATTGGTTTAGTTGAATTAAATGATTTGAGTTTGAGTTTGACGATTTTAATCTTCTGTACCTCCTCAGAGGACCAAACTCGCGTGATAGTCCGTGAGAGTGACACCATGCGCATCAGTTGCAACCCCATGGGACGTCCGGAGCCTACGGTTGAGTGGAGGAGGTACGATGGAACTGCTGTGATTCAGGTGAGGAACCTGTGCCCAGTAGGAACAGACCCAACGTTTATTTTATCACCAATGTCCCAAAGGTGGTGAAAAAATCACGGATTGAAACCAGCATGTTAAGGTAGATATGAAGTATGAGAACCATCACTGGAAACATTATCTATAGACTGATTTTGTATTAAGAGACAATGAAGGTAAGGATTAAGGGGCATTTTACTAAGGAAAGTCGTGTACGGATTACGTATAAAAACTTGCCAAGTGGATTCCTAAATACTTCACATCGAATTAAGATTAAAAGTAAACAGCAGTGTTTGAAGTGAAACTTCTTAGGAGGCGATTCTATAATTGAACGAGAATCAAGAGTGAAATTTTAAGGACGCGTCATGTTGATCTTTACATGAGAAAGAACAAAGATATAACTCTCTCTGTCTCTCACACTAAATCTTTTTTATCCTTTACTAGTTTTTGTCCACGACTTCATCCGCGTGAAATTTCTTGTACCCCAGACCCACCCCATCGCATCGCATCGTTTGCGCGCGCATTTACTTCGTTTTCGTTCTTTCTTATTTTTATCTTTTTGTTCGGCTCCTAAGAGTTCTAGCGTGATGTTAAATAGCCTTAGCCTTCCTGGAAAATAGGGCTATCAAATTAAAAAGTATTTTCTCCGATCTGACTGGTAGTTCCAGAGATTAGCGCGTTCAAACAAACAAACTCTTTAGCTTTATTGTTAGTATAGATTTTTGAAGAAAAGATAAATAACACGCGCATTTTTATATTTTACAATTATTTCCATCATCACCATACCCATCTTAAGTCACAAGGACCAAAATTAGGATAATAGATAACATTTGCATGCATTGCAGATATGACCTTGTTTCCAGGCGCATAACAGTCCTGGCGGATTGCCCGCCACGCCCTTGCGCTCGGAGAAAATGTGTACGTAGGCTTTGTATATAGAATTGGATTACGAAGTCAATTTTGCTCCAGACTTAGTAGAAGTAAGGATTGAAATATTTTGACACCAAAGATTATTATTTTCACGCATGTCTGTTTATTTGTATGTGGGATTCCTTATACCCTCTAAGCATCCTAACGTCAGGATGAATTTAATTTATGAGGTGTCTATCGACTCGTCTAAGTCGCGCGATAATTTTTTATTTAATACCCATAGGACCTTTGCTAGCACGTATATCGTAACTTACTAAATAAGAAATCTAAGAAAGGATCTCTGGAAGGATTTGGGGGAGGCCTTTGCTCAGAAGTAAGCAGTATAAGCTAACTTAAAAAAAAATGTCACTTCACGTCCTGGCCATTAGTAATCTGTGTCCTGGCTGGTTCGAGGTGGCGCGGGAAAAGAGTTCCTTGAACGACTTGAGTTAAACAAGGAAAAGTAGCCTTGTTTTTTATGGCACACCACAGAAAACAAGGCATTTAGCGATTATCCTAAATTATGATTCCATTTTTTAATGCCTTGCCAAAACCTTTTCCAACTCATTACAAATCCGTCCAAGCTTGAACCATTGAGCCAGTTTTTGTATTTTGATCATTATTCCGACTCTGGTAAAGATCTTTTCTGTCTTTTCAGGGGCCATGGCGCGACGCGTCAGTCAGTGGTCACGTGCTGAACATCCCCAACGTGTCTCGCTGGCACACCGGCAAGTACGTCTGCTTGGCCAACAACGGGATGCTGCCCTCCGCCAATCAGACCACTGATGTCGAGGTGCATTGTAAGTACAACAAACACACATGGACTAATGTACTTTTGATGAATTTAAGGCTTAAAAAGCTCATAAGCCCTCCCTTTTAATTATTATTATTATTATTTATTTATTTCTAAAACACTTAACCTAATAAGTGTGATAATCAGTCACACAGTCTCCTGTTTGTCATTGCTAGCAAACTGGATTACCCTATCATTCACTACTTCAGCCAGCTACATGTTGCTAATAGGAACACCTGCCACCTTAACCTGCTAATAGGAACTTAGTTGTTTAGTCATAATGTTTTGTAATATCACTAACATAGTTTGTAAGTAAATGATGACTAAAGTTAGTGAGTCCATGATACTTGAAAATAAATGTTTTATCATTATTATTACAATACATCAACATTATTATTGTTAATCATAGGACTGCTTGCTTCAATCAACAATCAATCAACTATTATGTAGTCCACTGCTGGACATAAGCCTCTCCCAGGCTGCGCCACCACACCCTGTCCTCCGCCTTCGGTATCTAGTCTGTCCCAGCCACCTTCTTTAGGTCGTCCGTCCATCTAGCTGGGGGGCGTCCCACACTACGCTTGCCGATACGACTGCGTGCTTTAATTTCTCCAAGAACAGAGACGGCTAGTCCAAAATAAGCACCCAATACGACTAAAAGTATGTAAATTGGGAGAACCGTGATGAGCATGAAATGTCGACGATACGTCTTACTTGTTTCAGTTAGTCCTTACATAAGGGTGCCGAACAATGTGGTCTACGTCACGAACAAGACCGTGAAGATTGAATGTGAGGTAAGTCAATCAATTTATTACATTCGTAATACCATCGCATACTCAGAAGTTTTAAGAAAGCAAAAACCACATTACCATTTTCATACAATACAATAATTTTTGGGCGGGTTTCTAATGCTTTCAATTGTTTTCAATTATTGGGCGCCATTAAAAATAAGCACTCATTATCCGGAACGAAAATCAAATCACTTGCCATGAGTTTTTTAATGAGGATGCTAATTTTGTTCCATTGTCTTAGTGCTCGTAGGCAAGTGTAGCCGACGACAAAGTGCCGATCGCGTATTTGAGTACGGTGCTCAAATACACGAGTTGCACGACAACCGTAGACGGTGGCTACAGTTGCTTCAGCCGTTGACGGGTGCCGCTCGTGTAATGAACACTCACAGAAATACTGACGTGAAAGATTATGATAGTTAAAAACATTGTCTCTGTGCTTGTATAAATCTACATAGCTAAGACTTCAAGCCAATAAACACCATTCATTTCCGTTCTCAGATCCAAGCCTGGCCAGAACCGGTGCTAGCTTGGGAGATTGACGGGCTCACTCTTGAAGGTCTGCGGTACAGAACCGAAGTGGCGCCGACACGAGACCCATGGCGCTGGATCATGAGGCTCGAGATCCCAAGAGTTACAGAACACGACTTTCGGAAGTACAGCTGCGTAGCCAAGAATGAACTTAATAACCAGACTGTAAAAGGGGATATTACGTTGAAGAGTGAGTAACAGATTTCAGGCATTTTTTGGTAGATACTTTTATTCAAGCCAGTAACTGGGTTGTGCAGGTCATATAGACAGTCACTCCATGATCAATACTAGTACCTATTCAGCTGCATCCGGTTAGACTGGAAGCCAACCCCAATATAGCTGCGTAAAGGCTAGGCAGATGGACCTAACATGTGGAATGTGGGTTACCACTGCCTACCCTTCGCGGAATACAGACGTGATGACATGTTATATGTGAAACTAGCTTTTTCCCGCGGATTCGTATGCGTGGAGGTCGGAATTTCTAACGGCATAAAACCTCTTTTATCTGTTCTGTGGGATTAAAGTATCCTATTTCTTAAGTGCTAACCCAGATTATAGTCAACCTGGACCTGGATGAAGATGAGTTTTATTCAGGCCGCACGTGCAATAATCAAACTTTAGCAATGGCGCCGATTCTCTTGTTCACAAACTAAACTAAAAATTTCAGTGCATCTTTTTCTTTATATATTTCATTAAGAAAAGGAATGGAGATAAATATTAGTTTAGTCCTGTCAAATTAAGATACTCCATAGACAGTATAGACGTGATTAAAAACATGGCGACTAAAAATACGTCAAGTTACTTCAGGCGCTGACTAATTTGACAGGACTAAACTGATATTTATCTCCTTCCTTTTCTCAATGAAATAGAAAGAAAAGGATGCACTAGGGTTGCTAGTTTGTAAATAAGGGAATCGGCGCCAATGTCTATTCCCGTTTAGTACAATCTTCTATTATTTTGTAACAGTGAAAAAATGGAAAAAACATTAAGGAAATGGTTATTTGCATTCTTAATTCATTTGAATCCTTTCGCCAACCTTTCTTTGTCGTTCATTGCAGCGATCATTGATTAACCTTTAGTCAGTAGTAGACATTTTTATAACCAGATATTATTTTGTATTATTCGCCATTGATGTCCGACTGCTGGGCATAGGCCTCCCACTCTATTTGCACCTATCTCTGTCCAGAGCTACATACTCAATACTTACGTATACTATAATAATAATAATAATATCCCTGGACATTTCACACAGCGCCATCTAGTCCCAAGCTAAGCAACCTAATGATTGTGTTATGGTAACAAGATGGCTGATAAACTACTTATATACATTTTTTTTTTGTAAATACATACATATTATAGATAGACAAACACCCAGGCTCGGAACAAATACATGTAGGTCATACAAATATTTGTTCCGTGCGGGAATCGAACCCGCGACACGCAGCGCAGCAGTCAATCGCTTAACCACTGCGCCAACCGTGCCGTCAAACTACTACTACTATACCTACTATAACTACTATTGAATGTTTAATACTAAAAAAAGTACTAAATAATCCATGGCCCTCATCCAGATGCACCAAACGGCCAGGAGCTGACACAACAACCCGTGGAGTACGGCTCCCGACCACCGACCCTGACTTCTTATGAGGAGCTGTGTGAGGTGCAGCGCTGCCCCACGTGTCCGAGATGTGACCGAGCCCAGCTGCTTATTACTCCTATGAATGGAACTGCTGGGCTGAAACCTAGGAGGAATACCAGTAAGTCATTGATAGAACGTACGTTTTAAATTAATGCAAGTTACCAATGCGAGCAGCGATGGCCCCGATGGTAATGGTCGTGGGTTCTAATCATGGCAGGCGCTTTGTGTAAATAATTTCAACACCACTGCTCTCAAAACGATAAAGGAAAACATCGTGAGGAAACCCGCAAGTCCTCGAACCAAAAGGTGATTAAAGATTTTTCTATGGAGGCTTTTATACCTACTGTCGCGCCATTTTGTTATTTTTTTTTTTTTTCAACATTATGGCCACGCATGAAACCTATATAAATCGATAGCTGCCATCAATGCAAACAGAAATCAAAATAAGAACAAACCCCGTAAAGTGTCATGTTTCTGAGATGGTAACCTTCAAAGTTGATCACGTGACATCCATATTTTTAGGGTTCCGTAGTCAACAAGGAACCCTTATAGTTTCGCCATGTTGTCTGTCTTCTGTCCGCGGTTTAGATCAAAAACTATTGGTACTAGAAAGTTGTAATTTGGCATGAGTATACACGTTAATGACGCCGAAAAAGTGGTGAAATAAAATTAGCAAAATGGCGGACAGGTGCCACAGATCTTCACACACTTTTCGGAGACATGTGTCATCTATCAACCCGCACTGGGCCCGCGTGGTAGATTATTGCTCACTCCCTCTCGAAGAGAGGAGGCTTCTGTCCCAGCAGTGGGAACATTTAGGCTGATTATGAAGTTACCAACAACGTGAAAACATCGAGATTGAAGCTCAACACAACAACATGAACGAAAAATAGCCACTGGATTGGGACAATCCCAAGATGGACTTGTCATTTCGTTTCATTTTTTACAGATTGTCAGCTATATGCCATTGGTAAGCCAGTGTACCATCGCTACAAAGAAGAACTGTTTGGAGCTTGGCTCAGGGACTCTAATGGCTCCGACGCACAGGTAAACCTAGATGTATTTTGTCTTTTGAGATGACGACAATCACCTTTCGCATGACGTACAGACGACAGACTTATTTTAATTTATTTTCATTTCTGAATTGTTTTTTTATGTTTTATCTTTTTTATTACGGACGCTTTTAACGTGCACGTCTTTCTACATCATTCTCAATCTATAATTTCAACATGAATGATGTAACCAATATTTTGTAACAATTTTATTATTGAAAAGAGTGTCCGTGGAGTTTCTTGCCCGTTCTTCTCCATAGGTGCCTACGCTTTGAAATGGGCAACTAGCTTCATCTTTCTGATTGACAGACTCCTTGAAAATTCAAAAGTGCCTGTAATTGGCTTATTTGTAATAAATGCTTTGAGTTTGAGTTTGACGTAATAAAGTGAAATGAATGAGTCTTAAAGAATCTCTTATAAAGAGCTGAGCGTTTTACTTCATAAATGTAGTTAACCCGCGCAACGTAATAAGTAGATTATGTAAGCTGAATTTTACAAAAGCGACTGAGACTCTTCATCAAGTGAAAATGTCAAAGGTATCAGCAATCCTCTAAAATGTACCAAAATATTAATTTTAGGTACTTACCGAACTAGGAGTTGAAAGTGGACGAGGTATGCCTGTCCTTTGTATGAAAATCCACTCTCGACCTCCAAGGGTCGAGATTAAACTACAGTTAGGGGTCCAGTGGAAAAATTATTGATTGAGTGGACTAAACGTTAAAATTATATTAAATAAATAAATATTATATATATTTTTAGTTTTATTATACGTTGAAATTATACTCATTTTCTCTACGTCCGTTAATAAGGTGCCCCAACGAGTTGAAAATTATCTCAATTTCTATCATTATTTTAGAGGGAGAAGTTGTGGACTACCCAAGAGACTGACGTGGAGAGACTGCGGGAGTACAGGACTAAGGCAAGCTTCAAGGCAGACCACGTGGACGAGTATCACAAACTGCAGAAACCGTTCTTTGTAAGTATTAACTGCACTGCGATTCCGTAACCATCTCACCGTGAAAACTCAGGTGAAGTGAGCGTGGAGTGAGCTGTCATTCGAACTAATGCTAAGGATTGACACTATTGACAGCTCACTCTAAGCTCACTTCACCTAACTTTTCACGATGAGATTTTACAGAATCGATCGGCTGTACTCATTTCGTACGTGATTTTTTTTTTGATGTCACGTCACCTTCTATGTCAAATTTGAATGTATGTTAAGAAGATAAATTTAAATTAATTACTATGCCAGAAGCTATACGACATAGAGGTAGTTGGGCTCAGTTCCCAGGGCTCATAAAACGTGTTTACAAGGTATACGTTAATTATTTTGCCAGGAGCTATAGGATATAAGGGAAGTTGGACTTCCCTGGGCTCATCAGACATTTATTATAAGTAACTCGTAGTCCTTGAAGGTAAAACTTAACCAAAACCACTTATTACCTAAGGGACCTAAGTGAAGAGTGAAGAATTTGATTTCAGTAACTTAAGCTTCCTCTCGATGTACAAAAAAGAATATCTTCATATCAATAACCAGGATTTCGTTCTTCACAGGGTAACGGCCACATTGTATACAGCGGTTCGTTCTTCTATCAGGCCAATGAGTCTGGCAACCCTGGTGATGTCTTCCGCTACGACCTGACGCAGAGCCGCATCAAGTCAGTTAAGCTGCCAAATGCTGATGGTAGATTGTATGCTGCACAGCATAATCAGGTACCGTCTGGGGCTAGAAACCAATGGCCCACCTGATGGGAAGGGGCCACTGTCCCTCATTTGCAATGCGAAATTGATTATTGTTGCGTTGTTATAGAAAGAAAGAAAAGAAAGAAAGAAAATACATTTATTTGGCACAAACTAAAAGACACACAATACACCAGATACATACATCAGACAAAACAGACAATAAAAAAAAAAAAAATAAGAGATTAAATAAAAAGTGTGAAGTCCGATGTAAGAAAATCGCAGGAAAGTGTGCCTCACGGCTGCGCCAAAAAGGCCCAGTTCAGCAAAAATGCCAGTATAGCACTTTGAGACTTCTCAACTTTGTGTGACAACGATTTATGTCATGAGCAGTCATGGCCCAGTAGTAACAGACGCGACTTACGTGTTGCAGGTCGTAGGTTAGATCCCAGACAGGCGCTTTACTTTGTGTAAATTATTTCATCACCACTGCTCTCAAACGGTGAAGGAAAACATCGTGAGGAAACCGATGTGTCCTCGAACCATACATTTCAAGACATGTGATATCTACCAACTCGCTTTAGCCCCGCGTGGTGGATTACGGCCCACTTCCTCTCACAGAGAGGCCTGTGTCCCAGCAATGAGAACATTATTGGATGTTTATGTCACTGGATGAGACCCTTAAAAATAAAGGTTCTGCAGCTTGTTGGCAGGCTGTGCCTAGCAACTCTGCAATCAGATTAGACGTAGAATATTCAAGAGCATAATATGGAACATTCTGATCTGCGTATCTTACTAACAGCTAATGGCTTTCATTTTGACAGTTCAACAACATTAATTACGTTATTTACGTTGTTGAGCAGACAAATTTTTGGAACATAATTATGAAGCATTGAATTGCAATGCTAGTCATAAATCGCATTTCATCGGATTTTGACCAATGGCAATTAAGAATAAGCGGGCAAGATCATGTTTAGGGTTCCAAAAACGTTTAATACTTACACATTACGTATACATGTTTCAGGTAGATTTCAGTGCCGACGACAACGGTCTATGGGCGATTTACTCAATAGAATCGTCCAATAATACTGCTGTTGCTAAGGTATATAAAAAATCGTTTGTTTTGCCCCAAACTATTAGAATATGTTTCTGAAACACGTTATTTCTTACATAGTGTTTGTTTTCAGCTCAGTTTTGATCCCAGCAAGGATGGCTTGAATATAGACTACGTGTGGAATATATCTTTGAATCATAAACAAGTGAGTAAGGTTTCTTTTTCTCTATGTTATTTTCTTTCTACGCATGGTACGCTTGCCAACAGGCAAAGAATCAGGTACTTGATTTGTTAGCTTGAGCAGTAACATTGTACAGACGCCAGCATGTCAAGCTACCCGAAACTGTTACATTTTCCCAATCAACCTTGAACCTTAATGCTTTAGCGATAAAGTTGAAAATCTATTGAAGATTTTTGACAGACTAGTAGCTTGATGTGTTGGCGTCTGTACACAGGGTGGCAGGAACATTGACGCGCAAACTGTAACCATGAATTCAGCACAATCATGATTCTAGACCCCAGAGCGCAGCAATTTTTCGTCGATTATTAAAAAAAAAGAATTGTCTCATAGAAACGTCAAAATGAATAGAACAGCAATTTTTTTTTAAACCTACGGTACCTATCAACGAAGAGGTGTTCGGAATCATGTACTGAATCTATGGTAGCAGTCAAAATCAAAATCAAAATCAAAAGTCATTTATTCAAATTAGGCTGAGAATCAGCACTTTTCGAACGTCAAAATTACAAAAGACAGTCCCCCAAAAACGCCCGCCCTTTGTATTTTATCTTGTCTTGAATTAAGGTATACCTTTCAATTTAAATGGTATACTAATAAGATGATAACGTTTCCTTGCAAGCTCGATAGTTTTTGCGGTCTGCAAGACTGCAATAATTAACACAATCATCATCCATCTCACAATAATTAATTTTGAAGCTTCTGATTTTTTTTTTTTTTAAGTAGGTACTCAAATTTGCATACTAATACGCTAAACTAATGAGCACATAACTCTGTTAGGGCACAGCAAGTTAACTTATAACTAGGTTAGTACCATTCACAAATCTTCATCGACAGTCCACAAAATTCCAAATAACGCATCACGTCTCATTGATTCAAAAACCAACCTGTTTATCATCCCCAGGTAGGAGAAATGTTCATAGTCTGCGGGGTGCTGTATGCCTTGGACTCGGCGACAGAGCGGGAGAGCAAGGTGTCCATCGCCATAGACCTGTACCTCAATAAACAGGTTGAAGTTGCTCTGCAGTTCACCAACCCGTTCCGAAAGACCACGCAGCTCGGATATGATCATATGCATAAGGTTCTTTTTTTTTTTCTGGTCCAAGAGACTTATTGGAATCTGTGGCTTGAAAAATAATGTATGTACACTAACCTAACGAAAAAATCTATAATAATAATAAAGCTGATGAGTTTGTTTGTTGGTGTGCGTGCGAGCTCAAACCAACAAAGCAAAAAATCATCGCAAAAAATCAAATATAAAAAAAATCATCGCAAAAATTCATCGCATTCGCATTTGATAGCCCAATTCTTGAGGAAGACTATAGGCTTACTTAACATCACGCTAGGACCGTTAGAGGTCGAGCAAAAACTGATAAAGTCAGAAAGTACGCTGAGCGAAAGCACGGGCAGACGATGCCACAGGGTGGGTCGGGGGAAAAGAACTTTCACGCGGACGAAGACATCTCAGAAGCAAGTTTATTAATATGGTGACATTAGTTACCACTAGCGCTATCTAGTATCGAGTAGCAGAACTAATTTACAACTAGCGCCATCTAGTATCGAGTAGTAGAACTAATTTACCACTAGCGCTATCTAGTATCGAGTAGCAGAACTAATAGATCCTTGTTGAAATTTCGATGCTAGAACTTTCTTGAACTATTGGTCGGGGCCGGTATGTACTCGAATCTTCTAAATGTTTCTACAATAGTAGATTCTGGAACTATCTGCGGCACTATATAAGGCTGGGATTAGCCACGACCAGACAGACTTGGATCAACGATAGAAGCGAATACATCGAAAGCGATCTACAAGTGCAACTTAAGAACAATTGCGTTTTATAATTAGTGTGTTTGAGTTGTTATTACTGTAGTTCAATTAAAGTGTAATTTTTGGTAATTTATATCGGCAGTTTTTACTGTCACGAACCCGAAGCTCGTAACAATATTTTGCTCACTTTGTGTGGGGGAATACACACTAGGTATTTCACGAGTTAAGTAAGAGCAAAATCAAGCACCGCGACTAAAACTGTTTTCCTGGAAAAATTGAAATATAAATTCCTGGATAGAAAGGTTAAGAAATTATTTGACCTAGTGACGGGATTGAATCCAGGATATTGCTAATTAATTTGCTGTGCCATTCGTCTGACTTTATTAATTATCTTTAATTTCAGGAGCTGTACTCTTGGGACCGAGGGAACCAACTCACGTACCCTGTGAGATACAACGAACTGCCTTGATTGAGTACCCATAAGATAATATTAACAACAATGTGAAAGTATTTTTATACCAACATTTTTGCAAATACATAATCTTATAATCGATCTTTTGTTTATGTTTATAATCGACCTATAATGTTCCCACTGCTGGGATCATGGGAATACTTATATCTATGGCTGGGCAACAGCCTCCTCTCTGTGAGAATTTGTAGTTTGTATTGCTGTGCTGAAATTAGGTGAGAATGAAGTGACTTCTGATTGTATTTTGGATGAGGGATAGATGACCATTTTTACAGTGCTCTTTATGCGTCTAAACCTGAGAGCACTGCTGCGAATTAATAACGATACCCCTGGTATTACCAGTCACTACCACCAATTAAAAACTAAACCCTCTAACGGAAAATTGTAGCACTAATTTGTCCCTCAAGAACACTTCCATTGTTCCTAACACTACTTCTTCACTTCTCCACAAGATGGCGCTGCTATCAAACTACAGAACTAATATGATAGATGGCGCCACGAGTTATTATCATAAAAAATAGATTACTATCGACCCTTTCATAATTTAACCAAGGAACTTTATTCGAAATTATCGAAATTTCTCCAACTTAATAATTAACGGCATGGCTACCCTTATTACGTATGTATGTATAAGTAGTGGTGGAAAAGCCACGGCTCTTATTTGTATCTCTTTGAACTCGTGTGATGAACCCATTGCTCGTTCAAGCATAATTTAATTAGAGGGGTAAACAGAAATGTTAGCTACACATACTACCATGAAAACGAAAATAGGCACCTACCTACTTCGAGCAGATAAGTAATTAACTGAAGAGACCTTAGCATTATCAGCCTATAATGTTCCCACTGCTGGGACACAGGCCTCCTCTCTGAGAGAGGGAGTGAACATTAATCCATCACACGAGCTGACCAGTGTAGGTTGATGGATGACACACGCCTTCCATTTTTTTGGTTCTAGGACATGCCCGTTTCCTCACGATGTTTTCCTTCACCGTTTTGAGAACAGTGGTCATGAAATGAAATACACAAAGTAAAGCCTGGGAACCTCGAACTGACGACCTACAACTCGTAAGTTGGGGCCAATACCACTGAGCCACCACTACTCTTCCGAAGGAAGAATTTTGAAGAATTTTGTGGCCCTGAGGACCACAAAATACTTAGGTAATTTGTGACCCCGTTAGTTAGAATTAGACTGCCAACAGGGAGCTGGGGTTACATTTAGGAGTATGCTAAGTGCAAAAAGTAAAACAAGAAGTGAAAAAAAAGTTTTGTTCTGCCATATCTATTGCATCTTGGCTCAGTTAAAGAAGGTACCTACCTACCGAACATAGTATTGAGTTATGAAGAACATACCTATGTTCTTCATAACTCAATACTATGTTCGTGGTGTTTATTGTTTTAATAAAATATACCAGTTGGTACCTACTTAAATACAGATGCTACTTCTCCATTGTTCGGGAATCCCCTGAATATAATAATATTAATTAATTAATTATACATACTATTAACTCACCAATGCTTTTGTAAAATGATTTGACCGCAAAAATAAATGGTGTCTTTAACAAGATATTAGGTACCAGATATTAAACCCTATTTTATTTATGTTACCTTTCGTAGGTACTAATGAAATCATTGAATTATAGTGCTTTTTGTTATTTCGGTACATTACCATAACCACATTTTAGACGTCCGGTCCCAGTTTAATAAGGAAACTTGCTGTGTATTAATTTTAATGATTAACCAATTTAAAATATTTGAACCATGAGATCAGCTTTTTTTTATTATTTTAAAACACTAACATACTTAATGATGCGGTGTTTCAGAAATCTGTAATACCCGCACTGGGCCTGCGTGCTCGATTACATAGCCAACTCCCTCTCCTGGAGGCCTGTGTCCCAGCAGTGGGAACATGAGGTATAGCCTGATTATGCTATGCTTACCGGATTACGTAGAAATTCAGTTTGGATTTCGAAGTTCCCTAAATGTTTTGGCAACTCCTTTAATCCTCCAACTGATCTATTCTCTAAAAACTTACCGTGAAAACTTAGGTGAAGTGAGCTGTCATTCCTTAAGCTAGGGATTGACACTATTAACAGTTCACTTGAAGCTCACTTCACTTATGTCTCCACGGTGAGATTTCCACTGTTGTACACTCAGTACCCACAGTTAATCAGCTAACTAGCATTTTCTTGTTATAAGAAAATATCATGTAGGTACGGTACGGTGGGGTAATACTTCGGTAGGGACCTTTATCGAGTGGTTTTGATAGTTTATTAACTAGGTACAGTCACAAGCATAAGTATGTATACACTTAGCTTTATTCAAAAGCGATTTACTCCTTTATTTTTTAATGAAATTTTATGTTGCTACGAACACAGTATTTTCGAATTCAAAGGTTTTTGCAATGTGTCGTATTTTATTGTTGTTTTCGTTATTTCACGCAAAAATCGCTATTATTAGGTATATTAAGTTTCCAAATGTTGACATGACATGTTAGTGCTCGTGACTGTACAGACCTTCAAGGCAAGTTCTCCTTCAATATCCCATTGGTAAAATATTCACACAGTGTAATTGCCACCGTATCCGCATTTCGGAAATACCAGGCTGTATACATATTTCAGTGCCTTTGTAATTATGTATTAGAAAGTAGCGTGGAAGGAAACTACCCCCATTTTATGAAAATACTTGGATTTTATGTGTTTGAGTTTATGATAGCGTTTCTATGGTTTATTTTTATTGTTGTATGATAAAAGTGGATAGGTACGATCCGCTTAGGTAATATAAAACTTACATTTATTTTAAAATCTGTTATTTTCATCACTATATTGTATTCTGCTATTTGTACTTATGGGCCTTTTATTTTAATACTCTGTGTTATTCACATCATTTAAACATTGTACACCAGCGTATACATCGAATGACAAGGAGAAATGGAAATAACTAGAGGAGGCCTTCACCTCCAATTAAATGAGGGTTCTTACTGGTGCAGAAGTTTAAAATAAGCTTAACTTTATATAATCTAAGAAATTTTAGTTAACATAGTTTAGTTTTTATTTTTCTTTTGTAGTTTTTTAATAAGAAATATAAGGCTTTTTATTTTTATTTATTTATTTACCCGTGTATAAGATGATCTCACCTATTTAAACCACAACCAGAAATAATAAATATACTCTCAAACACCTGAACACTCATTAACACTAAAGAGGTCCAAAGAGGCAGCAAACAAAAAGAATAGCTCACGCATAGTGACGCGCGGCGCACATAAATCGTCGCCTCACACTAGGTGCGCCCTAAGCGCGGGCAGACATTCCACGCTCATCTCAACCCCCCATTTTTCGCCACAATAGCTAGCAATACATTCCGTGACTTGGCAGAACCCGATGTCGAGATATTTGGCCCCCATCGCACGATCAATACGTGCGCACAGCGCCATCTAACAGCCATCGCGCATCCAAATTGCAGTTTAATAGTTCATTAGATCCGGCAAAAATGGCGGGGACACGACATTTTAAATTCGGAACGCGGTATCGATTCGCGGGAGCGCCATTATGGAATACAGGTTATAAAATTTTAAGTAAAAACTTTTTAGCAGACGTTGGCTGAAAGCCGGTTCGATTCCGGGTCAGGACTGGATACTGAGAGTTGGTACATTTTAGTCAAGCCAAGATACCGCTGTTACTTGATAATAGTGATCGAACGAATTCCTGCTTTTCTTAATGTCGGTAATCAGCTTTCTTAATGATTATTAAATGGTAAGAAAAGTTGGTAGTTTCAAGATTATTTTACTTTCGCTGTAGATTCATAGTCTTTTCGTAAAGCTGTTAGTTGTAATGTTTTCGAAAATCACCACTATAAAACCCGCCTATGTATTTTAAAAACATAAAAATTACTGTTTCACGAAACCTTGGACCGAGCCACGGGAAATTATTTTTTAATTTTCCAAGAACGTACACAGCCTATATGCAGAACTGCTTTGCAGTCTCCATTTATAGTCTGTGGTTTCGCGCCACCCGCCTCCCTCCCGACCGTTTGTAATGAATGAATCATTCGAATTCAATTGATCACCGTCGTTAATTCGTAATACTAATCAAACAGATTAGGTACCGTTTATTTGTTTACTTTGAACACGTGAAGTTTTTAAATGGTTTAATTGTGTTAATCATTTAATTTGTGGATGTGGAAAAGTACTTCGTAAAGGCTGATTGATGGGTACCTACTTTGATTTATTTATGAAAGTGCCATCACCTACATAAATCTGCAGTTTCCCGCGCAATTTAAAAGTCGAATGTTATAAATGAATTATTGTCAATTGCCGCGGGTTTCAGGGGGAGTTTTATTAAAGTTTTATATTGGTGCATGCTATTTTATATGCAGGCTGCATGCTACGAACACACAAGAAGGTTGATTTATTTATACGTTCTTTTAAATCTAAACAAGTAGGTAGAGGTTTGTGACGTCAACTTGCGCCATGAAGGGCCAAAAAATTTATTATTCCATAAAGTTTGTCAAGTTCATGAAATTAGTATGAATTCGACCAATTTTAGTTTGGGATTTAGCATTCATGTAGCACCTGCTTTCCACATAAAAGTATACACAAGACTATTTGACCTGGTTCAATAAAATAGATCATGCACTTATCGACAGAAGACACTAGTCCGATCTTCTTGATGTTGGAAACAGACAGACAGCCAGACTCGGGCCATTACTTGGTAGTCTGTAGAATGAGGGTTCGCATATCGCGATACAAGAAGTACACCAAGACCGTATAGGCGAGGAAGTTTGACCTCGGTGCTAAAGAGGAACAGGAGTTCAGAATGAAGTATATGGACACTGTTTGTAGAGAGGTAACTGAGATAGAGGATATAAATAACGATGGCGAACCAAATAACACGTGGCGCCGTCTCAAAGCAGCCCTGGCTGCGAACGAAGTTCTTGGAGTGTTAAAAAGACCAAAGCCTAATAGATGGTTCGACGATGAATGTCACTAAGCTACTGTCCATAAAAGTGAGGCACAGAATACTACAACAGAAATACACTCGCAGACATAGAGAACCAAGTACCAAGACGGCAGAAGAAAAGAGAAACACCTCCTCCAAAGACCGGCACGACCTACCGCGCGATATTCCCACCACACTTTTGCCTGTGTCAGTGAACTCCTTAGTAACGGACAAAAACAAATTGTTTTCTGAAATAAGCAGGAGAATACTGGCGGCCAATAAATACTATAATTTCAGCCTACTAAGGTATTTTCGTTCAAAGTTACTCTCAAGAAGCGTTAAACTTCTCTTCTACAAGACCACCGTCATAATAATACCAATACTGACATACGGCTTTGAATGCTGGGTACTAAGCAAAAAAGTCGAGAATTCTCTCTTAGTTTAAGAACGACGGTTTCCTCAGGTGCACGTTTGGTGCAGTGCTGGAAAATGAGCAATGGCGAACACGCTATCACGACCTCTTCGAGATGTCTGACAGTGTGTCTCAGAGTTTATTGTGACTAAGACCATTATAACAGGAGGTCTTCGATGGGCAGGGTATGTCGCAAGAAAGGACGAGACCAGAGCACTCTGATGTTTACTTGATAGTAAACCAGCAGATGGTCGGAGAAGTGGAGTCGGGCAGCCCAACCTCAAATGGTTGAATAGCGTAGACCAAGATTTAAGAACTGTTGAAGTGAGAAATTGGAGAGAAAAATCAGGAAAATAGGTCACGTTGGAAATACTTGAACAGGCTAAGGCCCACCCGCGGCTGTAAACCCTCAGATGATGATGTTCATTCATTCATGTGGGAGCCATGTTCTAGAGTTAATTTAGGGCTGTGGCAGCAATATACCTTTTCCCTTGCAGACTTACAAGTTCTCACATTTTGGGGTTGGGACTGTTGGAAGTTTATTTCCGTATGAGTTACCTAATTAGAAGTAGGGGAAGACCAAAGAAACGATGGATGGACTGCGTGAATGACATGCTTAAAAAGGGGGTGACACTGACAACCGTGATTACGACTAATAGAAGAAAACGACTTGTTGCGCCGACCCTGAATAAATTGAGATAAGGACAGGAGAGAGAATGATGTTGAAGGTTACCTAGTTACCTTTTTTTTTTCCTTAGGCCTTGTGTGTGGGCATGTTGGTGGGTTGTTCCAGGGCAGCGGTAACCCTTTCGGACGATCCCGCCACCCTGGCAGGCTTCGGCCCTATCGGGCCCCGTCATACCTAGTTACCTCAATCAACAATCAACTGAGCGAATCCCAGTCCACAGACATAGACCTCTCCCAGGCCGTGCTACAGCACTCTTTCCTCCACCTTCCGCATCCAGTCTGTCCCAGCCGCTTTCTTAATTAAGCTCGTCGGACCATCTAGCTGGGGGGCATCCCTTACTACGCTAGTTACTAGTTTTTTTTTAATCCTCTATACACATCGCTATGTGTACACAAGCCTTGCATCCTCTATCATTAATTGCATCCTAAAATTATAACCTAATTACAAGTACGTATCATAATAACACAAAAAGTTAATTCACTTTCAAAGGCGATCAGCTGACTGCTTACACATAAATCGACATAATAGCATTATGTATAAACAGTAGGTATGTATTGTATACATAGGTATGTTCGCGTTCAGTCGGGATTTCCTCGTTGTCGTCCGAGACATGATAGCGAGCGCTTTCAGCGGATACAGCGCTTTTTATTGTAATTCTATTGTTTTTGAGCGAGTTTTTTCTTCGTATAATTTTATTTGCGCCAAAATGAGATGACTTTTTAGATGGTGATTTTTTTGGCTGTTTTGTTATACAGCGTGTTTCAAATATGAGCTTTTGTTTTTTTTTTTTTTTTGAAAATGTTTTTTCAAGGCAATAAATAATTATTAATAATTTCGTATTTTTCGTTGCTGACATTTTTTTAAGACACTATCCTAATTTTTTCGCGCTAAACCAATGCCCTCAATGAAAGCGTTTTTAGAAAAATAGACATAAATAAATTAAATATGTAACACCACTAAAATCATAAATTAGGTAGGTAAGTACTTAATAGGCTTTACTTTTGTCACCCGACTCTCGATTTCCAAAACGAGTTTACAACAGGCCATCCTACCGCAGTTGCTAAGACAATACATTCTAAAACCATACTTTGTTTCCTTCGAGCACGGCCGAGTGAGTAATGTTTACAAAAAAATGATAAACAAAAAGGTCAATGTACATGCGTTGCAAGTAAGCGGCTGCAGCGCTGAGCGGCGCGTTCAATCACAGCTGAGCCAGCAGGTCGGACACCTGACGTCGGCGGCCCCGCCCCCCGCCCGCCCGCGCCCCCCTGCCATCAGCTGTTAATGTTCCTCCTCCCCCCGCCACACCGCACCAGCCTTTCCCCTTCGTTTGTGTAATGCGAGGAGCGTCGGCTATCAACGACACGCACCGACATTACATTTTTATGAGCATTGTTCTTATTTATTTCTGTACCAAGTTTTTGATGTTCAGTGTTATGTTTCGACTTCATAATGGCTGAATATAAAGCTAGAATATCCACGACATCATTATGAACAAAAATACAACGTGACTATTTTGTTATTAGCAGCATACATACAACAAACGCTAAGCACATCGAATGCAATATTAATAATTAACAAATGCTAACCACAGCGATTCCGACTAGTTATGGATTCTATTTGAGGCCACAGAGAACAACAAAAATGCCAACTTTTAATAATATGTACATCGCACATTATGCTGCCAAATGAATAATTTATCGCAGTGTGTCGATTCGGGGCTCGCATCCCCAGGGTTCGCGGGGTGCCCCCCGAGGGGGCGCGCGGCGGGAGGGGCGCGCCGGCCGTCAGTCCGCGCCGAGCGGCCGAGCGAGCGCCATGTCCGCGTGTGCGCCGCGCGCCTGCTGCCGGCCGCGCGCCCCGCCGACGTTACTCGACATCACAGCGAAAATAGTCGCCGCCGCGATCCCATTCCAACGCATCGAGGAGCGCTATGAACGTATCCCGGAGCCGGTGCAGCGCCGCGTCGTGTACTGGTCGTTCCCGCGGGATGAGCGGGACATCTGCATGTACTCGTCGCTGGCGCGAGCGCCGCCCGACGACCACCGCAACATCGCCTTCTGCCGCGGCCTGAAGCTGCTGGAGGCTGGCTGCGTGGAGAATGTGCTACAAGTCGGTGAGTGTCTGCCCCGACGCGCCTGCGCCTGTTTACTAATATGCGCCTCGCCCACCCGCGCCGTATAAATAAAAACCTCGACGTGTGCGATCGATAGCTGCTCCTCTCGGGAATTATTCATGCGTCGGCTCGTAAAAGTTTCAGGAGATTAGGGCCTGCCGGGGACGGTGATGGTGACCCCACAACCTCCGCTGATCACAGAGGTCGGCCGGTCGCACCGCTCACTATCCGTGTGACGCAACTAATAGGCTTATCTCGCTGCGATATCGATAACCCGGTAGTTGCATTGACGTTTAATCGATCCAAAGTTAAACATATTCACAATTATCCAGCGGACACTGGCACTGGCCCGATAATGTCTCCCTGAGGCACGCCGGGCGACCGATAGGAAATCAGAGCGCCCGCGCGCCCGTAATTAATTGGGGCTCATTACTATGCATCGATTCCGTTTCGCATCCATAATCCATAAGGCACTTCAATGGCTTTATTTTCCTCGTCACAATATCAATATAAAATCGTGTGATACAATTAATCGAACGCCTAATTAAGATCGACTTTCGAAACTATGCAGATGCAACGTGAAATTCGGCTGAGATTTACATAACTGGAAGTCCCGTTACATAGGGAATTACTCAACCGGATCGGCGTGGTGTCCGCGGCATCGGTGTCGCGGCCGCGAGACGCGCTCGCCTCCGATGGCATTAATCCATGCAGACGTCGTTTGTTACTGTCGCCGCTCTGAATAACGGACGCGAATAAACAATATTAATTGCCTGTTTTTATTTTTATAGGGTCAGACCCGGTTTTATTGTGCTCGGTCGTGGGAGGACGGGCGTTACATATTCATTTGTGCTTATCTGCCATCAAAACGGCGATTACTGGTCATTTCGGGCCGTTTCGGGTCGCACTGCGGTCGCATACGCCACATTTGGTGGAGCCGCGTCGTTCATAATGCTGTCACGTCTCAGGAGAACTTCAGACGCATTAATGTAATAAAAGATATGGAGCATAAACACGAATTCATAGTTGAATCATGTCCGCAGTACGATTTTAGGCACTGGCTTACGTCCAACTTTAGGGCGGTGGAAGAGCCGCCTCGGCGAGATAGCGTTTCCGATATGAATCGTGTACTTATGTTACAGATAAACGCGTTAGTGGTCGGCGGCATGCTTCTCGTGTCCAAATTGATATAAGTTCCCACACCCATATCATCTGAGTCACACAATCTACGATCAGGAGGAACCGCCCACTTGAAGTAAAAACAGGCTGAAATATGTTCCAAGAATTTAGTCGTAGCTAACAAAGATTGAAACTGAGGAAGGATTAAATTGTTTGCTATGTAAATTTGTAGGTCAAACGAGGTTTGGGCGAAAGAAAAAGGAGTTCTGTTTAAATTCCTATTGAAAGAAACTCGATTTCTATGAAGTCTCCTGCTCGTGCAATCTGCTTCGGAACTTTTAATGGAGTATGAATAACTTATGGACGCTTTTAAATTTTTAATGCATGCATATCGAGTTCCATCGGTGACAGCGTACAGACAGCACGAAATGTCATGTGAAGGAAAAAATATCTGGTTGGCACCATTCGAACAACTCACCAAACGAGAATAGCCAGATTCGTGTGTATGAATAAAAGAACGCTGCGCCCTCAAGGTACGAGTACATGCAAAAGATCGAAAATGAACCCCACGTTTTAAATGTATTGGAGTCGCATGTACATATTTAATTGTCATGCAAAAATAAACGAGCGCACCAGGCACAGCTCTGTAAATATTTTAATTCAATGTTAATAACTTCATATCAATTCAGTTCGGACGAATCTCGGTGCGCTCCGACCGGTTCCCTGGCTGATCGAGAGCGCGGCTGTAGGGGTGTGTTTGATTAAACCATCGATACCACTCTTTGTTTGGATTTCATTTCACATAAAACGAACTGCAGCACGTTTCTAACACTGCAGTTCAATTATAATTAATAATTCCAAGGAAAAAGCATTTTCCGTAGTGTGTCGACAACGATCGTAGATTATTATTCAATAGAATCGATTTTCATTGGCTAGCATAATGGATGCATTAAATTTTTAAGTGCTACCTCAAAATTCTTCTTATTAAATAATATTTTGCTTTTCTGTTAAACAATTCATTACTTAGGGTGGGTTTTGTTTGTCACAACACTGGAAAATTTGTTTCAACAAAAAAATATGGTGGCATGTCGCACACAGCCACAGTCATGAAGATTCATCTTCGAAAACGTACATATTTCTACCGAAATTGCCACATACATCACAAACAAAATATGAAATACTGCAAACAAATATTTGTACAGTCTGTAAGCAATCACTCTTGCGCGTTCGACTGACAAACGTGAGGCGTCCGTCATGCCAAAAAAGATACATGATACATATTCTAATTGCGAGTTTGAACAGAATACAGATGAAGGTATAATTAAAACAATTTTAACGCTAAGTCTGAATAACTAAATACAAAGTAAAGATGATACGAATATTTCCGTTCTCATGTCGGTCTCACGACGTTTCATCACCAATTTAAAAGTTCACGGTATGACTGCAGTTCTGAGAAGGACTGTAACGCCGCCATTATTCATATGATGATCGTATGATATCCATTCTTGTACATAACAAGTTTGGAGCTTAACGTCTGCGGTTTTTGTCGGAACCTTTTGATTTTTGGGGCAACATTTCTTGTAATAAACCAGTGTTATTTGTAACCTTTCAGTTATCGCTTTGCAGTTTTCCTTCGTTGAAAGTCAGAATCCAGTTTAAACAGTTGGTACCTAACTGTCCACGGTAAAGGAAAAAGGGTGGTTCCATAGTTACAGGATACGTGCGTGCTTGACTAACGATTGCCCACAACTAGCTAACATAAGTAGTCATTGATTTAGCTCATTATCATCATCAAATGTGGCGGAAACAGGAAAATCCCACATGTTTTATTCTCGGTTTTGTGAATGACCGGAAATTAATTAACCCACTCTGAAAGTTACTAAGTTCCTTAAATAAAAATATTAGCAAGTAGGTTGCAAAGATAGGAGGAATCAGAAGGAATTTTAAACTGGTCCTCATCCGTCGATTTCCATCAGGTGTAATCGGGGTCAAGAGCAGGCCCGTTCAGTGATTAAAAAAAAGTACTATGAGTATCGTGATCATTTAGCTGCTAAATATATACCTCCCTCAAATTCAAGTTCAAGCAAAATTCTGAATCAATATCGATACTATTACTTGATTGACAAACAGACCGTCCGCATGACTGTTCATAATTATTAGGTCTCCATTGTCGCAATTGGGAAGCTGACATTATAGTTCAAGCATCATATTAATAGGTAATAGATTTGCTTTCGGTATCTGCAAAAGATACTATGCTGGAAGCTCCTAAATGGACGTTAAAGAATGAATACCTATCGGAAAGCTTTAATATCGAAGACGATATTCCTCATATCGTCTTCGATATACATATTATAAAGCTTTCCGATAGGTATTCATTCTTTATATCGTCCTCATATTATATATTCCTCATATCGTCTATGCATTAGAAAAACTGTGGATGACCAAATGCTTTCGACATAGTCAAACCGGGCATATTGCTGAAACTCTTAACACTCATAAAAGCCTAGACTTGGTTATGAACTTAATTATTAACTTATCGAACTCATCCATGGTATACCGAATATATATGTATATACATATAATATATACCGAATTTATCCAGTCTACGATCTACTAACCAAATTATTTCATCAAGTATTTCTTCTTTTACTGACCCCGGCTTTTATTTCCAACATTTTTAAAGGATACAGTACTTAAACATAAATTAGCCTAATCACACAGCCTGACAAGAATTTATGCACACTTCCGACACTGTTTAAGTATATTACAAACATTGTTTGTACGACAATGGTTTTTACAAAACCATCAAAATGGAATATGTCATTGTAATCACTTCTTATCGTAGTTTAAATAACCATAATCGTGATGTGTGTAATTGTAAAACAATCTGTGTGCTATTATGTCTGGTAATAATCTCATGTTCGTCCGCAAGCGTAATTGCTTTAGAATGGGAATAGAAACATTTTCGGTGACACACTGTTGCATAATAGTGCTTAGAATCAGCATTAGTTTGCATCCCTTTTAGAAATAAAGTCCGAAATGTTGCAAGCGTTAGAAGCTCTTCAAAGGTGCGAAAAATTTTTAACAGTTCCAATAGAATCACGAATTGGTCGTTGATCTTTTCCTTTCTGATGCTGTAAATTTACGAAATTACCGAAAAACAAAGGATGGTGCATGAAAGATCACACATTGATAATGACAAGAAGCGAACAATTCTACAGAATTTGACGTATAAGCCAAGCATTGAGATTAGATTTAAGAGACAACGAAGCTATTGATGTTTGGCTAACCTCGGTTTCCCTTTGCATTATTTGCAATACTACAATGACTCACTCTACTAAACCATATCCGTTAGTATTACAACAACTAAAGCATCTATTCACAAACATCACATCCGTAAAAATCCACCAACCACATGTCAATACAATCGCGATTCATAGCAACAAAGAAATTACAGAGCAAACTGACAAACAGACAAACTCAATGCTCCTCTGTCCAATAACAGTGTTTCATAGTATCCACACAAGAACAGTTCTGTCGCGCGACCTCGCACCAAAAACTAAAATAACACGCCCCCCATATGCTTCACTTCACCCCCTCTAACACCTATACCAATAAGCAATGGGAAAGACGAGGTAGATCTCGAAATACTGGTCGCGCTCACAAAGACCTGCTTGTGAGTACCAAAAGCACCTCCGCATTTTAGAATCCAATTGCAAGTTAACGCGTGCAATTCGGGAGGTCCTTAATGTTCAGGGAATAGAGGATGTTTTGCAATGAATAGAGGCATTGTTGGGGAACGCATACAGTGAATCTTTGAAGGCAAACAAGCTTGTGAAGAGTATTGAATGCTTGATTTGATGGTGTAAAGATAAACTTGCGAGTACCTGAGAAATTTGGTACAGTTGGGAAGTTTCATCTAATACGTTACAGAACTAATTCGTTCGAACTTGTTTCAAATTGAATTCCATACAACAATGTGTTTTGTAAATATCTGTATTATTACTTTTCCAGTTTATTTGCTTTGGTTATTACCGAGTACATGTGTGTTAACGTTAACGTGTCGATATAATCTAGGACAGAAATGGCTTTGTGATACGGCAGCGTTCACGCAAATACTGGTTTGGATTGTTCCATCGATATCCATCGATGTGGACATAATCAATTAGATGTTAACGAGTAATGGATTTATGACGTTGGTAATGATGGAGCACTCAATAGCTATTTACAGGCTTCGGCTGACTACAATGCTGTAGCTGTAGTACCAGTCGATTTTATACAGATTGTAAAAACGCAGCTTGTTAAATTACTTACAGAATTCAATTAAGGAAAGAGTTGCTGTGCGAAGATGATTGAAACCAACCAAAGTATTCGATGATGTCTTGAATGACAACAATTCAGGCAATGATTCCATCTTAAATGCCACGCTGATCACACCACCTCCTAATAAGGATTAAAATCTAAGACCCAATCTAAATGTTGATACTGCAGAAAATTCCGAATGCAAATCCAAGGTCTAACCAGATCCATATTAATGCAGAACCAATTACATGATGACTAAACTAAATAAGTAAATAATGATTCAATTCAACGTGGGAACTACTAGTAGGTATATACTGGGTGTTAATTGATACAGAGTTCAGGGTTAAATATAGTCAATTGCAAAGCTTTTGACCTTCGCGATCAATCTGGCTGAAATTGCTTCTTCATACAATATAGTATAGTTTAGATATATATATAGTTATAGTTTCTGAATGGTGATCGATAATTTTGGCTGAGACAAGTAGTGGGTAGACAAGCAAGTATGACTCTTTTATATTGACGACTTGCGACTTGCCGTGAGATATTTTTTTCGATAACGAATAATCGTGTCTATTATATAATGTGTGCTAGTTTCTCAATTATAAACAAGTTAAACCCGTTCTCAATAAGCAAGAGCCTAAAAAGTAGACAGAAGAAGGGAATGAGGGCATTGACGAACCCGAAAAAACATATATCTCAAATTCTATCACATTCAGAACTTGCTTGATCAGTTTTCTAAACAAGTTTCGATATTGTGCGTGTTTTAAAATCGATTTAGGCCGTATTTTACATCAGTTCTTTAAGCAACATTCACATAAATGTTGAGAGTCAGCTGCATAAAAATTGAGTGTCTTCAGTAATCGTAAACCAGCTAAATCGATGGGTAATCAACGACCCAGTTCTAACCCAGCATCATTTAAACTGATGTCGAGAGCCATCCAAATTCTGATGAGTGTTCGGATGACATAGTTAACGTGGCGACTACTAGTGACTCACTTCCAAGTATATTTTATATTAATGTAATAAACAGTTGTACAATTTAAACACAATGATTTTATATGAGCTCATTGTTTGTCAAGATTACGTATCCTTCTGATTCTTTATTTATTGCAGCTTCTGGGTTGGTAGGAAGTGTAGGACTGGACTGGTCCACTCAAATCTGTTTCCTCAAAAGACCATTTCAGCCAGTAATCCACATAATCGAACGAATCGTCAAATCGTCTTTACTTTTAAAAAACACTTCAACGTTTCGACATTTAATTTCAGGGGTAGTCAGATATGACAAATGTCGACTTCATCTAGCTTATTTTTTTTTTAACGTGACCTGTAGAAGTGATCCCGATATCCCATTTACAGAATAAACAATTTCATTTCCTTCATTATGACTTATTGATAAATGATCAGTGTATCGTTGGGGCTTTTGTGCCATCCCATGATAATTAATGAAGAAAATTTTGGGTGACATTCATTTCACCGAAACGACTCAATCCATAAGGAACTGTCAGATAGAATCATTAGAGACGTCCAGGTTTTGATTTGCAAATCGCCTGATTACATTCTCGAGGATTTACAGCGTAAGACACTAACAGTAGCAAACTAGCAATGGCTTTCATTTTGACAGTCCAACAACATTCATTGCGTTATTTACGTTGTTGAAAAGAATTTTTATTTCCTGACATATGAAGCAATGGATTAGCAATATCGTTCAAAATTTTTCAGATTGAGATGGATAGTGTGTTAATTTATTTATTTATTGGTCTACCAACGATTGTTTACACCAGTTATGGGCATAAAAACAAGCAAACACAGATAAACAATAGTGTACAATCACTTAAACGTAAACTCAGCATGCAAAACGAAAGTTGTACGTACGATACAGAAAAAAAAATTAAAAGAAAACTACCCTAACTTATATCAAAATCAAAAGTCATTTATTCAAATTAGGCTGAGAATCAGCACTTTTCGAACGTCAAAATTACAAAAGACAGTCCCCCAAAAACGCCCGCCCTTCACCACTTCCTAGTGCTATCGCTGGGAAGAAGAAGTGGCGCAACAAACTCCCCAGCAGCACAGCTGTCTGTTTAGATAGAATATATCAATAACTAAGTATCCAAAAAGTTACATGTAATTTAGATCCTAAAACAGAGAACAAAGAAGAAAAAAACAAAAAGTTAAATTAATCATGTTACGCAATTAGGGTACTATTCAAGCATTTTCCTTTAAAATATTTAAGGGGGATTTCCATAGTTTGTATCCATGCCGCACCGAAAGAGTAAATATTACCATCACCAAATTCTCTGAAGCAGTTTGCATGTTATTCGCGATGTAACAATGAGCATTTTAATATTTTGTAAATAAAACCGCGACAGACATGACGCTACCGAGAAGACTGACAAAGAAAACGTTGCAACACATAATTCTGTTCTAAAGAAGTCATATGTTTGTTTTACCGTTACGAAATCATGCTTTTCTTGTGTCGAGAGGACTTCAAGGAAGATATTATTTTGTAATTATGCATATAAGGGATAAGTCTCAGAATATGCTGGCCCCATAGCGTGATTCGTCATCTTGGTCTGTGTCTTGGGGTTGGGTTTTCAGTGGAAACATCAAGACAAATATCGAACCAATAAGAAGACACAACCCAGGCAAGCATCGCACAAATGGGAGAAGGGCTATACTCAGCATTGGGTGAAACTAGGCTGCCAGTGATAAACCAGCGCTGGAGCTCTGTCTCGCATTGGGTATTAGCATTATACTGAGCGATGGCCGTTTTGCGTGGATGTGACGCATATATCCCCAACTTGTTTTTTTTTTGTGTTCTTTCTCTGCGTCATGCTTACCACAAGTAAAAGTATTTTCTTTCTTTCTTTCTATGATGGTGATGATGAAAAGACAATAGAACATGTCTCAAACACTGCTATTGGACTTATGATGCTCCTCCAAAATATGAACCAAAACGTGGAAAACCGGCACGACACGACACGAGCTGGTTTGTCTTTTGTTTTACAAAAGACAAACCAGCTCACATACCAGACAAGGCTTGCCAAATGAACTCAAAATAGTCCAATCTAAAAATAGGATCACATTAAATACTTTTATGACCACGCCTGGGTCAAATACAGTCAGGTCAGATCCAATTACCGCCACAGAGGGGCGAAAGGTGGGAGGTCGCGCAATTAGCTTCAATCAGACGCCAGGAAGACGGAATTAAGTTATTAGGGGGCAGGCTTTGGCACTGACCCGGGGAAATGTGTATTGCTCGACATTTTACATTGTAGGGTACAATAATTGTAACTTATTTGGTGTCGTGTTACGGAGTACCATACCACAGGTACCAGTTACCATAAGTACAGACGCCAGCACATCAAGCTACTACAATCTGTCAAATTTCTTTAATAGATTTTCAACTTAATCGCTAAAGTATTAAGGTTCAAGGTTGATACGAAAAATTTGGCAGTTTCGGGTAGCTTGACCTGCTGGCGTCTGTACCATTCATTGATTTGGAAGATACAGGCTTTACATTTTGTTTTTTCATACAGACCATTTTGAATAAGGTCATAGTTTTGTATATTGGGTTCCCACTCTCTACTCGAGGCCTCTAATGCCCCGTTGATCTTGTGATTGCAAGCGCCAATGCTGGGGTTCGGGTTCTGGGTGCGGTTCCGAGGTCAAGTAAAAATGTTATTGGAATTTTCCATTAGGAATTTCCTAGTAACAAGCTCGGAGTTTTGAAGTTGGCGGTTTGATACCCCCGTTTCTCGGACAGCACGTTAAGACGATTGTCTTCTCTCTCCGGCCGTGAGACCTCCCATTGGACTATGAGAGTAAGGGAAGAGTGAGTACACCTGTGTCTGCGCGAACACTTGTGCACTGTAATGTCTGCGCTGAATTCTTCCCTGTGATAAGTCGCCATAGCCGAAATTCGGTCTCGGAATAGAGGACGACTACTCGAGGCAGTCAGAGATATTTTTATAAATGAATGCAATGCTTATGATAGAGATGATAAAGACGAGATCACTCTTAACCGATTTCATGTAAGCTTAATTAAATCTAGAGAGAGATCAAATCGATTTATTGGAAATCGATTATAATATAAATTGATATCCTACGAACATATTTATACTGTTCTGACTTTATCGGTTTGGCACGAAAATGGCATTTAAGTACTATAAATTGTTAATAATAGTTCAAGTTTGCAAATTAAAAATCTGCCTAGTTTGGTGTACCTATATTTAAGCATCCAATCACCACCAAAATATTCATTCTCTAAAACAAGAGCTTTGTATTCTATAAATGAAAAGCTACAATTTTGGACGCTCATTTCGGCGACAAACAAATGTCAAAAAGTTGTCAAAATGTAGAGAAATTAGAAGTTTTTTTTTACAGATTGAGAATGAGATCAGACTGTGAACGTTCTTAAAATTACGAGAATTGCCCCGTCTGTTGGCTATTCCTTAGGGATCGCAGATTTTATCCACGCTTAACAACGTTGTAAATCCAAAAGAGAACAACGAAAAAAGTTTTACATTTTGACCGTCACGACACTACACGACAATTTTGTTAAAACAGGCCAATTGCAAAAGCAAAAAGAACTTCATCCCAACCGGGTATCTCACGATACCTCTCTTGTGTTTTTGATTCTCAGTTTATACGCACACAAAGTTGGTCTACTAATACAACCACAAAAGAGCGGGGTAATTGGGTAATACACTACAGTAGCAATGACTTTCATTTGGACAGTTCAGCAACACTCATTACGTTATTTACGTTTTTGTGCACACACATTTTTCGAATGTTATGAAGCATTGGATTAACAATATCCTTCAAAATGTTTTAGATCTCGATCGATAGTGTGTTACGCAATTAGGGTGCTGAAGACATTCCCAAGTTGCTATAGAAAAACCATAAAAAACCTCCTCGAATTTTTGAACCGACCGAAATATAAACTTTTAAATATCCGTAACGTCACAATAGTCCCCAATATACATCAAACTGTAGACAAGGAGGTTTTGAGATGTGTATCATTTGTTATTGTCAATTATAATGATACGAGCTTGCTTGAAGACTGGCTTGGCTTGTACATTTATATCGACGAACATAAGCGGCTTGTGACAACGATTTACATCGTGGGTCGTTGGCTGATGTTTGCTCTGCGTTAAGATCTTGTTCCTATTGTCTGTTTGGGGTATTCGATTATGTCTCTTTTAAGCATAATATAGGTGCTTTCAGTTCACTCACTCTGTGCATATCAATGCAACGTCTGCATAGATCTACTTTGCAAGCAGACCTAAGTAATTTCTATGACTAAGCAAAGATTAGCAGTGATGCTAATCTTTGCTTTTGCTTGAGAAGCCTAATCTATTATCATCATTATTAATTTAACTTTTTTCTGTCTATTAATGCTATCCTGTATAAATCTCACCGTGAAAACTTAGGTGACGTGAGCGGTCCTTCCACCCAACGCTATTGACCGCTCACTTCACCTAAGTTTTCACGGGGAGATTTTTATAGAATAGACCGGCTGGTATATATGCTTTCTTTATTGTTTTTTACTTAAAACATCTTGGTTGGCTTTCGTCCTTCATTTGCCTACAAACTTCCATCTCTACCAGCATCATATTCGTCCGTTATCATATTTATCCGTTTCCCAGTTTATAAAAACCTCTATCAACTATCAACCATTCCTCATTTGTTGACAAACCTTTCACCGACATTTCACACACTAAAGACCAAAATAAGGTCGGTACACTTGAAAAACTAACAATTTTATCTAGTTTCGCAACTCCGGTCACTATCGATAGGCTAGCATGGTTGACCTAATATTCAATCTCAGATATCGTAAGTGTGTCAAAACATTTTGACAAGCACTGCTAATAATGATACATGTACTATTTAATTTGCTTTGTGCTGATTGGCTGTCGGTACTGCCGCATGGCTATTGCAAAACTAATTCAGATTCGAGCTTTGTCGTAACAGTAGTAAGATTATAGAAGCGAGAGTAGTTATTGTAGGTGGTTCTTCGTAAACAGTACGGTTTTCTGAGTAATCTTCCCCGTTGATGTTTCCGTTTTATTTTTGGTGTTTTAGCGCAACTTGTTTTTTTATCAATTGGATTGTCCCACTGCTGATGAGCAAAGGTCTCTCCCATACGCGCAACATTTTTTATCGACCTGGGTCCCACTGCTGAGCAAAGGTATCCCCTATAACTTTCTCCTGTTCCTTGTCTGTTGTCTTCTCCAGCCAGTTTCCTGTAAACGCACCGAAGTCATCACTCCAGCGTTTCCATGGCCTCCCTCGGCGACGACGATCTGTTGGCACCCTCTGCGTTGCGCATCCTATACGTTCTAAAAGATTTACTTTTGCTTGCTTTCAAAAACCCCTCCTCCTCCTCTCACCAAGAGGAGAACGAGTCTCAGCAGTATGAACATTAAAGGTTGAGTATGTATTCGGAAAACCACTGATTAGTCGTTTTACCTTAGTTTGAATACAGTTACACGTACGTTTGGTACAGTAAAGATATTTGAAACTGATACCTTCCTAGTTTCCTACCAACTTCAACCCAATGGTTTCCTTGCGTTTTGCAAGGAATGAAGGTAGCATTTATACGAAACTGCACCCAAAGTTCTTCGCCCATGGAAACCGGTACCAAGTACAAAGTACTCAATTGTCTGAACATGAAAAACCTTGTTCTTCGAAACAATAAACAATTAGTCTAACACTACTAACGCTTCGCAGTAGTTCTATCATCCTTAGGTCAGTGGTATCATTAACACTATCTAAAGGTTCCTTCCCACTAGATCCTTTGTACTCTTCCATCATTTTTTTTTTTCTTTTAAGTGTTTTGTCGTTGTTATTATTATTTGTCCCTGATCAGGGCCGTTGGTCATGGCTCTGAGGGGAGCCGTTTAAGTGTACCATCGTGGTGAAATGATTAGTCAGCTGGACTCAGAAAAATATAAAATATCGAAGAAGAGTACCATCGACACGAAAAGAAGAAGTGTTTTGTCAATAGAACATTATTGTGATGTACGAATTGCTATTAATTTTCGTTTAAAAGAATAACGTATCAAGTTCATTTGGAGTTGTGTAGTTGGGAGTTCCTTTTGTCAAATCAGAATGGGATCCTTTTTACCCATTATTTTTTTTTTGATTTTGCGTGGCCATCGCATTGTAACAGTAAGTTCGTTTAAAGAAAATATTTAGTCACCTATTGCTGGTTTTGGTTGATGCAACGCAGAAACTCTGGGAAATAGTGCCAAAATAATCAAGCTTGACACATATAGGTAAAAGAAAGATACAGAAGTGCAGAGAGATTTAAACAATCAATCATTACACCTGTTGAAAGATTCATCTACGAATTTGTATCTAATATGAAACTCGAGAGATATTTAATTTGTCGACCGATCCTAGTCAATGAGTTGAATTCCAACAGTTGCATTACACACTTTATGCAAAGTTAATCGTTTGAACCAGAAAATCGAAGACATCTACCAACCCGCACTGGGCCCGCGTGGTTGATATTTATTATATTATATTAGGGCATTTGAACCCTGTCAGTCAAAATAGGACAGTTTAAAAACATTTCATTTTTGTTGGTGGTAGTATCTAATTGGTTTTTGGGTGACGTCTCCGAGTGTGGAAATTGTGAGTACATTGTTGTATTGGGTTCCCACCTGTAAAAACAATTTTAAGCGGTAATAATAGTAAATAAAAAATTACAGCCCACTCCCTCTCGAAGAGAAGAGAGGAGGCCTGTGTCCCAACAGTGAGAACATTATAGGCTGATTATGTGTTTGTGATCGTTTGACGTTACACATTAGTGTACTAACACCTTTACCGTGGTCTTGTGGAACGCACCGGAAGCGAGTAGTTGAGAATAGCACTTTATTTAACTTTACATTGTGTGATTGAGTACCCACCTACCCCATGATTACGTATTCAACGAGTTTTTATATCTCTCCTTAATTATCTTTCGGAAAAACTTTTAAAATAGGTACCTACTCTGTATTCTGCAATAACAATGTAGGTTGGAAATCTTGGGAGAGACTGTTCTAGATGCTTTGGGCTGTATCTTCCTTATGGCTGAGGTGGTTTTTAAAAAGTTTGGGGGTTCATTTTGAGGCGATCGATCACTCAGAATCCTTATCTGAGTAATGCTGACCTTCGGCCTGTGACAAACAAAAAATGAATTTGACTTTAAAATGCGGCTGCCAGCAGTCATGTTTTTTGGCTTAATTATATTAATTTTAATCATCATCTACCTAGCCTTCTCCCATTTATGTTGGGGTCGGCTGCCAGTCTAACCGCATGCAGCTAAATACTAGTATTTTAGATAGAGCGACCGCCTATCTGACCTCCACTACAAAGTTACTGGGTAATACGATAATAGGTAATAGGTACAGCGGGCTGGTATCCGCAACTCCACGACAATGCGCGTATTTTACGTACTTACCCAACCCTTTGGTAAGACTGGCTGTCAGAATTTATATTAATTTTATAAAATTACTTAGGTACATGTATAATAAAACATACTATACATATATGTAATTACTTACGCCAAAAAACAAAACATATTGATATGGCAGGGGTGGATAGACACATATAAAAAAATATTAGGACCAGTATCTTTATACATGAAAACAGAGGTATACTCCCACGCTAGTATGGAATGAACGCCAACGACCACGTGACCGCGTTTCCTCTAAAACCCTTCCCGATAAACAATTACAGCTACCTCCATCTTCTACCTGTTTCTAAAACCGACCGAAAAATCAGAAAACAAGGGAAGATCAATTTAGTAAATTCGACACAAAAGCAATCAAAAATAACCCCGAGGCGACGGGGGCTAATCGTAGCAAAGCGCACGTACCAGCCAATCATGTGTAATTTGGTACCACTTTGTACGAATAATAAAACAAATTACTATTGTAACGGCCCTTTGGACCTACGGTATGCCACTCTGTTATTATAACCAAAATCATTTTTTTTTAATATAAATTTTGGTAAACTTTTTTGGTGACTAAACACATTGGAGGTCTTAAAATGTGGGGAAATGTGCTACGCAGTGGGAACTTACTCCCTAACCATACTAATATTATAAATGTGAAAGTAACTGTCTGTGTCGGTTTGAACCATTGAACCAATCGTTATGAAATAGTATATAGGTGACCAGCAACCCTAATTGCGTAACAAACTATCAATCTAAATCATTTTGAAGGATATTGCTAATCCATTGCTACATATATGTTCGAAAAATTTGTCTACTCAACAACGTAAATAACGCAATGAATGTTGTTGAACTGTCCAAATGAAAGCTATTGCTACTGTTAGTGTGTTACGCAATTACCCCACCGGTATCTAAAGAAGTATATTATATCACAAGAATTTAAAAAAATATGAAATACTTACAAAATACACGCAGACGGAGTCATAGCAACAGCTAAGTCTTTTATTGTCCCAAAATATGCTCTTTCCATCACGCGCAATTTTAATCTAAAAATTGCGCGTGATGGAAAGTAAGACCAAAACCGAATAAGACAGGTGTAATGAGGTCCTAATGTGGAAGTTCTGAATTTCTTGAAGACCAATACAGTAAAGGGCTTCTAAGATCCGTAGCATACCTCCCGATCGGCCATTTTATTTTTTCAAAATTGCGGCCCCGCACATCAACGCAAACAGAAAACATAATAGTAGTAGGTATGCCAGGCTCCAAATAAAACTCTTCAATCCTCTTTCCGTTCATCTAAAAATCATTAACAAAATGGTTTTCTGACTGAACAATGTGTACAGTAAAAAAGACAAATGCTCACATAACTTGCAAAGCCTAATACAGACCACGCAAGTCGCAACTTCAGTTAAAATTTATTAACCAACTTTTGGCCACCGCGCCATCAGCCTTAATATGCAAAAACAGAAAAATATCAGTAAATCAATCAAGCGCAACATCGCCGTCGGTCGTAACAGCGATCGGTTTAGTGTTGCCATAAACAACAAAGTATGAATGTACTAATTTAACAATAACCCTATAACGCGGGTGGGGGAGGGAGGACCAAATTGCCTGCGGGTGTACTCCCAACACAACTTGGTCCGGTGTGCTTGAAAACTTGATGCCCCAAGTGGGAGGGGTGTAAGCTGTAACTCTTTAGAATTCAACTGATTTTTAATAGATGCGAGGGTTTAAGGTTTTCCTACTGTTATTGCTGTCGTTGTGCATCGCTGATATTGTTTTGTTTTTGTGTAAGATTTTTTTATGCGCTGTAGTCTGGGATATAGTATTAAAATATACGTGAATAAAGATTTCGATCTCGAAAATTACTTGCCTGTAGAGTGGAGCAAAATAACTATAAATCTTAATACAGAAACATCATTATTTCTATCTATAAAGCCAAAAGGAAGCTAACAACTTTGCTGCGGCCCTCTCAGGTAAATGTGGATGAGTAATGGTTATCATGACACATCCGTGCACAAAGAAATAACACAGGTATACGCATGGAGCATATATTATCATGACCAAAGGGGAAGAATCACAAAGGAGAACCATACATAATTAATAAGGTGAAAGTCCCCGGCTGCCTATTCGCATTAATAATCTCTTTTTAATAATGATAGGTAGGTACAGAATCTTATTTGGCGAGATTGGCTCCCTGCCCGCACCGAGGATGCCTAGAACGGGAACTTTACATAATTTACTTTTGGCAAAAAACCTACAAAATTATTCATTCTCCGTTCGAAAACCAATATCGGGCCCGCCATGTTGGCTGAATCCGAAATAGGCTTCACAAATTTTTGTTGTGAAAAAAAGCGGGGAGATTTGGCAGTTGGCAAGGTACCTTGCACGGCGGCCGGTCGTCGACACTTGGCAGCGCCCTTAATGCGCCTGCCAATGTGCACTGGCCGGCCCAGAGATTTGGCAAGCCAACATATTTCGACACCTTGTAGGAAAGGATTTAGCGTTGTTTCCTTTGGCATAGCGGAGGGACCATCAAAGTGAAGCGTCAGCCGCAGACTTACGAAGCCGTTCCTCACGCAAAAATACTTTGCGGTGTAATTTTGTTGTTCGTAATGCGAGGCGGTAAATCATTGTTGCGAATCTGGTGTTGGGTTCAAGGTTTTAAATCAACTCGTTATGTATATTTTCATCGAAAAAGTTATACAAAATGAAAATTACAGTGTTCCCCGTCCGTGGGTCGTTGAGACCGCAAGCGGGAGCCGGTTAATAACTCCAGGCGCCGCACAAAACGATCTCCACTACAACCAATTAAAATAGAATTAGTGAAAACACAAAAAAGCTAAGAATTTCAACTCTAATTAACTGAAACTTTACAAAAAAAAATATCATATAAAAACGTCTCGCGTGTCATTAGACCCATGCGTCCCTGTGGTGTTATATTACGAACACAATTTATCCTTTTTTCAACTTTATCCTTGGGTAGTTGAGGTTCAATTTTGACTAGCATGTTTGTAGAAGTAAATATGCTCTTACCCCCTCGGAGAGTGGTCCTTTTTTTCTCCAATTTTTTCGTCGTTTCGTACCTGTGGGCTCAACAAAAAGTGTTGCCGGGTGAAGCCAGATGCCTGCACTTGTATCAACACATGGATGTCCCATTGTGCAAAACGCACAGAAGTGGGTTGAGCATCTTGAAAAGCTACATTTTGTACAGTAAGTTTCATATTACTGGAAGCTGGTATTGAAATGTCAGTGTTTTTATAAATAATGCTAACATGTGTTTGAAATTTTGGCGACGGCACGCCTATAAATTTTGGTAAGAATGTACAAACTGTGAGAAATGATTTCGTTTCGGCGAGCAACGCCACTACACAAATAAGTTTTGTTATTTTACATCATGTTTGATCAAAGGGGTTATTTATCTACAAAATTTATTCTTAGGAAGTTTTGTTTTTACTTTTTTCGCAGACCATTTTATTCAAACAATTATATTAGACACGATTGCTTGTTTAAAACGGCGAAACTGCTCTCAAAACGGTTAGAAAACCGCCATGTCCAGAACCAAAAATTCGAAGACATGTGACATCTACCAATCCGCACTCGGCCATCATGGTGGATTACGGCCCACTCCCTCTCACAAAGAGGAGGCCTGTGTCCCAGCAGTGGGATCATTATAGGCTGTTTAAAAGATGCTCTTTCTTCCGGATTTTGCTCCGAGAGCGATAAAATTTCGAGAAACGGTAATACAGCGCGTAAAGTCCGCATCAACACCCTTTCCGATTCTTTCCTCAATACCTTTAACAAAAAATAATACATTCAAAGGAGCAATTCAACCGCAAGCCGAATCTGACATTCTGACCACAATACAACCTCGCAAACTTATCCCGACATTTAAACAAAGAAAATTGACACTTAAAACCTATTACTTAAAGTTTGCATGACCTGCACGTGTAACTTAGTTCTCTTAACCCGTTGAACGAGTTCGGCCCATTGTTTTGAACGTATTTTTTACTTCATTTTACTTCCCAGCCCACCCGGATGCCTGCAATCAATAGATTAGATTTAATCTTAGATTATCGCATGGCAGGATGGGTAGTGCTAGTGAACCACCTTGTAATAGCAGCCTTGGATGCCAGTAACATGGAAATGGTTTTAGAGTAGGAATACAGCGTAAATTGAGGTGTGTTTTAGAAAGATTGGGAAAGATATACATTTTTATCATACGTTAGTACTTAAGTTATCTTCCGTTACGGTGTTTATAAATATAAAGCAGAAATCAGAAAATTTAACGCTAGTGCAGCACCTTTTTTGCACTAGCGTTAAATTAATTGCGTAACACTTTCAATCACAACCTGAATCATTTTGAAGGATATTGCTAATCCATTACTTCATATATTCGAAAAATTTGTCGGCTCAACCACGTAAATAACGCAATGAATGTTGGTGTGCTGTCAAATCGAAAGCCATTACTACTTTTAGTTTGTTACGCAATTACCCCGCAAGTCCTTGGAGCCGCACATTTAATCTATCTATACTATACTAATAATAAAGCTGAAGAACATGATTGTTTGTTTGTTTGAACGCGCTAATCTCTGGATCTACTAGTCGTATTCGAAAAAAAAAATATTCTTAAATTTTATAGCCCAATTCTTGAAGAAGGTTATAGTCTATGTTGCTACGACCCGTGGGAGCCAAGCAAAAAGAAAAGGTAAGAAAGTTCGAAGACGAAAACGAAGTAATTTATAAACAAAAATTTCGATTTATTTTAAATTAAAAGGCGGTATCTAATAAATAATAATGTAGGACATAACTCCAAGAATAATTCCGACCCAAAGGACCAAATAATTTTAAACATGTATTTTTCTTAAAATCATAAACCACTATCCATTTTGGCAACATTACAAGTTCTGTTCAAACATTGCATCCTTACAAATAAAACCAAAGTAAATATGAATGGCAGGTAACATCATAAAGATGTTCTTTTAAGGCTTGCCGTAAAATCTCAACTGCAGTTCATGACATTCTGATAAAGGGAAAAAATGTAGGTAGTTTTTATTTCAACCTCGTTGTACTGCACTTACAAGGAAACCTATCTACCAGCGGGGTAAGTGCGTAAACAAACTATCAGCAGCAATGGCTTTCATTTTGACAGTTCAACAACATTCATTGCGTTATTTACGTTGTTGAGTAGACAAATTTTTCGAACATACATATATGTAGCAATGGATTAGCAATATCTTTCAAAATGATTCAGGATGTGATTTAAAGTGTGTTACGCAATAAGGGTACAGTACCACACCACCACCACTACCACGGGGATAGGGGGAAAAGTTTTCTTTGTTTATATTTCTTTTTTTTTATACAGTGTGGCAGGGACATCGACGTGCAAACTGTAACCATGAATTCAGCACATGATTAAGTATCGAAAAATAATGGACACATATTTTTTCTTTTGTCAATCAAACAAAAAATGACAAAGATAAACCGCGTCAAAAATTGGGAATGGGGGGTCGTGACGTCACTTGCTTGCAAAAGTCTCGCAAGCAAGTAACGTCACGCGGAACTTTAACAGGCGATATCTTCATCAGTTTTTTATATAATTGACAAAAGAAAAAATACGGGTTCAATATTTTTTGATAATCTAACTGACGGACTAAATATAATTATAATTTTTTACCCAGGCAACTACCTATTGGAGAAGCTTATGTCCAGCAGTGGACTGCTATAGATTGATGATGATGATGATAATATGCCTGTACGGAACAGTCACGAGCAAAATTATGTATACACTCGGTTTTATTCAAAAGCGATTTACTCCTTTATTTTTTAATTAAATTTTATGTTGTTACGAACATAGCATTTTCGAACCCATAGGTTTATGTAATGTGGCGTGTTTCAACGTTGCATTCGTTATTTCACGAAAAAATCGTAATTAAAAGTTGCCAAGTGTTGACATATTGGTGCTCGTGACTGTACTAGGATAAACCTATCGCTATATCACACTTTATGTCTATCTATTTTCTCTTTATATCTCTCTATCTTTGCATGAGAAGAAATAATTTTTTTTTGGAAAATAGTGCACGCCATTCGACTCGATTTTCGGCAACTCTCATCCAGCTGCTACCAACACTCTAATTGCGTAATACATTATCAACCTCAATCTGAATCATTTTGAAGGATATTGTTAATTCATTGCTTCACACTCGTATGTTCAAAAATCTTTCTGCTCAACAACGTAAATAACGCAATGAATGTTGTTGAACTGTCAAAATGAAACATTGCTACTGAATACTGATAGTGTGTTACGCCTTACGCCATTGCCCCGCTGGCATATAACCTATGTAAATTATTTCTAAGATTTTACTGTTAATCATCATCTGCCTAGCCTTTTCCCAACTATGTTGGGGTCGGCTTCCAGTCTAACCGGATGCAGCTGAATACCAGTATTTTACGTGGAGCGACTGCCTATCTGACCTCCACAACCCAGTTACTGGGTAATACCCCTTGGTAAGACTGGTTCTCAGACTTTCGGGCGTCCGACTACCCGTAACGACTGTCAAAGATCCACGAATGACAGCCGGGACCAACGGCTTAACGTGCTTTCCGAGGCACGGAGGGGTCTCGGTATGTAAAGATGGTCACCCATCCACAGACCAACCGCGGCAAGCGTAGCTTAACCTGACCGATCGACCTGTGCGGCTGTTATTATTTAGCCACGGGCCCCCCAAGATTTTACTGTTAATATTTTACCAATTTAAATTCTGAATAAATTGGTATTTATTTATTACTAGCTGCGCCCCGCAGTTTCCCCGCATAAGTTTCGATCCCGTGAGAATATCGGGACAAAAAGTACCTTATATGTTAATCCTGGTTATTAACTATTTGTGTGCCAAATTTCATCAAAATCCGTTCAGTAGTTTTTGCGTGAAAGAGTAACAAACATCCATCCATCCATACAAGCTTTCGCGTTTATAATATTTATAGTAGGATTTATACTCCCTTACTTGATGTGGATATCTTCTGACACGTTTAACTTCTGAACCTATTTATCAAAAAGAAGCAATAATTAGGTCCCAAGCTATAAACATTGATTAGTGTGTTATTAAAAGGAGATTAATTTATTATCATAACGGGAGAGCGATACTCACATGAGTGGGTACACAAAAAAGCATGATAAAACGAGATAGACTAGCTGTGCTTGCGATTTCGTTCGTGTGCAACGAAACAAATTTCGTTCGCGTGAAAACAAACTGGATGTCATGGGTTTTATTTTTTTGACGCGGAACCCTAATTATTTTTGTAAAATAAAATTAGCACAAGTTACTCCTTATAAAATCAGACGGGCAATTCTCGTAATTTCAAGAACGTTCACAGTCTGATGTCAGTCTTGATCTGTCAAAAATACGTCGTAATTTTCCTACAATTTTGACAAGTTTTTGACATTTGTTTGTCGTCGTGTAATTTAAATCGTTCAAAATCTAGTCGCAGACTAACTTTTAAACTTTTTAATCTAGTCGCAGACTAGGTTTTGAACGTTTTAAATTACGAGAATTGACCTTCAGATATCTGCCTGTGACGGTCTCGTCAAAATCGGTCCAGCCGTTTCGGAGATTAGCCGGAACAGACAGACAGAAAGAAAAACATTTTTTAAATTGTTTTTTTTTTTGTTATGATTACCGTGTTGTATACTGTCATAATACAAAAGATAGTATGGAGACAAACACATTTAAATAGAGTATCTTCAATCTCTTAGTTTGGAGAAGACTTTAGCTACATTGACATCAGCAGTAGGACAAAACATTTAAGGGAAAATCAGCGAAAAACTAAAAACATGCGCGTAGGCATCTTCTATAACTAAAACCCGATTTTTAAGCTGACGAGTAAGTTAAGAGACGTATGTATATGTAACAATCTCAAATTACTATTTGACAAAATTCTAAATTCACTATTTTGTTTAATCGTAGGTTGTAACCGAAAATGCTAAATTAACAAGTCCGAAAGAGTTCATACTTATATTCAAATCGCATCCATTAGCAGTGCATTGACCCCGTTTGAGTCATTGTTACAAGAGTCATGTAATTGATGTTAACTTTTTTTTCTCAACTCATTCCTTAAGTTTTAAAGAGGTATTTTCACGTATTTTGGCCACATCCGACCTCGACATAGCGACGTTTGACGGATTTACCTCTCTTGTCATACAAACGTAACTATAGTCGCACGTAACTTGGCAAGGTTTTGCTTCACATCACAATCAGCCTATAATGTTCCCACTGCTGGGACACAGGCCTCCTCTCTGTAAGAGGGAGAGGGCTGTAATCCACCACGCGGGCTTAGTGCGGGTTGGTAGATGTTACATATCTTCGAATTTTTGTCTCTAGGACATGCCGGTTTCCTCACGAGGTTTTCCTTCACCGTTTTGAGAGCAGTGGTAATGAAATAATTTACACAAGGTAAAGGGCCTGGCTGGATTCGAACCTACGACCTACAACTCGTAAGTCGTTCCCACTGGGCCACCATTGCTTCATCATCATCAGCATCATTCTCCAGTTCTTATCCAATTCAAGTCAATTTATTCGTGGTCGCCGCAACATGTCTTTTTCTTCCATAATTCTCTGGGGCCCGTGGCTAAATAATAACAGCCGCACAGGTCGATCGGTCAGGTTAAGCTACGCTTGCCGCGGTTGGTCTGTGGATGGGTGACCATCTTTACATACCGAGACCCCTCCGTGCCCCGGAAAGCACGTTAAGCCGTTGGTCCCGGCTGTCATGGATCTTTGACAGTCGTTACGGGTAGTCAGAAACCCGAAAGTCTGACAACCAGTCTTACCAAGGGGTATCGTATTACCCAGTAACTGAGTTGTGGAGGTCAGATAGGCAGTCGCTCCATGTAAAAATACTGGTATTCAGCTGCACCCGGTTAGACTGAAAGCTGACCCCAACATAGTTGGGAAAAGGCTAAGCAGATGATGACTTCTCTATTAGTCGTCATCTCGGTAGTCTCGGTAGTATCTATCTATCTATCTATCTATCTCGGTAGTCACCCCCCTTTCTAGACTTCCACACAGTCCAGCCTTCTTTGGTCTTCAGCCACTCTTATCCATCCACCGAGCCATCCATTTAGAAATATGAATCCTAACTAATAGATATTATAAATGCGAAAGTGAGTATTTATTTGTTACGCTTTCACGCTAAAACAGCTGAACGGAATTGGATGAAATTTGGCACACAAATAGACCATGACCCGATTAAGGACATAGGCTTACTTTTCATCCTGAATCGTAGACGAAGTTGGGGCAGCAGCTAGTATCAAATTATAATTACGTATAAAAACTGTTTGTGATACTGTCAATGCATTTTAAACCGGATTCCGTATAAGGATAACTTGTGGGATTACGTAGGCGGAAATACGAACTTAATTAAATTTCAAGTAAATTATTTTTCTTATAAAGTGCCAGTTAGCACGGAACCGATATGGGAAACAACCACTTTATTTAAATTAAATTATTTTGTGCGTGATTATTACTGAATCATGGTCATTTATAAAAACCTATTTATTGTGCAGTTTTATTGGAAATACTACCCATTTCTGTATCATTATATAATTACAGAATAATTTTATCAATTCTGTCAACAGTCTTCTATAATATCATCATAATTCTCCTGCCCTTATCACAATTTCTTTGTGGTCGCCGCAACAAATATCTTTTTCTTCCATACTTCTCTATTAGTCGTCATCTCGGTAGTCACCCCCTTTCTAACCATATCATCATTCACACATTCCATCCGTTTCTTTGGTCTTCCCCTACTTTTATAGCCTTCGACATTCATACTCAAAACTTTCCTCACGAAATTTTCCTCATTCCTCCGTATCACATGCCCATACCATGGCAAACGATTCCACAATCTTCTATGATCATTTTGACACATATGTAAAAGAATACCGTTTTGAAAACATCTCGGAAGTCAGGTAATATCAATCGGGTAGCCGAGAAAGCAATTCTCACGCTTTCGATTTTCAAATTTGACAGCGAACGTCACAGCAGTCGATCCACCCCAATGTCACCCCAACTCGTATGTTTTGCATTTGAAAGCGTTTGAGGTCCAAATATAAACAGGCCCAACCCTTGCACTGTCGCTGACACGCTAATCTAACGTTGTAGACGTTGTAGTATGACGTCACAGTTCATCAGTACTTTGACGACACAACTCAGGCATGGAATTGGATATTGAATATTTTTTGGGAAAAACTATTTTAGGAATTTATTTAATACTTGCTATGACTTCGCGTGCATGTCGGATAACAAATTGGATTTCATGGGTTAATTTTCTTTTGCGCGGAACCCTAATCCTTTTTCTGAAATAAAAGTATAAGGACTGCCGCTTAAAGTTCAAGTCAAGTCACTGCAAAAGTATCTAATACAAGTCTGTCATTAAAAGATAATCGTAAAAATAAACCGTTAACCGCTCATACTTTTGTCTTTAATCCCTCGCTTTCACAACAGCAACAATTTATTATAAACCCTATATGTCTTCAAACTCAAATACATTCTCTTCAAGCCCAGTTTTTTTTTAAATTGAACTGTCATTTGTCATGCTGGCCCAACAATTAAATCATAAAATTGACAATGAAACAAAACAATCTTAGTAACAACTAGCTTCTGCCCGCGGCTTCGCCCGCGTGGATGTCGGAAATTATCCCACGGGAACGTGCTAACAGGATAAAATGTATGTGCACCAGGATGCCATCTATCTCGCGGGCCCTTTGTGGCTAATTACAATAGAAAACCAATTGTGTCTCATTAATGGTGATTAAGAGGGTACCTATACCTACCTGATATCTTTACCTAAGTACCTACCTAATTAAAAAAATAAATAAACTCAATAACAGAAAATAAAATACCTACCTACCTAAATAAACCTATTTATGACGATAACTAATCTAAACTCAATCATCATCTGCCTAGCCTTTTCCCAACTATGTTCAGGGCCGGCTTCCAGTCTAACCGGATGCAGCTGAATACCAGTATTTTACATGGAGCGACTGCCTATCTGACCTCCACAACCCAGTTATTGGGTAATACGATACCCTTGGTACGACTGGTTGTCAGACTTTCGGGCTTCTGACTACCCGTAACGACTGTCAAAGATCCACGAATGACAGCCGGGACCAACGGCTTAACGTGCTTTCCGAGGCACGGAGGTGTCTCGGTATGTAAAGATGGTCACCCATCCACAGACCGACCGCGGCAAGCGTAGCTTAACCTGACCGATCGACCTGTGCGGCTGTTATTATTTAGCCACGGGCGCCTCAATCTAAACTCAATAAATAAGCAAAATCTCTAAAAACTAATATCTATACGAATGACTATCCTACCTAACAGTATTATAAAATAACCTACGGTCACTACGTACACTATCAAATATACTACCTATACTTTAAAATTAAAATCTATACCTACGACTTATATAAAAATAAACCTAAATAACTCTAAAAAGTAAAAGAAATAAAAATGAACTCCACTGCGTGTGACCTAACCTACGACAAACTTATTATTTGCGGTTGGTACAGTAATCGGATCTAGGGATCGAACCGCAAAATTAAGTTTGTTTTTTATTGTATATACTTTTCCGGGATAAAAAGTACCCAGTGTGGTGCCCAGGATATTAAAGAATAATTATACCAAGTTTCATCGTAATCGAACCGGTAGTTTTTGCGTGATGCCTGAACAAACAGACAGACAGACAGACAAAAATTTTTTTAATCACATTTTTGGGTTCGGTGTCGGTCTAGTAACACCCCCTGCCATTTATTTTTTTGATATTTTCAATGTACAGAATTTTCACTTCTACAGATTTATTATAAGTATAGATATAGATTTGTCGGAACCGTTAGTCAATAAAGAAATAAATTTTGACGATTGAAACGTCAATTAGTTATCATCAAGGCATGTCAATCAGAGATGTCAAATGTCACTAGCTAAACTTAATCAATCGGTTAATGTTTAAAGTAACCTTACAGCCGTGCTATTACCTACTGTGTTTTTTCTGACTTCTTTTGCTTTTACTCGGCTCCTAAAAGTCCCAGCGTGATGTTAAATAGCCTATAGCCTTTCTCAAGAATTAGGTTATCAAATGCAAAAAGAATTTTTCAAATCCGACTGGTAGTTCCAGAAATTAGCGCGTTCAAACAAACAAACTGTTCAGCTTTATTTTTAGTATAAATATACATAGATAGGTTATCTCAACCCTATCTTAAGTGAACTTCGCATTAATCGTAAACTATTAAGTACTGAAGAAGGTTTTAGTTAATCTACTACTCAAATAATTCCCTAAGGAACTAACAACATACTTGAAGCTACATATGTACGCTAGTTACCAATAACAGAAAACGGGTAGAAATTAAATTAGACTAAGTTCGGGCCCTCTGAGCCTTAGATTAAGGTAGATTAGTTGGGCGGGCCCCTTCCATAGGATTATGGGAGACGTATAGGGAATTGGCTTACTCTATGGCTTCAGGATATTTGATTTGGCAGAATGAGATGTAACTATACGCCTAGATACAGTTTACTATTTTATTTTATTAATGACGCTGCAGGAAAAGGGATAGTACAGAAGAAACGTAGCCCTCTAAAACCGCGATTTATAGTACTTTTTTTGCCAGGCTTAACGGCTTAAGCTTTTCTTTTGTTTTTTCTAAACTACTCAATGAATCGTACGCGTACAGTAAAAATTTAACGATCTCAGTAGTAGCAACCATGTTCGAAGCAATCTAAAACAAAAACTGCAGCTTGATGCAACCGAGAACCGAACCGGCTGCAGTCCGGAAATGCCAGTGACATGCCGCCATCGACACGGGTCGATGACAGACTGATGCATTGTATTAACTGAGGTACCTTGGTACTACTGGGTCCAGTGATTCAATCCGTCGGGGATAATAATACGTATTTTTTCGTTAATTTAAGGCAGGCAAAAGGGTATGCAGGGGTGGTACTCGTACATTGTACCTCTACCAATATTAAATAAATTATTATAGTTAAACATTTCTGATTATTGATATAATTTTCTTGTGCTAATATTTTATTTTTAAAGAACAATATAAAATCATAAAGATCATATATAAATTATAAAAATTATTATATTACAATTCTAAATAAATTTCAATAAGGAGCGAGACAAGAGGAAGCAAATCCAAACTATATACATAATAATATAAAAATAAAAATAATATTATTTTATTTTATATTATTTAAAGTCCTATTAAAATCTTGTAAATTAAATGTACAAAATATATTAAAACTTGCAGTTTTTGGACACTTTTTTTTGAACTTACGCCATATTGGCTCATCCCATGCATAAGCAGTGCATAAGTAGACCGAGGGTTCAGCACCCCTAGTGCCCAGCGCATGTCACTGCAACCCGTTGCCCTCAATTAATGACAGCTTGCACCGAATGATAAGCGGTTGATAACACCTAGGGTTCCGCAGTCAATCAGTGTCCATTCATAACTCACAATACCCTGATTCTGCAACTCAAAATAAAAATTAAAAATATATGCAAATTAGGTTAAGAATCAGCACTTTTTGAATGCCAAAATTAAATTATAGAGTTATGAACTAGATTGTTGCTTGCTAGTATTTAGGAATAATGATTTTTATAACATTTCGATTAATATACACATTAACACACGCAGTGTCTCTAGGGGGGTAGGCAGAACCTACAGAACGGCACATGGTTGGTCATTGCGTAACACACTATTATTAGCAATGGCTACCATTTTGACAGTTGAACAACATTCATTGCGGTATTTACGTTACTGAACAGACAATATTTTCGAACATATGAAGCAATGGATTAGCAATCTCCTTCAAAATCATTCTGATTGCGATTGATGGTGTGTTGCACAATAAGGGTGCTGATACGATCCTTACATACCACTAAAATCTTGATTTATATTCTATTCTAATCGCCAAATCATCAGGTAACATAAAAACGACACGGATTCCTGTTCTAAAGACGGATACACATTGCCTTTCCGGATACTATCGCTAAATTCCACAAGATACACGAGTGAAGCCACACCTTAGTGCCAGCTAATATCCCAGTGGGTTAGTGGGAGGTCGTGGGGTGCACCCCACACGACATATTGGAATGCCCACTGACTACAAGTTTGTCTGATTAAAATTACTTTTCCGACACATTTATCTGAGGAGAAGTTTTAGTTTTGTAGGTTCAGGATTTTCTTGGGAAATTCTGTAGTCGAATTTCTAGGTTTTTTATAACTCTAGTTTGCCGTAGTTTCTGGACCTTTAGATACTTCATCGGCATCTCTTATTAACAACAACGTCTGTCCGCGTGAAATTTCTTGCTTCCCGACCGCATCGCATCGCATCGCCTGCCCGCGCTATTACTTCGTTTCCGCTTACCGTTCTTTCTTAATTTTTATCTTTTGCTCAACTCCTACGAGTCCTAGCGTGATGTTAATGGCTATCAAATGCAAAAAGATTTCTTTTAATCCGCCTAGTGATTCCTGAGATTAGCGCATTCAAAGGAACAAACTTATTAGTATAGATTTGTAATAAACTTCAGAGGGGCAATTCTCGTAATTTTATAGTGGTTCATAGTCTGATCTCAGTCTCAATCTCAGTGTCAAAAATCTATATAATAATACTAATTTCCCTACATTTTAACAAGTTTTTGACATTTTTGTTTGTCGCCGAGATGCGACTGCCACTAGATTTGGATCGTTTTAAATTACGAGAATTTGCCTTCTGCTTAAAATGTGCAGGACACTTTTCGTTCGTGATTTTCAGCCAAATAGAAAGGGCCATTCTCAACATATTTTGATAAAACAATATTATTTTATTTTAAAGTAATATTAAAATATTCATTCATTATTTTAAATATTCTATGAAGAATGAATGCAGCCCAAATTTTTAAGTAAGGGTTTTTTTTAGACCAACCAGAGAAAGAGACGACCCATAAATATTAGGTTAGGCAAAGCCAAATTATCTTACCGTTCCCTTTCAGTTCATTACGGTCCCCCCTTGACCCTTTCCTCTTAATAAATAATAAACTGGATACCGTTCCTGCATTACTGTCTCGTAAAACATGCATTTCCTAAAGGTTTATTTTTCTTACTTTTGAAGTAACTAAATAAGTCGTAAGCGAGGGACATGTTTAATGCTCTGTAAGTTTAGAAAATTAATAATTAATTTCAAGATAATTATATTGAAAAAAAGATGATAGAAGCATATTTTGTAACAAACTACCCTCTTTTCATTAGGCACCTAAAAAAATTTAGGTAAAATAATATGCAATGGAAGCAACTGAAAAATTCTTGCTGTCCCATATTCTTTAAAATCAAAACATTATTCTTGAAATTTTGCTACAAAAAAGTTGATGTTATAAAAACTGAAGTATCCTATTGGTTACCCTTCGTCAGTACAGTACCATTGTTAAAAGAAAAAAAGATCAATACTATGTATCTATGTAGGTTGGTCCTGTCCTTATACATTTTAATTTGAGATCCATGTTTCATCAAAACTATGGATGATCTCAATTTATTTTATCAACCTACTTGTACAGTCGGCAATATAAAGCATCCGGGAGATAAGTCCACATCCTCGCAGCATCCATCTTCAATCTTCATGAGTGTGTTTAATCTTAGAGCCATGCTTAAGTGGCTCACTTCCCATAGAAACTCGAGTGGTTCGGGGGCTACTGGGGCCCGACTATTATGTTCACATGTGGGGTACCAGGGGTACCATTGGGAAGTGAAGATTGAAAAACTTTTATGTTAAAAATTTTGGCCCGATAGGCTTTTTATAATATTTTGGCATCGGCACGATGTTCTTGTTAGACTATTTTTTGGCAAAGCATTGATATACAAAAAAAAACAGCTGTAAATCCATTTTACGAGAGGATTTACAGCTGTTTTTTTTTTTTGTATATGACCCAATAACGCTACAAATTGTTCCCTATAAAAACCCCTTCTCAAAATAAGACAAATTCCAAATTTAAACGCGCAGTCCCCATGCTCGCGTCCATTGTTTTTAAATTTCATATTTTATGCAACGGAACAGATGCGTCACGATCTTACGCCATAAATGGAACGCACCCCGATGATAGCCGACATAAATTGAGCCTCCACTTCCCCCTCGCGTCTTTATAACTAAACGCCACAGGGGAATCGGTGTAGAATGTCAGAGGTCTGGCTTTAATGGCGCTTGTAGGCCGAGGGGGCCACACATTGGCGCCATTGGCACTTGATATCGATCTTTGTTCGGGCTCCCCCGCGTCTTAAGCCGTGCTCTCCGAATTAGGACTAGAAATTTATGTTTCTGGCTTACAGCAGAGGGATTGATACAGTTTGTAACACTGTAAACCGGCTTAAACTTTGACGGAGACTAATTTTCTGAATGGCTAAAATTGTATTTTATGGCGCGTTTTGCAAAACGAGTTATTCTGCAAACTATTGTTTTAATTGTGGTCAAGTCGCTGCTAAATAGTAGATTTTTTATTTTTTCGACTATGATTTAAAAAAACACCTTAGCCAAGTATTTAATTTTATGAGTCAGTAGGTCAATGTAATAGGCGCATGAATCTGCAAAAGGTAGCAAATGTTCAGCAAAAACCATGATATTGTATTTTGCATGAAAAAGCAGGCTGACGAGGTAAATGAGTACAATCTTATCTCCCATTTATTTATCTAAGTACAGAACACAAGCGCAGGCCGCACGTTCATCACTGCCCCGCCCCCTCACGTTCGTTCGTGATGATACATAAAACCAGTCCGCGACATTACTAAAGGCGCTTCTAACAAAGCAAAGAAATAAAACGTTCTCAATAACAATGCAGATTAATGACAACAATGTTAGACACGAACAAAATTTTTTCCGTCGGGCCTGCAAGCCGACCCCCGCAGACAATACGAACTTATCGCTCCGACTAAACAAGTTTTCGAGTGGGGATGCCGCCGCTTATCTGTTGGGGCACATGTGAGCCCGTGCCTTGGGGCCTTTAAACTAATACCACCATAAAAAGGCCCCCTCGGCCCCCGCCAGGCATCATAAAAGAGGACATAGAAGGAAATGGGCGTGTAAACTGGGAGGTCAGGCTACGGTGGTCGTACGTATAAAAGCTTTTGCTAGATTACTTGGTTGGCTGGCTCGCGTGCGTTCTATTTTCAAACGTGATAATGATAACCGGATAGTTGGGACGTTGCGAGTGTACGCAGTTCGGTGTTTGGAAGCGGAACAAAAAGTATTCTTTGTTCTGACTCTGAGGCAAAGGCATTTTACCATATTCTCTCGGCTGCTCTGATTTTTTTATTTTTTTCCATCATTGGCTGGCTGGAACTTGGTTTCATCCGATTTGTCGTTAAATTGCAGAACATTTTTGTTTTATATCCTCGAACTCAGTCAGGTTACAAAGCTCGCCGAACTGGATTACAAGTCGTTTAGAGCCAAAACTTGTTTCCTCACAATTACTCCATACAACCAATGCTTGTACGTGGTAAAATACCGAACAAATCGACATTTTATAAAAAATATCTTGTAAGCACTATTTCTATAAACATCCAATTCTCTATTTTGTATTTCGAATGCTGGTTGTGGCTGTGCGTGCTTGTGCCACAAAAACGAATGGAACCAAAGCGCGCACCCTTGTTTGTTGTGCAGATTACTGAGCTTAGCACGCGGGTGACCACGCTCCGCGGTGTTGCCAATACTGGGAACAATAGAGAAAAACAACAAGAAAAACACCAATCAGAACCCCGTCTGATTCTAAAAACATTGAGAAAAATCTTTTGGCTTTTTTTTCATTAGATTGATGTTATCAGTTGCTCTGTCGGTTAAAAAGCTCAATTTTTCAATGAATTCTTTCAACTTTTGTAAAACATTACTACATTACAATGCAATTTTGGACGTCCAACAAAAAAGTCAAATACTACATCCATTTTTAGACATGCGAATGATGCAATTCTGACCACAACCTGGCCCTGATAATATACCTACTAAAAAACTTCCTTCTACAACATAGGTAACAAAGATATTATATCCTTACCGCATTGCACCGGTTCAAATCTGTACACTCGGCAAAAGGCTCAAAAAACAAAAACATCTAGGCGTGGTCTGCCAGACCATAAGTCCTGATTAAGTCTAATGGTGGAAATGGTCATGCTGCCCGTGAGGGGGGTTATAGCGCCCAGGGGAAGGGGGGCGAGGTACCATTAGATGGTCATCACTGGCCCAGGTAAACCTCGGTACTACGTAATCTCGCTTTTGTGTCCCAGAACGTGTTGTAATAGAAAATTGGGTGACATTATGGAAGGTCGTTTCACTGATCATGTTCTTACTTGTTTGAACATTCTGTGGATTGGATTGGAATTAAATATTTGAAAAATGAAAAGTTTTTGAAATTCAGTTCATTTATTTCAGAGGTTGCGTATCACTTCTCAGATTTTTAACCCCCTTTTTAAAAAAGGAGGAGGTTTTCAGTTTGGATGTTTTTACATATATATTTTTTTTTTTATAAGAAATAGAGCGACTAAGGACTATATGGGAGACCTGCGCCAGATTTTCTTTTTTAAGTATTTTGTTCTTTAAAATTATGTATAATAATTATTATTTATTGTTATATTATTTTATAGTACTACTGTAACAAAGATCAAGTCATAGGCATCCTTTTTTATAGAAACCATTACGATCATTCTTTCCTCAGGTAGAGGCCCTGTTAGTTCCTCATTTTTTTCCCCATCATCGTCCACAAATTCTTGCCGTGCTGCAGCGGACATACAAACGTGCGGACGTACAATTTATGTTTGCAACGTAAAATTTTCGTTGTATTTTACGGAATCCCTACGTAGGATTTATGTGCGTCTGTGGCGTATAAAATATGAGTACGTTTTTACGATGCAGCGTTATTGATTGAACGAGTTTTAGTTACTATATTTTTGGCTTTTTTTTTGGATTAATGCCAGTATTGGATTTATTAAAAGTGTCAGTTATTGTCTGTGGTTTTGGTTGATTTCAGATTCGACTTTAGTATTTGTGCTTATGAAACAAACAGGTACTTCCAGCGTAAGGATGGCAATGTAAATGGAATCGGACCCACACTTCTGCTTCCTGTTTGGCGCCATCACTAGCGTTCATGAGTACCATCACCACAGACTTGTGGCGATGGATTGTAGTGATGGCACTGATGGTGGTCTGGTTATGGACGCCAATGACTTTAGGTATATTATTTTCCCAGCTAAAATAACATTTTACCCGTAACAATATTAACTCCATCTACAATATCGTCCTCAACACAGATTAATCGAACCGAAAAATCCTAAATTAAATCGGCCATCGAACGCAAACGGGAAAAACCTGCAGAATCCCAATTAGTGCTCAAATTCAATCTAGTTCCAGCATCTAGTTGAATATAAACCGCGGGGCTGCGTGTCAGAGCATAATGCGCCGTCCGTGGTTCAGCATAACGCTAATCCTCCAACGGGTTCGATTCTCGAGCACGTACGACGGTATTTAGTTAGAAACCGTCCTTTACCGGTCACGTCTCACTGTTTGTTCTACGGATTCTATTAATTGTACGTTTTTATCTTCGCTCTCTATCGCCTCCCTCGCTTAGATATGCTTACGTTTTATGAGTGTAACGAAACAGGCTGGTTCTAGAAGCCTTTGAAGTTTTTGTACTAAATTGTTGGCTTTTTACAGAATGGCCCATTAGCAGTTTAAAGTGCATTGCTCCGTCTATCATTATTATATAATTATATCAAAGAAGGAAATAATCAACTTCGGCCATATATTATCTTGATTAACGATAAGAAGTTTTAGGGTTTCCGAAAATATTTCCTAACATAGTCGGTGCACTTTATTTATCTGCAGCGATCCAGATTCACAGATTAAAAACCACCCTTCTTTGCATCTGTTATAATTTAAAATAAACTGCGCGAATCGAATCGCCCATCTAAACGTACCCTCGCAAGCGGTGCAGTTACGAAACGCAGATTTCAATGTTTTACGACGCAGCCAATTTTTCGTGAGCCCCCCCGCCTCTCTGAGCTCATACTCTAGAGGGCCATTGAGGGGGAGCGGTGGGTGATGTCTGGGATCATAGCATAATGGTCATGTTTTATAACACGGCCCCCCGCATTAAGGCGCGGGCCGCGTATAAAACGCGTAATAGAATTTCAGTGACGACTGCCACCCTTGATAGCGCTTCACTTTACTGCCCATGTAACGATGTTAGCGCCGCGCATGCGCCCACCAGTCGCCGCGAGTTATGTCAAAGCCCAAGACGTGACAATGGCAACATTGTGACAAGGATTATAATTTTGTCGCGTTTCTAAGGAATACTTCGTGTGAACATATTGCTGGGAATTTCTGGCGGCAATTTGCTTGAGCGAATTAATTTTGCCAGATTAATGATCAAATTAAACTTTACTCCTTTTTAGGCTTAATCAAAATTTTGCAGAATGATGGCTATACAATTTAACATTCTGTATAATCATACAATGCTGTTTAAAAGAAAATAGGATGGGGTAATGAGCATGCCGCCGGCTAGGAATTCTATTTTAATGTATATCTAAACAAACAGCCACAATTTCGCCACCCCTATTCGATTAAACCTTACTACCCGCACATTTCCCAAGAAACATCACACAAACAACTGACTACACAAGATGACCGTTCCCGCCAATCAGCGCGTCCAAACTTTTCCCAGCAGAGGCGTTATGTCCAAACCACCAATGGGGGAGGTTGGCGCCCTCATTGTTATCCAATTACGGCCTCCCGCCTGATAATACGCCGCGAATTCAAATTAGGATCGGGGAGAGCGGTCGCCGACCCCGCTCTGATCAATCGGTGACCGCGCCCGGCATCGATATGTGGACTCGATCGTCGCACGCGATACTTAATCGGTTCCCGCGAGCAATTTTTATAAATCGAACTCCGTTTTGATTGGGATGTGATTTGTGAGTGTCGGAGCTGTTAAACACGGCGGAGAATTTTTTATCTTTGGAAGGATTGAAAATGGCCATGCGCCACTGGATTTTGTCGAAATTTTTCAGTTAGAGAAAATTCATGAAATGTATGTGTACGTATTCTGTCTGATAGACGAACAAATATACGAGGTGCTACAATGGGTTATTCGCACTTCGTCCCATTCGCACTTCGTTAGCTAAGCTAAAAAAATATTAACCTTATCATTACCGGCGGGGTAATTTCGTAATACACTATCAGTAGCAATGGGTTTCATTTTGACAGTTCAACAACATTCATTGCGTTATTTAAGTTGTTGAGCAGACACAATTTTCGAACATATTAAGCAATGGGTTAGTCAATATCCTTCAAAATGATTCAGATTGAGATTGAACTTATCCCTAAAATCTCAGGAAGCCTTGTCCTCTCCAATTTCAAAAGGATCAATTTCACTGATTTGTTTTTCAGAAGCTCTTGTGCGTCTTCCTGTCCGTACAAAGATCACATCATTAGTACATACGTATTACGAAACCTATTAAATTAATTAAGAAAATGGACGTTCAAATACGAGCTCTTAATAAACTTACATTAAAATCCCTCGGTATAATTAAGCAATAATTTCGATACATCGTGTGGGAGCCTGCAATGGCGGAACACGTTCGACGCTTACATCGGACAATGTAAACGAGAACTACAAGAAACGCCTACCTTTGGCCGTTATTTGCTCAGACTTCTCCGCCTCGTGCCATTTTTGGCTGCAGACTTACGAAGATGGAGGGGCATAGTTTTTTTGCTCGTATTAAAATTTTGATTGTAGAGCCCGAAATAATTAAGAAGTCAAGTTTCATGTAAACTCGTTTGAAATTGCAGTTGGTTGGCACTTGAGGCCTCCCACATTTTAACGCCAAACAACTAGCCGACAGATTGTCAAATTCTTTGTCAATTGATTTGATTGTCTGCTGTTATACGAGTATTAGTCAGCCAATCACAGCAGTTTGCATGACTTTGACAATCAGCAAATTGTCATGAATGGCCTTGTGATAGTCTCATAGGAATTTATTAAAGTTTTAAAATCCAGCAAAGGAACCCACAGTCACAGCCAACGATCATAGAGGTATAAACATTTTCTGTCAAGGCCAGACCACAATATTGAAACAGTGATATTTCCGGAGTCCAGGAACGCATAACGGAACATTACGCAACCCGGGAACACTTCTCACGGCGACCCGCCATGCTGGATTACTGCGGTTTTTGCCGCCTCGCGCTTTTATTATTTTTAATTTCACCCGTATTGCAGCCAGTTGCATCATTATTGGCTCTCGGAAATGGAATCGGTTTGAATTTATATTTCGAACGTAATCATTAATTTGTGGATACTGAATTTATTTGGTAATTATTTCTGGATTCGTTATACAAACTTAACTCATTTGTTTTTCTATTTGTCACTGGCCGTATAGCTTATGCCTCAATTACAGCCTTTGGTCACCCACAGGCCGTGCCTTTAATGCCATGCTTTCTTCATTGGTCTGTCTGAGACTCATCCACGTCTTACCTGCAGGCCTATGCAGACCGTCCATCCATCTGGCAGTTGGTCTGCCTACCAACAACACTATAACTATTACCTTCTAGTGTCTATCTTCGTTTTGTGAATTGTCTTGTTTTACATCAAAGTTATCGACCCTACAATCTAATCCTTATCCAGCAAAATCATAATTTTCGGCTTTCAGCAGAAAAGCGTGAAAAATTAATAACTGCACCAAAATGCGTCGTATTTTCAGTATTGCCAGCATTCATACACTGTCAAGTGGCGCCACCTACCGCCATTCACACACGTGTACCATTTATTATTAAACTTGCGGCTTTCCGCGGCAAATTCCATCACTGTTCGCGGCTAATGATAGATATTTTAAAGCTATGAGTTTGAAACAGGTATGGCACAAATGAGTATTATCACGTATTCGCTTTCAATATTCAATACCAAAAGCGGGATAACTCTTTTCAAAGCGTAATGATTATTTTCATAAAAGTGTTATTAATAATGTCGTTCCTTATTTCTAAAAAGAGTTTAGTGGTTTTTGAAGACCGGATTAAGACTACTGCCGAGACCCAGTGCCGGATTAAGACTACTTGATGCCCTAAGCAATCCATGCCTATGGATTATGGATGGTGATTCTATATTTTATAAAAAGGCTTATTGAAGTAAAACCTTCTTTAGGCGCGTTGACTGATTTTTGGTAGGGGGAAATCTTATGGGTTCGCATCACCGAAATGCTGTAGCTATGAGTATGTTGTGTTGCACTTGTTGTTGCTCGGAATGCCGATCAATGTAAAAACCAGACTAATATTAATCATTTTAATTTAAAACTTGTGAAATTTAAATTTTTGATACTACGAATACAATTCTTTTTTTTTTAAAAAAAAACAGTGTTATTTCATATTCTTAGTTTTTTTTTCACATCTGTCGGTAGTCCCCAAGACTGCCTCAATGTTTTTGTATATGCCGATCGGGGTCTCCCTTGCTCAACTACCTACAGTTTTAAGTTAGTAAGACAACTAATTAAATCATTCAGGCTCTCGACAGCTTGAATGTTTTTGGGGGATTCATGATGCCCATGACCTTGGGACCGCGTCTGGTTTATGGTGCCCCCCGAGACGTGATGCCCTAAGCAATTGCTTTCACGGTGAGATTTTTACAGAATAAAATTGCAGCAATTTTATTCTGTAAAATTCTCACCGTGAAAACTTAGGTGAAGTGAGCGTAGAGTGAGCTGTCATTCCAACTAATTGACACTATTGACAGCTCACTCTAAGCTCACTTCACCTAACTTTTCACGGTGAGATTTTTACAGAATCGATCAGCTGATGCTAGCTATTGAGACTATTGACAGCTCAGTTCACCTAAGTTTCCACAGTGTCATTTTTACAGAATAGCGAATGACAGTTCCCTTCACCTAAGTTTTTACGTTGAGATTTTTAGGGAATAGACCGACTGGCCTTCTTTCTGGGAGTGGCAGTGGACCGTTATCCACCACGCAAGCCCAGTGCGGTTTGGTAGTTGTAACGCCAGTATCCTCACGATGTTTTCCTTTACCGTTTTGTAAGCCGAGTTAATAGAATAAATAAATAGGTACGTTAGCGAACTGACTTGATAAACACATCTATTTTGTGCCCTATTCTATTATTTTATTTATATCAGGATACTAAAGTATTTATTATTTGTTTCAGGTAAGTCGGGGATTGCCAGTGACGAGTCCATAGTGACTGTCATAGTCCTTCTTCCTGTTGCTAAATTTGGACTATCAGTAAGTATTGAGATAAACGCGTGGTTGTGGAAAAACCTTCGCTAAAAGAGATAATGGTCAATGTTGAGAAGGATGTGATAAATAATTATGACTTTATTTATTTTTCACAATATACAGACGCCAGTACATACATCAAGCTACTACAATCTGTCAAATTTATTTAATAGATTTTCAACTTTATCGCTAAAGCATTAGGTTCGAGGTGGATAGGGAAAATTGACAGTTTTGGGTAGCTTGATGTGCTGACATCTGTACATAAAGTTACAGGCTAACTAGGCTAAAACTTGAAGAGTACATGACCCTGTTATGATGGCACAGCAAGTCATCATCATCTGCCTGCCGTTTCCCAACTATGTTGGGGTCGGCTTCCAGTCTAACCAGATGCAGCTGAATACAGTATTTTACATAGAGCGACTGCCTATCTGACCTCCACAACCCAGTTACTGGGTAATACGATACCCCTTGGTAAGACTGGTTGTCAGACTTTCGGGCTTCTGACTACCCGTAACGACTGTCAAAGATCCACGAATGACAGCTGGGACCAACGGTTTAACGTGCTTTCCAAGGCGCGGAGGGGTCTCGGTAAAGATGGTCCCCATCCACAGACCAAACGCGGCAAACTTTTACACGTTAATCATATTTTAAAAAAAACTAGATGAGCTCGGCGTTTCCTATCTGAATAGTCTGAGAAGAAAGGCCGAAAGAAACTCAGAGGTCACAGTCTCTTTTAAAGTCCAGACATAATCTTGGTCAGATCATAAGAAGACCATGTAGAGCGATGTCTGAGATGGTCTTGGTGATATCTATGTCTATATCTGAGATGGTATCGATATCTAAACACGATGAAATATTTTTTTTAAATATTCAACGTGACAAATGTAACTGCGGTCGATGACCGTACAAAAAAGTCATGAAATAAATCTCTTTTTTAATCTATCATGTTTAGATATCTACAGGGTTATTGGTAAACCACTAGTAGCCTCTCAGGGGCTGCAGTCTTGACATAGCAATCGCTTTACGACCGAATTCGGTCGCAAAGTCCCGGATTGACAGGTGTAATGTATGGAGTGACAGGACTTTGCGACCGACTTCGATCGTAAAGCGATCGCTATGAATGTCGAGTCTGCTGGGGCAGGACTGGATTACTAACATCATAAACAACAACTTTTGTTCTATGACTTTTTACAGAATATTATCAAAAACAAACCAATACGATTTCGTTGTTCTACCTAACCCCCGCTCCCTTCTGCTGAATTTTATACTAGACACGGCAGTTTCTTTACCTGACTAGCGCATTCTTTTGCTTCGCGTAGTTTGTAATAGAATAAGGAATATTTCAATTGGTTGAATTGAAATATTTTTATTTTTGTATGAAAGTTTGATGAATTAGAATCGGATGTATGTATTAATAAAAGTCAGAGTAAAAAAGTTATTGTTTATGATGTTAGTAACACAGTCCTGCAGTGCGATTCTGTAACCATCTCACCGTGAAAACTAAGTGAGCGTGGAGTGAGCTGTCATTCCAACTAATGCTAGGGATTGACAGTTCACTCTAAGCTCACTTCACCTAACTTTTCACGGTGAGATTTTTACAGAATCGATCGGCTGTTTACCAGTAACCCTGTATACCCATTTCGTCTGCGGAGTTCGCTTTTTAATTGTATTTGACCCTGTAAAACGTTTTCATTCTAAAAACTTCAATTATTTTATTTAAATTCTCGTCATCTTGCATAATGATTCTCAATTTCTATGACGAGAAAAATACAATTAAAGCAGCTAATTATCATACGTGAATTTTTATATTTTTTGTCTACAGTTAATAATTGGTTACTTAAATATCATTTACTTAGTACTTTGTAGTAACAAAAAAGGCAATTTAGTAAGCGATACGAGTATGTGAGGAAGGCTTGTGGCTAAGTAATAACAGCCGCAAAGGTCCATCGATCAGGTTAAGCTACACTTGCCGCGGTTGGTCCGTGGATGGGTGACCATCTTTACATTATAAGCCGTTGGTCCCGGCTGTCATTCGTGGATCTTTGACAGTCGTTACGGGTCGTTAATATCCCGAAAGTCTGACATCCAGTCTTACCAAGGGGTATCGTATTGCCCAGTAACTGGGTTGTGGAGGTCAGATAGGCAGTCGCTCCATGTAAAATATTGGTATTCAGCTGCATCCGGTTAGACTGGAAGCCGACCCCAACATAGTTGGGAAAAGGCTAGGCAGTTGATACGGAGTATGCTTATTACATAGCTTCCTGCAGTTTCTGCTTTTGAGAGAGAGATTTTGTGGCTCAGACGATATCCATAAAAATATTAAGCGAATGAAACAGTTACCCATATCCTGTCTAGTATTTTAATAAATTCTGGCTTCGCGAGATTATTTTCGTACGCACGAAGAGATACCAAGCTAAAAATTTCCAGTATAAGCTGACTTCTGATTGTACAGACGGCAGCACATCAAGCTATTACAATCTGGCAAATTTCATTAATAGATTTTCAACTTTATTGTTAAAGCATTAAGATTGAAGGTTGATTGGGGAAATTTGACAGTTGCGGGTGGCCTGACCTGCTGGCGCCTGTACGTAAAGCCTATAATACAATGCGAGGTCAGCTAAAACTGGAAATGTATAGCTTGATATGTAATTGTCGTGTGTACCCATAAAAGGTATGTATTGTTATTTTTACCGTTATCCATACTGAAGAGGATACTTAGTACTTACGTACTAATTAATTGCTTAGGTACTATTTTGCGCGAATCCATACCGCAGTTTTCCCTACCAGTTTTCCTGTATCCCTGAAAAAGATCTATTTAAAAATATATATTTAATTTATTTTAGAATTCAAAGGACACTTAGGGACCGTCTCCACGAGCGAGAGAATCGCGGCGATATTATCGTCGGGCCATCCAATTCTCGCCGCGATGATACCGCCGTGTGGAGACACGTTCTAAGAGAGTGTACACAAATTACATGGCACGACGATAATATCGCCGCGATTCTCTCGCTTGTGGATACGGCCCCTTAGAACGGTTTCGCACTACATCCGATCCGAATCCGAGAAATGACGGTCCGAAGTAGCCATTTACTATTTGTATGAGGGGTTGCGCACTGCATCCGAACTCAGTCCGAATTTTGAACATTATCAATTCGGATTGAACTCGGATCTTGAATTCGGATTTTGAATTCGGATCTTGAATTCGGATTCGGATCGGACGTAGTAGTGCGAAACCGCTCTTAGGCGTCGAAGTACTCGTCCGCATCGCTGTCATATATTTGTTTTGATAGGTACCTATTGCAAAAACTCATTTTTGTTTTTTAACATGTCCAATTTAATTTAAAGTACTTACCTAAAACAAATATACATACCTAAGTAGGTACTGACATGAATTTATCACAGTTTTCAAACAGCTCTCACAACCCCTGTCTCTCTTTAAAACCTACAGAAAAAACCTTTTAATAAACATAGTTTAAACTAAACACTAGTAGCCATAACACATTAAAATACCCGCAAATGTAATAAATAGCATTATACAGCGAGTTTATTGTCTCCAAAGTAAGTAATGTGAACGTTGCCATTGCCTGCGCAAAAAAATCTAAGGTTATTTACGCAACTGGCAACACTTTTTATCGAAACTTGAATGTTCGCACGTATTGTAATCCTATCGATGGATATACATAGACACTAGACAAACAATGACTAAATTTTAGCAGTTAGGATGATTAATAAGCCCAGCACCCTAATTGCGTATTACACACTATCACACAATCCTTATTACGTAACGCACCCCTAATATCAATCGCGTTCATTTGACAGTTCAACAAAATCGATAGCGTGACATTAAAACACAAAGCGTATTTTTGAAATGTCAAAATGAAAGCGATTGTGAAATGTGAATAGTAGTGTGTTACGCAAAATTAGGCACGCGACCAAATGTTTTAACTTTTAAACTCCAGGGGGCTAAAAGTGGCGGTTATTTCACGACGCGGCCATACAAATTAGCAGTTCTTTGCCACAATTTGTCTTCGATAGCCTGCGGTTTGACGTCAGCTGCGACAATTTAGCGGCCTATCCCCTTTTTCCAGCAACTAATGACGTCATAAGATATTATCGTTGGTATAATGAGCTATTACGATACAACGGACGATTGCTATACGTTTCTGAGACGTCGCGCGGCCCCTGGACTGTGCACATCTGGCCCGCATTCGTACGGCCCTGCCTTTTTTATTGCTTCTTTCGTTCCTCGACCAGGGACGCACTTTAGATTCAAGTTTATTAGAAAATGTGTAAAACTCAGATTGATTTTGTGCTTATAGATTAGAAATTGTGGGTATTTAGCCTTCTTGTGCCAGGGTAGAAATCAAATGGTATTATCCTCAGTTTAATATTGTATAGCTGGCTGAGTGACTGACTCGTTAACCAAATTGCACAATTAGCCTATGTCCCACTGCTGGGACACAGGCCTCTACTCTGTGGGACGGAGTGGGCCGTAATCTACCACGCGGGCTCAGTGCTAAATTGACCTTATCCTTATTTTACTTTAAAAATAAGTTGAGCAATTTCCTCCCAAGAATTATTAAAGGCAATCAATTTCAAGCTTCAGGTTTTTCTTATCTTTTTGTTGTGCAGGTCAAGATTACATGAAATTATCAGAAAGATTATGAACTTATGACGCAGAGCTATTTCGGAAAGATCGATTTCCGAATGTTTGGTGCTCGCTTTGAAGGCATCTTCTGGCTGCCCATCAGAAGCCCAATTCGCGTAATTTAAAACATTCAAAATCTAGTCGCAGTCAAAACTTGTCAAAAATGTAGGGAAATTAGAGGTATTTTTGACAGATTGAGACTGAGATCAGACTGTAAACGTTCTTAAAATTACGAGAATTGTCCCTCTGAAGTCTATTAATTAGACTTAGTTTTTGAGATATACCGGGTGGCACGTACTCGTATACGAGGTCGTTTCTAAATCTTGCTCCGCTTGTCGCTTAGGTCGTGCAATCGACTGTGGCTCCGAATTCTGAGATATACAGGGTGTTCAGCACTGGGAATTCAGCACATAATTTAAGATGACCCCTTAGTGTCGAAATTTTTTGTCGATTATCAAAAAAGAAACTGCTGTTTCATAGGAAAGTGAAAAGAAAAGTTAGCTATTCATTTTGACCGCGTAGGTATTGACGCGGTCAAAATGAATAGCTAACTTTTTTTTAAATAACTGATGGAATCTATCTACGTGAGGATGTTTAGAATCATGTGCTGAATCCATGGTAACAGTTTGCGCGTCGATGTCCCTGCCACCCTGTATATCTCAGAATTCGGAGCCACAGTCGATTGCACGACCTAAGCGACAAGCGGAGCAAGATTTAGAAACGACCTCGTAACTAACCATGAAGCCACAAAAAACGAGCCTTGGAATTTAACACTAAAAAGACCATTACAAAAAGAAAGAAAGTTTAAGTTTGAAGTACAGTTAACAAATTGAATAAAAAATCTTGTCCTCCAAACGCACTATTGTGTGTACTCCATTACTTATGTAGGACGTTAGGTAATAACTCTAAAGACTTGTATAATGTATGGCAAAAACGAGGAATAATTTCGCCACAGGTCATTAACGAGTGCAAAACTCTTTCCGCCCTTGCCCCCAACTGCGGCCCTTGACCGGTCGTTGCGTTGTAAAAACCATTTGCAAGCAATAAATTTGAACATCCGGGAAATTATTTAGCATGCGGCTAGCGTGCGCCTGCCGCGTTTTGTCGCGTTAACCCACCATTTAATGGAAACGAGTGTCACTGGAGGAAAAAATGACAGCTGTCATGCGGGCACCCCGCCATGTTTAAAATGTCTTGCCGCGACATAAGAACCAACGAGTGACTCGTCAACCTCTGTCACTTGATTACCTGATTACAATTAAGTTATTAAGAAGTCGTTAATCTCAGAACATGTTCTGAATGAAGTAAAGACGTTATTAATACTAATCATAAACAACATTAGTAAATTATTTATTATACTGCGTAGTTTTGTTTTATGCACTCGTAAATCCGAGTTTTGATTGGCTCATAAGTGCAGTTTAACATAAATGTAGACGGTTATTGTGCTATAACACGGTTTCTATCGAAGTATATTGCGTTTCGTACATCAATTCCACTTCGATTGCTCATAGCTAGCTGCTAACATTTTAAAGCCACACAGGTTTAACGAGTTTCCTTCGAAACTCGACATTCAAGTAAAGACAATATCGTCAATATCGAAAAGCAAACTTGGCGCCCGTAAAGATGCGTTCAAACGTCGCGTCGAAACAAAGGGCACGTTCAGAATACGTGTTAAGTGCTAATAGATTTCCGGCACCTGTAAGGCAGGTGCGTTAGCGATTGCGATTCGGAACGCAACCGACACGCCTACACGCAATATTGGATTTACTGCGTAGGACGCCTTTGATGTGTGTTTAGGGTGCGATAATGTATGTTCTAAAGGCATTGGTAGGTTTCATTTTCAGCTTATTTTGTTAGCACTGCACAGAAATGGTTAAGGATTAGTCTATAGAAGGTACCACATATAGTGAGCGGCTAACTATCTTAATCTATCGCACCTTTAAAGACAAACCGAAACGAATTTTTTCATTAAAAATGTTCTATGAAAAAAAAAAAAAAAACTTTTCTGAATTTTGTGTTATAGTGCTAATAAATACCCATCATTATCACCTCAAAAAATGACTCAAAGCACCATGATTTTAATTTCTATTGCGAAAAGGCGTGCATTTTTTTAATTTAAGCTCCTGTGTAAAATTTTATATTTTCGTTTAGCAACGGTTTGTCTTTAAAGGCTGTATTTGTATGTAGATATCTACATAGTAATAGTACTGAAGAGTTTGTTTTTTTGTTCGTTTGAACGCGCTAAACTCTGGAACTACCAAACTATTTGCATTTGATAGCCCAACTCTTAAGGAAGATCAGGATTATTTAACATCTTGCTACAACCCTGAGGAGTTGAGCAAAAAGAAAAAAAAAACGTCAGAAAGATCGCTAAGCGAAAACGAAGCACTCGTAGTATCACGGGCGAGTGGTAGGGTGTGACGCGTTGGGTCGGAGCCGAAATTTCACGCAGATAAAGTCGCGGGCTGAAGCTAGTCACTAATAAGAAGATACCGTTGAGAATTTTTTTCCATTCAGGAGCACCATCAGTTATTCTGAGACCTTGTGTCATATCATCATATGTATCAGATGCGTGTAAATAGGTATGTTGCTGTGGTGGATTACAGCCCACTCCCTTTAGAAGAGAGGAGGACTGTGTCCCAGCAGTGGGAACATTATAGGCTGATAATGCATTATCCATGCTTAACTGCGAGGCAACTTGCTCTGAAAACGGCGAATGAAAACATCGTAAGGAAACTGGCATGTCCTAGAACCAACAATTCGAAGATATGAGACATCTACCAACCCGCACTGTGCCCGCATAGAGGATTACGGAATTACGGCCCACTCTCATCGAGAGGAGGCCTGTGTCCCAGCAGTGGGAACATTTCAGGCTGATTATGTTATGCTTATGCTGCGAGGTAACCTTCCAACTACGACAAAGTTATCCAAAACGATCGTACACATTTTGAGACCCAAACTAACTTTCACTTTATAATAATCTTATGGGTTAATTATACCGGTATTGCGGTTACTTAGGTAATTAATATTTAACCAACTGATGTAAAAGAAAACTGTTCTGTGTTAAAGCATGGTAAACCGCGAACATCTGTTGCCTTTACATTGTTTAAATACAATGTTAGTAAGTACTTAGCTCTTAATTATTATCTTTGTATTAAAACTTCATTCATCATCTGCGTAGCCTTTAACACGATACCCCTTGGTAAGACTGATTGTCAGAGTTTCGGGCTTCTGACGACCCGCAACAACTGTCAAAGATCCACGAATAACAGCCGGGACCAACGGCATAACGTGTTTATCCTAGGCACAAAGGGGGTGCAAGAAATTTCACGCGGATGAAGTCGTGTGGAGAACCTAGTATGTTATATATTAAGACTACATTCTTGATACATAGTAAGACAAGTTTTCGCATAACGTCTGCCTTTTACCCTTCAGTCTTCCCCGAACTCATAAGAAATACAGATTTTGCAATGAATCATGCATGATCAATATTCAAGATAATGTCATCTCTCCTTTATAAAATACCTCAGTCACCATTAACAACACCAGCCATAGCTTGGTCTAACTTGTGCCCATACTTTGTTGTAAACTTGTTTTAACCACATGCTTGCATGCAAATCGGGCTTATTAGTCGACTAGCACGAATTTACTCGCCCGAAATAGGCGAATTGTCACATTTAAATAATATATTTTTTTCTATAGGCGACTCGCAGGAATCGGCACATTTTGAATTTTATGTTATGGCTCTAGTGCGAATCTTGGGCTTCATTCGATAATCGAGTCTGGTCAAACACGCAGGGATGGGTACATTTCATTCATTCATTAAGTTAAGAAAAAAGTAGACTAGGTAGGTACACGTTTTATAATATTTAGCTTTATATCACTTCTGTGCACTAGTGTCCTTTTTTCTATACTTTGTGCGAGTTTTTGTGCTTCATGAGAGTCGCCTATAAAAAAAAATTAAAAGTTACGATTCGCCCATTTCGGGCGAGTAAATTCGTGCGAATTGACTAATAAGCCGCATATCTGGATATTATGATGGAGAACTAGATTGGCATAGCTGCTGATATTTCCACGAATATTTGCTATGTTACAAGGATCGGTATGCGACTGGTATCAGCACTTTCTGTGGTGTTCGTGCTGGAATTTGGCGGGGTCTTATCTTTAGGGTTTCGTTGCAGTTTGGCCAAAAGGGGAACTTAAATTTTTGAGTTGGTTTTGGGGGAAGTGTCAAAATGTTGGCATAAAAAGTCTGAGATTAGTCTTCTTGATCCGCACACTAACTGTAGCAATGGCTTTTATTTTGACAGTTCAACAACATTCATTGCCTTATTAACAATGTTGAGCAGATACATTTGTCGAACATATGAGGCAATGGATCAGCAATATCCTTCAAAATCATTCAGATTTGATTGAAAGTTTTACAGTAACACTTTTTAGCACAATCTAATGAGTCCGGTATACCGATTTCATGCATTTCTATGTACATGTTTTACCAGTCCTAAGGACTTAGTTTTCTTTTCGACTTCTTGCTAAATTATTTCTAGGTACGACGTTTTTCTTCCTTTCGTTCACAAAATTCGTTAAGTGAAATTCTACCAAACCTTGAAAGTAACGTATTTTGCCAACTGATCCGACATTGATTACATACTGCAACAGCGACATCGCAACAAGTTCCAACAATTTTATCCTTCGCTCACAAAACTGTATTTTTCGTAATCCTCGGACGAATACCATGGGAATAAGGAGCAAAATCGCGTCGGAGGTTAGTTCGTTGGTCGGTAAAGTTATTTTGTAGGGTAGTACCCCTTCCCAAGGGTCGGTCCCCGATGTCGCAGATGTTTAAGCGTTTACAAACACTTGTTACTTACAAGACAACGTGCTCCAATACCCAACGTTCGTTGGTGCCAATGATTTGCACAAACGTTTGGGCTAAACTTGAAATTATTTCGAAAAGTTAGTTTATTATAGTAATGTTTTACGTTATTAGACCTGGGGCTTTAAAGTAGATTCAAATACATATTTTTTTAATGCGGTTAGCGTGTCTTTCCTGAGTGTAATTTGGCTCAAAAGACACGCTAATGTAGAAATGATCCTAACTTATCCTTAATATTTCTTGAAAGCGTACTTAAGAGTTGGTCATAACTCTCAGCAGATGAGACTACATAGAAATATTTCTGATGCATCTATCGCTAGAACTCCATAGGATATCATCATGCACCACATATGCATTCCATTCTTAGAACAGCTCTAAAAGGCTACAAAAACATAATTCTCATAAAAAAAAATTATACCAACCCTTAAGACAATAAACTGGATATGAAAAACTTGTGACTTCATAGAAATTGAAACTTCCAACGTCAAAATAGAGATGCAGCTATACAAGACGTGATTGTGACACAGCCAAAAAGAGATGGCGATAACGCCATCTCTTTTTGGCTGTGTCACATTGATCACTGATACGGCCTGACGACATTTCAGTAGCATTAAGTTTTATGAAGTATTAAAAAAACACAAGGTATATTGCTGACTATAATGTACAGACGCCAGCACATCAAGCTACTACAATCTGTCAAATTTCTTTAATAGATTTTCAACTTTATCGCTAAAGCAGTACCTAAGGTTCAAGGTTGATTGGAAAAATTGTACAGTTTCGGGTAGCTTGACCTGCTGGCGTCTGTACGTAAAACCTTCGTTATTTTGGTTTTAACGATAGATAAAAGAGGAGTTAGGAGGAATCAGGTATTTATGAGCATCTTGAATGTAAGATACGTCACACGCTTAGAGTATTTCGAAGACCTTTGATCATTATGATATTATTATACCTAGGTACGCACTTCGACCTTTTTTGACATCAATTTGGACCAATCTTCTTTTTACCCGACTGCAAAGAAGGGTTGTAGGCTGGCAGTGGTCTGTTGAAAACCTGAAACGAAAAATCGAGACAGTTCTGCGGGATAATTGCGTAACAGGTAACACACTTCCAATGGCAATGCCTTTAATTTTGACAGTTCAACAACATTCGTTGCCTAATTTACGTTGTTAAGCAAATTGTTTTTCTAACATTCCAACATTATAAAGCAAGCTTTACTGATATTCAACTATAGTAAAGTGTCTCCAAAACTATACAAGGATCTTTTGGGGCTTAAATGACTGTCAAATTACCTACAATTACCATTTGTGAAATTGGGACAGAAATTAAAAAAACATTATATTGAAAAACAAGATGGCAACGTTATTTTTGGCCACGCGCTAAAACATTCTGGTACATACAACTACAAGGCGCTGGCTTCTTGCTGATTCTGTCAAATTCAGGATGTCTCAATCATCAGAAGGCCAATTCTAGTAATATAAAACGTTCAAAATCTAGTCGCAGTACCATCTCGGTGACAAACAAATGTCAAAAATGTAGGAAAATTAAAGGTATTTTTGACCGATTGAGACTGTGAACGACCTTAAAATTACGAAATTCCATCTATGTAATACGTATGGAATGCAAATAAAGAATTGAGTATTGAGAATTGCCCCCCTGACTCGAAACAACATCAAACAGGTTTGGTCCAAGTACAGTCAGCAGCTAATTGATAATTTTTCTTATCAACTCATTCGACCTTGTCATTGCGACCGAACGTTATAATTGGACGCATTATCAGCTTGGCAATTGACATACATACTTGTCGGTAATTTGACTAGATACACGATATTAGAAGTAGCTAAGTAATAACAGTCGCACGGGTATAACGGTCAGGTTAAGCTACGCGTGCCGCGGTCGGGCCGTGGATGGTTGACGATGTTTACAGTATACCGAGACCCCTCCGTGCTTCGGAAAGCACGTTAAGCTGTTGGTCCCGGCTGCCATTGACGTCTGAGGACCCGCAACGGGTCGTGAAAAGCTCGAAAGTCTGACAACCAGTCTTATCTAAAAGTATAGTGTTACCCAGTAACACGATACTCTAAGAGAGTTGTGGAGACCGACTGGTAGTTCCAGAGATTACCCCTACCTACAAACTTACAAACAAATGAAAAAATAAAATATTATATAGATTATGTTCAGCACCGTCTGAAAGGTCTGGCATAGGACCATTACAGAAACCACAAACTGAGCATTGTAGGTTGTATGTGAAAAACAAAGACTTATTGGGGAAGGCCGGACAGATAAATAAATAGAACGTGATTTTGTTTATTTACAAACTCAATAAATAAATGTTTATCCTAGGTAATTCCCATTAACCTTACATGATACATACCATTTGATAGCTTAGTTTAATATAAAGGCTCCCGCAGACAAGCGCGATGCTACCCTGCACTCTAATTGCGTAACACACGATCAATCGGAATCGGTTTCATTTAACAGTTCAACAACATTCATTGCGTTATTTACGTGTTGAGCAGACAAATTTTTCGAACTTATGAAGCAATGGATTAGCAATTTGCTTCAAAATGATTCAGATTCCGATTGATCATGTGTTACGCAATTAGGGTGCTGGTCGATCAATCTCTATGAAACCTAAGGAAATTATTCTACAAGAATCGCGTCGCGCCTGTCTGTGGGAGCCTTGAGTCAGCAGCTCACATCACGCACCTACCTACTACCTATCACAACATTACATATATTTTTTTTTTTTTTTTGAGGATGGGAAATCATCAAATGACTCCTCCCGCTCTGGGTGGAGCAGGAGGGAGTGTCAGACTCTTACTGACTAAAACCCACCCGTGTTCCTTCCTTAGCCCTTTATGTTCCAGGGCAGCGGTAACCCTTTCGGACAATCCCGCTACCCTACATTACGTAGATTGGGACTCGTTTAGTCAGTTTAAAAAAATACTAAGATTAAAAAACTTGAGAGGTGTCAAGGGACACCCGGATGGAACGAAGTTCCTTTCGATTATTAGTGAAGGAATTGTAATACAATTTTATATAAAAAAAAAGTGTCGTTCCAACTTTTGGTCTTAATTTTTTCCGTCTAGCCCCCTTTCACAACGCGCGATAAGGAACTTCGTTCCAATAATCAACAAACAATACAGATATAAATAGATTAAGAGATTATAAATAAATAATAGGTACTTTAATCAGTGACGTCGTTGTGTAAATATTTTTTTGCTGGGCTGAATTTTAGTCGAATATCTTGTATAAATTACTTATACAAAGTTAGTAAATGTAAATATTGCCGTTTATAAAAAACAGCAAGTTTGGTACGTTTTGTTTTTTGGGATTCAAGGTAAGTGACGATTTTAAGGTGGCTGGCAGCTGGTTGAGAGTTACCGAGGATCAAGTTTTGCGTGTGATTAGAGAGGGGCATTATACCTAGATACGCGGGGTAAATGCTTAACTCGCTTACAATGGTAATTTGGCCTTTCATTTTGACAATTAAACAACATTCATTACGTAATTTATCTTGTCGAGCAGGCGAATTTTTAAAACATATGCAGCAATACTTTAGCAATTTTCTTCAAAATCCGTCAGATAGTGATTAGGCAATTGGAGTGCTGAATGCTCACTGCTGCCCCACATACCAAAAGAAATACGTTTCACTTTGACAACATAACCTAAAAAACACCCTGATTAGATTATGTAGGTATGTAAACAAATGACAGTAATTAAAGTCAATAGAGTTGAATAATATTGTGATAAATTCTTATTTCGTGATGGCAACATTAATAATTATGAGGAGGATTGCCAGTTTGTGACACACATACAAATTAATTTATGTCAGTTTACTTTGGACCTGCGCGTGAGCGTGGCGGCCGTGTGGGCGGCCATGTTAAAATGTAAATGCGGTTTTAGTAAAGCAGTCGTCATGCTTTTGATTTTAAAGGGTTATGCAGATATGATAGCACTTTACTTCCTGATGAAAAAATGTAGATATAAATAATAGAGGTTATGTAGGTGCCTACCTACATAACCGTTCATATACGTTCTTATTTTAACGCCATAAACAAAATGAACGTCATTAAAAAAACAACAGTAGCCCTTACTGTTGTTTTTTTTTATGACGTTCATTTTGTTTATGGCGTTAAAATAAGAACGTTCGCATTCTAATCTCAGTCTCAATCTGTCAAAAATACAATCAATTACATACATTTTTGTCAAGTTTTTGACATTGATTGTCGCTGAGATCAGCCGATCGATTCTGTAAAACTCTCACCGTGAAAAGTTAGGTGAAGTGAGCTGTCAATAGTGTCAATCCCTAGCATTAGTTGGAATGACAGCTCACTCCACGCTCACTTCACCTAATTTTTCATGGTGAGATGGTTACAGAATCGCACTGCTGTCATTCCGTCTGATGCAAGCGATTGACACTATTGACAGCTCACTTCAAACTCACTTCACCAAAGTTTTCACGGTGAGATATTACGGAATAGCACTGCAGATTGCGACTTGATTTTGATTACAGAAATTGGGCTTCTGTAGCTTTGATGTAGACTGTACAAGTGTACAGTCAAATATTGAAAATTTTAAGCACCAGTGCTCACTTGCTCATTTTTCTGTTTTCGTGTATTGCCAATATTTTGAATGAACAGTGACAGTTCGAGAAGGTATGACATGCACCCCAATTGCGTAGGTAACACACTATCAATTTCAATCTGAATCATTTTGAAGGATATTACTAATCCATTGCTTCATATGTTCGAAAAATGCGTCTGCTCAACAACGTAAATAGCGTAATGAATGTTGTTGAACTGTCAAAATTAAACCCAGTGCTACTGACAGTGTGTTATGCAATTAACCCGCTGTTTGTAGGTCCGCGACTATGATGTAATTATGCAAGTACGGAATTACATATTTTTTTATGATTAGTAAGTACTCCAAAATCGTGTTCTCCAGCACTTTATTTAGCTATTTTATGTTGTATTTTCACGTCAGTATAAGCTGACTTCTGATGTACGAAAAACCTATACAGTGCGATGTCAGCTAACACTGGACCGCCGCCGCCGCCGTGTGTACAGACGCCAGCAGGTCAAGTTACCCGAAACTGACAAATTTTCCCAATCAACCTTGAACCTTAATGCTTTAGAGATAAAGTTGAAAATCTATTAAACAAATTTGACAGATTATAGTAGCTTGATGTGCTGGCGTCTGTACCTACTCACCTAATTTAGTTAAGTACCTAAGCTAAATGGTACAAAAAGCGTAAAGATCACACCTAAGCTAATTTGTTTATTGTTGAGCCAAGAAAATTGACATAGACTTGCAAAATTTAATTTAATCAGGTAGTTAAAAATAGGTGCTAAAAAAGGGGCTTGTGGCTAATTAATAACAGCCGCACGAATCGATCGATCAGGTTCAACTACGCTTGCCGCGGTTGGTCCGTGGATGGGTGACCATCTTTACATACCAAGACCCCTCCGTGCCACGAAAGCACGTTAAGCTGTTGGTCCCGGCTGTCATTCGTGGATCTTTGACAGTCGTTACGGGTCGTCAGAAGCCCGAAAGTCTGACAACCAGTCTTACCAAGGAGGGACGTATCGTATTACCCAGTAACTGGGTTGTGGAAGTCAGATAGGCAGTCGCTCCATGTAAAATACTGGTATTCAGCTGCATCCGGTTAGACTGGAAGCCAACCCCAACATAGTTGGGAAAAGGTTAGGCAGATGATATTTCCTCAGATGCTAATTACGCAAAGGACAAAGATTCTCAACATATTTGACGGTTAAGGTCACAAAAATGTAACATTGACTTGGCGGTTGACACGCCGCGCGCACACCGACACACCGTTCACGAACACGCGCCCACACAGCGACGAGCGTGACGAAACGACGTGACGTCACCCGCGGCACGCGAACACACCCACACTCGCGCGTGAAGCGGCGTGACGTGTCCACGCACATTATGAAACACGCTGCTCTACGGACGCACACTTACGTCGATGTAAACAAAGTGACGTAAAGACGTGACTCACACAGTCATGTCGGCGCACACTAGGCGCGCGCTTGTGATTAATGTAAACAAACCAGTCTCGTTCATAGCTCTTGCTACGCACACATTGAAGCTCCCTTACAAAAGTGGGCCATCTGGATACTATACTCTCTGTATATCTATACCTACCTACACGTAATACATATTTATTGATAAACAAACAGAAATAGACCGTTTAGAAGATTATTTAAATACCGGTCTATTTATTTGCGTAATGTAGTAATGAACTCGTTTAAATTCTATAGTAATGCTGTAGGATAGGTATCCTTTGTATTTAAACTGAATTAAAACAAGCTTAAATACCTTTTTAAAAAAGCCAAAAGCTTCCAATTTCCACAACAAAGAACAATAAAAACCAACGGAATACAGATAGCGTTATAAAAAAATTAAAATAAAAATCACAATACAGTCGCGCACAAAAGTTATAACCGGCTGAATGTGAAACAAGTACAGTCGTAAATAAAAACGAATAGCGCGCGGGCCGACGCGTACTGTTATTACTCGAAAATTTATGGCATTTACCCAAAAATTACCAGTTCCAGCCACTTTATGACGCACTGAATTCTGGCAATAACCGTCCTTTTCTATATAATATTCCAAGTTACTACGTAGTTATTAACTAAAACATGTTTTTTTTTCTTAATACCGAACTTTTTACATCAATTTCTTAAGCCATAATCATAATCCAAGATATAAAAATAACGAAACATTAAGATTTTTTGTTTTTTTCCGACCTGTTTGTGGAGTCTTGAGATATAACTATAAACATGCCGAAATATGAAGTCGTTATGCCGAATATAAAATCGTGAAAGCCGTCGTTATTTGTAATTCTAAACCTAACAACTTTCTAAAACATCGGACATCCTCGAAATGAGTCCGAAGTAGTCCGAACATTAATAAATTCGTTAAATATGTGTTTTTCACACTGTTCAATAATATTCACATTCGAATGTGGAAACTGAAAACAATATTTAAGAATAATGCAGCTTGCTTAACAAGCAATATTCACGGGTTTTCTCAAAATAATTTTAACCAGGCTAAATAGTTTACTGCTTTATTATTTAAACGCCATTAACCTACATTGTGAATTTAAAATAACGTTACATGCACAATGATCAGGATTCATGAATACCTAACAAAACGTTTGTAAATAATTATAATTTATTTAGATTAGTAGGTACCATGTACAATTATTACTACCGTTACATTAAATACATAAGTTCTAGTAAATGAAAGGATGAGACCTTAAAATAACTAAAGTTGCCAAAAAATAAAAGTCCCGTTTTGACATTTGAGAATGCGTTCTTGACACCTGTCAGTTTCTATTAACTACTAGAACTGTCAATGTCAAAACGGGCCTTTTATATTTTAACAACTTTAGCTATTGGACATTCGACAATTTATTGTATCAATTTAGTTGACATAATTATAAGAAAGAATTTCATACTCATATCTTTATTTACATTACTTACGTCATAATGTTTTAAGGACTTACAATGGCTTAAAGCTATGGTAGAATTACCCTGTAGGGCACAGCAAGACGTATAAAATTAATTCTTAAAATAAAAATAAAATTAGGAAAAACGAATACCAATCAACCTTTTTTTTAAATATTTTCATTTATCCTTCTCTAAAACACACAAACTTACACACACTAACAGCTATTCCTATTAAATCCAGCCTTCAATCACACCGCACTACAAATTAATAACTAATTCCGTTTACTCGATTGTTCTGCGTAACACCTCCGTATTCGAGCGTACAGCTGTAATTTGACCTGGATAAATGTATCTAGGTCAATAGCGGGGTCAAGGCGTCCGCCATTGTTAGCTCGGCAATCAGCTGTAATTACACGTAATTGTGTTATTACCAGCCATGCTGATCTGCTGATGATAACAGAATTTCAGCCACTCATCAAGCCTTCTTCGTTATCTCACTTGAGGATGCGCTAGGTAGCCCGCGAAATTCAAATTTTCTTGCGTTTCTTTGCAAGTTCATAAAAACCTATTGATCTGGGGGCACGGGAGTCCCCCGCCAAGACGAGCCAAGCGAAGCGCAAGGGCACTACCTACCTTTTCTCAACTCACTTCGTCGTATTTTTTAACCTTCTTAACTTGGGTTTGGATTATACCAGATAAATAGAATTTTCGGGATATGATGTCAGTGGTTGACTTACTAAACCTATAAAGTTTCAATTGCATAGCTCTTATACTTTAGATTTTATTGATATCTAAAATACCCCGATTTCGTCACTGACTCACTGATGATCATCCATATTCTTAAGGTTCTTCCTGAAGTCCTAGAAAGCTGAAATTTGGTATGTAAGCTAGTAATAGTACACGAACAACAAAAAAGTCTTAAAACTTTAAACTTTTACCCCCCAACCTCTTAAACTAGGGGGTGAAAGTTTGTATGAGACTTCCGTAAATTTTGATGCTAGAGGTCTGAAAATTTATAGGTATAGGGGGTCCTTGTTATAAATAATAAGATATGTATTTCAGGATTTTTAGTAAATCATAAGCAACTTACAAAAAGAAATGAAATCCCACAAAAACATTTCATGTTAAATGTTGCCAAGACGAGACCATGTAGCTCGCACTGTTAAAAAGTAATCAGATCTCATGTAGAGCCAAGCTTCTAACTCTACACGCCCTAACTCTACAAGGCCTAACTTCACAAACTCTACACCTTAGTTAAAATATCTACATATTTTGAAGCTTGGCTCTACATGAGATCTGATTACTTTTTGACAGTGCGAGCTACATGGTCTCGTCTTAAATGTTTTTGTCGGATTGATATTTCATGAAATAATCAATCTCCCAGACTGCGCCAGAACACCCTATGCTCCGCCTTCCGCATCCAGTTTATCCCAGCCACCTTCTTTAGGTCGTCCGTCCATCTAACTGGGGGGCGTCCAACACCAGGCTTACCGATAAGCGGTCTCCAACACCAGGACTCGTCTGCTCCACCGGCCATCGGTTTTAATGATTATAATTCAGTAAATACATACTTGTTCCGCTTGCGAATCATATTTTGTTCAACATACAGATGTAATGGCCCGAGCGGTGGCGTTGTCGATAGGTGTGTGGGAGACACTTGATTGAGACACGATTTAAAACAACTGAACTTTTACTGTAGTCAAACGAGGTATGCTCTTACAAGATAATATTAATTTACAGGAATTGATATAAGGAACTCACATATAGAACTGTTATATTGAACTGTTGAACTGTTGAACTATTGAACTGTTGAACTGTTGAACTAACTTAGGAAAGAGCGGTGGTAACTATTTATACATGAATCGTTAATGGAAGGGGTAGATAAGTACCACGACCCTTGTTCCTTCATTAATCATATAACAACAATAATTAACTAATGCTATTCTAAACATCATAAGTCTTATGAGGACAAAGTCAATCGATTACTTAATGATAGCAATATTCTAATGACAGTGAGAAAGGTAAACAATATCAATGTCCATTACACCTCCCCTCTTAAAATGGAAATAATTTGAAAAATTATTGACATCAAAATTTATAATTGCTTATGTAGTTTTTATTGGAGCAATTCTTGATGAACGTCTCAAAGGAGTGTGTTCTTGAGATTGGCTTGGAATTTGTTCTTGAATTTCTTCCATCTCAATGTCATTGTTACTATTATTGGTTTTTCTGTTTAAATTAAAAGTAATGCAATTAGTTATTCTTCCACAACAATTTCTAGAATCTTCTAGTGCTAACAATCTAGTTTGTGGTGAACAAAAGAATTTTCTTTTTAACAAATATTTTCCTATCCTATAAAGTATATAAAAAGCTATGAACTTAACTATAGATAAAAATATGAATACAAAGTAAGTATTATTCTTAACTCTATGGAATATATCATCATTATTAATTTCATCCAATAAATCGTTTATTTTGTCAATCTTGTGACTAGCTATATTCAAGTCATTGAGATTCATACTAAATTTATTGAATGGAATAAAATCTAACTTATCCTCTACGGTATTGTTTTTCAATTTATTACAACAATTATCATTAACAATATCGAAATCTGGAAGTACAGATAAATGGTTTGACATCATATCTTGATTTGATGAATGTAACATAATATTAGGAGAATATAATTTACAATTCTTTTGTAATTTTAGAATACCTGTAGATTTTAATTCTAGATCGTGAGGTTCTTCATTTTTACAAGAAATAGTTGAAATAACTTTACTAGGTATTACAAACAACCAAGTATTTTCATTTTCTAATCTATACCATTGTTCTGATTTAATTAAACCAATCCTTGTATCACAAGATGAAGGAATTTGATTTTTTGTACCTAAGAATAATGCTATTTCACAATTATCTTTGGCATATACTGAATATAAAGGATTTTCAAATTCACAAATACGATTATTATTTTTAGACAATTTCTTACAACTATTAATATTTTCTACAGTGGTATAATGAATTTTATTTTCAGAGATCAGAAGGTATTTCTCTGTAGGTAATATAAAGACATAGGTATTATTTTTATTTAGAATTGGTACAGGAACTAAATTATATACATCATAAGTTTGTTGAATAATCAAAGGAGTCTTAATTATAAACACAATTTTTTCATTCATGTAATAAGAAATAATGCTAACTAACGATAGCAATTCTGATGCATTATCCATATTTAAATCCAAAGGATATTGTGTATGAGTCGGAACATGTGATACAGTTTTCTTTAATTCGTAAATATATTGTTCAGGAGTAATTATAATTGGATGTAGGTTATTATTTTTAGCGAATAATATGGCATCAATCACCATAGAAATTTCATTATTTACTTCGCTGGTAACCAATGTTAGAAAAGATAAATGTTCATCTATGTTTTGTTTCATATTAATATTGAAAATTTTATTATTAGTATCCCTTGTATAATTAGCTAAAGTTTCTAAATTTTTATTAAGAATGTTTTCACTTTTCCTAAGATCAGTTATCGTATTATTAAAATTATGAATAGTAGTTTTTACAATTTGTGATTGAGATTTTAGTAATGTGATTAATTCATGTTCATTTTTATCTAAATTATTGATAGCGTTGTCATAACGTTTTGCGTCTTCTACGTCTAATGTTCCAAATAAAACCTTAAATATTGTTCCTACGCCATCGATAACAGAACGTTTCGAACGATAATTTGCAAAAGAATGTCCGATTATTTCCTTAAGGACGATTTCTTGATTCTTTAAATTAGGATATAATTGTTCTAAGACTAACATAGATGTTTGACATAACGAAAATTTGTTAAACGTATCATGTCTACAAAGGTTTTTAGTTTCCACTAGAGTATCTTCGATAAGTTCTAATTTCTTGTGCCAACTAGAAATATCAAGATAAGTAACTAGATTCCATTCACTGTCAAACTGATTTGCTTTTCCTACATGCTCAAAATAAATTCCACCTTTATTCAATGGTGTTATATTATAAAGTTCACCTTGACTTGATGTGAAGGTAAACCTGGAACAATAAAATTATCTTATTAATTATTTCGCTGATTTTAAACGGTTTACATGTACTTTGACTTTCTTCCTTTTTATTAATACTGTTACGTTTACTGGTGAATTTATTTCTATAATTTCATATGGACCGGTAAACTGTGGAGAAAGTTTCTTTGATCTTCCTGGTTTACTATTTTCATTTGTAATATACACCTTATCTCCTAATTTGTAATTTTCCGTTTTACATTTTTTATCGTAATATTCTTTATTTTTATTTTTTGAATCGATTAAATTATCTCTCGCTAATTCTCTAGATTTTCTTAATTTTAATGTTAAATCATCAATATAATCATCATAAGAATATTTAAATTCTGGTTGCGCGGTTATAGATGAAGGTAAGCTTGGCTTATTTCCAAATAGTAATTCATGTGGTGAAAATTTGGTTGATGTATGGATAGCAGTATTATAAGAAAACATCGCGAAATCTATCCATTTATCCCAATCGTTTTGATCTTCTTTAATAAAATGTCTTAAATATTTTGCTAGAGTAGCATGACTACGTTCTAGACTACCGTTTGTCTGCGGGTGATATGCAGTGGTAGTCAATTGTTTGATTTTAAACAATTTCGAAACTTCTTTTAAAAGTTTCGACGTAAAGTCGGCACCTTGATCTGTTAGAATACTTTTGGGAATACCAAATTTACATACAAATTCTCTAACAAAAACATCTGCTATTGTTTCTGCACTATGTTCGGGTAAAGCGTAAGCCTGAGAATACTTAGTTAAGTCGTCTTGAAGAGTCAAAATATATTTATTTTCATTGAGAGTCAATGGAAGAGGTCCTACAATATCTAAACTAACTCTTTCAAATGCTTCGCTTGCCGTTGACGTTATAATCATAGGTTCTCTATGTATTTTCCGTACGAGTTTGTTTTGTTGGCATGACTCACACTGTGATATAAAATCTTTTATTTCTTTTTTCATGTTTTGCCATTTATAAATATTTTTTAATCTTTTGTAAGTCTTGTGGAAACCTGCATGGCCTGCCATAAGACTACTGTGCATCTCTTTTAAGATACCTGGAATTTCATTTGGTGAAGGAATAATTAATGTATTATTATATATATTTATTTTAATATTTGTTTTCCTGAATATGAATCTTAACATCGTTCTTGACTTTTTACAATTAAATCTGTCATATTTGTCTCCGAGACGAGGTAAGTGTAACTCGCTTTCCTTTTCTTTTATTAAATGTTCCTTGACTATATTTAATAAATCGAAATAAATTTCATAATTGGATTTATCCCAGTAGTTTTGTTTTGTACAAGCATAGTAAAATGTTGACTCATTTTCATTAAATATGGCAACTTCATTTATTTTAATATTATTAATTTTATTTAAATGATCATACTCATTAACTAATTTTTTTAAGCTTTCATCGTTAATTTGTTTGTCCGCTGATATAGGTATAAAAATATTTTTCTTTATTATACTTAATTCGTCATTAATTTCGCATACATTATTATTTATTATTATAGACTTTTGCACCGTTTCTAAAAATGATTTATAATTTTCACGTATTTCTGACGTTGTAGTCATTAATTCTTTGTTTTCGACAGTTGGAACTATTCTGCTTAATGCGTCTGCATTAGTATTTAATTTGCCTGGTTTATAAATTGGAGTAAATTCATATTCTTCAAGAGATAATCGCCATCTGAAAATTCTAGCGCCATCGTTTTTTGAATTGAATAGGTATGTCAAAGGTTTATGATCTGTGATCATATTAAATTTACGACCATATAAGTATGGACGAAAATGTTTAACACACCATACGATCGCTAAAAGTTCTCTTTCAGTGGTTGAATAATTTTGTTCGGCCTTATTTAACGTCCTACTAGCGTAAGCAATAGGCAAATCTTGCCCAATTGGCCCTTGTGATAGTACTCCTCCTATGGCATAATTACTAGCGTCTGTGGTAAGATTGAAAGGTTGACTAAAATCTGGATATATTAAAATTGGAGATTCACATAGTTTCTTCTTAAGGGTTTCAAATGCATGTTGCTGTAGACTTGTCCAATTAAAAGGAACGTCCTTTTTTAAGAGTTTAGTTAAAGGTTGTGACAAGCTACTGAAATCAGGTATAAACCTTCTGTAGTACCCTGCTAATCCTAAGAATCCTTTTATATCTTTTACATTTTTAGGTATGGGGTAATTTTCGATTGTTGAAATCTTGTTTGGATCTGGTTTAACTCCATCTTCCGTGATAAAATGACCTAAATACATGACTTCGCGTTTTAAAAATTCGCATTTGTCAGGCTGCAATTTTAAATTATTAATGGAAAATCTTTCAAAAACTTCTTTTAACTTTCGATTGTGGTTTTCGAGATTATCAGCATGAATAACGACATCATCTAAATAAACAAAGCAACGATTTCCTTGTAATCCGGTTAAAACACTATTCATCAATCGTTGAAATGTCGCAGGAGCGTTTTTTAAACCAAATGGCATTCTATTATACTCAAAATGTCCTTGAGGGACGGTGAACGCCGTTTTTGGTGAGTCTTTAGGATGTACTTTAATTTGATGGAAGCCTGAGGCTAGATCAAGTGTTGTAAAATATTTTGAATGACCTAATTGATCTAATATTTCCGTTATTTGAGGCAAGGGATAGGAGTCCCCGATGCTGACCTCATTTAACTTCCTATAATCTACAACAACTCGCCATTTCTTTTGACCCGAAGCGTCAATTTTCTTAGGGACCACCCAGATAGGTGAATTCCAAGGACTATTTGATGGTTTTATGATGTCATCTTTTAACATTTTATTAATTTGTTTATCGACTTCCCCCTTTAAGGCTTCTGGATACCTATAGCTTTTTGTATTAATGGGAGCTTCCGTTTTTGTATGTATTTCATGCGTAACCACATCTGTGCAGCTTAATTTATCCCCATCTAAATGAAATATATGATTATATTCTTTACATAATTCAATCAAAGAATCTTTTTCTTCTTTATTTAAATGCTCTGTCCGTAGACAATTTTCAAGTTTCTCAAGTCGATTACTTTCGTAATTTTCATTAATAGCAACTTTTTCGAAGCTATTTTTATCTAAATGTAATATGTTGTTATTTAAAATAACTACATTTATTTCTTCTAAATTTACGTTAGGTATAGGGAAGGTCACATCCTCATCAGTTGAGTTTAGTACGGTCGTAATGCCTTCGTTATTATTTACTGTAATAAGACTTGGGCATAAAAGTACTCCCGGAGCTAACTCTGTACGTGGAACAATCCCATGTTTAACTTCTTTATTATTAATTATTTTAATAGGAATAACACATTCGGTTCTTGCCTTGACTGTCAAAGTTAATTCCATGATTTTTTTATTACATTCGACTTGATCATTTATTTTTTCATAATACAAATTGAATTTGTTTTCCGCGAGTTTTAAGGTCTTGGTGCTATAATCGATCATACCTTTATATTTATCTAATATATCACCTCCTATAATACCATTAGCGCTAATAGGGAAATTATCATTTACGATATGGAGTATTAAATTTAAATTTCCTATAAACTCCAATTCGACATAACCTAAAGTCCTTGTAGGTTTATCTACTTTATCGATCCCTTTTAAATCAGCTAAAATATCATAATGAACTTCAGCGTCCTTAGGTACAGCACTTTTCTTTATGAGGCTAATTGTTGCACCAGTGTCTATCAGAAAATCTATATTTCTTGTATCATCTTTTAATATAAATGAAGCAAAATAACATTTATTATTTATCGCGGTTATGAGCCCCTCTACATATTTGTTACCCTTTGGTTGGCTCACGCCATCGGGATCTATTCGTTTTTTTGATTGGATGTAGAGTTTTTATTTGGATAACGGTTATTATTAGGTTTATAATCAGTTTTATTGGGTGAATTTTTATTCTTTAGATGATAGCATTCATCTTTAGTATGACCCTTTTTCTTGCAATAATTGCAAAATTTTGGGTCTTGATTTGGTCTCGAAATTGATCGAACTCTACAATTTACGACTGTATGGCCTGGTTTGTTACATTTGTAGCAATGTTTGGTATTAGAAATGTTTAGATTTTGAAATTTAGATATTTCGTTTTTACTTTTAAGCTGTTGCTCTTCAACTACTGCCATGGAAATAGCATCTTCGAGAGTTTTTGGTTGAAGTGCTTTTAAAATTAGATTTAAATCTTTATTTAATCCGGTAATAAATACACTTAAAGCTTGTGATTTAAGTAATTCAATGCATGCTTGACGGGCTTCTGGTGTTTGATTTGTTGAGTCTAAAGAATTTATCAATTTTACATAGCAATTCTCAACCTTGTTTGCGTAAGCTAAAACGTTTTCGTTATGATTTTGTTTGCAACTGCTTAATTCTAATTGCCATTGACCAATCGTTCGTTTTTCGGTGTATGTATCTAAGAGATAGTTTTTTAAATCATCCCAAATTTGAAATTCGCGGTTCCTTATCATTGACCTAGCGTTATCCGTGATTTTCGTAATTATTATCTGGAGTAATATTTTTTTTAGATTTGGATTAATTAAATTATTAACTGTGTCACAATTATCTAAAAATTCATGGATACGTGCCTTATTGCCATCAAATTTAGTTAGCATTCTTTCAGCCATTTCTAATGATATATAATTATTAGTAGTTGTCGATGTAGATACACCGGGACTTGCGTCTTGAGGCATGGTTAATACACTTGAAAGTGAGTGCACTTTTCACGATTTAACACTTAAGATGACTGGCAGATGATTCCGTACAGGAAATATCCTTTATAACGGTGTTTAATAATTTATTGGCTCGTACTCACAGTAATAATATTATTTGAAGATATCCCGTTGACATTGTAGTTCACGATGAGTAGGAGACTGGGCGGCGTAAGCGGTTGAATCCTGATTTCCGGACCGCTGAGGGTACGTCTCGTCCAATTCCGTAGATCTCGTTCTCGTGGCGATGCTCAGATGCTCAGGACCGTTGTTTGTAGGAGAATCGGAGGTGAAGGACTCCGATGAAGGTCTCGTACAACTGGAGGTATATGACTCCAACGAAGGTCTCGTACAATCGAAGAAATTATCTCAATCTATCCCAATTCTTGACACCAATTTGTAATGGCCCGAGCGGTGGCGTTGTCGATAGGTGTGTGGGAGACACTTGATTGAGACACGATTTAAAACAACTGAACTTTTACTGTAGTCAAACGAGGTATGCTCTTACAAGATAATATTAATTTACAGGAATTGATATAAGGAACTCACATATAGAACTGTTATATTGAACTGTTGAACTGTTGAACTATTGAACTGTTGAACTGTTGAACTAACTTAGGAAAGAGCGGTGGTAACTATTTATACATGAATCGTTAATGGAAGGGGTAGATAAGTACCACGACCCTTGTTCCTTCATTAATCATATAACAACAATAATTAACTAATGCTATTCTAAACATCATAAGTCTTATGAGGACAAAGTCAATCGATTACTTAATGATAGCAATATTCTAATGACAGTGAGAAAGGTAAACAATATCAATGTCCATTACACAGACGCCAGCACATCAAGCTACTACAATCTGTCAAATTTCTTTAATAGATTTTCAACTTTATCGCTAAAGCATTAAGGTTCAAGGTGGATTGGGAAAATTTGACAGTTTCGTGTAGCGTGACCTGCTGGCGTCTGTATAATCTGACACTGACCTGAAAATTACAAAAAACGTAAGAAAATTTTAATTTCGCGGGCTACCCTCCCCCTTAAGAAGGATTGCAAAAGGGGTTTCAATTGTATTGGTCGCCTGTCCCTAATTTAGTTCATTTTTTAGCGCTCTGGATTTTCAACTCTGTATTAAACCGAGCATTGAGAACGCAACAGAGCGGATCCCAGCGCGTCAAAAAACACTCTGTTGCATTATAAACCCTCGGCGCTAAGCGGTGCGTCGTATAAAAAAAATATACAAAAACGAAGGCCCATTCTATACTACTTTCAACTTTTATAGTTCCACATAACCTCTTTAGCTTAAAAATACATATAAAAACTGTAGGTGTATGTTATTAATATTCTAGCCAAAGGGCATATGAATAAACTTGAATATTTCTATGCTGTTTCCGCTTTTTATGTCGATATTAATTCCATAGTATCTAATAAGCTACTCACGACTTTCGACATAGGAAACGACTTCAAACTATGATAAATACTGTTTTTATAATTTTTGTTAGGTTTTTTTTTTTTGTTTAAAAATTATTCATTTCTGCCAACAAGTCTTCAATTTTGGACGACCGCGACACAAGGCTTTGATAGCACATGTTATTATTAAATAGCCAGACCCGGAACAACTACTTGTAGGTCATACAAATATTTGTTCCGTGCGGGAATCGAACCCGCGACACGCAGCGCAGCAATCACTGCGCCAACCGTGTCGTCAAAATTATGGTATTAACCAATTACAGTACTGCTTGTAGGAAGTACCCTTGTAAAGGGTGAGGGAGGGGGGGGGGCTTTACTAAAATATCATCATCATCATCTGCCTAGCGTTTTCCCAACTATGTTGGGGTCGGCTTCCAGTTTAACTGGATGCAGCTGGATACCAGTACTTATCTTACATGGAGCGACTGCCTATCTGACCTCCACAACCCAGTTACTGGGTAACACGATACCCCTTGGTAAGACTGGATGTCAGACTTTCGGGCTTCGGGCCGTAACGGCTGTCAAAGATCCACAAATGACGACACTAACATACCAAAAATAAAGCTGAAAAGTATGTTTGTCTGTTTGTCTGTTTGCTTGTTTGCACGTGCTCATTTCTGGAACCACCAGTGGTATTTGAAAAATTCTTCGCTACGACCCTTAGAAGCCAAGCAAAAATATAAAAAATCCAGAAAGAATGCTAAGCGAAAACAATGTAATAGCGCAGGCGGGCGATGCGATGCGATGCGAGGGAGTTTTATAAAAATGGCGTTGTTATTTTAGTATATTGTGTATCTTACGACTTCCACGCGAACTAAGTCGCGGGCTTAAGCTAGTGTTAAATATAAAGTTGTATGACTAGTATGATAGTTTAACCGCAGGGCCATTCAACAAGTAACAGCAGGCCAGTTATTCTGGTTTGTGCTGAGGCCAACAGGGCCCTATTGATTTCCTGATGAGAATTAAGATGTATGCAGCTTTGTTCTGATGTAACGGTAAAGGTCGCGTTACTTCGTCAAGATACAAGTTTACGTTTGCGGATATAGGATATAAATCAAAGTTTAATTCGCGTTCCATGTGCACATGCCAGCCTTTTTATGTTTAGAACACATAGATAGATAATTTTCAAAAATAAATCCCTAACCGTTTTGTCACAGACTGTACTTGAGTTACTTACCAAAGTTGTCACAACACAAACAAAATACAAAAATAGCGCAATTTTCTTCTCAAAGTATATATTCATTCCCACTGCTGGGACACAGGCCTCCTCTCGGTGAGAGGGAGTGGGCCGTAAATCGTAATCCACCACGCGGGCCCAGTGCGGCTGTGGGCTGTGGTAGATGTCAGATGTCTTCAAGTTTTTTGGTTCTAGGACATTGACATTTTTGGTTCTAGGTTATTTTTCCTTCACCGTTTTGAGAGCAGTGGTGATAAAATAATTTATACAAAGTAAAGGGCCTGTCTGGTTTCGAATATGCGACCTTCAACTCGTAAGTCGCGGTCGTTACTACTGGGCTACGACTGCTCTGCTTCGACTGCTTCTGATTGCTTGCCAATTCCAAACTTCCAGTTTCAATAAGTAGCAGTAGAGGGGCCCGTGGCTAAATAATAACAGCCGCACAAGTCGATCGGTCAGGTTAAGCTACGCTTGCCGCGGTTGGTCTGTGGATGGGCGACCATCTTTACATACCGAGACCCCTCCGTGCCTCGGAAAGCACGTTAAACCGTTGGTCCCGGCTGTCATTCGTGGATCTTTGACAGTCGTTACGGGTAGTCAGAAGCCCGAAAGTCTAACAACCAGTCTTACCAAGGGGTATCCTATTACCCAGTAACTGGGTTGTGGAGGTCAGATAGGCAGTCGCTCCATATAAAATACTGGTATTCAGCTGCATCCGGTTAGACTGGAAGCCGACCTCAACATAGTTAGGAAAAGGCGAGGCAGATGATAAGTTCCATTAAGTAGCAAGTACCTACCCTCACAAGATGTGATTTTTTACATAGCTAAAAACATGTGAATTATAATTTTTAGTTTTTTCTATATGCATTTAGAATCGAGAGTGGTTTTGTCGTATTTGCAACTTTTGGTTTTCGTACAAATAAGTAAGTGGGTTTACTTACAATAGCAATGGCTTTAATTTTGACAGTTCAACAACATTCATTGCGTTATTTAATGTTTTTGGGCAGACACATTTCTCGAACATACGAAGCAATGGATTAGCAATATCCTTCAAAATTATTCAAATTGAGATTACTAGTGTTACGTAATTTGGGTGCGGGCGCGGCAGGAACTCGGTCGGTGTGGATGTGGAGGTACAGACGTCAGCACATCAAGCTACTACAATCTGTCAAATTTCTTTAATAGATTTTTAACTTTATCGCTAAAGCATTAAGGTTCAAAGTTGATTGGGAAAATTTGACAGTTTCGGGTAGCTTGACCTGCTGGCGTCTGTACCTCGCTCGACCGGAGCGTAGTGGACCAAGCTAATGAGTCTTATGCTCCCGATGTGTCCTGCACTCCCGCGGCCCGCCACTAACTGCTTATTACCCAAGCCAGTTTGCGTTTCACTCAAGACACTTGAATATGTATGACAATACACATAATTAACATACATACAGGGGACTTAAAGTGAAGTAAGTTATACCGATACCTATAGGAATTATACAGTCAGTCAGTTCAATGCATCTTTTTCTTTCTATTTAATTTAGAAAAGGACAGAAGATAAATATTAGTTTAGTCCTGTCAAACTAGTCAGCGCCTGACGTATTTTTAGCAGCCATGTTTTTAATCACGCCTAATCTGTCTATGGAGTACTTATCTTAATTTGACAGGAGTAAACTAATATTTTATGTTCTGTCCTTTTCTTTAATGAAATAGAAAGAAAAAGATGCACAGAACTTAAATTTAGTTTGGTTTGTGAACAAGGGAATCAGGGCCAATAAATAGTTATAACACTGGCTTAAGTATTTCCCTCTGTCATCACCATTTTCCACATGCAAGGTTGTTTGCAAATCATGGATACACACAGAAGCGTCTGCTATGTCTGGTTGAGGTTTTAACAAATTAACTGCTCTTTTGTCGTTAAACTGGTCATATCATTTGAATGACTAGTATTTACTGGATTTGTGGACCACTTTGAATTATGGTAATTTATCTGACTAAGTGTCGATAGTCTCGTTATTCCCGGGACTGGCAGTAGTCAATCTCGAGTCTCGAAAATACGAAAAAATCGTCGAGACTCTCGAAATTTTCGAGACCGAGACTCCCGGGATAGAAGCCCTAATCTACATCCTCAAGAAAAAGAGAGAGAGAGAGCCCAAAAGTACTAAAGATGTCTTTTTATTTCGGCTTGTTTATAAAATGACTGACAAATAATAATAATATTTGTCAGTCATTTTAGTCACACACACAGTCACACCTGTAGTACTTATAATAAAATACATAGATACCCGAATAAAATACGTTATACAATGTATAGTCAGTTAAAATCGTTGAGCAGATTGACACAATATATTGCTAAACAATTAGTTTCCCTGACTGCGCATCAGTCACTTAATTAGCAGACTGTACACAAACCAAAGTTAAAATTGCGGTGCTAATAAACGTTAATATCGTTCAGTTTAGAACCTATACCTAGTAATTAAATAAACTATAAATCGATACCAAAACATGTGGTAGGTAAGTCGTAACTCAGTTCTTGTCAGAAATAATCCTAAATGATGCGATGCGACGCGATGTAAGGCGATGAATTACCGCGCAATAAAACCGCCCGCCAACGCAGCTGTGCTAACAATTTTTTCAAGTTTTTCTTCCAACAAAAACCTTACTTTTTTCTATAAAGACTCTCCAACATCTCCAACCTTAAGAACGCGAAGCTTCCGAAAAACAGCCAAAACTCAACCGTAGTGGGTCGAAATAATTTTGTGGTTTCACTATTGTTCGTCGCTCAAACGCTTTCAAATAGATTTTTTTTTCCTGGACAATAAAACCGCCATTTTGTTTCGATCGATTTCGCATTGATCCGTTGCGTTGCGATTTATCGCACCGAATACTTGGGTAATTGGTTGTGTTAAAAAAAAATACTCGATTCGTTCCCGATGCTGATAATCAATAATTGACTTGGTACGTTCTACGCAAACCAGTCGTTTTCTATTACACTTTTTAGACATAAATAAATTGACTCTAAATTAGTGTTGTGTTCGTATTGGACATGCGTATTGTTGCGACATTTGGCATAAAAACCAGTTGAATGAGATAGGTACTTATACATATTTTTAAAAGTGAATTGGAGTTATATCACTGGTTGGTGTAACAATTGTAACAGAAATTATTGACAGTGCGTAGTAAACGGATAGTAGGCTAGGGTGTGCTAGGAATGTAAAATATTTAAGTAATAGTAGGTACATCTTCAACAAAGTCGTGTTAGTTACAACAACACGATTTATAACTCAAAAACGGCTGGACCGATTCTTATGATCCTTGATTTGTTGAATTTGTTTCCGCCCCGAATAGCAGAATAATTATTAAAACATTGGAAAAAATCAGGAAAAAAACAATAATGAAGATAATTCTTTTCCTCATACTTTCGTTCTTGTTGATTTTCAGGCGGTACGAAGGTCATTTAGTTAAGTATATTTAAGTAGTAAATATTTTAGTACATAATATATACCGGATATTTACCATTATAAATTAAAAACAAAAGAAAACGGGAGCCTAATATTTAAAACGGTAAAGAAAACCATCGAGATTTAACATTTCATCTATTTCATCACTCCAAAGGAAATAGCACGCATTTTAGTGAAAAAAAAACGGTTTGATAATGGGTTCAAAAACGAAAAACCAAAGAGAAAAAAAAGTTGCACAAAGCAAAGGAGTTCGTATTTCAAAGCCTGACGAATCGTAATCGATTTGCTTTGGAACTCGATGCTGTGATTACTCGACTCGAACCATTTCATACCGAATCTATTCACTCCAATAACTGGGGTGCCATGCCACTATATTGTGATCGAATGCACTTGAATTCGAAGTCTTTCTTCCGTGTTCGTGAGAACTCTAAATTAGTTTGGAAATCAGAGCATTATTATATAATTTGAACGTGGAGCTATTTAAAATATCGTGTACAGTGCAGCTAACGCCTTTAATTCTCTTTTTTTAAACCGTACCCGGGACCAGGGGGGCTAAAAAGGCCACTTTGGCAGAATCATAATAGGATAACAATATGAATCATATCAAAAATCGTAAAATGGTCACAAACTGACAATTCATAATATGATCTGTGTGCAATTCATATCACAATGAAATAACATTTAAACTGTAGAAATAAAAAACCAATTTGATTAATAAAAACTGTAATGAAAACTTTACCGATAAAATTACGGTTTTTATTTTTTTCATTCGGCAATGCTTAAATCAAATATGAAATGAAATTTTACGAACATTAGAGGAATTGCTAATGATCTGCTGGGAGGGAATTCAGGAAATGAATAGCTTTTAGAGGTATTGGTTAAGTGGCCTTTTTAGACCCCAGACTGACTTCAGTCAGTCAGATTTAGAGCAGTGGTGGTCCAGTGGTATCGGGCTATCGGCTCCGACTTACAAGTGGTAGGTCGTAGGTACGATCCCAAGTAGGCGCTTTACTTTGTGTAAATAATTCCATCACCACTGCTCTCAAAATGGTGAAGGGAAACATCGTGAGGAAACCGGCATGTCCTAAAACCAAAAATTCGAAGACATGTGACATCCAGCAACCCGCACTCGGCCTGCGTGGCCCTCTCCAAGAGAAGAGCCGTGTCCCCCCTCTCCAAGAGAAGAGCCGTGTCCCAACACTGGGAACATTATAGGCTGATTATGCACAATTTATGTTTGAAGGTGACATGGAATCTGCTTTCAGATTCGATATTGACAGAACACTGTCGTTTTGGCTCTGACACGTCATAGCGACATTCGCAAGAGTTTCATTCGCTAACCATAACATCATTTAATTGGGTCACCACCAAATTAAATACCACGTTTATCGTCTATAGAGGTTTATTTAAAAATATCCACAGGATATGAACACTTAAGTTCGTTACGTTCAAATTTAACAGCAAAGCCGTTAAATTATTAATGGCAGTCAGTTATTTTGTAAACTGTTGCCGCTCTAATGGGCTATTTACAAAATATTAAACAGTTTTGGAGTCGTTAAACTGATGCAAATATACTTTCTAACATGTTTTCCATACTGAAGTCGAAGGAACTTGCTGTATGGAATATTTTTGGAACGAGTATCGATGTTCCATCAAAGTTAATGACCTTATAATGAGCTTTCGTTTTACTTCCGTGCTAAATTAATATTGCAATAAAAATCAGTGTATTGACGATTTCCCCACGCAAGTTTTTGCTGTAGTATACGTAGGTCTGGGTGGTGCCGTTGCCAAATAGAGGTTCTTGATCGTCACTGCCATCTCCCACCGACCTTATATATTGTGGACTGTGGTATGATAATATATTATGTTTCAGTTTCGTCCTATCCAGAAACTGGCTGGTGATGGTCAGATAGGCAGTCGCTCCATGTAAAATACTGGTATTCAGCTGCAGCCGGTTAAAGTGGAAGTCGACCCCAACATAGGGAAAAGGCTAGGCACATTGATTAATGTACAATATTTCCTAGAATGAGCAGCTTCATATTTGAAGTGGCCTCGCGAATAATGCTGACATCTGTAGTTGAATAGCCCAGCTGTACATTGATGAGTTCAAGTCACAAATTATCCATTTACTGAGTATTCTATTCTGTTGTTTGCAGGTTTCCATTTGAGTGGCGTGGTGCGCGCGCCTGCCGCAGTGCCGCCATGCTCGGATCCGGAACGGCTATACAGGGTCACCGTCTCGTTCGACAGGTAAGCACCATATTGTTTAATGTATGTATACTGCTGCAAGGATCTTTTGGCGCTCGGTTGACGTTGACAGGGGGGCGCTGTTGGTAAACATTTGAGCAATTGTTTTGCAAAATGTATTGAATAAACAAGATGGCGGCGTTACTTCCGATTTTTGCCACGTGCCAAAAGATACTTAGCTATAAATTTATAAATAAAGACAGATTCATGAAAGAGAATCTCGAAAGATATTAGAGTAAAGAGTTAAGAGGGGATGAAGGGTTACAGCAATCGGTCAACGACCAATGAAAATGAAAGAACTGAGGAGGTCACAGGCAACCATCTTCAGTAATGAAAGTTCAAACAGATTGAGACGAATCCATCGCGGAAATATCGCGCTAATACCAGCTCAACAAAGGTTAGTCGCGACCTTGAGGTAAAGACGAAGAAGCTTATGAAACAAAGACCCACAGTCTTCAAAAATCAATCATAGTTCACGCAAGCGAAATAAATAGTTCCTTCAACCATAACCTTACAAGAAAACAAAGAAGTTTTAATAGAAAGGGTCACAAAGGCCCTACTATTGTTTGTTCTATAAGGGCACTTTTTACCCGAAGGCCGATGTACCCACATAATGCCTATTGTGTAGAAAACTTTGTCACTTCCAATAATGGTGATTGTCGTTTACTTTACGACAGTATTCTGTGGAGCTATGTTGTGAGACTTTTGGAAATATGTCATGGATAAATGAACTCTTATGAGTTCTGTGATTAGGAAAGATTAGACTCGTTATTCTGAGCAACGTTGAGTCTTTTCGATAGCTAACTTGAGACCCTTCATAGGCTACCGTTCCACTAAGTCAGTCAGCTAACCATCTTCGGGACAAAAAAGACCTCGGCTACAATAATGTGAAAGTTCCTGCGTATTCAAAAGAAGTAAGTACCTCTAACTAAATGCAACAAACGAGTCCTCTATCGACGCGATATTTTCGTATTAATTATGACGTACCTACACGTACAGTCAGCAAAGGAGATAAGTAACCAGGGTCGTCGGATATAGTTGAAGTTTAGTAAGAAACCGATGGATGTTTTCGAATAAAATTTAATTTAATTAAAAGAAAACAAACAGTTTATTTATCAAGTTAAATTTCATTCGAAATCATCCATCGGTTTCTTACAAAACTTCAACTATATCCGACGACCCTGGTTACTTATCTCCTTTGCTGACTGTACGTAAACGCGACTTCATTGAACGCGCGAGTGTGTCATCTATATACCAAGAGATTTAAGATAATTGAATGTCTTTGTCTATATATCTTCTTTCTTAATAATAAAGCTGGAGAGTTTGTTGGTTTGAAAAGTATCTACCCGTCTTATTTGACCAAATATGTTTGCATTGGATAGCCCGATTCTTGAGGAAGGTTGTTTAACATCACGCTACGACCGTGAGGTGGATCACACGAAAAGCAGCCCAATTTCCGTGCGGGGCGCGTTATCTGCGCCCCGTCGTCGCGTGGCACGTTGTGTGTGTGCAATCCTCCTTAAGAGCCGAGCAAAAAGAAAAAAAGTCAGAAAGACCGCTCAGCGAAAACGATGGCGACGAAAAAGCGACGCGTTGGGTCGGGGGCGAAATTTCACGCGAACGAAGTCGCGAGCTGGTATCCGTATAAAAGAGCGCGACTATCGCGTATTCGCGCGACGATCAAATACTCGTGCGACTATCGCTTTTAGTTAGGACGCGGCCAGAGTCACAATATCAACAAGCTAATTCCATCTTCCCACAGATGCAAGATTACCGGAGTGACGTGCAGCTGCGAAGCCCGCGACATCTTCTGGTGCCAGCACGTCGTGGCGCTGGCGTTGTACCGCATCAGGAACGCAGACTCCGTCAGGCTGAGGGTGCCTATCTCAGGTGAGGCTTCTGACCTTCATTCAGAAATAAATGGATAAATAAATAAATAAATATTACAACTTTAAACACCTTTCTGTCTGTCATTTCTTCTCGTCAGTAATAACAGTTTAAATAATTGCAAAGAAAAAAAGACAAAATGAATACAAATAGGTTTCTGAAAACCAGAAGGCCAATTCTCGTAATTTAAAACGTTCAAAATCTAGTCGCAGTGTCATCTCAGCGACAAACAAATGTCAAAAACTTGTCAAAATGTAGGGAAATTAGAGCTGTTTTTGACAGATTGACACTGAGATCAGACTGTGAACGTTCTTAAAATTACGAGAATTGCCCCTCTGATCAGGTTCTGTGATCATTGGGCATAAATAATAGCCTAATGGCTACTTAACACCCTTAGGACCCGGACAAAAACCAATAAAAGTCAAAAAGAACTCTGAGCGAAATGAAGCATCGCATCGCCTGCCCAGGCGATGCGATGCGACGGGTTAGTTTGGGGGGACAACAAGTCGCGGGCAGACGCTAATTACTACATAAAGGTATTCTCTAATCAGTCACCGCTTTTTATCAAACTGGAAGTTCAAGCATTTTCCAGCTTCCGAATATCCATTTAAAGGATTCTTAAAAAAACGACACTAAAATTAAGTCCAAGAAGTAAAATCACTAAATTGTCTTTCAGAAACCCTTCTGCAGATGGACAGACAACAGCTCCAGAAGTTCGTGCAGTACTTAATAGCGGAACATCACACGGAGGTGCTTCCGACGGCGCAGAAGTTGGCTGACGAGGTCCTGCAGGCCAGGTCGGCTATCAACAGGATCTGCGGAGCGCCTGACCCCACGGCTGGGCCTCCGCCTGATGCGCACCATGCCTGGCACTTGGATGAGCAGCAGGTTCGTGAGAAGAATAGTTTATAATCCTCTCTAATAGTCCAGCGGGGTAATTGCGTAACACACTATCAGTAGCAATGGCTTTCATTTTGACAGTTCAACAACATTCATTGCGTTATTTACGTTGTTGAGCTGACAATTTTTTCGAACATATGAAGCAATGGATTAGCAAAATGCTTCAGATTGTATTAAAAAGGGAATCCAGATCACTGCCTTCCTTTACTTAAGCTACCTTTGTACTGACTGCCTCGTTGTGGTTGCAAAAGCTACCGCTGAGCATGAGGTCCTGGGTTTGATTCCGGGGTCGGGCAAAATGTTATTGTGTTTTCTCAGTAGCAACCCGGAGTCTGGATTTGTGCCCGGTTGATGGCAATAGGCTCGCCCCCTATTACACGGGACTTAAACATAACTGGCGAAATGTGGGTGTACTATACAGGGTGAAATTGAATTCATGGGCATCTTTTTAAGGGGTCATTGTAATCATGATTATGAACAACTTTTACTATGAGACCAAACCTGAAATCGCGAAAAAAAGAAATGTTCCCTACATTTTGACGAGTTATGCAAACGTAAATTTAGGGAACAGCTGATTTTTTTTCGCGATTTCAGGTTTGGTCCCATAGTAAAGTTGTTCATAATGATGAGTACAACGACCCCGTAAAAGGATGCCCATGAATTTAATTTCACCCTGTATAGGTGCACCTCTGTCTAACCCTTCGGGGAAATATAGCCGTGATGTCAGGTTATGTATGTTTATTGTTCCACTATCCACTGTAGTTTTGTCATGTATCTTTATAGTTTCATTGTATCTCGCGTGCAGTTCCTGTAGCTCAAAAAATATTACGGACTAGTTGCACCCCGCGGTTTCACCCACATAAGTTTCGATCCCGTGGGAATATCGGGATAAAAAGTATCCTACATGTTAATCCTGGTTATAAACCATCTGTATGCCAAATTTCATCCAAATTCGTTCAGTAGTTTTTGCGTGAAAGCGTAACAAACATCCATCTATCCATTCATCCATACAAACTTTCGCATTTATAATATTATTAGGGTCAGTATCTCGCGTACTGTTTCTGTAAAAATGACAAATTCTAATTTTTTCGTTGTGTCTGTTTCAGGTCTGCGAACAAGTGAGAGCGTACTTATTACAGGGGACATATTACAATGCAAATAAACAACTTAACTCATTATTTTCTAAGGTAAGCTAGTGTTATTTACTGACTTTACTGCATGAAACGGCTACGCTAGGCTATTCTCTAGGTTGGGAAATGGGAGAGCCTTATCTGGAACTGACCAGACATTCTTATCTGCAACCCTAGGGGCACCAGCCGATCTATAACCATCTCACCGTGAAAACTTAGGTAAAGTGAGCGTGGCTGAGCTGAGCTGTCATTCCAACTAATGCTAGGAACCGAAAGAAACCGATGGATATTTTCGAATGAAATTTAATTTAATTAATAGAAAATAAATAGTATATTTATCAAATTAAATTTCATTCGAAATCATTCATCCGTTTCTTACTAAACTTCAACTATATCCGACGACCCTGGTTACTTATCTCTTTTGGTGACTGTACCTAATGCATGAGATTTAGTGAGGTTCTGTAATACGGGCCCTAATCTTACTGAGAAGAACAGTTGTATTATGAAATAGTCCAACTAAATAACAATTAACGTCGATTTTCAATAAATCTAATTAATAATGTCTCCGTCCAACTGAACTTAGTTTTCAAAGATCGATGAAGCCTAGCCTTTTCCCAACTATGTTGAGGTCGGCTTCCAGTCTAACCGGATGCAACCGAGTACCAGTATTTTACATAGAGCGACTGCCTATCTGACCTCCACAGCCCAGTAACTGGCTAATATTATACCCCTTGGTAAGACTTCTGACGACCCGTAACGACTATCAAAGATCCACGAGTGACAGCCGGGACCAATAGTTTAACGTGCTTTCCGAAGCACGGAGGGGTGTTTGTATGCAAAGATGGTCACCTATCCACAGCCTAATCGCGGCAAGCGTACCTTAACCTGATCGATCGACCCGTGCGGCTGTTATTACAACCCGTACGAATTAACTGTGCACCTCGCTGGAATGCGACCCCTCTCCCGCTGCCCCGCGCGGCGCCCCACGTTCGCTTTGAGCGTTCAATAGCGATAGCATCTTTGTTTGTGAGTGGCAGAGTGACGTCACAGCGCCAGGTGTTACACAGTTAATTCGGACGGGTTGTACTTAGCCACAAGCCCCCCCCCCCCCCCCCAAAGATCAATTAAGTCCCAAAAGGTTTTACCAATACGGAAAGCGTTAAATCTTTACTGTATTCATTCTATCTTCTAGGTAAGAGAAATGCTCCGAGCCCAAGACTCCAACGGTCCACGGATGCTGATGCTGATGACAGAACAGTTCCTATCAGACCCTCGGCTCCTGCTATGGAGGAACCAAAACACCCCCATGACAGAGAAGTGTAGGCAGTTGTGGGAACAGCTAGGGGCGCTGTGGGTCAGCATAGTTCTGGACCCAGGCAGTAATAAGCACCATAGGATACAATGGAGGCATCTGTTGGAGAAATGGTCTGCTGTTGAAGTGTGTCCTACTGAGGATCCCGACTATCGGTCTTTTCCTTTGGTATGTATATATTCAAACGAACCGCACATTCCAAAAAAAAAAAACGTAAAATATACACATACAAAGTAGCCAAAAGCCTCGTTCTCCAGCAATAAAAGGTTGACAATTTTGTTTTTTTTGTTTTGTAATATATATCTGTCTGTTATTATGTTTGTTGTTTTGCTGTTCAACGACCATATAAATGAGTGATAAAGGCTAGCGTTAATATAACCCATCGAGGTTTAGAAAGATACCCACTCTATGATTATACTTGAATACAGAATCTTATTCATTGCCACTTACTCAACAATCTACTCTAACGTAATGCAGTCTACGTTGATTTTTTATTGATCATGTTAATTCACTAAAAACGTCCGAGTTCATTTTTGTAGCAATGGAATTTGAATTCTGTTCTGTATTACTTTAAGTATGGATTTCCTTTGATAATTACAACAGCTTTGCAGCATTAATATTATTATGTAATATCGTCTTCCTTGTTCCACAGTACGCAAGAGAAAGGGAAAGAAACGAGAGGGATCGAGACAGAGACCACAGAGATAGGGACAGAGAGAGGCATCGCGACCGGGAGGAGAGGGACAGAGAGAGACTGCGCGAAAGAGAGGAGAGAGATAGGTGAGCTTGAATACAGATTTTACATGCAGTCAAGTTTTTTACATCTTCGTCTGTTTTCAAGTCTATCAAGTCAGGGCACATAATACCTTTGCATCTACGGCACTAAGCAGACTACCGCATAGAAAGTTATATTTGACTAGCTGCGCCCCTCGGTTTCACCCGCATAAGTTTCGATCCCGTGGCAATTTAGGGATAACAAGTATCCTATATGTTAATCCTGGTTATAAACCATCTGTGTGCCAAATCCGTTCAGTAGTTTTTGCGTGAAAGATTAACAAACATCCATCCATCCATACAAAATTTCACGTTTATAATATTAGTGGGATTACTTAGTAACAAAGATCAATAGGAAACTAATTCAGTACATGATATATCTGAGTAAATTTTTCGACGTTCAATAAAAACAAAATTGCTGTTCCATACATTTCGACCGCGGAGGTATTGCAGTTCTCTATGAAAAAAAGTTTTTTTTTAATGATGTACGAAAAATGTACCCTTTTATATCATGTGCTGAATTCATGGTTACAGTTTGCGCGTCAACCTTTCTGACCTGTATAATGACGCCAACACATCAAGCCACTACAATCTGTGAAATTTCTTTAATAGATTTTCAACTTTATCGCTAAATTATAAGGCTCAAAGTTGATTGGAGATTTGACAGATTCGGGTAGCTTGATGTGTGTCTGTACAACGAGCAGACAAAAATAGCCCTTAAAGTGACGCACATATTTTGGATATGACTGTGATTTTAGGATACTAAAATTAAGTCAGTCATTTAAAAGGGGTATTATTGGGGTTTTGTCAATACTTTTTGCTTTCACATACACATGTGGTTTTCATTATTATTTACTATTAAACCAATCACGAGAGATTTGGCTAGTGAGGTTTATGAAGACTTTCAGAATGCTAGATTTAATATTTACCTAACCTTAAATCTATTTACGAATATAAACGAATTTTCATCCCGGGTAAGTTTTACTGATATATATATTTTTTTTGTTTCAGAGAAAGACATAGAGAAAGACAGAGAAGAGAAATGCATTCCCATTCCGAGAGTTCCGACGAAGAATCTAGGCCTAATAAGTAAGTAGCTAAAGTCTATTCAAACTAATGTTTCAAATTTATGTTCTTTCAAGTTAAACAAATATCAACTATATTTTAATGGTAATTAGGTTGATTTCAGAGTGTTGTAGCGTAAACTGAACTTTATTGTGAAGGAGTTAAAGTTATTTTTTCCATAAACTCATATTTGTTTACATTTTTGGCAAATAAATCCCGAACTCAGATTAAATTCCTTTATCCAACAACTTCTTACAAGATTTGGTCTCGACATACAATATCCATCTCTGTCAGTATATTTTTAGAAAGACAGAGATAGACATATGTCAATACACTGATCTTCAAAACGCACACGCTGTGTTAGTTTTGTAAGCCTATGGTATCTAAAGGCTCCCGCAGACAGGCGCGACTTGGCTCTAGTAGAACAATTTCTGTGAAAACACGGAAATAGTTCTACCAGAATTGCGTCGCGCCTGTGTGCCTTAAGAATTTTGTTCTCGAAGTAGCTTTACATTAATACTTATGAATATTTTTTTATTTTCAGTTATGAACGTGAATACAGGAGAGCAAGTAAGAGACTAAGACTTAGCAACCAAAGATCCGCACCGCAACTGACGCCACGGACTGTTTTTCATAAGTAAGTCTATCTGAGGGGCAATTCTTGCTATTTCACATTCCCTACAATAATTTCAAGCCACATCCAGCTATTGCTTATCAGTGTTGAACGGAGACTTGTTTACTTTTAGCCGCGTACGCACAAACGAACAAAAACATGGTGAACACCAACATCGAACACTTTGTTCGCACGTGCGTACCACTAACTAACACAGTGTTTGATGTTCGTTAGTGGTACGCACGTGCGAACAAAGTGTTCGATGTTCGTGTTCACCATGTTTTTGTTTGTTTTAAGGGTTGATGTCTTGAGCCCGTGTATCAAGCGAACATTGAGTTGTTTGTATCATTATTTTCTATCTACCCACAAAATAATGATTGTACAAATGTCTAGTTTTTGTAAATCTCTCAACAATATCGACATATGTTATAGTTTTAATATTCTCATGTAAGTGAATTTTTTTTTTGTTATGAGAATAAAGTTATCTTAAACCTCAATTTTAATAACGTTCACTGTGTGTGATCTCTGTCTCAATCTGCCAAAAAACCTCTAATTTCCCTACATTTTTTACAAGTTTTTGGCATTGATTGCCTTGATCTGAAAATGTAAGATTCTGACTCTGAAAATTGAAGTTTAGTTGCCTGTGCCTATTTGTTTATTGAAATTTGAACTTTGTTAAACATGACATTGAGTGTTTTGTTCCAAAACTTATTCCTCTCATTTCTCCAGGGCGCTGGACGCGGTAGACATATCCTGGGAGAACGAGCACCTGAAGAACATCCTGGGCAGCGACGAGTACTCCGACCCCGACAAGCCGGAGAAGCCAGGCAGTTCTACCACCACCACCCTCCTGCCTTACCCCAAGTTCAATGAGGATGGACAGCCGCTGTGGCACGGTGAGTCAGAGAATACGGCACAGATAAACTGGTTTCGTAATAGTCTTTCACCAATAGGCACGTAAATTGATGGTTGCAGGAATTCTTAATTCTTCTTTATGTTCTGTAATTTGTATGGTGTACGTAATAAAGAGTAGTTCTATTCTATAGTGTGAGTGAGTAGTGTGTGTGTGTTCTATTCTATAGTGTAGTGTAGTGTGTGTGAGGGTGATTATATTCTATTCTTTAGCCAAAATTAAAAAAAAAACTTTATTCGTTATTGCAAACTTTCGGCGCTCTATTATTTCGTTTCTTCTGTGAGCCTGAATCGTTAATTCAGCTGAAGGCCAAATATTCAATTTGTTTTATCCCATACATCAACATTCCGTCAGAATAACTTAACAACGTTTTTTGCTTTGCAGAGCACTTGCCTGTAGTGGGGGCTCGTATCGAGGCCCTGAGAGCGCACGGCCGCGCGCCCGCAGCCCTCAGGCTCGCCGTCAGTGCCGCCCGGGCCATGAGGCATCGACAGGTAACGTGGGACCCTTAGTTCATTGGCAGTTATAGTGGTACTGCAGTTCGAGAACTGCAAAAAGCCAACATTTTTATTTATTTATTTGCCAGAAACATGGTATGTTATAAGGGTGTTCATAACGGCATAGTGCTACATGTCTCGCCGTTTTAACGATATACAAAATCAATTTCTAATTACATGAATTTACAATTTTACAACATTACATTCATTTTCAATTAAATTTAATCACATTACAATAATAATATATACTTTGATTTTTCATGCATAATAGTAGGTATTGCCTTTCATTACCACTGCTCTGAAAACGGTGAAGGAAAACATCGTGAGGAAACCGGCATGTTCTAGAAACAAAAATTCGAAGACATGTGTCATCTACCAAGCTGCACAGGGCCCACGTGGTGGATTACAGTCCACTCCCTCTCAAAGGGAGGAGGCCTGTGTCCCAGCAGTGGGAACATTATAGGCTGATTATGGATTCTCTATAATAATTGGCTAACTCTGTCATTGATGTCTTAGATTAACTAGTACTTGGTTTCTGAAAGGCCAATCAAGACAACAGATTTCTCTCACATTGTCAAACTCATTTAGATTTTCATCCCCTGCAATGAATAGGCTAAATGCCTAAAAAAATCTAATTAGTCCGTCAGTTAGATTATCAAAAAATATTGGACCCGTATTTTTTCTTTTGTCAATTATATAAAAAATGATGAAGATATCGCCCGTTAAAGTTCCGCGTGACGTCACGCCTTGCTACACTTTTTAGCAAGGCGTGACATCACGACCCCAAATTTTGACGCGTATTATCTTTGTCATTTTTTGTTTGATTGACAAAAGAAAAAATACGTGTCCATTATTCTTCGATAATCTAACTGACGGACTAAATGTAATAATCATTTTTTTTTACCCAGCCAACTACCCTATTCAAACATCTAGGTACAATTTTGACGGGTACCGCACCACATTGTAAAAAAGTCATGTATAAGACGTTACTTTCGTACATTTTATATGAACCATCGCTTTAGTGTGCGATGGTTCATATAAAAGGTGCGTCTCGTTGCATTGTAATGCGATATGCTGCGGCCCGATGCGGATATTTATCTTACACCTGATTTTGCATCGCTGTCAAAGTAACAGTGATCTTTGTTGTCTTTGTGATAAGATTGCTGTTGGGTTGCTGCCACTAACAAGTTTGCCAAAGTCACTGTGATCTTTATACTCGTACAATAAGGTTTCTTTTGGTTTGTTGCTGTCAGAGGTAAAATAACTGTGAGTATGTAGCTTACGTAATGTAGCGTTACTGTAATGTTTTTCTCTCTGTACAGGAGGTATCGCAGCAGCGCTGGCAGTCGGCCGGCGGCGGCGAGGCGTCGTCGTCGTCCGGCTCGTGCGCCAGCGCGGACGCGTGCGCCGGCGCGTGCGGCGAGCGCGCCAAGCTGTCGCAGGTGTGCGCGCACATGGACTCCGGCGCCTGCCTCACCAGCGCCGCCACCTGCGCGCTGTCGCACTCGCAGCGGTGTATCGGGAGAGGTGAGGCTTTATGCTGTTAAAAATTTGCTTTAGAAACGTGATTTCTAAATAATAACATAACGACATTGCGCCCTTATACCCCGGGTAGGCAGAATTATAAAGGTCGAAAATAAACTAAATATTGGACTAGTAGGGACTATTCTAATATTTCGCACGCACCGCATAAATCCTAATGATAAATTTTCCATGGGAAAACACAAATAGCTTATCCCGTCCTGGAAATCGAACCCAGCAGGATAACGAACTCGGCAGTTAGTCGCAAAATCTGAAAAAAATTAAAGATAAAATCTTGCACTGACGGACCACCGTTTACCCCCACCATCAGAACGGCTATAATAGATGAAGCCCTTTTTCACGGCAAAACTAAAAACTAAGTTTATGGCTCCGTAGTTCTGTGTATCTGTCTGTGGCATCCTACTCCCAAACAGGTGGACCGATTTCAATACAGTTCTGTTTTCTCCCTACAGACAGCAGATGTTGGACGGGTTGGACATTGGAAGCCATTTGGTGTGTGTACGAGTGTTTAGCGGACGCCTGCTTAGCCCCCGACGACCAACGGGCGTCTCCTAGACTACACACCGCGTATCTAGACGAGGAGCCCAACACAGGACTGCCACCTAGGTAAGCTATTATAGTGGTGGAGATTTTGAAGGAAGTCCTATTACTTTTTCTAAGTAGTTACTGACCCTGGTCACATAATATGTATGACTCTTCGAATTATAGAAAGAGACTCAACTCAAACTCGAAGCATTTACTTCGATTAAACCATTTACAGGCAGAAACCACGTGCCGCCTGCTGCTAAATTTATCGTACAAATATACGTGACAGATACCAGAAACATTTATAAATCACTGAAAGCAGGGCCCGCTAATTTCCAAATGTGCTAATTACGTAATAATTTAATTTCATCACAGGTACCAACACGTCCCCGTGGCGGGCAGCAAAAACCCTGAGGAGACGTACCTAGCGCTGGCGCTGGAGGCAGCTCTATTAGGCCTGGGTGTCCAGCGCATGCTACCCATGGGGCTGTATGCGCAGGAGCGGCATTGCAAGCAGGTGATTTCATCATTTTATCTTATAAAGGTCCCAGTTGAGGGGCTCGTGGCTAGGTATTAACCAGTGATCGGGTTAGGTAGTGCAATTTATTTGTATTTTGTTATTATAAGAAATATTAATTAAAGTGTTTTTACAAGCTTTTATTTAATATGCCTTGTAAAGAAAAGAAAGAAAAAAGTTTATTTTACCCAGGATATGTTTATGTGTGCCACTCTACAAAAGAACAATAGTCTGACAATACTTATCTCTTTCTCATATTTGCTTATCTAACATTCTTATCAGCTTCTGAGAAAACGATGCATTTTGAAAGTTTTCTAGTTAAGTTTATCAATAACAAGGGCGGCCAGTTTTTAAATATTCCGTACAATATTATTGCCCGGATAGCTACAGAGCTACAATGACTTATTTTAATTAGGTTAGGTTTGCATGACATATAATTTGATATTATCGAGCAGATGGTGTGTAATAGTAGATTGTATCATAAGGGAGCAAAATAATATTTTTACGGCGAGGGCGCTTTTTGAATCCAGAGCGCAGTGAGGGATTCTAGAGTAGAATTCCGAGCGTAGCTAGGGATTCTTTAGTAGAATCCTGAACGTAGCGAGGGATTCAAAGTACGTCGGCAGAGCCAAAAAAATATTTTGTGCCCGAGTGATATACTCTACTTTTCGTCACCCACTATGAGAAAATAAAAAGCGCCTCATATTTTATTGTAATATTATTATTTAATAAAACATAGAGTACCTAACAACTAAATTGAAATTAAATCTATATTATATCTAATTAAATCGCCTTGTTCTCAATGGAATCTTCTATATACCCCTCTGCTATAGCACTCGACTTCCATCCTCCATGTCGCTTGAGAACAGTTAAGTCCGCTCCAGAATCTGCCAAAAGGGTAGCAGAAGTACGACGAAAACAATGTCCTGTGTACAGCTTGATATCTGGTAACTTCAAATAAGTAGCGATTTTTTGTGGCATGTTAGAAATTTTATTTTTGCCCATAACTTGTTTGAAGCACTTGCCATTTTGATAACAGATGAAAAACCGATTGGTCTTCATATCAGCAGGACGCGGGTCCAGGTATTTCTGTACAATAGTTTTGTATTCTCCTCGGATTACGAAGGATCGGTCAACTTTTGTTTTTGTGTCTGTTAGCTTTACTAACAGTGATTTTCGACGTCATCAACAGTTATTTTTAAAAGTTCATTGCTACAACAAGCTCCATGTACTCCGAAAATTAAAGCCACCTGTAACAAAACCGAATGTGACTAAGACAAGTATCTGTCGAAGTACAGGTTACAATAAAATGCGCATTTTAAAACACTATGGTTACACTTTACTAATCCACCATATACATAGTTACTTACTTTTACGGCAAGAAAGACTTTGTCGGGGAAAGTGTCCACGTTTTTGACTGAGAACACTGGATTTTTTAGGTTTAAATCCATCAGACATCCTTTTCAGATACTTACGCTATTAATTTTGAATGTGTCCAGATTTCAACAGTCAATTTTATTCTAATAACCGTCGTTATTAGAATAAAATTGACTGTTGATTTTAGCATTGAGTAGGTAGGTACTCCAAAGAGTTTTGGCTAAGTACTGGAAGTAGGCCAAAAACACAGATTCTGAAAAATTCTTGGCGCCTCTTGCATTTCTCCATTCAATAAAATTACCATAGGCTTTCATATATTTCTCCCGGGATAGTGTATATAGTAGAGTGTATAGAATTAACTCCTGAAAAGGAGTTAATTCTATACTTCACTTGAAGAACTTATTTTTCAAAACAAAACCATGAATTTCTAACAATCCGTGAAAATTAACGAAAACGCGGGCTGTAGTTCGTTTGATTTCTTTTCTTTTTTATTCAGCCGGCGTGGCGCGGCGCGACTATGGGCCGTCGTACCAGCCAGTCTTTATTCAAACAGTATTTGCGTTCGATTTCTTTGGCGCTGAACACTAAGATGTTCCAAATTCAAAAAGTGCGCGGCAAAGATAATTGCGGCGCACTTATAAAGAGGATTAAAAACTCATTACTGCCCGCTTATAGAAAACACCACCTTTGGGTGTACTTAAAGGCGAACCAAGTCGTTCTTTTCGACTATATGGGATGAAAACTAATAGAATTTTACCCTGTTAACAAGGCGGAAAGGTTTACCTGTATGCAAGAGGTTATCACACCTAAAAACGGCTTTTATTCGTAGATTTTACCCATTTTTGGGCTCTTATTCATATGACTAAATTAATAAGATTCTAGAAATATACTGGATGAATAAAGTAACTATGAAGAATTCGGTATCTCTGTGGCTTTGGAAGTTGACGTACGACCAGACGGAGAATATGTTGACCATCCTCTGAAATAGTGATACAGGAGTTTGTCGGCTTGACCTAAAGAATCTACTAGCTAAATTTACTTAATTTTCTACACACCCTCTCACACACATACACTCACCTTCTTCACCTTACACACCTAGAGGACATCAACCTTTCATTCTTTTTATATAATTATGTTCATATTTTAATAAACTATTTGCTTTACTTGCATCCCAGTCCGAGGGCTTGAGGCGCTGCGTGCTGAAACACAAGCTACAAACCTAGTTCGGCAGCAGATGCTAATAATTAGACACAATTTATTGTAACTAATTTACTCTTAAGCAGAATTTCAAGTAGCTAAGACAAATTGTGTAACTTGTTTATTCTTTTGGTCTAATAAATATATTATTATTGATTGTTTCAGGAGGAGCGCCTGATCGCGCAGCTGCAGCGCGTGGAGGGCGAGGCGGCGGGCGGCGTGTGCGCGCGCGTGGCGGGCGCGCTGCTGGCGGGCGGGCCGGCGTCGTGCCTGGGCGCGCGCGTGCACCCGCGCGCCGCGCCCGCGCACACCTTCGCCAGGTTCCTGTTCCTGGCGCTGCTGCCGGCGCACCCCGACCTCGCCTACCGAGTCGGCCTTAGAGCTATGAGGTTAGTTAACCACCTATTTATAACAAGAACACCAACAGTACATCACTTTGAATGAAGTTACAAATAACCACTAAATAAGAGAGTTGCACGACAGACGTATGAATCTTACAGATAAAAGAAAACATTTAAAAGTGTGTCTAGTAGACCTAATTCAAGAATATTGCAATGCTACAAAGTAATGGCGTGGCCAAAACGGGAAGTTACGCAGCCATCTTCTTTTTTGAATAAAGGACAGTAGGAAACAAATGTATGGGGTTTGGGCCCACCCTTCAATAGTAACATTTGATGTACCGTTGCATAGGGTTTTTTAAGCGGAACATTAGTTACTAATAAAACTATGGTCAAATATTAGTACTTTCGGAGATACGACGTCTTAAAGTTGAGTCTACCAATTTTTTTTACATTTCTTTGGTCTAACTAACATGTTCTTTATGGATATTTATAAGGTAGAATAGTAATAATACATGTATTTCACTTTAAATTAAAAACGATTTATTATTCGTCCTGGAATTAATTTAATTCGGGCAGAGAGAGGAGCAGTTAGGAAGTTATGCAATGACTATACACAATTCGGTTTTTATTTTAAGACTGCCCCACACTAGGAATTTCTCCTGTATTGTGGTTGCATTTAAAAACATTTAAACTCACATACAAAAAAATCAACCGACTTCCAAAAACGACACTACAAAGTGAAAAATAACTTTAATTTCGGAAGTCGGTGTCGTTGGGTTCACATTTTCGTTGTTTGCCACCGACTTCCGAAATTAAAGTTGATTTTCACTTTGTAGTGTCGTTTTTGGAAGTCGGTTGATTTTTTTTTGCAAAAATGTTTTTATTTTTCACTTTCAAGTTGTAATTTTTACCAGTAAATGTGGTTTAAAAACCAAACTACTGAACCGTTTTTGATGAAATTTCTATGGGACCATTTGGGAAGTATACCCTTTCCAACAAAAAAGAATTTTTCAAATCGGTTGGCAAGCGACGGAGTTATGCGCGAACAAACATAAAAAAAATACAAACGTCCGAATTGAGAACCTCCTCCTTTTTTAGAAGTCGGTTAAAAACAGCCAGTCCCGGAACAATTACTTGTAGGTCATACAAATATTTGTTCCGTGCGGGAATCGAATCCGCAACACGCAGCGCAGCAGTCAAACGCTTATCACTGCGCCAACCGTGCCGTTCGGTTAAGTCTGGGTAATGTATAAATGTTTATCTTATAAGTAAACTGCGATCATTAATTGCTTAGATTGGAATCACTTTTGTGGCAGTATAATAGGTAGGTAACTCCGAAAGTACTGACTTTTAACCTTAGTCGTAATACTAAGTTTTGTTCTGCATAAAAATACCTATTCATTCATGAGAATCTTATTTCTATTGAGAGATGGGCCAACCATTATTCATTGTCTTTTCAAGTGACGTTTCACCATGGAATTATTATGTACTACGTACACGTAGTACATAATAATTCCATGCGTTTCACAAAACAATTATACACAATGGAGTTTATTTATAAACGATGACTAAAGTTAAGTGACGTTTAAACGTTAAAAATGTATGGTTAAACAGTCGCTAATCACTATTTAACAACTTTAAACAATGTTTATGAATAAATGGCAATATATTTGGCCTAGGGCCGGTGCTTGCAAACAGTTGGTTAACATAATATGCGACAAAGCCATCATTTTGTGAAACAATGCTTTTTTAGTTTGCCGTTTTGTTTAGTAACGCCATTTTAACAAGCTTTTATTTAACTTGCGATGTATGTACGAGTATGTATGTATGTAACTATGTTTGTTCGGATAGACTCTTGCAACTCAATTTTGAAGCAGATATCTTCAACCGATTGAGCTGAAATTTTGCATGAATGTGTAAATCGGATGACAATGCAAAATTATTATGACATGGAGCTGATCTGATGATGGAACCGGAAAGTGGCCATAGGAACTCGATAGTTAAACGACACAACCCCATCGAGTGTGGACTGGTTTGATCTGTGTTAACGAGATCTACTAGATGGTAACCAGGGTCTGATGATGGAGCTGGAAGATGGCCATAGGAACTCGGTAATTAAACGACACAACCCCATCGAGTTTGGGCTCGTATGATTCGTCTTGACGAATACTTTGGTGCTAGATAGTAACCAGGGTCTGATGATGGAGCTGGAAGATGGCCAAACTCAGTAATTAAACGACATAACCACATCGAGTTTGGGCTCGTTTGATTCGTCTTGACGAGTACTTTGGTGCTAGATAGTAACCAGGGACTAAAGATGAACAGGTAGCTTAAGTGCAGTAAACGCATATAACGGAAAAACACTGCTACGCGCTACGAACTACGCCGTAGTCGTATCAAAAATACTAAAAAGTTAAAAATAAAATTAAAAGAAAAGAAAAAAACTTTTTACAAGCGTGTGTACATAAAATTTATGTACACACGCTTGTAAAAAGATTTTTCTATTTATTTATTTTATTATTAAATAATAAAATCAATTTATTATTTAACAATAAATAATAAATTATTAATAAATAATAAATTATTATTATTTATATTATTATATAATAAAATAAATAAATACAAACAAGCTTTTATTACTTATTAATAAAAAGAACTAAAAAGTTAAAAATAATTTAAACCTGATAAGAAATAAATAAAAGCGTGTTACATTGTGCTCTAATTTATTTCTGATCAGGTTTAAATTATTTTTAAACTTTTTAGTTCTTTTTATTAATAAGTAATAAAAGCTTGTTTGTAAAAAGTTTTTTTTTCTTTTAATTTTTTGACATATAAGCCACATCACATAATATGTTACATTTGATATACATTATGTAACATAATTAACGCAAGACCTCGTACACCCCAATCAGAGTATTGAGTTAAAAGCATAATACACCGACCAAAACTTTTTTAAAGCTAACAATTATTATTATGAAAATCGTGTTGACTCAGGCATTACTTTATGCATTTAAAGTTGAGTGTTATGGCCTTGAAATAAGATTTAATTTTCTTTGGCTCAATCGTGGGTACCAGTACCAGTACCTATAGCAAAATACATAATTAAAAAAAAAATACCTATATTAATAGTTACTGAAATCGATTCAGTAGTCAATTATGATCCAACTACTTTCAGGACGCATTTATTATGTTACACCTTGTATAGTTAGTTATTGAAATAAATATCTCCAAAAGCACTACTAATATGGTAGTTGTACCCGTGCAGGTTGCCGATGGTGGAAGAGGCGTACGCGCTGGACGGTGCTGCGCCAGGCGCGGGCGGCGCGGCGGGCGCGTGGCACACGCTGCAGCACGCCGAGCAGCAGCAGGCCGCGCTCGCCAGCGCGCTGCTAGGTAACTACTCTCTCTTCATACCAGATTCCTGCGGGCGGCGCGGCGGGCGCGTGGCACACGCTGCAGCACGCCGAGCAGCAGCAGGCCGCGCTCGCCAGCGCGCTGCTAGGTAACTACTCTCTCTTCATACCAGATTCCTGCGGGCGGCGCGGCGGGCGCGTGGCACACGCTGCAGCACGCCGAGCAGCAGCAGGCCGCGCTCGCCAGCGCGCTGCTAGGTAACTACTCTCTCTTCATACCAGATTCCTGCGGGCGGCGCGGCGGGCGCGTGGCACACGCTGCAGCACGCCGAGCAGCAGCAGGCCGCGCTCGCCAGCGCGCTGCTAGGTAACTACTCTCTCTTCATACCAGATTCCTGCGGGCGGCGCGGCGGGCGCGTGGCACACGCTGCAGCACGCCGAGCAGCAGCAGGCCGCGCTCGCCAGCGCGCTGCTAGGTAACTACTCTCTCTTCATACCAGATTCCTGCGGGCGGCGCGGCGGGCGCGTGGCACACGCTGCAGCACGCCGAGCAGCAGCAGGCCGCGCTCGCCAGCGCGCTGCTAGGTAACTACTCTCTCTTCATACCAGATTCCTGCGGGCGGCGCGGCGGGCGCGTGGCACACGCTGCAGCACGCCGAGCAGCAGCAGGCCGCGCTCGCCAGCGCGCTGCTAGGTAACTACTCTCTCTTCATACCAGATTCCTGCGGGCGGCGCGGCGGGCGCGTGGCACACGCTGCAGCACGCCGAGCAGCAGCAGGCCGCGCTCGCCAGCGCGCTGCTAGGTAACTACTCTCTCTTCATACCAGATTCCTGCGGGCGGCGCGGCGGGCGCGTGGCACACGCTGCAGCACGCCGAGCAGCAGCAGGCCGCGCTCGCCAGCGCGCTGCTAGGTAACTACTCTCTCTTCATACCAGATTCCTGCGGGCGGCGCGGCGGGCGCGTGGCACACGCTGCAGCACGCCGAGCAGCAGCAGGCCGCGCTCGCCAGCGCGCTGCTAGGTAACTACTCTCTCTTCATACCAGATTCCTGCGGGCGGCGCGGCGGGCGCGTGGCACACGCTGCAGCACGCCGAGCAGCAGCAGGCCGCGCTCGCCAGCGCGCTGCTAGGTAACTACTCTCTCTTCATACCAGATTCCTGCGGGCGGCGCGGCGGGCGCGTGGCACACGCTGCAGCACGCCGAGCAGCAGCAGGCCGCGCTCGCCAGCGCGCTGCTAGGTAACTACTCTCTCTTCATACCAGATTCCTGCGGGCGGCGCGGCGGGCGCGTGGCACACGCTGCAGCACGCCGAGCAGCAGCAGGCCGCGCTCGCCAGCGCGCTGCTAGGTAACTACTCTCTCTTCATACCAGATTCCTGCGGGCGGCGCGGCGGGCGCGTGGCACACGCTGCAGCACGCCGAGCAGCAGCAGGCCGCGCTCGCCAGCGCGCTGCTAGGTAACTACTCTCTCTTCATACCAGATTCCTGCGGGCGGCGCGGCGGGCGCGTGGCACACGCTGCAGCACGCCGAGCAGCAGCAGGCCGCGCTCGCCAGCGCGCTGCTAGGTAACTACTCTCTCTTCATACCAGATTCCTGCGGGCGGCGCGGCGGGCGCGTGGCACACGCTGCAGCACGCCGAGCAGCAGCAGGCCGCGCTCGCCAGCGCGCTGCTAGGTAACTACTCTCTCTTCATACCAGATTCCTGCGGGCGGCGCGGCGGGCGCGTGGCACACGCTGCAGCACGCCGAGCAGCAGCAGGCCGCGCTCGCCAGCGCGCTGCTAGGTAACTACTCTCTCTTCATACCAGATTCCTGCGGGCGGCGCGGCGGGCGCGTGGCACACGCTGCAGCACGCCGAGCAGCAGCAGGCCGCGCTCGCCAGCGCGCTGCTAGGTAACTACTCTCTCTTCATACCAGATTCCTGCGGGCGGCGCGGCGGGCGCGTGGCACACGCTGCAGCACGCCGAGCAGCAGCAGGCCGCGCTCGCCAGCGCGCTGCTAGGTAACTACTCTCTCTTCATACCAGATTCCTGCGGGCGGCGCGGCGGGCGCGTGGCACACGCTGCAGCACGCCGAGCAGCAGCAGGCCGCGCTCGCCAGCGCGCTGCTAGGTAACTACTCTCTCTTCATACCAGATTCCTGCGGGCGGCGCGGCGGGCGCGTGGCACACGCTGCAGCACGCCGAGCAGCAGCAGGCCGCGCTCGCCAGCGCGCTGCTAGGTAACTACTCTCTCTTCATACCAGATTCCTGCGGGCGGCGCGGCGGGCGCGTGGCACACGCTGCAGCACGCCGAGCAGCAGCAGGCCGCGCTCGCCAGCGCGCTGCTAGGTAACTACTCTCTCTTCATACCAGATTCCTGCGGGCGGCGCGGCGGGCGCGTGGCACACGCTGCAGCACGCCGAGCAGCAGCAGGCCGCGCTCGCCAGCGCGCTGCTAGGTAACTACTCTCTCTTCATACCAGATTCCTGCGGGCGGCGCGGCGGGCGCGTGGCACACGCTGCAGCACGCCGAGCAGCAGCAGGCCGCGCTCGCCAGCGCGCTGCTAGGTAACTACTCTCTCTTCATACCAGATTCCTGCGGGCGGCGCGGCGGGCGCGTGGCACACGCTGCAGCACGCCGAGCAGCAGCAGGCCGCGCTCGCCAGCGCGCTGCTAGGTAACTACTCTCTCTTCATACCAGATTCCTGCGGGCGGCGCGGCGGGCGCGTGGCACACGCTGCAGCACGCCGAGCAGCAGCAGGCCGCGCTCGCCAGCGCGCTGCTAGGTAACTACTCTCTCTTCATACCAGATTCCTGCGGGCGGCGCGGCGGGCGCGTGGCACACGCTGCAGCACGCCGAGCAGCAGCAGGCCGCGCTCGCCAGCGCGCTGCTAGGTAACTACTCTCTCTTCATACCAGATTCCTGCGGGCGGCGCGGCGGGCGCGTGGCACACGCTGCAGCACGCCGAGCAGCAGCAGGCCGCGCTCGCCAGCGCGCTGCTAGGTAACTACTCTCTCTTCATACCAGATTCCTGCGGGCGGCGCGGCGGGCGCGTGGCACACGCTGCAGCACGCCGAGCAGCAGCAGGCCGCGCTCGCCAGCGCGCTGCTAGGTAACTACTCTCTCTTCATACCAGATTCCTGCGGGCGGCGCGGCGGGCGCGTGGCACACGCTGCAGCACGCCGAGCAGCAGCAGGCCGCGCTCGCCAGCGCGCTGCTAGGTAACTACTCTCTCTTCATACCAGATTCCTGCGGGCGGCGCGGCGGGCGCGTGGCACACGCTGCAGCACGCCGAGCAGCAGCAGGCCGCGCTCGCCAGCGCGCTGCTAGGTAACTACTCTCTCTTCATACCAGATTCCTGCGGGCGGCGCGGCGGGCGCGTGGCACACGCTGCAGCACGCCGAGCAGCAGCAGGCCGCGCTCGCCAGCGCGCTGCTAGGTAACTACTCTCTCTTCATACCAGATTCCTGCGGGCGGCGCGGCGGGCGCGTGGCACACGCTGCAGCACGCCGAGCAGCAGCAGGCCGCGCTCGCCAGCGCGCTGCTAGGTAACTACTCTCTCTTCATACCAGATTCCTGCGGGCGGCGCGGCGGGCGCGTGGCACACGCTGCAGCACGCCGAGCAGCAGCAGGCCGCGCTCGCCAGCGCGCTGCTAGGTAACTACTCTCTCTTCATACCAGATTCCTGCGGGCGGCGCGGCGGGCGCGTGGCACACGCTGCAGCACGCCGAGCAGCAGCAGGCCGCGCTCGCCAGCGCGCTGCTAGGTAACTACTCTCTCTTCATACCAGATTCCTGCGGGCGGCGCGGCGGGCGCGTGGCACACGCTGCAGCACGCCGAGCAGCAGCAGGCCGCGCTCGCCAGCGCGCTGCTAGGTAACTACTCTCTCTTCATACCAGATTCCTGCGGGCGGCGCGGCGGGCGCGTGGCACACGCTGCAGCACGCCGAGCAGCAGTCTTCTCACTCTCTCTTTATACTCGATTCCTCAATGAATGTGCCTAATTATTTTGATGTCTTGTCCTTGCTTGGCGCCATAATGTCATCACTCTTGAAGCTTCCTGAATAAATAGTGCCAAAGACTGGAGGATCAGATCAGTCCAACGTTTTGGTTGTGAAAACGGTGACGGAGAGTCCTGGTTCGGCAGCGGAAAGAGACCAGGGAAAAGTCCTAGGGGTTTTTCGCCATAATATTCCATTAGTAATAAAAATATAATATTCCATTACTAGTAAATAAAGTGAAAACGTAAAAAAGCCTTAGGAACCAGTTACCAGTGTTCTCCGCGAGTGCGGAGCGATCTAGCCGCGACTGATGTGTTCTCCGGGCTTTAACAATGTCACTCGCTTGCCGCGGTCTCTCTTTTACACTCACGTTAAACGGTCTCCTTCCGTAAACGTGACGAACACGTTGCGCACACGCAGCGAGAGCGTTAAACAAGCAATGTGATAAGGCCTTTAATATTTCTGCCATGTGTGTCCTATAAATGTGACTTCCGGCTTGGTGAGAGGTCTTTTTCGTGCCGATACGAACGGGATGAAGTTTTTGTTTTCTTTTCCTCCTATAACGTTAATATCGTCTGTTCAGGTGCAGCCCGCGGCAACCCGGGCCGCCTGCGCGCCGCGCTGGGCGCCGCGCAGCGCCACGTGCGCTCGGCCGCGCAGCTGTTCCGCCTGGCGCAGGACGCGCTGCGCCACGCCGCGCCGCCCGCCGCGCCGCACCACCACCGCGACCTACTGGCGGCTGCCTTCGAGCTGGGCTTGCAGGTACTGTACACACGCATACGCAATGTCTTTTAGTCTGTGCTAAATAAATGTACCTATTTTCTTTCTTTCTTTCTTTTTCTTTCCAATGGCCCAGCGCACGTCCGGCTGCGCAGCTGTTCTGCCTGGGGCCGATTTGATGAGGTCTGACGAGTAACCAGTGTGTAGTAGAAATAATCGAGTTAGTCAAATAAGAAACGGTCGTACTCATTTTGCCTCAATTGTAACATAAATTGCAACACTGTATGAGACCAAATGCAACGTAACTTCGGTGACTCACTTTGTCGTACTGCTCTTTGCATGTAGAGAAGGCAGCACAAATTTTGCGTGACATAAATTAAGTACTTCTATTGTACCTACGCTCGAAGGGTCCCCTTTGGGTAGCGGGATCGTCCGAAAGGGTTACCGCTGCCCTTGAACATAAAGGGCTAAGGAAGGAACACGGGTGGGTTTTAGTCAGTAAGAGTCTGACACTCCCTTCTGCTCCACCCAGAGCGGGAGGAGTCATTTGATGATTTCCCACCCTGAAAAAAAAAAAAAAAAGGGTCCTCTTTGACAATCTTTTTTTACATAACTAATAGTTTCTCTTTAACCTGCAGGTGCTAAGGATGACGCTATCCTCAGTAAATTGGCGTCGGCGCGAGATGGTGCGGTGGCTCGTCACGTGCGCCACGGAACTGGGGCTCGACGCGTTGCTGTCTATCATGCAGAACTGGTCAGTATATATTATGTTCAAAGCTTTGCCATGGAATAGAATTTGGAGAAGTATACAAATGCCAGTCCTATCATAGATGATATTTGTTCTGTAAATAGAATCATAAAAATACTTTGACACGTCAAAAATAAAATTACGTTTAAAAACTAGAGGTCGATGTTCGCTATCCGACTACCCTGAGAAAAAACACCGAAACAAATTCGGAGTAGCTATTAAAAAGAGAATTTCAGTCGAAGTTCAGCGCAGAAAATAGCCAGGATTATCTTCAGATTTAGGGCAAAAATCACTGGTGCCATTAAACATATGAAAGGTTTAATAAAAATGAACACCACAAAACAGTCTAGTGATAGTGCCAACGCCGTCCCATGTCTCTTACGATTATAAATGTACAAGTATTATTTGGCGCGTGGCGAAAATCGAAACTAACGCCGCCATCTTGATTTTTCAATACAATTTCACAAAACAACTCTCAAATGTTTACCAGCAACACCCTCGCTGTCAATGTCATTCAAATGTCGAAAATCCTTAAAGCATTTTGCATTTCGATAAAATTTCCTCTGAACCGCCTTGTCCTGTAGGTATGAGCTGTTCACGCCGACGGAAGCGACGGGTCCGGTGGCCGCAGCGGCAATGTCTCACACAACGGCACTGCGGCTCGGCCTGAGCTTCGAGCAACAGGAGAAACTAAGTGCCTGCGCGAGGACGTTAGCGTTACAATGTGCTGCTAAGGTATGTGTTTATTTTATAAATATAATTTTAATTTCAAATCATTGCCACTTAAAAATATGGCACAAACAGAATCTTTAGCAAATTACGAATACTTGATTCCAAGCAATGTTGAAATACATTTTAATTTTACACAACGAACTACTAATTAACATTGTAAGAGAAAAAAGAATCTTCAAATTTTGGATAAAAATTGCTTGTTTTGATCTTTTTAGTCGCAAATAGTTCTTTTTTTTACCTTTTACTGTGGTATACTTTTGGAATTGTCTCCTCAAGCGCTTTATTTTGATACCCTAAATGGTCATGGACTATTAATATTGGTTCAAGACAGCATTTATTCACGTAATAAAAACCTGATTTGATTTTATTTAGATAAATTGAATCGTTATTAAATTCCATCCAGTCGTGAGGATGCTTCAGGGGTATAAACAACCCCCCATGTCTTTGCTGTCTGTCGGGTATAAACAACCGTTTCTCTACTTTCAGGACCCGCCAGGCTGTGCCTTAAGTGCCCTCTCGGTGTGCGAAGGCTCGGCGGGTGCGTTCGAGGCGGCGTGCGCGGCCGTGGGCGGCGCGGCGGCGCGCGGCGCGCTGGCGTCCAGTCAGCTGTTCGCGGTGGCGCGCTACATGGAGCAGCGTGGCCAGCCAGCCAGGGCCATGCGCCTCGCCACGCTGGCCATGCGGAACCTCCATTTGCATTATAATCAGGTAAGGAGGAAGAATAGATCCCTCTCTTGATTTGTTACATACAAACGATTCTAAAAAAAAAACTAATACATAGTATTTAGAGTTGGTTCATGGGGTTCTTTTAACCATCCATTTATGTTGCAAGCAACCAAGTCTTTTGAAATCAACCGTTCTAACCTAGGATTACGTCTACCTTTGCATTTATAGTATAAAAACAACAAATGATTTGTTTATAAGCCGTAAACAAATAATTTGTTGTGTTTCAACACTTCTGAGTACGAAGTTCCTTTTTAAATACGTCCGTGCAGGTAATTTCATACAAATTCCGTTCTATTTTAGAATTTATTGAGTGACGGCTGAGAAGTAACTATTCAGCATTGTAAAACAGCACCCCATCGTGTAAAAACTAACTAATAAAAGAAATCGAACATGAAGCAAGGCATTAGTAGGTAAAATGCTTTAAAATGACACAATCAAAAAAAATCGAACGTGTGAAGCAATGTATAAGCAATATCCTCCAAAACGATTCAGTCATTTTGCAGGATATCGCTAACCTATTGCTTAATATGTTCGAAAATGTTGTCTGCTCAACAGCGTAAATAACGCAATGAATGTTGTTGAACTGTCAAAATGAAAGCCATTCATACTCTTTTGTGTTGCGCAATTACCCCGCAGGATTAGCAAAAAAAACTTCCATATAATGTCATTGACCCTGACCAGTGTTTTATCATTTATCTTTGGTTTGGCCCTTTGAGTTTGTTTCGGCGTTTCTTCTCACGGATCAATCGGCTAAGAAATGCCGGCGCCATCTAGTTTTAAAATATTGACCGAAAAATTGAAGAAAACCTTCAGAGACTTTTACACGAAAAGTCTCTGAAGGTCAACTTACAGTAATAGACAATTCATTTCATGTGCACAACTAATATTACCTACTATCTTTATGTTACAGGATAGTCACCCAGCGATCGCGGACATCCACTGGGCCGTGGCGCTGGCGCACTCACTGGGCCGCGCCGAGCTACAGGCGATGTTGCCGCTCTTGGTGAAGAACGTGCAGTGCGCGCCTGTGCTGGTGAGTACCATCTATATCTTTTCAAATAAATACAATTGAAGTGTCTGTTAATAATATCAAAATAACAGCTTTTTACTAAATGCATATGAAAGTAAATAGGGTAATTAAAAATAAAAAACATTTTTTTATAAATTTGTCTGTCTGTCCGTCTGGCTGTTTGTTCCGGCTAATCTCCGAAACGGCTTGACCGATTTTGACAGGACTTTCATTGGCAGATAAAGACGTTATAAGGAGTGACTAAGGCTACTTTTATTTTAGAAATAGGATTTGGGCTCCGCGAAAAACAATGAAGACCCTTGAAATCTAATTTATTTTCCGATATGCACGCGAACGAAATTACACTCTCTTTTTGTGTAGTAGTTAGAGAATATAGTATTACAGGATGTTATTAAAAAAAAAAAAAACAGAATATAGAGGGGCTAGCGACTAAGTTAACAGACGCACGCGTCGATCGATCAGGTTAAGCTATGCTTTCCGCGGTTGGTCGTGGATGTTTGACAGTCGTTACGGGTCGTTAGTAGCCCGAAAGTCTGACAACCAGTCTTACCAAGGGGTATCGTATTACCCAGTAACTGGGTTGTGGAGGTCAGATAGGCAGTCGCTCCATGAAAAATACTGGTATTCAGATGCATCCGGTTAGGCTGGAGGCTGATCCCAACATAGTTGGGATAATAATAATTATGTGGTATGCCAGCCAGCGCGCTGTGCCTATTTAACGTGAAATAAGCTAACCTTGAAACTCCAGCGTGTCTTTTGCTGTTATCTCAGCGACGCACCAAGCTGAGGCCTGCAACCGCACCCGTAGCGAGTACCTAGTATCTAGCTTAATTGTCTTATTGTGCCGTTACAAAACTTCTACAATGCGACAAGGTTCTTTTGGCACGTGGCCAAAATCGGAAGCACCGCCACCATCTTGTTTTGTCAATACAATTTCTGTGACAATATCACAAAGGTCCTGTCGCCCTGTCAATGTGATTCAGGCGCCAAAAGATTCCTTGTAGCAGTGTAGTTAGAGACAGTACGCCCGTGCCGCAGTCGGACGTGCTGCGGCGCTGCTGCGTGGCGGCGGCGGGCTGCTCGCGCTCGCGCGGCGCGCCCCCGCGCCCGCCCACGCCGCTGCGCCCGCTGCTGGAGGCGGCGTTGCGCGCCTACGCCTCCACCACGCACGCGCGCCTCGCGCACATCTCGCCGAGACACTACGCGGACTTCGTCGACTTCCTTGGTACGTATAATACTAGTACCAGCCTATTGTTGCCTACTGCAGGCACGAGCATTCATCACGAAGCTTGCTCAAGACGGGTTAGCGGTATCTATAACATACTCCTTTTATTGGACCCCGAATACCTCGTTGGTGTAGTGGTCGAAAGCGCGACAGCTGTTGCTAGGTTCGATCCCCAGGTCGGGCATTGCGTTATTGGGTTTTCCATCAGCAATTACTCAGCAGCCACTTATCTCACCCCCTCTTACATGGAACTTCAATATAATTAGCAAAATATGGGTTCAGTCACACCTCTGCCTATTCCTTTGCAGAATAGAGCGTGATGTTAGGATGTTTTAAGTGTTATAGTAAACCACTGTGTTCCTTTGTTACAATGCACAAATCAATTGATTTTAAGTTCGAATCAAACCTTCGAACAATCAATCCTTACTTAATCTGGCTCAGACGAATGAAAGCCAATTTCTAAAACATCAAAAATGTACACAAAAAAGTTCTTCAACAAGGTATCTGAACATACTTTTTATTTATTTATATAAACTTTTCGCACAAAAAGGTACAAAGGCGGACTTAATGCCTTAGGCATTCTCTACCAGAAAACCAAGGTTGGTGAAGAGATTAGATGGCAGGTGCTTTGGTTGAGAGGAACAAAGATAAAAAAAAAACTCTTAAAGCTAGTTACACAAATATATAAATAGGTTATATACACATACATACTATTACTATAACATATGTATTAAATCAAGGGCTCTAGGTGTTAGATGACTCTACGCTATTTACACTTTCATCCCATTTCTTTTCTGCAGGCAAAGCCCGTGACACATTCGCGCTAGCCCCGGATGGCCCGCACCAGTTCGCCGCGCTACTCCAGGAGATCAAGCTCAAATACAAAGGGAAGAAGAAACTCATGTTCCTCGTCAAGGAAAGATTCGGATGATCCCACAATGTTTCTCGTTACAAACCCCACCGAGTTAGCAACGGTTTCTAGATACTTCATTCCATATTGATAGAAAAAAGCATTTTAGTTCGATGCGTGAAATTTTGTTGAAAACTTTGGCGTAGCATCGCGGTTTTTGCTTTTGTTAATCTCACAATGCTACTGCTGTGGTAAAAGGCCTCAAGATGTTTTATATGGTTGATTGTTTTACTTTTATCATGCATGGATTCAAATACTGGCTCACACCGGATTACAAGAAAAAATGCAACTGTCTTGCATACTACGCCTGCGCTGTACTGCGTACGTGTAAAATTCAATGTAGCCAGGCCTTTATGTGTACTTATAGTCAACGAATACCGTTGTAGGACTTCTACGAGGTCTTTGACCATAGTCGTAGTAATAAAACAAGATAATGTGAAACTCATGGCATGCTACATAATTGTTTAATTCGTGCAATCATTGTTTTCATTTCAAGTTTTTGTTTTTATTTTGTTAATATCGTGCAATAAGCTGCCATGATGAAAAGACAGATTTTGCTTACGTCATAGGGCCTTGTCTCTCGCATAATAATTTTAGAAATAAATGTCGTGGAAAATGAAAGGTTGATTAATGTATCTATTAAACGTATTTACATTTTGATGTCAAAGAAATGCCCATGACTTCTTGTAAAGCACCAATGTGACAATGTTACTTACATAAAAACGAGGACATGAATCGTTTCGTTCCACGGTAATTTAGGCTCGAAATAATTTTACCGTTGCGGTAAAAATCATTACCTCATTCAAGGTACACATAATCTCGTGTACCCGCCGTGTACCAAACCAGTCTATTCTAAAGTATTATTTTTTTATTTAATAATTATAAATACGGCTGACCTCGTAATTTTCATTTTTTTGTAATCGTAAGAAATGATCTCAATAATTCCATTTGTGTAAATAGAAACGAGTTTGTAAATATAGTACGAAGACAAGTTTAGTATTGGAAAATATTAGTTAATTAATGTAATAATTAGTTATGTGATCTGTGCGAGGACTGCGTATTGTACAAATTGTGTAAATGTCGGCGTGTTGTGAGTGACGGAGTGTCGGTGATGTGGAGCGGCCGCACAGATCACAAGTTGTAAGTAGGTATAGCGCGCCACTCGTATAGCGTCCAATAGCAATGGGATAATTCATAAAATATGACACAACACCAAAGAACTATATCCTAAGTCCAAGTGTGAGATAAGCAACGCCATCATATTTTCAGTATTCTTGAGTATTCTGTATCTGTAGATATTTGTTTATATGTTAGCTCCCGGTTTTATTGTTATCTTGAACAGCACATTTACAATGCTGAACATGGGATGCATTTGCATACTTTTAACACGAAATATTGTTACAATCGGCGCTGCAGTAGTCTTCTGTAAACCATTTTATAAACATTATTTCAAAAGACGTTATTTAACTAATCATGCCGTATTTCTTGTCTATTTTCTATATCGTTACACAAATCTTATTTAAGAGTTGATTACTTTGAATATACTTCATTTTACTTCAATCATCATTATTTCTAAAAGTCAGCCTTTTTCTTGTTTAGAGTAGAATATAAAATTTTAACAAGAAGTGCATTTATAAAGATAGAAATGATTAATATTTAAATAGAGATGATGTATGGATAGTGTTGAGAGAATAGTATGAATTGAATAGTATATAGACGTAATGAAGGACTTTTGTACTTTTTGTGGTGTGTATGAGGGTTGCGCAAAAATTATTTTGACACTGTACAAAGAAATATACAAAAAAAAAATTGTATCCGTTCATTATATCAAAATTTTGGCAACCCTATAATGTGTCAAATAAAAAAAACAGGACATTAGTACTCATTATAATATTGATATGAATGTAAATATAAAAAATATGATTTTTAGTTAGAGCGCTGATAGTAGACACATCCAATATCTTCCTTATCAGAGACTTTTACACGAAGAAGTAGGATGCGTCCTATTAGAAAGCGATCGTCGCGTCCATATTATGTCACTTTTTGTACAGTGAACCGAAACACAGAGTACGCGCGACAATCGCTTTCAGTAACGCGGGGTTAAGTAATATCAAGTAGAAAAGTGATCAATAGTAACAGTTAAATGTATATGTTATTTATGATACCGCTTTAAACATGTAACATACATAGAACGGCGTAACATAGCTAAGTTTAGGCTTATTTTAGCGGAAGCATATTTAGCTTGAGACAAATCTGCAGACTAATTGCGTAACACACTATTATTGTAGCAATGGCTTTCATTTTGACAGTTCAATAACATACATTGCGTTATTTATGTAGTTGAGCAGACGCATCTTTCGTTTTGACAGTTCAATAACATACATTGCGTTATTTATGTAGTTGAGCAGACGCATCTTTCGAACTTAAGAAACAATGGATTAGCAATATCCTTCAAAATTATTCAGATTGTGATTGATCGTTTGTTACGCAATTAGGGTGCTGATTAGCTATTATACCAACTTACGAGCTCAACTGTCTCTAAAGAAATACAATTACTTTTTCTATTGTTACCGAACTTAATAAATCTGCCTAACAAACGAAGGGCAATAAGTTTTTCATTTGGGTAACGAGGCATTATGACTTTTATTTCTTTGATGAACATCTCGAATTAAATAAGTTTCCTGCAAAGAAAAAATTGCAAAGTTACAAAATATCAGAAAAGGAGTGTTACTGTGTAAGTGAAGCATCTCAGTCTGAACGCAGCATGGCGTAAGTGGTGTTTATAAAATTATTTTTTGTATGAAAAGAGAGATTAATTTCATAAGCAAATAACTTTTAAATGTCGAGCAATAATTTTGAAGCCTTCGGCCGGTCTGCTGTGATTTTGTGTACAACTTTATTGGTTGTCGAGAACATGTGTTTGTGTAGCTTATTTAGTCAGTATGCGTGACCATTGAGTAATGGAGTCTGTCAAAATGCGATACAGATATTTTTATTAAAGAAAATTGTAGCAAAATTATAATTTGGGGGTTATTTTGTCTGTAAAATCATTTAATTAAAAGCATTTTTTTTTATTGCTGTTCTTTTTCTAGTTGTTTTTTCTGTAACTTTACTGATAACTTTAATAAATAAGTAGGTTTTTCAAACATCGACTTGCCAACTTGTAACTCCAAGCAAATATTTGACCTCAAGTGCCTTCAGGCGAGTCCAAATAAGCCAGACCGGCTCTTACTTGGTTTTGTTGTATTTTTATTTTGTACTCTGTCAGTGGTTATATTGTAATTGTGTTGTACGTCAAACGTGGACACCCTTCAGTGCTGGTATTATGAAGGTGATAATTTCAATATAAATAATTGAAAAAAATGCCATCTTGTTTTATTCAAAAGTCTTTCTATAGGCCGCGAAATTCAAATTTTCTAAGTTTTTTGCAATTTGTAGGTAAGTGTCAGGTTGTATGTTGAACAAAATATGATTCGCGACCGTAAAAAGTATCTATTTACAGAATTATAATTATTAAAATTATCAATACAACTCTCTAACTTCATTGTAATCCTATTGATTGATATTTCATGAAATAGTTATTCAATAGAATTATATTATGAACTTAGCGGGTTGTATTGGTGATTTTAATGATTATAATTCTATAAAGTCACAGTTACGCTCGCGAATCATATTTTAATCAACATTCAACATGACACAGGCTTTCAAATTGCAACAAAAAACATGAAAAGAAAAATTGAATTTCACGGGCTACCCTGTCGCTTCCCCCTAAGTCCTTTGACCGCAAGTGAGTAATTGCCACCACCTCTGAATCTGAATATATTCAGAGGGCTAATTCCCGTAACTTCACCATGCGCAATCTCAGTACGAATCTGGCAAAAATTGATAGATTTCACCCATTTCACTTAGATTTTTGCCGTTTGATAGTCGCTAACAAAACATTGGGCCTAGATTTTGAACGTAATTCAGATTAATTTATCTGACACAAGACGTCATTCCCGTCCGGTTGTGTTGTTACGTCCCTATGGTCGCGTGTCCATAGGGCGCGTCTTACTGCTGCGAGCACAGGCCGAGAGTGGAGTCACAATCACATATTATGGATATGATATGGATTCAAGTGGAGCAGACTGCGCGCTAATTGCGTAACACATTAAAAATGGTAATGCCTTTCATTTCGACAGTTCGACAGCATTCATTGCGGTATTTACGTTATTGAGCGGATGTTTGAAGTGAAAACTTCTTTCGCGGCGTTGCGTTGTGCACTTTTGTTGTGATGGGTAGAAAATGTTAAACTCGCGTTAGGACACGTGACCTGATCGAAAATTCGTAAGACAGAGCTCGCGTTAGGACACGTCACCTGATCGAAAATTCGTAAGACGGGGGGAGAGTTATAGACCGCATTCCAAAATATCAAAAATGCACAACGTTAATATTCAAGTTTCACTTCTGCCGGCACTCCCGGAGTGCAACCCGTTTTTTTTTCTAACATTTGAGGCACAAGCCACCGACAGCACAAGGAAAGGTGAAAGAATATGGGGGAGGCCTTTGCCCAGCAGTGGGACAATATAGGCTAAAGGAAAAAAAAAAAACAGGCAATGGATTAGCATTCAGATTCTGATTGATAGTACCTACGTTACGCAATTAGGGTGGTCTGGTCTCGATACCTCTTATATCTGTGAGTTGGGAACAAATTGGGTACCTAGGTATTTATTATTTTATGACTTCGATTCGGTACCACACAATAGAGATACGCACATCATCATCTGCCTAGGCTTTTCCCAACTATGTCGAGGTCGGCTTCCAGTCTAACAGGATGCAGCTCAATACCAGTATTTTACATGGAGCGACTGCCTATCTGACCTCCACAACCCAGTTACTGGGTAATACGATACCCCTTGGTAAGACTGGTTGTCAGACTTTCGGGCTACTGACGACCCGTAACGACTGTCAAAGATCCACGAATGACAGCCGGGACCAACGGCTTAACGTGCTTTCCGAGGCACAGAGGGGTCTTGGTATGTCAAGATGGTCACCTATCCACAAACCGATCTCGACAAGCGTTGCTTTACCTTGAATATCGACCCGTGCGGCTTGGATTCCAAAATTATAGAAAAGGTGATATACAATTAGCCTTCGTCGTTTTTTGAAAAGCATGATCTCATAGCCAAAGAACAATTTGGATTCAGGAAAGGTAAATCCATTCATATAGCGATTTAAGACGTCATCAAGAAAATTGTTTCTAGTGTTGATGCTAGAACGCCAGTGGCGGCCTTGTTTATGGACATGTCTAAAGCATTCGACCATGTAGATCATGGTATACTGCTAAACAAATTACGCTCGATAAGAATAATGATAATGTTAATGCAGTACCTCTAATCCAGTGGGATTAGAGGTACTGCATTAACATTATCATCAATAACAACAATCTTATCTCTCTAATCGCACTCAATTCACAATGCTTGATAGGCTATGTGCGAGCTCGAAAGTTAAAAGAACATACATGTCACGTCCTAGGACAATTGCTTATGGTGTTCCCCAAGGTAGCATTCTTGGCCCATCATTCTGTCTCTGTTTATTGGTCCGATCATTATCAGCTATTGCTTGTTTGTAATTTTAATTTTATCCGCTTAAGCTGCCAACAGCCGGCAAAGCTAAGTAATACATTTTATAATAGTGTAAAATGGGGAGAAAGAGACTCTGATCAAATAGATAAATATCATCGTATTTGTAATTCTAAATTAAAATTAATTAACTTTCCCCCGGAATTCCAATGTTGTGCTGACGGTATGTGTGATAGTGACGAGCATGAATTGTTATTAAATGACATGTATGACAAAATAATCTGTATTTTAACAGGGGCTGCAAACTGCTCACATATAATTATATAATTAATGTACGCAAATATTGTAAAACATTTTAAAAGAGTAACGGTGGAGTTTCTTGCCCATTCTTCTCCATACGAAAACAACCTTTTGGAAGGGGCGACTAGAATCAATTTTATTTTTATTTTATTTTTGACATTCAAAAGTGCCTTTTATGTGCCTATTTGAAATAAATGATTTGACTTTGACTTTGACGTTTACCAAATTACAATCGATTGATAGTTGTAAACCATTGTTTGAGGAACTTAGTTTGCTCACTTTACCGTCTATGTAATGTGTAACCTGATGTAACCTTCATTTATTGGAAAAACTGCGCTCTCGCCGCGCCGTTATCGGAATACCATTCAAGTTACCTCTCACAAAACCGCATTTTTCGGCAAAAATGCGCTAGGCCTATGGCCCCAAAAATATATAATAGTATACCAGCAGCTATTAGAAATAAAGAGTGTCTGGGATCCTTTAAGACGTCTTTATTTAAATTCCTTTTAGATAGATGTTACTACTCCATCACTGAGTTTACTAATGATAAACAGAGGTCTGACGATTGCGACATGCCAATCAAACACGATTTTATTTAATTCAATATATTTGACATGCTTTTTCTTTTTTAATGTAGCTAATCTATTGACATGCCTTTATTGATTGTACCTTATTATTATTATTAATTGCTTGTTTATGTTAATTTTGTACGCCATATATTGGCAAAACATAGTGCACATATCTTAGACATATAATATCTGTAATCTATACTTATAATAAATCTGTAGAAGTGAAAATTCTGTACATTGAAAATATCAAAAAAATAAATGGCAGGGGGTGTTACTAGACCGACACCGAACCCAAAAATGTGATTAAAAAAATTTTTGTCTGTCTGTCGGTCTGTCTGTCTGTCTGTCTGTCTGTTTGTTCAAGCATCACGCAAAAACTACCGGTTCGATTACGTTGAAACTTGGTATAATTATTCTTTAATATCCTGGGCACCACACTGGGTACTTTTTATCCCGGAAAAGTATATACAATAAAAAACAAACTTAATTTTGCGGTTCGATCCCTAGACTCGATTACTGCACCAACCGCAAATAATAAGTTTGTCGTAGGTTAAGTCACCCGCAATGGAGTTCATTTTTATTCCTTTTAGTTTTTAGAGTTATTTAGGTTTATTTTTATATAAGTCGTAGGTAGGTATAGATTTTAATTTTAAAGTATAGGTAGTATATTTGATAGTGTACGTAGTGACCGTAGGTTATTTTATAATACTGTTAGGTAGGATTAGTCATTCGTATAGATATTAGTTTTTAGGGATTTTGCTTATTTATTGAGTTTAGATTAGTTATCATCAGAAATAGGTTTATTTAGGTAGGTAGGTATTTAATTTTCTGTTATTGATTTTTTTTTTTTTAATTAGGATGGTACTTAGGTAAAGGTATCATATAGGTACCCTCTTAATCACCACTAATGAGACACAATTGGTTTTCTATTGTAATTAGCCACAAAGGGCCCGCGAGATGGATGACATTCTGGGGAAGCACATGGGTACATTTTATCCTGTTGGCACGTTCCCGTGGGATAATTTCCGACATCCACGCGGGCGAAGCCGCGGGCAGAAGCTAGTCATACCTATGTTTAACAAAATAAATGATTGATTATTACTTAGCCACAAGCCCCTACAATAAATATAGGTACGCACACGCTGCATAAAATGCTGCGTCTCCGATTAAGACTATCCTAATAATGTACAGCTGTAAAAATAATCACAACACACAAATCAATCGGCTCACATAAAACTCGCAGGTAAACAGACAGTTTTCGATATCCTACTAATGTTATAAATGCGAAAGTTTGTATGGATGGATGGATGGATAGATGGATGTTTGTTACTCTTTCACGCAAAACTACAGAACGGATTTGGATGAAATTTGGCACACACGTAGTTTATAACCAGGATTAACACATAGGATACCCGATATTCCCGCGAGATCGAAACTTATGCGGGTGAAACCGCGGGGCGCAGCTAGTACTAATAATAAAGCTGAAGAGTTTGTTTGAACGCGGTAATCTCTGAAACTACCAGTCGGATTTGAAAAATCTTTCTGCATTTGATAACCTAATTCTTAAGGAAGGCTTAGCTTACATCGAACTATGACTCTTCGGAGCCGACCAAAAACAAAAAGGGTCAGAAAAATCACGTTTGTTATCCCCTTAAATATTTATTTTATTTTATAATTAGTATTTGTTGTTATAGCGGCAACAGAAATACATAATTTGTGTAAATATCAACTGTCTAGCTATCGCGGTTCTTGAGATACAGCCTGGTGACAGACAGACGGACGGAAAGACAGCGAAGTCTTATTAATAGGGTCCCGTTTTTACCCTTTGGGTACGGAACCCTAAAAACGAAACAATAACGCGGGCAGGCGATGCGATGCGACGGGGGAACAAGAAATTTCACGCGGACGAAGTCGCGGTCAGAGGCTAGTGTTGTATAAATACTATACATATACTCATCAAAGGAATATGTGTGATGCATATTTAATTGATCAGTGTGTACCTACACTGTATTATTTATAGGTGGCTATATTCAAAAGTGCCTGTAATTGGTTGAATTAATTAAATGATTTGAGTTTGAGTTTACACTACCAAATAGGTTGATAAAATGGCGTCGAACGAACGACGATGACTAATAAGTATGTTTCTGTAACTTCCAATTCCAACTGATGTTCCGTTCAGCAAGCGTAGGTAGGTTTGTCAAAGGGTCGGTCAGTCAGAAAGATGAAGCTAGTTGCCCATTCCAAAGCGTAGGTACCTATGGAGAAGAACGGGTAAGAAACTCCACGGACACTATTTTATATCATAAAATTGTTGCAAAATATTTGATTACATCATTCGTGTTGAAATTAACCATGTGAGAACGATGTAGAAAGACGTGCACGTTAAAAGCGTCCGTTACAGAAAACATAAAAACAATTCAGAAATTAAAAAAGAAAATAAGCCGTTGCAGCTAAAAGATGACGTCGCTACTGACGGCGCCCGTTCACGAACATGGACGTATGGATCAGCAATATTCAGCTCAACCATTTTGGAGGAAACCTACCTACTGAACGGATTTTTTTGAAACTTTACAGTAATATAACTTATACATTAGAATAACACAAAGGGTACCTACCTACTTTTAATCCCGATATTCCCACGCGATCGACACTTATGCGCGTGAAACCGCGGGGTGCTGCTAGTAATATTATATGTACTTAAATATTCCTCAAATTGATGACTAGGTACGACCTAAGTACTGTACCTAATTAAGTGAGGATAAAATGGAAACAGAAATTGACGACTTTCTGAAATATGTAGGTAGGTACCTATTGTAAACAGTTGCACGCACTGAATTATTGACAACTAGTGGAAGCAAAGAGATTTAATAAATAATTTAATGTCTTTGAGTGGAAGTGAACCTTTATAATTCCCGCGCTCGAGTCATACCTCTAATCGTAAGTTCGTAGCTCGTTGTTTGTGCGAGGCAGCGAGGGAACGATGCCCGTATGCGGACCCGAATTGCCCAATAGGAGCGGCGCGCAGCACTTGCGGCTAACCGCATTGTGTAGAGCGCCCCTCAGACCCCTCAACTTCCAGCTCCCTCAGTGACCCTCGTCCCTCAGTTACCGTGTGCTATTCAACGGTTGATCACGTACGCCAAATTGTTAAAATGAGTGTCCATTTCACCGAACCTGAAATGGTAAAACTTGTAGAAATCTACAAGGAATACGACTGTCTGTGGAATATGAAGCATGAACAGTATAAAGACAAAGGAGCAAGGCAAACCGCATACAATGAAATCGCGGAATCATTGAACATTCCTAACCTAAGAGCTAAAGATATTCCGAACAAAATTAAAAATTTAAGGTCATCATACTACCAGGAGATCAAAAAGGTTAGAAGAAGCGTTCGGTTAGGTGGGAAGGTTTATAAACCGAAAGTGTTATGGTTTTCAACTGTAGATAGTTTTTTAAGACCATTCAGGCATGAACGGGAATTTATTTCGAAGGTAAGAAACAATTTTTTTTTTTTTACAATCAATACTTTTAGAGTTCTTTGGGCACATGGTAAAAACGTACCCCTAAAATTTCTTCATGTCCGTCCGTCACATAGTCAGAATTTGAAAAAAAGTGTATATTCTGTGCGCGCGCCGCTAAACATAACAATGGTGTAGTAGAGTACAAGCGCGCAAAAATTTCTTGGCGCCAGAATGACATTGACACTATTGACAAAGGGCGCATAAAACAAGATGGCGTCGTTAGTACCGATTTTGGCCACGCGTCAAAATAACCTTGTAGCGTTATAAAGTAGTCAAAAAATAAAAGGCCCATTTTGACATTTGAGAATGCGTTCTTGACACCTGTCAGTTTCATACAAACGAATACGTGTTTTGCGAATTTGATCTTTATTAACTACTAGAACTGTCAATGTCAAAACGGGCCTTTTATTTTTTGACAACTTTAGTGAAATTATGAAAACTTGTACAGTCGCCAGCCAGTCAAGCTACCCGAAACCGTCAAATTTTCCCAATCAACCTTGAGCCTTAATGCTTTAGCGATAAAGTTGAAAATCTATTAAAGAAATTTGACAGATTGTAGTAGTTGTCTGTACTTAACCGAGGTATATGATAAAAAAAATCAAAGCACAAAGTATGGGGTATCATCGTTGGGTCCCATATTTAATAAGATTATGATGTCCGAACTGACTTTGCTATTTCAGTCAATTGTTTTTGAGACATGGGACATTTTTGGTTATAAGCGCACAAATAAGTTCATTTTTTTTAGAAAAATACTGAATTTAATTTATTTTTGCGGCCAATAAAATCAATACCGTGTATTCGTAAATATTAGTCTCGAGTACAGAATCTTTCTCGGGAGTAATGAATGTTCGGAATATAGACAACGTGCAATCACTCGGATCAGTGATTGCGTAAACGTGTCTGTATTCCGTAAATCCGTTCGGGAATTTCGTTTATTTTATTGATCTAAATTAAATCAGATTTGTTATTGATGTAAATACATTGTAGGTTAACATGGTATTATTCCTTTTTACAGAGACCAATGAAAGGAAACAAAAACAAAAAAGTTGATACCACATTTTTATCTTTACAAGACGGCGACGGTAACAGAATCCAGAAAGAAATAAAACAAATTGACTCAATAGCGGAAAGGATAACACCGTCAAAAAATGAAGATGAGTTTGATAGTTTTGGCAAATATATCGCCTCCTCTCTGCGTTCGATGCCGCAAGAATTTTCAATAATCGCAAAAACAGAACTACAGAACACTATATCGAACATTCAATTAAAAATAGTAAGGCAAGTAAATACTGGGAATGATCACCTTAACCGGGCACAGTCTCCGTGTGGCAGTGCGTCAACTTCGAGTGACTACGAAAACCAACGTACAGAATATTTGTCTCCTACGTCTGATTCTTGCATTTCTACTATTAAAATAGAATATAATAATGATGATGAGTAGGAACACCGTGGTTTTGTTTTTCATATTTTTTTTAATTAATTGCTGTCGGTTTTTGTCATTTTGGGAACATTCCTATAATTTTGTGAATGACCAACGTTGGTGTCAATGTTTTTTGTACAAATAAAATAATTAAAATTGTTTTTACGCACTCATTTGTTTGGCTTTTTAATTTTCGTAGTCTTCTTTTTGATTGTTTTGGACACAGATTTTGACATCTGCGACAACTGGGCTGTTAAACTCTGTCCCCACGGACTTACGCTAGGAACACAGGCAGTGACTCGCTGGCCATCTCAGAATCTCACGTCCGCTAACAGATTTTGTAAACTAAAATCGCTGCGTAAACGCGCTCTTTGTATGTACTGTGTTTAATTAATACAATACAGCCAATGAATCATAGTCAGTTCGAACTTTACGCAGCAGGCAATAACATTTTTAGTAACGTGAAGCGAGTGTGCGCGAAAGTTCGTAGAATCAATGTTCAGACCGGCTGTAGGTATTGTAGGGTGCTACAAGGATAATTTGGCGATTGAATGACATTGACAGGAATGACAACAACAATAATAGTAAACAAGTATTTTGACAAAGTAAGAATAGCATAGAATGACAGACCGAAGACCGTCAAGATGGTGACGTTAGTTCTGATTTTGATCACGCGCCCTACTAACGTTTTAGTCTGTACGGGATGTAGCAGTTAACTCTGGGTATATTTAAAATCGTTAGTCATGTTTTAATCGTTGGCCTAAAGTAGGTCACCGAGTAAGCAAAAAAATGTACGCCTGTGCGCCGATGAGACCGTATGTACAGACGCCAGCAGGTCAACCTACCCGAAACTGTCAAACTTTCCCAATCAACCTTGAACCTTAATGCTTTGGTGATAAAGTTGAAAATCTATTAAAAAAATTTGAAACAGATTGTAGAAGCTTGATGTGCTGGCGTCTGTAGGTACATAGCCAAACGTCAAACACCAAATAGGTAATATGTTTCAAAATCAAAACAAATCAAAATCAAAAGTCATTATTCAAATTAGGCAGAGAATCAGCAGTTTTCGAACGTCAAAATTACAAAATACAGTCCTCCAAAACGCCCGCCCTTCACCGGACTTTGCCTAGCCTACCCTGAAGCGACAAATTTATCAAACGTGAATTTTTACTGCACTTGTAGCATGTTTTATAAATACATGTTAGCGTAACGTGTTGTGCAACAAAAATGCCACAACGCATCACCTTGTCTAAATAAAGAGTTTTTTTTTTTTTTGTTAATTAATGTGAGTAAACAAAATACTAAGAAATTGATGGTAATGAGTTTCGGCGTTTGACTATCCAAGTTAGTTGATTTCTCTTAAGATTGGACATGAATTCGTTAATCGAAGGCCGAAGCACGCAATTGGTTTAGACTTTGACTAAGACTTCATAACAGGAGGTTTGACAAGCCAAACCTAGGAGCACCAGAGCTTCGATGTTTGACTTATAACACGTAGACTATTGCTTTTATCAATTTTGCTCACTCGTAAGTAAATCAAAACCTGCAGGGTACTTCCAGTTCACTTAGAATCAAGCAAGAAGCAATGTCTTAAAGCACAAGAAAAATAATCCAAAAATTGTTTAGGTACTTGCAGTTTAAAAAAATATTTATACGATTATACATTTGCAGTTGGAGAATTGACCCTGGCGTATAGGAGGTATGGGACAATATTTTCTCTACTGTAGTTAAGTTTACCCTTCAATTGGAAATCGAAATTTTGTAAGCCGTATAAATTGAAGTACTTAAAAGTCTTTATTTAATTCAAGTTGGTCTTGCAGTTGAAAATAAACTTTTTAGGGAAAGTGGTCCCTTATGAGTGTATTTTCAACTGCAAAGTTAATTTTGTCCTTCAATCTGAATGAAGGCCAAACATACATAGGCCGTACATACTAAGATAGGCCGTGTCAGTGTGTCACTTGAGTGAAGCCTCGGGCAGCCGGGCACAAGTTTGGGACGGAACCCCCAGGGCAATACTCTTTGGCCTAGGTAAAGAGTATTGTATTGTAGTATAGTAAGAGTATCCTACTCACACTTGTTCTGTATTTTTATGTTGGCACTTGTAATCTGACATCTGTCAAGTGTCAATTGTGACTATTTTATGATGACAGACATACAGACAGACACTGACAGACAGACAGGTGTTTTCAATCTAGAAAACTTGATTCTTGATTCGTTGATGTTGATGCTGTGCATCTGCATGGTATAATAATATAACTCCGATGCTGTGAATCACAGAACACTATTACTCCTTGCTGTGATAAAGCAATTTACACAACGTTGGTCTTGTCCTTGATATCCAAACTAAAACAAACGGGGAATAGCATTTGGATACAAAATAATATGTAAAATTGAAATTAGTTGCACACTGGATGAACTCGGAAATTCGGAATTGATAATAGTAACTCGATTTGTGAAATCTAAAATGATATTAAAGGTTTGTTTAAAATAGGTCGTACCTACTGTCTATATTTCTATAAAATTGTTTTTGAATCCCTACAGTAAATATGTTCCTTGTTTTGAATACATGTAATTTCAAACGAATTGTGAGTAAATTCCCCTAATTTGTATGTTTTTTTTTTTTTATTAAAGTCAGAAGCCCGAAAGTCTGACAACCAATCTTACCAATGTGTATCGTGTTACCCAGTAATTGGGTTGTGGAGGCCAGACAGGCAGTGTCTCCATGTACAAGCACTGGTATTCAGCTGCATCCAGTGAGGCTGGAAACCAATCCCAACATAGTTGGGTAATGGTTAGGCAGATGATGAGTTATTTATTTAAGTAATATTAGTAATTACTAACTTGAGTTGTCAGTATGCTATCTGAATACTGAATAGTATTGTTGTTGTAGGTGGCTATTGACAAATAAAGTTAGTTAAATTTTAAAAAAATATCACAATATAACATACCTCTTCCGAGGTGGGCTGGTTGGAATAACCACCGACGGC